>BSBK01001645.1:2190000-2848779 GCA_027943335.1 Chamaecyparis obtusa | reverse complement strand
TCTAACCATGCCCAAACTCTACCCCAAACCTTGACTCTGAACCTAACTCTCCTTCCTAACCCAAGCCCTTAGGAAAATCTATAAATAATCCTCCTTCCAAAAGAAAAGTATTAGCTTAGTTCATATCTTTCATGCATTGTTATCATGCTCATTTACTTCTAGATCATCTTAGCTTAAATCCTAATTGTTAGATTTAGTTCATTTCTAAGCTTTCTCACTCACATCTTAGCTTAGAATTAATGGATTAACCTAGTTTATTTTCATTTTTTTTCATAGAATTTGAATCATCTCACATCTATCATTTGGATAAAATCAATCTAGCATAATTATTCTTAGCTCAATCTACATTTTAAAACTTCATTAGGCTCCTTGGGGTTCTAGGGGCAAATCAGGTGTTCTATACCTGATTTTGTGTCACTATGGGGTTCTCATGGTCCCTAATTGATCCTAAACCTTCCTAATTTGCATTAGTGACATGCTCCAAGTGTTTTGAGCACACCCACATCCCTAAATCGAGAGAAAATCAAACGGTGACAGGGTGCTCCTGTTTAAGCTCTATCCGAGTGTCTTTGCAAATAGATTTTACTATATGATAGGAATATTATGTTGGGATAATATTTGAATGTCTAAACTTGTTCCAAATAGGTTAGGTTTTCTTTGATCACATTTTGGCATGCCCGTGGGACTCCACACCGCCTTCAAACTGCATTTTTTAGGGTTTTTAAGCAAAAAACTCACCTTTTTGACAATTTAATTCTGTTCTAGGAGGATTCTTGTACAAGTAAAATCCTTGGCTCTAGTTTCTCATATGGGTACATATTTATACTCATACAGAGGTTCCCATTACTCGTATGGGACCTCTGCACGTATTTTAGGCCTATTTTAAGTCCACTGGCCCTATTTACTCGTAGCCAGGAGTCATAGTGACTAGTATGAGCCCTCATCCAACTCATATGAGTAAAATCATCAAATAACCTTCCTTTTTTACTTTTATGGGAAACATGGGGCATGTGTATGGCCTTAAACATGGGTCTAGTTGGTTTTTAGGGTCATTGAGCCCTCTTGGTGCCTCTAGACTGTAAATTTTTAGTTTTTAACTCTATCTTTTTTAGGAACTCATTGGGAGAAATAAGATCACTAAATAATTAAAGCCTTAAGTCTCATCAACTATTTTTCATGTTTAGGAACCAAAAAACACTTCATTCTTGGCTTAAAATGAACTCTAATTCACTCTCGAATGCCTAGAAATCAAGAAATTTGTGCATCTTTCCTATAAAAAATAAAAGATAATCCTAATCAATTCTAAATCAACCAAACTCACTTATGATGTTTCATTTTTCCATCATTCAAAATCTAAGTGATTTAGGGTTTTTAATTGAAGCTAGGAACACTTCAATTTTGGGTACTTAAAAAGGACTAAAAATCTACATATCAATCCTAATTGGTTCCTAAACAATCCTAATCCATCCTAAATGTTCCTAAATCAATCTTGATTCATTTTTCTTTGCTAAAAATAACTTCATACATGCATATCTTAAGTGTTTTCAAGTTCATGCAATCTAGGAATAAATCTCCATCTCATTTCTAATTAGTTCTTAATAAATCCTAAACTATCCCAAATCAATCCTAATGCATTTTTCTTGGTTAAAAAAAAATTATTTTGCAAAATATTGAATGATTTAAAATTTCATGCATTCATAAAGCAATTTAGGAACACAACTTTTGGACCTAAAACTGAATTCTAGAGCACAAAATCTTGAATAAATCTAAAGAAATGAAACAAAGTCCAAATCAAAAGAGTCATTTTCTTGGAGTCCTAAGGAAAACACAATCTTGGATGTCCTTATTTGAAATAAAATAAATTCATTCCATTTCAAGTTCAAATTAGGATCCTAAAAAGAAAACTCAATCTTGAATGCATAAAGGTGAAAAACTTGCAACATATCTTTTTAAAAATCTTTCTTATTTTCAAAAGAATGAATAAATCAAAATCATAAACACATGTTTTCAAAGCCTTCATTCCAATTCACTAAATCAATTTGTCAAAGAACTCTTCATGGTGTGAATCTAGGAGTTTTCAATTCTGCAAAATCTTGTTAACTAAAGTGACGTAAAACAAGTGAAACTTGGACAAGTTTAGTTGTTTTACCTCTAGATAAGTTTGTCAAAAGAGAAAAGCACTTCCTCTTTGGAGATGACTTCAAACTGGTACTTCCTTGGCTAGTATAGAAATAAAGCGTTTGAGCAAACTCTCGTTTCATCCCTCAAGCTCAGGCAATGCGTGTTGATGGTAGCTCGAGGTAGGTGAATATCCCTACTATTAGGCATGGTCAACTAGGATCTTAAGTGAGTCACATGCATAAAAACTAATCATGAGGATGCCACGAAGCAAATCAGACACTTATTAAATAGAGGCTTCCCGATCTACTCCCAAAGGTATCAAAATATTTGTGAAAGGGATCGATCCTAGTGGTTTCCCAAATCACCTTAAGTTTACTCACCATTTTATTCCTTTTTGGGATATCAAGTTGTGGAAAAGATTTTGATACTAGCATGTCCTTAGGTAGTTCTTGATTGATGTGTTTTCAAAGTTTTCGACTCAGTGAAAAAAATTTGTTGAACATACACAAATGAAGAGTTCTACACATTAAATCCTTTTTCCATGTCAAAAATAATCCTTTGAATCCAGAAGTCATCCAAGATTTAGAATCTTCTTATCCTAGTCTCCTAATCATGGTCTTCTGATCATGTTGCATCCAGTCTTGTCCTCCTTTCCTCCTATCCTAGGTTAGCAAAGTCATCTTGTTCATCCCCCATCCCCTGTCTATCTTCCTCTAGAGTTAGTCTTTCCTCCTATCTTGAGCCAAATCTGATCCTAGTCTAAGCTTCTTAGTCTCCTAATCCAAATCTAAGACTTAGTCTTCAATCCATCTTCATCCTTCATCCCTATCCAAACTCATTTGCAAGTCAACATGTCTCAAAAATATTATGATGAGTTTGGTTATTGTGTCTCTTCCTCTTATTCCATCCTTTCTTGATGATGAGAAAGTCTTGTTGACCATGATGAGCACTTTGAAAACCATAGAAGGCTTTCTCCAAACATCCCCCATGATCCAATAATTCCTCCAAACTATCCTATCATGACTTCATGCATATCCACTAGTTCTCCTTATCCTACCTTTGACAAGGGCAATCTATTATCTATTCATCCACACCTTCTCCTATATTGAGCCTACATATCCTTTGTATACATCCTTCATACCTCCATCTCCTTCTATGGTCATATCCCAATCACCATCTTTTCACAATAATGCTACTAGTTACATCCCTTATCCAAAATCTCCATCATGTCCTTATCCTCCAACCCATTTTCAAATCCAAAATCCTAGTCTTCCAATCTATTATCCTGATCCCCCATCCTATCTTGATCCTCCATCCACTATATCCTATCCCAATCCAACATCTTCCATTCTTACCCTACATTTCCACAAGTCCCCTTCCACAAGAAGAATCGATACCTCAATCCACTTCATATCCCATATCTCAATCCATCACTCCTACCTCATTAGATAGTCCATCAAGTTCAAAATCTTCCTCTAAACCTACCTATGTGATTTATCTAGTCACACCATCCTCCAATTCCTCTTTGGCATCATCATCCCTCAAGAAATTTCACAATCTTCTACCCCACCTTTATGTGAGGACTATCCTAGCTATCCATCTTCTACACATTCTAATCCTTGACCATCACGAAAGTCTCCAGGGAATTTCACAAGGAAGCCAACAAAAAATCCATCTTCTAAAGTTGATGAGTTATCCCATCTTATTCCTTCACATGAAGCTATCATTGATGAGCCCATCAACCTCCCCATCTATTATCCTTCTTCCATATATCCCACTTATTGATCCTCTTCCATCTCCTAGCATCATTGAATCATTTCCATCCATTGACTCATCTAATCCCCATCCCCATCTCGTTCTCATGGCATTATGAAAACCACATCTAATGAGCCTCATGAGTTCACCCTTCTTCCTACCATCACAATTTTAGAATCTCCCATCATCACTCATCCATACCATTTGAAGAGTCCACCCTTCTTCTAGCCATCACAATTAAAGAATCTTCCATCCTTCCATCCACTCCTTCTGAAGAAACCATCATAAATCCCCCAACACTCTATCCACACAATCCAATCCAGATCTTGTCCAAAAGCATGTTGAAGTACCCATAGATGAAAATCATGATCTATCCTTCACTTCCTCCAATCCAAGATCTTATCATCTCAATTCCTCCAATCCAAGATCCTACCATCCAATTCCTCAATCCAAGATCTTATCATCCCAATTCCTCTAATCAAGATCCTACCATCCCAATTTCTCAATCTCAAGATCTGTCACCATCTCCCAATCCCAGTCAAGATCCCATCATACCATACTTTCCACTTGGTGATCCTCCAATGAAAACTATCCCACTTCCATCACTCTATCCTCTTGGTCCACTTACATTTGTCAAGGAAATCCACTCAAAGCAGAAGAGATCAGTTTCATATCTTCCACTGCAACACCTAAAAACTAGATGTTTATCTTATTCCCCAAGTCATAAATATCTTTGTTTGGATAAAATTCTCAAGAAGTGGAATTATCAAGGAAAAGGCCTCGACATCCATGAATAAGGAACTTTGAATCCCATCTAGGACAAGAAACATTCACGCTCATATGGTATTGGTCACACATCTAAAGAGAATCCTTCCAAAAATGTTGGTATGACTAAAGCCTAATTCAAGCATCTTCCAAAAACACCATTGCATCTTCCCATCATCCCTCCAAAGAATAAAATGCTATTCCTCCTCCTCCATCATTGCAACCCAAAAAAAACCTATCACATTCCTCCATCCTCCAAATCCCTTTTGGGTCCCTATGTCCCAAAATCACCAGTACATATCCTCCACATACCAAATCCATTTTGGGGCCTTACATCCTAATATATCATCCCCCATCTTATCCTACTCAATCCTTCATCCAAAATCCAAACATCCCTAATCAGGATTAAAAAAGGCACATTCCAACATCTCCTATTTGCCAATCTACTTTTGTCTCTCCATCCTTATCTCCTCCATCTCGCACATCTCCTCTTATCCCTTTCAATGCTCCTCACAAAAATTTGGATGCCATATCCAAGATGCATAAAGGCAACTATCCACAAAAATCTAAGGATTTCCATGTCTACTCTAAAAGACATGCTCAAAAAAAGAAAAATCCAATAAAAAGATCTTCTAAATCTAAATGGCCACAAAGGCCCATCAAAGAAAAATAAAAATCTACTACATCCCAATGGCCAAAAAGGCCACCAAAGAAAAATAAAAAACTATGTGGATCCCAAAGCAAAAAGATATAATGCATCTAAAAGAAATATCCATAATGGCATCCATAGTTGCTAATCCACTGGCTACTCAGCCTTCTCCTCCATCTTCCAAGTCCATTTTGGGTCCCTATGTCCCAAGATCTCCTGGCACAAATCCTCCATCATATATGCGTCTATCTTCCAAATCCATCCACTTCATCAACCTTCCTCACAACATGTGCCAATGTTGGTCCTAACAACATCCCCCTATCATGCTCACTTTGCATCATTCCATTCAAACACTTTCTACCACCATCTCTCTCATCCCATGTATATCTCCCACCTTCCCCATCAATCCATGCCTTTGCATAATCCATCCATCCTAATTGTCATGCCCAATATTTTACGCTCAAAATCACACCAACTTTTTTTGAAAAAGGTTATAAGTTACGGTTTATGGTTAAGATTAGAGGTTAACATTAGTCTAATGTTTGTGTGGTTAAACCGAGAGGGAGTTGGTTAACCTTCAGTTGAGGGGTAGCATGCCGAGAGGTCATCGACAACGCTCACCCCTAGGTATAATGAGGGACTCACCTAAGCCCTGGGTTGACTTAACAAGTTCAAGTTACATTTCAAATAGAGTATACGTGTATTAATAGGGTTAATAACCTTATGATCTAATGTCCAAATTTTATACTTTTGTTAATCAATTCATTTCAACCCAGTCGCCACTAAAAAAGAATTTAACCCTACGCATAGCTACAAGGACTACATTATAAATTCATTATTACAAATTGACATGATCCCCATTAACTAAACAATAACCTAACAATTCATAATATATGATTACTTCTAATCTCTAATTAACTATAATTTCCATAAAAAAAGGTCATACTAACAACCCCTTATTAATCTAAATAAATTTAAATAGAACTCAGTTGAATTAGTAATAATTATATTAATTAATAGTATTTATAATTAATATAATTATTAAATTTCCAAATAAATTAAATTAATTATCAAATAATTATTATTATATTAATTACTAATATTATTAAATCACAAATATAAATGAAATAATTATTAAATAACATTTATACTAATTAATTTCATTTAATAATATAAATATTAAATAACAAATAAAATAAAATAATTATTAAATAATAATTATGCTAATTAATAATTAGTATTAATTAACATAGTTATTAAATATAATTTAATTATTAAACAATATTTATATTAATTAATAATATAAATATTAATTAATATAAAATAATAATAAATAAAAAATGAATTTAAAAAAAAATCAAAACAAATTTTTTTATTTAGCCCCCCCGGCCTACGAGCTTTTTAAGGGCTTTGGCCCTGTCACTGCGAGGCTCGCACTGTCAGCGCGGTACCCTCGCGTACAGGGCCCCATCCTATCTTAGTAGGGCGGTATCCTACCTTCAGTAGGGCCGTCCTGCTATGATAGGGTGGTACCCTACGAGCAGGCCTGCTGACTCCTAATGTTGAGATGGGAGGGGGTTGGGCTCGTGCCCCGCCCCAAAAAAAAATAAAAAATATATATATATATAATTTTTTCAATTTTTTTTTAAAAAAAGGTTCAATCTACGAAACTTGAATAAGGTATGTATTGTAAATTTTTTTTTTTTTTTTTTGTAATATTTAATTTAACTTTCTAAGGGCCCTCTTTTTTTACTTTTTTTTTTTTTTTTTTTGATGGAGCCTTTGAGGTTTCTTGGGTGGCGACCCAGGTGGGTCCCACCCTCAAACCTATGTTTTAGAAATGCTAATGTAAATCCATACTTTTTTTCAACATAGCAATATTATATAGTTTTTTTAAAGCATGTGGGAGGGGTTTAATATAAACTAATGACTGTGGCATTTTGGAAAATGTATGAGATTTTTCCATACATTTTCTAGACGCTGTAGGTCTCTATTTTGCCAATTTTCCTCTCTTTTGACTTGTTCTTTTATTTGGCATTTTCTTTTTTTTTTGTTTGATTGTTGTCTTCATTAATATCTTCCTCTCTTTTCTTTTGTTTTCACAAGCCTACTATTATAGAACTAACAAGAGATTATTTGATAAGATGTCAAAGTAAACTTGTCTAACATTTATATAATTTATTTCTTTTGAGTCTATTATTTCATAACATCGACTATAATAACATAATAACAATAAATCTTGCATGATAGAGAGAGAGAGTTTTTATACAATTCTCTTTATAACTTTTATAACATTTTCATACATATGAAATCAGTACAATGAAACTAAAAAGGATTGGAATCTCCCTTCTTCCTCATAGTTTTTCAATATGAATGCTAAAATAATTATCATTGAGAATATTCACAACTTCTCACATAACAAATCAAATCTGGACATTAATCTTCAAATGAAATAATACATTGCTCATTTCTAAAGGATATAACAATAATACGCTAAGATCTTCCATTGACATCAATCATTGATTTCATAAGATAATGTAACTTTCAAAATGAGAACACTACCATACATTCCTTAAAAAAAACTTGATGCAACATCACTTGTTACAAACACAAGACTTGGAGTGACAACTCCATTACATAAAAATTACATTGAGCTCAAGGATTCACATGACCCCCTTACAATAACAATAATCTTAAACAAAAGTGATCCAACCCCAAATATGAATACATCATCAACTCTTCAAGATTTCAACTCCAATCATGAAATCTTCAATGACTCCAAATCCTGCAATAAAAAATACATAGGCCAAGGAGTGCTCATCTCCCATCTAGGCTTCTAAGAAGCCACCCTCGAGCTTGGGGATCCATCACAAAGACAAGGAGACAATCAAGAAATCCACAATAACAACAACATAAAAGGGACACAATGAAAAACTCCCTTCCAAGGCTAAACAAGAGTCTCAAAATGACTCAAAAAGAGGGGTGAAGGTGGAACTATTTCAAGGGAGAAAGCACATCTCATTCTAAGAGATAAGCCATCACTGGCTTCCTCATCATGTATCTTTCACCACAAGCACAATCTCAACAAACTCTTATGACCCCCAATATACAAAACAAACAATAGAGATGGCTACATGGAGCCCATACATCCATGTTTCATCCTCTCCTATCCAAGGAGAGACTTTACACCCTTGAAGTCCCAACAATCCCTTCACCCCCAAGGCTACTCTTCCCTCCCAAGGGTGAGTATGGCCTTGAGAACACTCCATAATACAATGCAAATCAAGAAATTCAAGAACTCCATGAAAATTTCACTTTCACAACACAAAGGAAATAACACTACAACAAAATTAAGATTCACATAACATCCATTACCACAAAAGAACAAGATCTCAACCACATACACTACAAGAAACAATAACTACATTTTGCATACAAACAAATAACATACAAGAGAGCTCTTTCTCTCAACATGAAAACAAGAATAAGAAAAAAATGAAGAATGCCACCAACTTTGATCCAAGCTATGGAAGAAGTTGATGAAGAGCTTTTCCACTTTTCTCAGTCCCTCTCCAAATTAGCAAATCTCTAATCTAGAGAGTGGGTGTCAAACTCTTCCAAAAGAAGAGTCCCCTCTAAAAAGGCCTCCACACACTCTCTCAGGATAAGATCTCCCTCTAATTGGATGACCTTCCCAAGCTTCTTACAAGGTTTCAAATAAGGATTCCTAAAAAGGCTGCCCAAAAGTGGACCAAAGACTTGTATCATTATTGGATGAAACTCTACCCAAGACCTTGCTTCAAAAGTGGATTTTAGGCCATTTTGAAAATCCAACTTTTGGAGGGGTCTTTTGGTCAACATGGGGTTGTCCTATGTTAAAGATTCCCCTTACCCATAGGTATATCAAGTGGGCTTACTAAAAATGGCCTTAACACTTCCCTAGACACCTTTTAAGCCCCCCCAAAACCATGTCAGCTCAAATTCGAAACTCATTGATATGACAAAACCTCAATCTCCCTAACCAAGTGATTTTCATGGGGATCCTAAAGGGTACCTTCCTAGGTTGGTGTTCAACCAATCCCCAAGTGGACATGTCATGGCCACAAGTACACACACATGTGTCAAGTGACACAAACAAAAAAGACACATCACAAGCCATGTGGCATATCCACTTGGGCATTCTTAAATAAATAACATTTACAATTAACATATAAATCAATTAGATTCATGCACAAACTTTTACAAATTAAATACATTACAACGAAGTTTTTGGCTTCTCACTAGAGCAACCTTGGCTCAAACAGATTTTCACATTAGTCTTTGCGATGGTTCCCCGAATTTACCATGGCCTATTTCCTTGCACACTCAATTCCAATATCATAGTCCAAGGAAATATACATGTAAATTCCATAATTTTCATAATAAAATAATTCTCAAGAAATTAATCATAATTAAGTCAAAATTTCACATGGCATAATCATTCATTTATAACCTACATAAATCTCATCATGAAATATACAATTCATCACTAAATTAAACTTGAAACATAATCATTGCATACATAATTCAATTGCAATTAAATGTCATCATGACACTCATAAACTTCACCTAAGTAATTAACTTTCAATTCACAATAGGAATCTCATCATATCATAATCGAATCAAATCTTCATTTCCTAGTTACTTACACAAGCATATAAAATCCGTCACATCATCACAACATTCATAAATCAAAATAACCATAATTTAGAATTCGTATTTTTGTCATAAAAAGGTCATCATAATTCATCACCTAACATTTAACACGAAATGAAATATACATCTCAACCTTATTCATTTCTTGATTTTCACTTTCCTAACAACTCATATCAACATAAATTCCCTAATTGCACATCTCAGTATTTCATCTAAACCAATCATCATAATGTCAGTCATAATATATCATAAAGTCAACATTGTGAGTACAAAGAGCATCATAAAATATAATGTATTCCCGATCTACTGAAATCAAATCTTGTCAAAGGGTAAACTATACTAAACTAATCAAAACATTAAGCAATCACTAGGTCTACCATAACAATAATGGAAAGGCTATGATGGGTCTAGGGTGAGGCCTCAATCCACCCCCCCTAGGCATGAACTTCCTCCTGGAAGTATGCCACTTAGGGTTAAAGTTCTAGGGTTGACATCTATCTTAGTCCTTGGATAAATTTTGAAATGATGATCTCATGCAATGAGGAATTCTAATGTTGATACATGTTAAGGATATGTTTTACTTATTTTAACCAATTCTATCATTTAAAAGTATTAACATTGTATGATTGAACTACTTACCCAAACATCACAATCTAATATTATTTTACATAGTTATATAACTTCTAGCAACAAGACCAGCTAAGGTAATTCCATTCAACACACAGTGTTGGATCTGAGGTTACAAGGAAATGCACTAAAACAAGGGACATCTTCCTTACAACATATCTCAAATGTATGCTAACATCACTCAAGATGTTGGTCCCTATGAAGTTCAATATCTGGAGTATAGGTCCAATATTATGCTAAAGGTATCATTTGTCACTCTACAAATCCTTAGTTTGTACCAACTTATATTATATTTGTTGATAATATCATAATATCTATGAAGAAAGATCATAATGTAATCTTACAAGGACTATGCATATCACCAATCCATAAAATACTCTTACCAAGGCTACTAGCATGGTCATAGATAACACTAATTACAAGGGTGAACCTAGTGTGATGGAAAAATTCTTTACAGTTTCACCCTATTTATAAAATATGATGAATTTCCCCCAACAAATATTCTCCCTCATACAACCTTACCACAAAAGGACTTTCCAACAATTGCAACCACAAGAGCCTCATCAAATAATTGTAAAATCCATAATTTAAAAATTGAAAAGAACATTCCATCAAAGTGAGATTCAAAAAGTGGCCACATTGGTAAATTTTTTTTCACAAAATAAGTAAAGAAAATTCCTTGATGCAAATAAGGACATTTAAAATAAAGTTTGGCTAAGCAGCCCAACACATAAATTAATTTACTTTTACATTGTTGGCAATCACACAAAAAAAATAACTTGTGAAACAAAGTAAAACGAAAGAAAAATAAATTTAGCAATCCATATTCTCCACAATCATTACATGAACTATGTGACCTTTTAGGGTCACTAAGAGGGGGATGGGGAAACCACAACATACTTTTATTATAACAATATTTACAATATACCAATTATGTCCTGACAAGGATAAAGCATTAAGGTTTTTCCAAGAAAACACTGATTTGGAAAGAGAGGTAGACACACAAAAACTCAGGAGACAACTACCTATTTACTAATAATAGTCTCACTTACTCTATAAGTTCTTTAACTACGTCCAATCATATACTCATGACATTCACATTACAACATCCTCCTCTTTCTAGAGAGAAGTTCCACTACAATGTGGTTCACTTATGTCTCACTCTCAACAACATGAAGTACATCATCATACTTACACAACATTTAAATGGCCCACTCACTTAGGCCAATAAGGCATAAAACAAGTCTATTACAACACCTATAAGGCTATTAATTTTTATGAATAAAGGAATGACCAGAGATATGACAATTCTATGCGAACCTCAACTAATACAATTAATTCATAGGAATATTTTTAGCATCACAACCCTCAAGAGCTTCTCAAGTGGTTCTATTTGGTGAGTTGGCACTTGATGTCCACCACTACATTCCTAGCTAATAGAACTAGTCACTCACTCATGGTACTTCACATATAACCTCACTCATCACAAAAGGCATTCCGATAGTTAATTTATATTATTATACATATGTTTCATTATGTTTCCATACTACTCTCCATTTACCACTTAATACCTACTTTACACAAGATTCCCAAGCATATTACATTGACTCACGAGGAGGGTTGTCTACCAGTTTGTTCATGGTGTAAAGACATATAGTATGTTATACTTTAAGAGTTTGATGACTATCCATAAGGATTTAACGAACCACTTTCACAATCATGTCTTATGTTTGTTTAGGTCAAGCCCTCCATCTTATTGGACTCAATTAGGCATGTTCATCCAAAGGTTTTATATTCTCATTCATCATCCATATAGCATGTCTCAGAAGAAAATTCTACTTTATAGCAGGTGATTTATTTTTGAGCTAACTCTGCAATGCACAAGGGACTACCCAAAAGTAAAATCCCTAAATTCTATATTATTCTATTATAAATGCATTAACAAGGTTCCAATTTACTTATGCACTAATAATTACAACAACATAGGATAGTCATTCATTTACGCTAGATTAAATGTATATTATCTCTGTTGGCTTTATTTTAGTTTCCTAAAAATTGTCATTGATTGTTCGAAGTTTCATTACAATTCATATTAATTATTTACAAAAACACTGACAAAGAAGGTCATTGATTCATAGATGTCATCTACCTCCTGGTAAATTTGTAATTGCCTTACAATAAATTAGGACACAAAAGAAATTTAGGTTACCTTTCTACCTTGGCCCTTGTATCATCTTGGAAATGAATCCCAATAAGGGTCTCCACATTCATTTACCAAGTAACTCTATTGACACATGAATTGTCTTCATTTTTACTATCATATTATAGTCATTACGCAATTAGATTGATTGGTAAATTGATACTAAGTTCTTAAGAACTCCCCTTAAGTTTTATTTATGAGATCTAAAGGAATTTCTAGGTAGTTTAATCTTCCATTACTTATCTATATTAGTCTTCGCTTTCATATTTACAAGGTGGGGTCGTCATGTGTTGATTGATCTTTTGGCCAAGTTACTCTTTACATTTTTATTCATAGGGTACTCTTCTGTTATTAACATGTGCTTGATAAAGTATTTCTTATTTAAGTTGAAAAGAACATATCAGAAAATGTATGCAGCCTAGACTCTCAATAAAGAAGCTGCTAAATGTTTACTCACAAGTAGTTTTAGTTTCTAGTACTACCATAACAACATTTCCATCATAAATAATAAGGTTTTAAATTAAGAGCAAGATAAGGGTAGGTGGTTCCAATGTTGAGCATTTGAATAACCTTTGATTTATTCTCCATTCAAGCATTCTGTGAATCCTACCACATCTAATGCTTCCCTTGATATGTGTTGAGTGTATAATCACATCTTAATCTTACTTAATAATGTGGTCAAAATAATTGTACTTCTTGTATCCATCAACACTGAACATAATCCATCCATAACCCTCTTAAGTTATTCCTTGTAGGTATACTCATTATATTAGTTTATATGAACTTCTAATGCAATAACATGTTTCCAATTTACCCTGACCCCTTAACTTGAGTTATTAAGATATTTTGATGTTCCTAGCCTATCTCCTATAGAGAAAAAATTAAGTGGAATTATGGAAATCAAATTAACCCAAAAAGTGATCCATCCTACACGGAATTGGAATTACAATAATTTGATGGATCCCAAGGGTCTCAAGAATCCCCTTGATAATGTAATTAAGGGTCATCATACTGTTTATTAGAATAACTAATATAACTATTAAAAATTTATAAAAAAAATCTATGTATAAAATTGGGTCTGCTAGGAGAAGGCATAACCTTCTAGTCCTAGCTCCAAATTGTGAATTGCTTGATGCGTAAGGGGAGGCATCCTAACAATTTCAAAAGGGTAAAGTTAGATAAGAAATGCAATGGGTTAAGGTTCCAATGTTGAAACCTAGGCTCTTATACCAAGTGTCATGCCCAATATTTTACGCTCAAAATCACACCAACTTTTTTTGAAAAAGGTTATAAGTTACGGTTTATGGTTAAGATTAGAGGTTAACAGTAGTCTAATGTTTGTGCGGTTAAACCTGAGAGGGAGTTGGTTAACCTTCGGTTGAGGGGTAGCATGCTGAGAGGTCATAAAAAATGCTCACCCCTAGGTATAAAGAGGGACTCACCTAAGCCCTGGGTTGACTTAACAAGTTCAAGTTTCATTTCAAATAGAGTATATGTGTATTAATAGGGTTAATAACCTTATGATCTAATGTCCAAATTTTATACTTTTGTTAATCAATTCATTTCAACCCAGTTGCCACTCAAAAAGAATTTAACCCTACACATCTTTTCTCTTGGAAGGTCTTCTGTTTATCCCCCCTTCCCATCTTTCTTCATCCTTTCCCTTCCCTTCTATGTCCTTTTTGAGAAAATTCCACAAAGTTTCCTCTTTGCGTTATTTTCTCGAGGGGGCACAACACCATATCTTCTAATTCTAGTCTGGGGCATCTTATTTTATTGTCTTTGATGCCACACCACTTGCGGCATTGCATCAAAGATGGGAAAAATGTAGACACCTAAAATCCATTTGCCAAATAAAAATATTTTATTTTGCAAAAACCCCTAATGACATCATCATTTATTTATTAATTAATTAGTTTTTATGCCATTATCCTCTCCCATTTTAATTAAAAAAATTTAATTAAATAATCTCTCCCAAAAGTATTTAAATCAAATTTGAATGATTTTCCCCCAATTTATTAATCATTAGTTAATAAATAATGTCACAAACCTTAAATAAATTAAATATTTATTTAAAGCCTAAAACCCTAGAATCTTCTAGAGAACCCTAAACCCTTCTTAGCTTTCCTAAACCCATCCTAAGCTTGATTAGAGGGTGATTCCTAACCCTCTTAGTCTAAACCACCCTCCTTTGACTTTTGGTCAAACCCCCTCATTAATGAGCCTTACATACTCATTAATAGCTCCTTACACCCTCATTAAGGCTCTTACAACCTCTTAATGAAGCCCATGTCTCCTCTTCCACCTTGGTTCCCTAGGAACACTTCCCTAGTGTTTCTCAAACATGTGTGAGCAACCCTTAACCGTCATCCCCTTGACCATACCTCTAACCATGCCCCAAACTCTACCCCAAACCTTGACTCTGACCCTAACTCTCCTCCCTAACCCAAGCCCTTAGGAAAATCCTATAAATAATCCTTCCAAGAGAAAAGTATTAGCTTAGTTCATATCTTTCATGCATTTTTATCATGCTCATTTACTTCTAGATCATCTTAGCTTAAATCCTAATTGTTAGATTTAGTTCATTTCTAAAATTTCTAACTCACATCTTAGCTTAGCATTAATGGATTAACCTAGTTTATTTCATTGTTTTGCATAGCATTTGCATCATATCACATCTGTCATTTGGATACAATCAATCTAGCACAATCATTCTTAGCTCAATTTGCATTTTAAGCTTCATTAGGCTCCTTGGGGCTCTAGGGGAAAATCAGGTGCTCTATACCTGATTTTGTGCCACTATGGGGTTCTCATGGTCCCTCATTGTTCCTAAAACTTCCTAATCTACATAAGGGACATGCTCCAAGTGTTTTGAGAGCACACCCACATCCCTAAATCGAGAGAAAACCAAATAGTGACAGGGTGCTCTCGTTTAAGCTCTATCTGAGTGTCTTTGCAAATAAATTTTATTATATGCTAGGAATATGATGTTAAGCTAATGTTTGAATGTCTACGCTTGTTTCGAATAGGTTAGGTTTTCTCTAATCACACACACACACACACACACACATGTTGACAAGTTTCAGATTTGACAAGGTATGTAGTTATATATATATTTTGGTGTTTTGTTATGCGTTTCTTTTTTTGAGTTTGAACCTTTTTTTTTCTAAAAAAAGTATAAAATAAAATATGATAGTTGCTGCTGGTGGTGGGGCGTAGCCTGCGGCCACCACCACCATGGTGGTCCGCAAGTTGCTGCGGCCACCACGGGGTGGACTGGGCAACCCCTTTTGCCTGCAAAACCCCTTTTGCCTGCACCTTCCTTCAAAGGAAGGGCACGGGGTTGGGGTGGGTTTTGCCCCCCCCAAAAAACTTACACTATTTTTTAAAAAACATTTTTTTTTTAAAAAAAAATATTTTTTTTATTTTAATATATTTTTTTAAATTAATTATATATATATATATATATAATATATTATATATATGGTTTTTAGATTTAAATAAAGATAAATTTTAGTTTATTTATTTTTTAAAATATAATGATATTAAATGCATAGATATACATGAATAGATATAGATATAGATATAGATATATATATATATATATATATATATATATATATATATATATATATATATATATATATATATATATATATATATATTCATACATATATCTTTGTGTGTGTGTGTGAGCACACACAGACATAGACACACACACACACATATGTTTTATGCATATACATTAAATAAAAGAGAAATGTACAACACAGATAATATATTTTAAACAACAATATATATTTTTCATCAATTCTGAAAATAGGGAAAATATCAAAATGAAAAATTATATATTTTCATTTTAAACTAAAATGTGTATGAAACTCCATAATTTTTTTTAAAAAATAGAAAATTCAAAACTATACACATGAAAATTTCTCTCCTATTTTTGTAACAACAACAATACTTTTTTTAAAGATTTAATCAATAATACACAACTCTTAAATTCATCATTGAGCTACCATAAGTTTTTTTTTTTGTTTTAGAATTCTAAGAGAGGAACAACATAAAATTTACATTTTTTTTTGGAACTAGAATGTGAATGATACATAATTTTTTTTTTTTTATCAGCAAATTCAAAACAAGAAAGCACAAACAGATTTTCTCCTTTTCTTGACAACAATATATATTTTTTGAATAACATAAAATGTCATATGTAAAACACCAATGAACTTTAACAATAAATATGTATGTATATATATATATATATATATATATATATATATATATATATATATATATATATATATATATATATATATATATATATATATATATATATATATATATATATATATATATATATATATATACATATATTCAAAATTTTAAATCTATTCTAAATATAATATAAAACTTACTTATTACAAGTCACACCTACAATGTCTCTCTAATGAGGAACACATTTACAAGGAAGTACTTTCCAAAATCTTTTGAAAAGAATATGCAACCCTTTTTTTTTAATAATACAAAGTGCCACATTTCATTTCTCTTGTCTTTTCTACAAAGGACAAAGTAAATATCCATTCCAAGCTTTTCTCTTCTACATCCACAATGCTAAAAACCTACACAAAAATAAAGCTCTTGGCCATGGAGGCTCACCTCCAAACCTAGGCCTTTACAAGGCCACCCCGAGCTAGGAGAACCATAGCTAAACTGGGCACACACAAACTTAATGATAATAAGAATAATGCATAAACACATGGAACACACCCATCCATGGCTTAACACAAGGAGCTTGAAGTAAATCTTCCTATGGGTGAAGGTGGACCAAAATCCAAGTGGGAAAAAGGATGAAAATAATCACAAGCCTTCAACAAGTCAATAATTTCACACAACCAACACAACTCCTTCCAAATTTATGCTCAATAATGGAAACAATCCCCTATGACCCCCAAACATATCAATGCTACAAGCCTACCATGGACCCCATAATTCATGGTGCATCCCTCTTTCCCAAGGAGAGAGACTCTACACCAAGAGGGCTGTCATAAATCCCCTCACCCACAAGGCTACTCTTCCCTCCCAAGGGTGAGTTTGGCCTTGCACAATCCCTTAACAACACATCAAGACATATACAAATGCAAAATTTTTCTTCACAAAAAAACAATAAACAATACAAGATCAACATGCTAACAACATAAACACTATGCAAACACAAAATGGAAAAAATTCCTTCATTCATTCATGGAAGCCATAAGTAAGACAACATAATGAAGAAGTGAAAAGCTTTAGAGCCACCAACCTTGCAATTAGAAGTTATGGAAATGAGAGTTTTAGTAGAGCCTTTTCCCTTTTGTCTATCCTTCCTTTTTTCTCCAAATCCTCTAGTGGTCTCTAAAGTTAGAGAGTGGGTGATGGAGAGAAAATCTCTCTAATTTCCCTTCTAAATTCAAAATCCTCACATTCTCCAATTCCATGGAAGAAATGTGAGTTCCTATTGGTCACTCTTTCCCAACTCTTACACATTACTAAAAATGGGTTTCTTAAAAGGTGGCATGAAAAGTCGAGAAGTTTTACCATCCAAATGGAAGTTAGTTTTCCCAAGACCATGCTTCCAAAAGCTGATTTTCGGCCATCTTGGAAAATCAACTTTTTGGAGGCTTCCCAAGGTCAAAATAAGATGTCCTATGGTCAAAAAATCCCTCTATGCATAGGTATATGAAGTGGACTAGTAAAAATGGAATAAACTCAACCCTGGGTGACCATATAATCCCCCCAAAACCCTAGTTAAGATCACCTACGAGTTCCCATGGATTTGACCTCACTTTGGGCTCTCTAACCAAGTGGTTTTTATGGAAAACAAAACTAGGTACTAAGTGGAAAAGGTGGACACTCAATATTTACAAGTGTACATGCCATTCTACATCATTTTTATAACATGTGTTCCAATTTGCAATACATTACACATCAAAACACACTTGGAAAGTCCAGTTGTTAATTATGAAATTGAATGAATATAATGCAATTAAAATTTAGACCATACACTATATGAAGAAAATACATTACAACAAGGTTTTATCTTTTTAATAGACGCAACCTTGGCTTTACATAATTTAGTCATGGTTCTCTGAAAAATTTCCATGGCTATGATCCTGCACACTCAATTCAAATATCAGTAATACCAAGAAGTATAATTATTCAAATCCAAAATGCAAAATCAGGATTAACATTTAATTTCCTAGTGCACCATAATCATTCATCATAATTTTCTCATCAGTTTTCAAATTGACATATGTATTCTGAATCACAAAACAAGATTCTAATAAATCACATATTATGAAAATTTCACCTAAATTTCATAGGCATTAAATTTAACATTTCTAACATCATCTAGATAGCCAATAGATCAATTAACATAAAAATTAAGTAAAATCACATAATGATATCATAAAATCAACATAATAATGGTAATGTCCATGTCTATGTAGCATTCAAACCATACTGTCAGTGATAACACATCATAACCATCACATGTAAATAATATCAAAAGTCTTAAAATGTCTCAAACTATAGTCCATAAATAAAAGTGTGTGAAATGCTATGATAGGCCTAGGTTGGGGCCTCACATCCTCTCCCCTAGGGGTGAAAATCCTCTTTGGGTTTATCAAAGAGGTGTGGGAACTATGTTTTCATCTGTGCTACATCCTCTCATGATGCTGCAACTTTGTCATAGCAATCCCACTGGACTCTAGCCTGGTCCATGTCTCAACCTTGAAGAGCTAGTGTCTAGTGTGCCAAAATGAAAATGGGATCCAAAGTGAGTTGTTTGTTTGAATCCACCTGTAAGGCATCCCAATATATAATATGAGACTCTTCATAAATGTACTTCCTCAAAACTGATACATGAAATACATCATGGATGCATGGCAGGCTAGGTGGCAAAGCTAGACGATAGGCAACTAGACCTATCCTCTCAAGGATCTCAAATGGTCCTATAGATCTAGGTGTAAGATTAGATCCCTTTCCATAATGGATTGGACTCTTATGTGGCTCCACTCTCAGGAAAAATCTATCCCCAACTATATAACTATGATCCTCCCTCTTTGCATCTTCATATTTCTTATGTCTATCTTGCAATTCTCTCAAATGTTGCCTAATCAAGGTCACCTACTACTCCATATCTCAAACTAACTCAAGACCTATAGAAACTCTATCCTCAATGTGATCCCAATTCAAAGGTGTTTTGCATGGTCTTCTATACAAGGCTTGATAGGATGGCATACCTAGAGAAGAGTGATGCCCATTATTGTAGGAAAACTCTACCAAGCGTAGGTACTCCTCTCATCTAGTCTAATGATCCATGAAATATATGTGAAGCATATCCTCTAACACATGATTTACCCTCTCTATTTGACCATCTATCTTAGGGTGATAAGTTGTGCTAAAATTGATCTTGGTGCCCAATGTTGTATGTAATCCTCTCCAAAAGGAAGATGTAAAGAGAGAGTCTCTATCTGATATGATCTTACGAGGAATGCCATGAAGTATGAAAATATCTCGTAAGAAACCCTATGCAACTACTAGAGCTATAAAAGTGGTCCATATAGGTGAAAAGTGGGCTACCTTAGTCAACTTGTCAACTTTCACCATGATGGCATCATGATGGCGTGATGACATAGGAAAACCAATAATAAAATCCATAGAAATAAAATCCCATTTCCACTTTGGTATCTTATGTGGCTGGAGAACACCACCTAGATGATGATGTTTTGCCTTAACTCTTTGAAACTCAAGGCATCATGCCACTATCTTAGCATATTTTGTCTCATCCTTGGCCAATGGTATAATTGTCTCAAATCTACATGCATCTTCTTGACTCTGGGATGCATTGCATAGGGTGCTCTATGAGCTTCTAACATGATAAAAACTCATAAATATTTGGAATAAGGTACATAGATAAGCCATCTATGTCATAATATTCCATTGGACTCTAACGAATAATATAAAAAATTCCCTTCAAGGTCTTTCTGAGATCAAATAACCCGAATGACCTCAACATACCACTCTGTTGGATATTTGCTAGCAAGCCAGTGCTGACTGTATATTTGTCATTGATGACAACATATGGTAAGAAACATGCATGGAAGCCTGATGGAGAGAGCCTTGAGTATATTTTTCCTAGATATGTTATCATCATGATATCATATACATAGAGGTTGATTGTAAGTTAAGACAATAATACAATAGTCTATATCAGTGAGTGTTCCTGATAGGTCCCAGGAAGAGTTCTGTATGTGATTTACAGTATGGTTGTAATGGAGCCTTGCACATTTTTATTTATGTAGAAGACATGTTAGTGAAGCTATGTTCATTGAAGCAGAGTCAGATATGCAATACAGGTTGAGTTATGAAGTCTCCAGTTGATAGTCATAGTTTCTTGAGTTTATTTGGTAAAGATGACATTGTTTTTATTGTTGTAGTAGTTGCGCCTATCAGTTTGATATGCGTGCTTGGATTAGTGTTTGGAGGAGAGTTAAGAATGTTTGGTTAAGAATGCATGATGTAATTTAGCATGAGAAGAAAGTATTAGTTAATTTTGTGGAGCCAATAGTGTGAAGCAACGTGTCTACTCATATTGAGTTGGGCAGTCCCATTTTGTGTTGCATGCTTAGTATAGCCAATCGAGATGTTATTGGAGAGTTTTATTGTTTCTCTAATATGATTTCAAGATAGTTCTAACAAGCTGAATTGATTATATCATTTAGAGGAAGATATTTATAGGCAGTCATTTGTGATTGCTAAGTATGGAAGATAGTTGAAAGATAAGAGTAGAGTAGAAGGTACGAAGTGTTGAGCCATCAATAGAAGGTCTATGTGACAAAGTAGAGAGTATATTCTATTCATTGGAACTGATCAAGATATTAGGTCTATGCGTAGTTCACCAAGATCCATATATAGTGTGTATCTATTAAACAGAAGGTTGCAACCTTCACCCCTTTGAGCAGTGTGCTCTTGGACAATGTGTCCTCACCCCTAACATGGTTAATTGTAAAAGACTCCTAATAGGGTCCGACCCTTGACCAGGTCACTGTACTTAAATCATTGTAAAGATCAACTCCTAATAGGGTTGTAAGATCTTCTAATAGGGATCATAATACTCTAGTGCAGTTTATAGTGGGTGCTAATTCCCATTGAGATTTTTACCTATTTGGGTTTCCCTGTAACCAAAATTGTG
Organism: Chamaecyparis obtusa; assembly: GCA_027943335.1. NCBI lineage: Eukaryota > Viridiplantae > Streptophyta > Pinopsida > Cupressales > Cupressaceae > Chamaecyparis > Chamaecyparis obtusa. The sequence continues at coordinate 2,826,732 of BSBK01001645.1, read as the reverse complement.
GTGTTGTGTTAAGTGATCTGATATTGTGTTTATACTTAATGTTCTTATGTACTTAATTGGATAAAGAATTAAATCTTGTAGATAACTGATTCACCCCCCTCTTAGTTATCTCTTGGGACTATTCCTAACACACTCATCTTCAAGCAAATGGTGCAATATTCAATCTCTCAACTTTGTGCATGCGGTCATAGAATATGCCCCATGTCATCTCCTACTCAAAGCATTTACAACTATGTTTTTCTTACCCTTGATGTAGTGAACATCAGAGTCATACTCACAAAGGAATTCCATCCACCTCTTTTGATGAGAATTAAGGTTTGGTTGAGTGAATATATACTGCAAACTCTGGTGGTTCGAATGAAGCTCAAACTGATGTCCTAAGAGGAAATGTCACCATCTCACTAATGCATGAACCATTGCAGCAAGATTAAGGTCATGGGTAGGGTAATTAAGGTCATGAGTCTTAAGTTTCCTAGACTCATATGCAATGGATTAACCATCCTATATAAGAAATGCACTAGAACCATCCAAGGAAGCATCTGCACAAACTATAAAATCTATTGAAGGATCTAGCACTACAAGAATATGTGTGCTGGTAAGTTCTTTCTTGAGTTCCTGAAAGGCCCTCTCGTACTTTTCTGTCTACTCAAAATTATTTCCCTTTTGCTAAAGAGAAGTAATAGGGTGTGCCACTCTAGAAAATCCCTCAATGAAATGCCTGTAATAACTTGCCTGTAAATAGGGTTCAAACTTTATAAAAAAAATGACATAACAAAACAACAAAAAAAATAAAATAGCTGCATACCTTGTCGAATCTGAAAATTGCTAGCATATATATATACACACACAAAAGTATATATATATATATATATATATATATATATATATATATATATATATATATATAAAATATATGAGATTTAAAACTTCCATTATAATGCCCTTCAAGATTACCTGCAAGAAAAATAGGAGGAAAAAAAAGAAAACTCATCTAGGATTTGGAGGAGACTAAGAGAGTAGTAGAGAAATGAAAAAAAGAATTTTTTTTAGGTGTTGATATTTGCACCTAATGCTAATTTCAAATTAGGGTTAGGGAAAAAGTCAACCCCAATTTGAATTTCATTTTTTCCCTCTTTTTTTGGGGGAATTTTATTTAGCAATTAAAAATTTCTTTAGCAAGATGACTTTAATTTATTTTGGGTGAGGGAAAATGTTTTTTGTGGGATATGTTTTCACTTTCACCAATTAAACATACATTTGGGGGAAATATAATTTAACTAATTTAAAATTCTGATGTGTTTTGATTATTTAATATTTCCATTAGATTTCATTAAGAATTAAAACGTTAATGAATAGGATACGTTAGGGAAAGAAAATTTCCTAGTAAATTAAATTATTGAATGAATTATGGTGGGAATATTATTTGATTTGAAAGGATTTAATGAAATAACTTAAAAAAAAAGAAAGATAATTATTAACAAAGTAAATGTTAAATTATTAAATATTTGTAAATGGTAATTTAATGACATATTTAAATTAAATTAGTTACATGAGACCTATGAAAGACACTATTATTCGAAAGATGTGTTAATTGTTGGATTTAATTACTTTTAAAAGTGCAACTTGAGAAATTTAACATATGTTTTAATTAAAGTTTATTATATGATCATTAATGTTAAATTATCCTAGTCAAACTATAATTTTGAAAACTTAATGTATGTACTTCTCGAATGAGGGATTTTGGTAAGTTCGATTCTAGCTTGCCATGGTTCCCCTTATTTGACAATTTTTGGATTCACACACCTTACCCTTGGATATAGTTATACCAGTTCATGTTTACCATCTTGAAACAAATTTTAGTAAACACTTGATCATTAGTCCTTGCAACACTAAACTTGCAACCGTGTAACGTTAGCAAGATAACTTTATACTTTTAAATATATTTAAAAAAATAGTGTATTTTGCCTTTAAAATTTGGGCATGACATTTTGGTATCAGAGCATAGTTTCGACACTTGATGCCTTAAAACCATTACGTTTCTCATTTAATTATTTTAAATTGAACTTGTAGGATACCTCCTTATATGTGACAAGCTCGTAGATGTGGTAGAGACCCTAGACGTTCTCCCTTGGTATGAGAGAGAGTAGAGCAAAGAGTTAAGGTTCTATGAGGGAATCAAGGACCCCCTCCCATACAACCAAAAAATCCTAACTAGGATGTTTTGTTAGCACTTCATAACCTTAATGGAGTTATCCAGGATAGGCTACCTCTAGTGGGTCATCAGTCAGACAACTATCATAGGGGCATAGGTCAAAGGCTAGAGAGAGGACTAGGATTCCTCTAAGTGATCATGAGGAGGGTTAGGGAGCTCATGAGGTTGAGTTGGTTTGTATGCTAGAGCCACCACCTAGGATAGTTTAGAGAGCACCCAGTTATATAGGGGACCATATTAGAGAGATCCTACTCTTACAACCACCACTTCATATAGGATCTAATGACGGAATAGAGGATGAGGTATGGTTATTGATCTTAGATAGGTTCTTTGGGTTGCGACCTTACAAGAGAATTCTAAAGACATGTTTTACAGTTCACCTATTGAGAGGAGGAACCTGTACATGGTGGAGGTAGGAAGAATATAAAAAATAATTTATCTATGGACATTGTCACTTGGGAGACCTTTTTGGAGAGATTTAGAGATAGGTACTTATTATAGCACTTTAGACAACATTGCATTGATGAGCTCCATGATCTTCTATAGAGGGGAGTCATAGTATTGCAGTATGAGAGTCAGTTCCTTAAGCTATTAACCTATGTATACTATATGAAGGATGAAAATTTGTAAGTTAATCACTTTGTCAAGGGACTCAATGATTGGATATTAGGACAGGTTCTCATGACCACTCCAGGAAACCTTCAAGAGGCTATAGCGATGACATTGATTGTAGAGGAGATAAGGGGTCAGTCACGTGATGCTCGAGATCAGTCTCAAAACCATAACTCAACACCTTAATCATTTAGGTATCTAAAAAACCATTGGAATGGTAAAAATAGATAGTCATCAGGGTCTTATAAGAACCCTCAACAATAGTCTCAATAGAATCAAAGATAGAGGACACCATAGGGACAACAAGGCTCTAATCCAAAGTAGTGGCAGTCATAGTGTCCTAGGAAGGAATGACCATAGAATTTAGATGCACCTCTAGCTCAGACTCAACAATCTTCCAAGGGTGGTTACAATGGATCTAGTAGGATTGGTGGACAATAATACTCTAGGCCACAAGGAGTTTAGAATCATACATGTGGTCCTTGTTATGCATGTAGTGCCATGGGGCACTTAGCTAGAGGTTGTCCTCAGGAAAAGATGGTAGGTAGTCAGTGCATGGCAGCGATAGAGACTACAGTTGGGGACATGGGTAAGTCCCACAAGGTATTTGCAGCAATTGATAACCACTAGGAAGAGCATCAGGCCACCATTATAGAGGTCGTAGGTATGGTCAGAGATAGTAGCATTACCATTTTTTTGATTCTAGAGCTATTGATTCATTTATATCTCCTTTAGTTGTGGAGTGTTGTGAGCTAGTGATGGCTAGGCAAGATATCAGTTGGGAGGTCGAGTTAGATTTAGGAGCTAGAGTGTCAGTAAAATCCTTGGTTAGGGATTGTTAGGTGCAGATTGGTGGCATTTCCCCTCAAACAACATTTTCCCTCACCCAAAATAGATTAAAGTCATCTTGGTAAATAAATTTTTAATTGCTAAATAAAATTTCCCCCCCAAAAAGAGGGAGAAAATGAAGTTCAAATTGGGGTTGACTTTTTCCCTAACCCTAATTCAAAATTAGTGTTAGGTGAAAATATCAATACCTAAAAAAACCTTCTTTTTTTCATTTCTCTACTAATCTCTTAGTCTCCTCCAAACCCTAGATGGCAATTTTTGGATTTGGAAAGGTATGTAGTTATATATATTTTTTGGTGTTTTATTATGTAATTTTTTTTATAGAGTTTGAACCCTATTTTTTTCTTAAAAAAATACAAAAAAAAATGGTAGTTAGTGGTTGTAGTGGGGTGCAGCTTGCGGCCACCATAGACCCAACGACCTTAGCCGCTAGGCTGTGGTGGTCCGCAGCCTCCTGCGACTGCCATGAGGTGGGCTAGGCCACCCATTCCGCCCGCACTTTCCTTCAAATGAAGGGCACGTGAGTTGGATGGGTTTTGCCCCCCCCAAAAACCCTCCTCTATTTTGTAAAAAACATTTTTTTTATAATAATTTTATTTTATTGTAATGTATTTTCTTAATTAATTTATTAAATAAATAAATAAATAAATAAATAAATAAATAAATAAATAAATAAATAAATAAATAAATAAATATATATATATATATATATATATGGTTTTCAGATTTGCATAAAGATAACTTTAGTTTTTTTTAAATATAATGATATTAAATGCATAGATATACATTAAAATATATATACATACATACATACATAGTTATCTTTATGCAAATCTGAAAACCATATATATATATATATATATGAGAAATGTATAAAAAGGATAATATATTTTAAACAATAATATTGTATGATGAAAAATATGGATGGGGTCTAGAACAATAGGGGTTTGCACATAAAAGAGACCCTAAACCAATATTTGACACATACACGAAATTATAATGATATGGAAAGTAAATATAGAAGACTAATAATGAAATGAAGAAATAAAAGGTACTTACCTCCGAAAAAGAATCTGCTGAAAAACCTTATCAGATGGTCTCATAAACTATTGATTTTCGCAAATCTAATTCGAAACTGTGAGATCTAAAAAACTCATAAATCTTTTATTTTTTTGAGCTAGGTCGACCTTGACCCAAAATAGGGGTAAGATCTTACCTGGGGGCACAATCTTACCCCTTTATGTTGACCTTGACCTGCACTACTTTGATGGAAATTCTGTTCGTGAATCCCAAAAGTTTTCTGAAAAGGGTATCTAGATTTGCATTGATATTCGCTATTTCGTACCTGTACCTATGAGAAAAATGGTTTTTTTTGTTGGGGGGGGGGGAGGGGGTTGCCTTAGTCAAACCCCAATTTAGGAATTAACCTTGAAATTGAATTGAATTTGCAGTAGTAAACAAATTAAATGGAACAATTCACCTTGCTTATGTTGAAACCCTTATGGAGGATTCAAATCCTTGATTCCACAAGTATGGATGCTCCAAATGAATGTAGAATTGGATGTAGGATGTCTCAAATCAATTGTCTTAGATCTTCAACGCTGATGTTGAATAGATTTTGGAATAGGAAGAAGCTTGAATGAATGTGGATGGAGAAATCTTCAACAAGAGGTCGCCATAGAGATCAAATACTTCAATGGCTACCAATGGATCTCCTTGATGAAGTGGATCTTGAATGCTTGAATGCTTGAGGATGAATGAATTTTTGAATGCTTTCCTTCTCCTTCTTTTTTGCTTCTTGATTTCTCTTCCTTAAGAGATTATGAAAAGAGATTGATTGAAATGAGAGAGGAAGGCTTCCTTTTATAGTGATCTAGGGCACAAACTTTTAGAGAGGCCAACATAGGGGAAATAAATTTCCATTTAAGCCTTTATCCCTAGAAATGGACCTAAATTAAATATAATTTAAGAGTTTACCATTTTGAAACCCGAAACAACTGACCCAGAAGCGGGAAATAAAACTTTCTGAAACTCGACATCTGGAAACTTCTAAATTTTGAAATTTGGACCTTGGGTCAAGGTCGAGGTCGACCTTGACCTAAAAGGTTGACCTTGATGTTGAGGTCAAGAATCTCAAGGTTTCAAGTTAGGATGCTAGAATTATGCAGAAAAGAAGTGGAAAATGGGGTAGAATAGGGGAAAAAGCTAGATCCAAGTCAAAAACTCATTCAAGGCATTTTCCATGACCCCAAACCACTTACTCGGAGGGCTAAACCAATCCTAAATGGAAGCGCTTCCATTTTCTGATGATACAAATATATATTTTCCTTCAATTATGAAAATAGGGAAAATATCAAAATGAAAAATTATATATTTTCTTTTTAAACTAAAATGTGTATGAAACTCCATAATTTTTTTTAAAAAAACAACAAATTCAAAACTATACACATGCAGATTTCTCTCCTTTTTTTTGATAACAACAATACTTTTTTTTAAAGAGTTAAACAATAATACAAAACTCTTAAATTCATCATTGATCTGCCATAAGTAATTTTTTTTGTTTTAGAATTCTGAGAGAAGAACAACATAAAATTTACATATTTTTTTTTGACCTAGAATGTGCATGAAACATAAAATTTCTTTTTTTATGAGAAAATTCAAAACAAGAAAGCACAAATAAATTTTCTCCTTTTCTTGACAACAATGTATTTTTGTTTCGAATAACATAAAATGTCAAATGTACAACATCAATGAACTTTAACAATATATATATATATATATATATATATATATATATATATATATATATATATATATATATATATATATATCCAAATATTAAATTTGTTCTAAATACAACATAAAACTTACTTATTACAAGTTACAACTACAATGTCCCTCTAATAAGGAACAAATTTACAAGGAAGTACTTTCCAAAATCTTTTGAAAAGAATATGCAACCCTTTATTTTTAACAATACAAAGTGCCACATTTCATTTCTCTTTTCTTTTCTACAATGGAGACTCTACACCAAGAGGGCTTTCCTAAATCCCTTCACCGACAAGGCTATTCTGCCCTCCCAAGGGTGAGTTTGGCCTTGCACAATCCCTTAACAAAACATCAAGACATAAAAATGCAAAATTTTGCTTCACAAACAAACATTAAACAATACAATATCAACATGCTAACAACATAAATATTATGCAAACACAAAATGGAAAAAATTCCTTCATTCATTCATGGAAGCCATACGTAAGACACCATAATGAAGAAGTGAAAAGCTTGAGAGTCACCAACCTTGCAATTAGAAGTTATGGAAATGAGAGTTATAGTAGAGCCTTTTCCCTTTTGTCTATCCTTCCTTTTTTCTCCAAATCCTCTAGTGGTCTCTAAAGTTAGAGAGTGGGTGATGGAGAGAAACTCTCTACAATTTCCCCTCTAAATTCAAAATCCTCATATTCTCCAAGTCCTTGGAAGAAATGTGAGTTCCTATTGGTCACTCTTCCCCAACCCTTACACCTTACTAAAAATGGGTTCCTTAAAAGGTGGCATGAAAAGTGGAGAAGCTTTTCCATCCAAATGGAAGGTAGTCTTCCGAAGACCATGCTTCCAGAAGCTGATTTTCGGCCATCTTGGAAAATCAACTTTTTGGAGGCTTCCCAAGGTCAAAATAAGATGTCCTATGGTCAAAAAATCTCTCTACGCATAGGTATATGAAGTGGACTAGTAAAAATGGGTTAAACTCAACCCTGGGTGACCATATAATCCCCCCAAAACCCTAGTTAAGATCACCTACGAGTTCCCATGGATTTGACCTCACTTTGGGCTCTCTAACCAAGTGGTTTTTATGGAAAACACAACTAGGTACTAAGTGGGAAAGGTGGACACTCAATATTTACAAGTGGACATGCCATGCCATATCATTTTTACAACATGTGTGCCAATTGACACTGCATTACACATCAAAACACACTTGGAAAGTCCACTTGTTAATTACACAATTGAATGAATGCGATGCAATTAAAATTCACACCATACACTATACGAAGAAAATACATTACAAAAAGGTTTTGTATTTTCAATAGACGCAACCTTGACTTTACATAATTCACATAGGGGTTAGTCATGGTTCTCTGAAAAATTTCCATGGCTATGATTCTGCACACTTAATTCAAATATCAATAATCCCAAGAAGTATAATCATTGAAATCCAAAATGCAGAATCAAGATTAACATTTAATTTCCTAGTGCACCATAATCATTCATCATAATTTTCTCATCAATTTTCAAATTGACATATGTATTCTAAATCACAAGACAAGATTCTAATAAATCACATATTACGCAAATTTTACCTAAATTTCATAAGCATTAAATTTAACATTTCTAACATCATCTAGATAGCCAATAGATCAATTAACATAAACATCAAGTAAAATCACATAATGATGTCGTAAAATCAACATAATAATGGTAATGTCTATGCCTATGTAGCATTCAAACCATGTTGTCAGTGATAATACATAATAACCATCAACATGTAAATAATATCACAAGTCTCAGAATGTCTCAAAATATAGTCCATAAATGAAAGTGTGTGAAATGCTATGATAGGCCTGGGATGGGGCCTCATAACAAATGATTTGATTGTTGACATGAAGGTACAAGATGACGATGACAAAAATACCAAATAATGTCTAAATGACATAATTAATGATAAGATAGGGCAATGCAAAAAACTAGAACAAGATGTAGTAAATTTGAGATTATATCTCAAAAGAACAAATAATCTAGAAAAAAGATTCAAGGAAAGTACTGTTATATTTGATGAAATAATGGCTAAGAAGAAAACTCTAACTGAAAAAGGTGGATTAGGCTTTGAAAATGGTGAATTCTCAAATAAAGGATTTGAAGACAAATGTAAATATCATCTTATGGAGAAGAAAAAATTATCAACTAGTTAAAGATATGAATAAAGAAGAGCTACTTCAGAATCAAAGAAGTTCAACAAAGAAATCAATGGTTTGACAACCTAATAATCAAAGGTACCCATCTTTTAATGGTTTTTATTTTTCATGAAATAAATTTGGACATTAGGCTATACAATGTAGAAGTAGAATGAACAAAATATTCAATGCTTTATTTGCATGAGATTTAGTCATAAAGCTAGTCAATGCATAAATCAATTTATGAATGGTTATAGAAGAAATTGATATTTTCATGGCTACTATCGTAATTGAAATGGTTTTGGACATAAAGATAATCAATGCATATAAATAATGAATGAAATAAAATTAGGATAGAGAAACATCAAACGCTATAATTACAACAAGATTAGGTATATGACAAAATATTGTAGAAGTAAGAAGTAGGATACTCCAATATGAAGGAATGAGCCTGTAAAGAAGGTTGATATGGAACAAATAAGGAATGGGATGAAGAGGATATGGAAGAAGAATACATTAGAATTGGAAAAGGATGATGTTGCACCTAACTCTAGTGTAGAGCTCTCTTCTAAAAACTAGTTGGTATGCTTTGGCTCATGGAGCACTGAAACAAAAATACCATTCCCCAACCAAATATATTGATGCTTTTGTTACAACATGAAAATATGATATGAAGAGAGATGTAATTGATTTATTGGAAAATAATGCAAAAGAAAATATTATTGTGCGGTAGATTACAAAGCTTCAAAAGATGACTATACATGCAGATAGAAAGGTTTTAATAGCTTTTTGAATGAAATGATGGTTTTGGAAGAAAAACCATAGTTTGTTTGACAAAATAAATAATTTTTTTAACATTCATATTGTTACTATGAATTTGATGCATTTGAGGAGTGTGAAGAAGTACATAAGAAAGAAAAGGTCATCAACAACTAAATCAAGGTATTTACAGATTCTTATCTCATGGATTTTAGAAAATTTATTGATTGTGAAGATGAACCTAGATTAGAATTTAAGAAATTTATGGATCTGATAAGGAATGAATTAGTTGGTACATTTTCATCTCTCTCAACTATGTTAGTATGTCTGGAAGACATCTATAATCTTATTAATGTGAAATTTGAGGAATATGACAATGAGAAAGAGTTTCAAAGATTCTCTCTCTGGAGAAAATACACAATTGATTATTGAATTAGACAACAAGGGTTTAAAAATTTGGAGTGAATTCAATATGTTTGTCGATGAAGAGTTGGTAGAGATTTTTATAAGTAGAATTCATGGAAAATGTATTTGGTTAGACCAAATGTATCCAATTACTAAGGAATCTCTTAAGGTAGTGAGTAGATTATGTTTAGACAAAATCATACTTGTGAGGAAATCTATAAGGAGCAAGGATGAAGGATTGAGACTCTTAACTGACACTTTGGCAAGATATGTTGCAATGGGTATAACCTACAAAATCCACTTTTGGAACAAAGAAGGATCTACATCTTCTATTGTTGTATATGTTGCTTATCAAATAGATAAGAAAATAAAGATCATGATTGATGTGAATTTATAAGAAAATAAATCTTAAAAAATCTTATGATTACAAAGAATGAATGATATGCTTTTTGCTTCAGATCACTAGTGGCATTCCTTGTATTTTATTTCATGAATTCATTACCTATGAAGGATAATGTTGTATGTGATGCAAACTAACCTATAGAAAAAATGATCAAAAGGTGCATGTTGTGAATTTTTCACACCATCACCCCATTGCAAATGGGGACCCCTCTTTTCATTTTTCCAGTAGGTTTAAGTGGTCTTTAAGGTCTTAGGTAGCAACTTTTTTAAGTCTCCCAGCCTTAGTGATAATTTTATGATGTCAAGAAATGAAGTTTGAAGTTTGATGACTTTAAAGTTTGGGAGCTTATTAGTGCCAAAAATTCTTGTGGAATTCCTCTAAGTAGAGGATCTACACCATGGAAATTCCTTTAGATTTGAAAAATGTTTCCCAAGTAAGAGGTCCTCGATCTTGATGAAATTAAGGTGATTGGTGAACTAGAAGATAAAACATTAAGCATTAAAATGATGAACTTGTGGATTTAGAACCATATTTTTGAGGAAAATTTGGGAAACACAAATATTGGTTAGAATTCCTTTGATTAGAGGAATCATGCCAATCATTACTTTTCCCCAAATCTTAAAAATTCTACCTCTATAGAGAAAGGTTGTGGTATAAACTTGATCTCATAGTTTTAAAAGAAAGAATAGATCGTGAATTGTGTTGAAATGATGCTATGTGGGGAGGAGATTTTTTCTCTGGCAAGATGCAATTGTAAAGGTTCTTAGCGAAAATCCTCAAATCATAGGATTTTTGCCCCTGGAATCCTAAAAACTCAAAATTTTGCCCTTCCTTGGGTCTTGGTTTTTGATGGATATTGAAATGACTAAGTGAAAAAAGAAAGAATTGAGAATCTAAGTGGAAAAATTATGGAATTAAGAGGCATTTGTTTGAACAAGTTTAACTACTAGATGCTGGTCATAAATCCCCAAATTAGAGGATTTCTACCAATCATCATTATCCTCTAAAATCTAAAATTTCCCCACCTTGCAAGGTAGTTAGCTTGAGTGAAGGTGAGTAATCAAGAGACGATAAGGGAAAATGATAAAAAATGACAATTGAGAGAGACTAATTGAGTAGGTTTTTTAGTTTAAGTGTTAAAGGAGAGAGCCCAAAAGATGGTGGAAATCCTCTAATTAAAGGATTTCTGCCCTTAAAATTCCTCTAACATCCAAAATTCCTCCCCCCTTCACAACAATTTTTTTTGTTGATTAATTGAACATAAGCAAAATTCAAGGTTGAAATGGGTGATCTAGGCCTTCAGTTGAGCAAGAAATCTAAATAAAAGGGCACAATATATCTTAGCAAAAACTCCTCAAGTATAGGCATTTTTGCCCAATATTATCTTCCAGCCATGAGGGAAATTCCAATTCAAATTTTAAAATTCCTTGGCCTCTGTTCCAAGTCATCCTATTGAAGTTGGAAAGAAATAATTTAATAAAGACTTTTCATTGGCTAATTGTAACGAAGTTAGCCTTCCTAGAGGAATGTGCTTCTTAGTCCCTAAACACATATATAAAGGATGCATTACAAAGCATTTTGATATCCAAATCCAAGCAATATCTCCTCGACTGTTGGAAGTGAATTATTTTTACAAATTATAGCAGCAAGAATTATCTATAACAGGGAATGATTTATTAGTCTGGAAGTGTTTTGATTAATCTGGAAGTCTTTGTTTCAAGAAGATTGCTGGAAAAAATTCAAAATCAGAGGTAGCAAGTGGATAGATTTGAGTTCAACATAATGTAGTCACATTTTTTTTTTCAAATGTAATATCCTTCCATTTTATCTACAATGCAAGTTTGGATAACTTGGAGTTTAAATCTTCCATTCTCTAGGCAAAATGCTCCAATTTAAATCTTGAATTAATTGAAACAAACTAGGAATTTCATTGGTGACCTCATTAGTGATAATAAGTCTTAATTAAATAAAAGGAGGTGGGGCTTAGAGGAAATTTTATTTCATGAAACTTTTAAGTTTTTTTTGGTCTCTTTTCATCATTTTGTGATCTTGATACATATTCCTCTCTTTGTTTTGCAAGGTTGGTTTTATGGAAGCAAGGGGACTTCATGAGGGAGGCCTAAATTCAATATTTCAAGATATAAAGTGCAAAATATTGGAGGAAGGTCAAATTCAAGTTCAAGCTCAAGAGGATTCAAATGAGAAGATGGATTCAATTCAAGACATCGAAGTGAAAGTTCAAGTTGAGATTAAGGAGGAATCCAAATCTTCCTTGAAAAGATCTAATCACATGAAGATATCACCAAGTTTAAAAATGAAATAAAGTTCATATAAGATCAAGAACATAAATGAAAATTCAAGCCAGGCCATGAGGAAAATTTCCAAAAGATGGAGAAGACTCAAAAGAGAAAGAAAGTCAGAAACATTGGCCATTACAGTGATCCTCAAGAGATTGATAATTTCATAAGAGTTAATCAAAGTTAAAAAGGTTTAGTGTCAAGATTTTATTCAACAAGAGTTACTTTATAACAATTGAGCAAGAAATATTTACAATTTTAATACACACATTCCACAAGTTATGATTCAAAGCTCATGATTAAATTGATCCACAAGATAAGGATGATGAGGTGGTAGTTGGTTGTCTTCTCTAATAAAAAAATTCTAGATTCAAGTACAGTCAATCAAATCATGCCAAGTGTTCAATCCTCTCATTGGATATCAAATACAATTGTAATTTTATTATTGGCCCATGATTTGGTGCCCTCATGTAATTGGTTGTAAATTTGGCAACCCTAATTAGGGTTTGTAGGGTTAAATCTTGGCTCTTGATCGTGGATCGATCTTGGCCCTTCATTGTAATTGGACATATATAAAAGGCCAAGGCCTTCTCATTTAAAATTCCTTAGATTAGATGAGTATATTAAGTGTATAGTATAAAATAGTGTATGGGGTCCTAGAACAATGGTTTGCACATAAAAGAGACCCCAAAGGCAATTATTTTACACATACATTTGAATTGTAAGGGATGTAAATCTGGAAAATACTTGAAATCAGATAAAGTAAGATACATACCTCATGATGAAATTAATTTGGAAATACTTATTTTCTGGTGCCTGTGTATAGTTTTGGGGAATTCCGCAACTTGTCTTGGACTAGAAATGCCGAGATGAAAAAAACCCAAAAATTTTTTGTCTTTCTGATGACAGGTAGTGTTTGACCCTCATAAAAGGTCAAAGGCTAAATTCTTTATTTGAAGGTCAATTCTAACTTTGTTCATAGATCCCAAAAGTTTTCCAAAAAGGGTATCCAAATCTACTCTCAGATCTGAAATTCTGCACCTGTACTTGCAAGAAAAAGAGAGTTTTTGTTGTTTGTTTGAGGGGTTCGCCTTGGTCAAACCCCAGTTTGGAATTAACCTTAATATTGAAATTGAAATGGAGAATGCTAGCAAGTAGTAGAAGTAGATCTAACAACAAAGCTATGATATTCAATAGATATGCAAATTGTATTTGAAATGTAATCAAGTATGTTAATATGAAAGCTTGAACATAACATCAATAAATGTAAATCAAACCTCCATGATTGTATGCTTGGAATCCACCTTGAGGGAAAAATGAATGGATCTTGAAGATGAACAAAAGGATCTTGAAGGAAGATCACACCATCATGATGGCTAGATCTAGGGTTTGAATGATGAATCTTGAATGCTTGAACCAAATCCCTTCAATGGCTTGAATGCTTGAATCCTTGATCTTCAATGGAGAACTTGGATGGAGAAGAGGACTTGAATGCTTGCTTGATCACCTTGAGAGCTTGAGAGAGGAGATTGAAAACTTGATGCTTTGATCATGAGATTGATTGGAAACTTGATTGAGAGATGTTCTCATAAACCTTGATGGAGAAAATGAGAGAGGAAGGCCTCCTTTTATAGTGATCTAGGGCACAATCCTCTAGAGGGGCCACCTTGGAGAATTAAATCCCAATTAGGTCCTAACCTTTAGAAAATATACCTAGATTAAATGAAATTTGATGATTTACCATTCTGAAACCCGAAATGGCTGACCCAGAGGTGGGAAAACAAATATCCCCGAAACCCAACACCTAGAAATTACAGAAATTTAAAATCTAGACAAGGGGTTAGGGTCAAGGTCGATCTTGACTAGGTCAAGGTCGAGGTCAAATTTGACCCATAAATGTCAACTTTGACCTTATGGTCAAAAACCTTAGGATCCTAACCCAAGATGCTAGGAAATGCAGATTGGAGTGAAAATTAGGGACAAATAGAAGCAGAATGAGGAAAATAAGTATGATCTGAGAAAAGAGCTAATTCAAGGTGCTTGACATGACCCAGACCACTCACTTGGAGGGCTAAATGCTCTTAACATGGAAGTGCTTCCATTTTAAGATGATACATTAAGCCCCCACTTTAGCAAGAGTATGGACTCGATGCAAACTCTTGGTAAAGGAGAAGGAAGAAGAGATCCCAGTAGATTCAAAATGAGATAGAATGACACTTAGTTAGAGACACAAGCCCCCAGGCTAAGGATTCTAACTCAACATATGCACAGAAGGGTGTGAAAAACAAAAATGACACAAAAGAGGGGTTAGTACTAAAACAAACCCAAATCAACTAGGATAAGAAACTTGCTAAGAAACATTTCTTATACTAACATCATATTTGGAAAACTATCATCAAAGCATAAATGATTACATAAGAAAGACAAGAGCAACACTATAAATAACATAGCTTCATGATCCCATCCTACTAGCATGAAATCAAAAAGAGAGAAAGGAGAAAGTGATTACCTCACCCAGTAAGATGCCCACCTTACCATGAATCACCCTGGAGGGAGAGCCCAATAGGTTCACCCATAAACTATGCCTTTAAATTGTAATGTGTCTTCTAATGGCTTCTAGAATATCCATAGATTCACCTTCTTCTTTCACTATGAATATGAAATGCGTGTCTCCTCAGGATTTAGCAACTTATGTGCGTTACCTTTGGAAGATTTAGCATATTTTGAAATTGAAAATACATGTCCATTTAGGATTTAGCAACTTATGTGCATTACCTTCTAGGATTTAGCATATTTGAAAATTGAAAAATGCGTCTCTTTAGGATTTAGCAACTTATGTACGTTACTTTCTAAGATTTAACATGTTGCAAAACAAAAGGTTAGAACAAAAATACATAATATAGAATGAGGGAGGCCATAAATATTCCCCCCTCCTTAATATGGAAAAAACATACTATTTTGACATGTTAAGGAAAGAAAAGAACAAGGATAAAGCCCTCTTCAGCATCAAGACAATATCCATAGACAACACCCAGTCCAAGCCAAGAAGGTCACAGCTCCTATGAGGCCATGGAAGAGACAAATGCAAAGAGATATCATGCAAGAAGTGAAAAAGTAACCCTTGTGAGGGATAGCACACTATTCAATTTCCAAGGTGAGATATATATCAACCATGGAAACCCAATGTCAAACAATGAAATCGGTTGTGATCAAGGAAAAAGATCATCAATGCAAACCAAAATGTTCATGTATAATTGGATATCACATAATAGATAGATACTGCTTAACCAAGAAAAGAGGTGAATCTTGGAAAGACAGAAAAGAAGGAGATGACATCCTTGACCCCCAAGTGTAGGAACAAAGATGAAAGGGGACCTATTATATCGCTCACAACACTATGCAAGACAACGAGCCCCCAAGTATTAGGCTAACATTTTTTAGATAATGTGGAGCTCTATGATAGGAACATAGATGTTATTTAGATAAAATAGGATTGAAATACAACTCATTGCCACATGATATATAAATAATATTACAATCAATGAGCTGCCTAATCTTATAATGTAAAGCTTGACATTCATTAGTAGAGTGATCATGAAATCTATGATATAAACAAAAAGGAAGAGTCTTCAAGTATGGACTATGTTTCTTTTTGAATTTTTTTTCTAGTAATCATCTTAGCATGAAGGAGTTTAGGAAAAAGAACTTCTTGGTCAAATTCCTTCATAGGTTCATCATGTTTTGAAGTGTTATTTAAGATGTTGTTAACATTGATTTGTTGTCGAGGATTAAATCCCAATCCATAAGAATGCTCATGCCCCCCAGTGTGTAAGGGAATTTGAATTCCCTATTTATGCTTACCACATCCTTGACCATTAAGTCCTTGTTTAACAAGGAAATGATAACCATGACCATAACAAGAAGCCATATCAGAAGGGGTCAATGGAACCTTAGTAGTCACAATATCATCCTTAGTAGATTTGACAGATTCATTGTGGTTAGAAGTAGCGACAAATTTATTATGAAGAGGTTTAGAAGTAAAAACTCATTGTTCAAATTCTCTTTGTTGCTTCATAAAATCAAGATCATTAACCTTTATATTCTCCCATAAAGGTAGGAGTAAAATCCAAGGTTCCCCAATCATCTTTAGGTAGAACATTAGAGAAAGAAGGATTACTATTAGGAATAGGAGTAGTGTGAGTTTGAATATTTAGACAAGGATTAGGTGCATCATCTGCATGAAGTGAATACATCTTGTTATTATGTATAAACTTGACTTTATGGTGAAGGGTGGAAGGAAAGACATGAATCTCATGCAACCAAGGTCTACACAAAATAAGGTTATAATTGAGAGGTCCAGGCATAACATGAATAGGTGTATTCAGGATAATCGGTCCTACTTTGATAGGTAAGGTAATGATTCCTAAAGTGTTCTTAGCAATGTTATCAAAGCCACACATAGGAACATTGTCAGGTTGAATAGTTGAAAGATCGACGTTAATCACTTTGAGCATGTCCATGCTACAAACATTAAGCCCAAATCCATTATCAATCAAGGTCCTAGGAATGATACTTTTATTGATAGAAACAACAACCATGAGAACATCATATTGATTCTAAAATTCTTTAGAAGGTAAATCCTTTTGAGTAAATATAATGTCATGAGGACTTGGGGCAGCATGCATGCATTGCAAGAAGTTATTGATGTTTTCTTGATTAGGAGGTGGAGTGGGAAGAGTTTCTAGAGCTTTTTGCAAGGCTTCATAGCAGGTAGGTGAAGTTTGAAGAAGCTCCCATAAAGAAATCTTGGCAGGAGTATTTTGAAATTGGGTTATTAAATCATACTCCTTGCTAGGAAGATGGGGTGGAGGAGGAAGAATAGGTTGAGAAGGTGGTAACGAAGTAGAAACCACCAGATTAGGTTGAGGGTTATTCTATGTATGATATGTGTGAGCTATCGAATCTTGATCATTGAAAGACTCCATAGGTTTACCTTTGACAGTAATGTGAGGACAACCTTTGACAGTCAACAAGGGTTTAGGATAAACCATTTTAGTTGTCTCAACACTACAAATAGATTCACAAGAAGGAAGAAAAGAGGACATCCTAGGAGGAGATGAGGTAAGATCTTGATTCTCCATAGGATCATCACTAAAAGGGAGAGCATTAAGGGAATTCATATCATTCTCCACTAATGCCTCATCACTAGAAGGAATCTCAAATGGAGGTAAAGCATCTATGATATCATCTTATTTCTCTAAAATGTCTACATGTGTTTTAGAAAGAGAGTTATTATCATGTATAAATATGTCATCCATTAATAAATCACCCTCTTGTATCAAAGCTTCTTTGCGAGGAGGGGATAAATCAATGTCATTATCCAAGAGATCATCCACAATGGTGTCATGAGGAAGAGAGTAATCAACATCCAAATCCAAAGGTTCATCCCAAATAGGAGGATTATCATCCCTACCAATAAAGAACATTGCAGGATCCCTAGAGGGGAAAGAAGGTAAATTATATTCTAAAGTAGGCTCATAGAAAAGACATGTATTAGGAGAAGAATTAACATCAATCCTCAACTCATCCCCATAAAGAGAAATATGATGGAGAGATAGATTAAAGTAATCTTATTTCTCTAATATATCCTTACAAGGAAATTCAAAAGAGGACATAGAAACATCACACACACTAGATAAAGTCTTTCTAGGTGTAACATCATGCAATGGTAAGGTAAGAGGAGAATGTTGTGTAATCCCAAAAGTTATAGAAGAATTTTTGGAAAATATTTGAAAAAACTTGTGCAACATGATAATAAATAAAGAAATGCATAGAAAATAGATCTAGATATATCCCAATGTATTCAAATGAAACTTATAAGCATGAAAAGGAAATCAAACACAATAGGGCATCTAATTCCACAAAAGAAAGAGTTGTCATAAATGGGTTCACCAAAATGTAAAGGATAAAAGTGAACACACAAGATAATATAACAAACACAATAGGGCATCTAAATCCACAAAAGAGAGGGGGTAAGTGTGTCAGGTTCACCAAAATGTATATGATAAAATAGTGTATGGGGTCCTAGAACAATGGTTTGCACATAAAAGAGTCCCCAAAGGCAATTATTTTACACACATTTGAATTGTAAGGGATGTAAATCTGGAAAATAATTGAAATTAGATAAATTAAGATACATACCTCATGATGAAATTAATTTGGAAATACCTATTTTTTGGTGCCTGTGTATAGTTTCAGGGAATTTCGCAACTTGATCTGGATTGGAAATGCCAAGACGAAGAAAACCCAGAAATATTTTGTCTTTCCGATGACAGGTAGTCTTTGACCCTCATAAAAGGTCAAAGGCTACATTTTTTATTTGAAGGTCAATTCTAACTTTGTTCATAGATCCCAAAAGTTTTCCAAAAAGGGTATCCAAATCTACTCTCAGATCTAAAATTCTGCACCTATACTTGCAAGAAAAAGAAAGTTTTTGTTGCTTGTTTGAGGGGTTTGCCTTGGTCAAACCCTGGTTTGGAATTAACCTTAATATTGAAATTGAAATGGAGAATGCTAGAAAGTAGTATAAGTAGATCTAACAATGAAGCTATGATATTCAATAGATATGCAAATTGTATTTGAAATTTAATCAAGTATGTTAATATGAAAGCTTGAACATAACATCAATAAATGTAAATCAAACATCCATGATTGTATGCTTGGAATCCACCTTGAGGGAAAAATGAATGGATCTTGAAGATGAACAAAAGGATCTTGAAGGAAGATCACACCATCATGATGGCTAGATCTAGGGTTTGAATGATGAATCTTGAATGCTTGAACCAAATCCCTTCAATGGCTTGAATACTTGAATCCTTGATCTTCAATGAAGAACTTGGATGGAGAAGAAGAATTGAATGCTTGCTTGATCACCTTGAGAGCTTGAGAGAGGAGATTGCAAACTTGATGCTTTGATCATGAGATTGATTGGAAACTTGATTGAGAGATGTTCTCACAAAACTTGATGGAGAAAATGAGAGAGGAAGGCCTCCTTTTATAGTGATCTAGGGAACAATCCTCTAGAGGGGCCACCTTGGAGAATTAAATCCCAATTAGGTCCTAACATTTAGAAAATATACCTAGATTAAATGAAATTTGATGATTTACCATTCCGAAACCCAAAATGGCCGACTCGGAGGCGGGAAAACAAATATCCCCAAAACCCGACACCTGGAAATCAAGGAAATTTAAAATCTAGACAGGGAGTCAGGGTCGAGGTCAATCATGACTAGGTCAAGGTCAAGGTTGACTTTGACCCATAAATGTCAACTTTGACCTTATGGTCAAAAACCTCAGGATCTTGACCCAGAATGCTAGGAAATATAGATTGGAGTGAAAATCAGGGACATATAGAAGCAAAATGAGGAGAACAAGTATGATCTAAGCAAAGAGCTGATTCAAGGTTCTTGACATGACCTAGACCACTCACTTGGAGGGCTAAACGCTCTTAACATGGAATTGCTTCCATTTTAAGATGATACAATTAGAATAGGAGAATAGAGTAGGATAGCTAAGGGAGATACTTGAACAAATTCTTTCTATAATGCTTGTCAATGTAATTGATAATTCATTGTTGGCTCTCATGGTGAATTACTTAATGCTTCTTTGAAGTGTTGCATGGTTTCATCAATATTTCACTTGGATTAGATTTATTTTCATGTTGAAGTAGTTTATTTTAATGGAATTAATTATAGATATTTTCTTGTTTGACTCAAACAAATACAAGCTACAAGCCTCTTCCTAATGGTTTTAGTGCCTTGTGTGTTTAGATGATGATTGAAAGAACTTAACTTAAATTGATATTAAATATTTAGTTTGCATCCATTTGATGGGATTGGAGAGGAGATATTGATTTGAAAATAATTCAAGTGTTCCTTAGAAGCTTTCACTAGGTGGGTGGAGTCATTAATCAAGTTGCATCTAGTAGATTCCAAGTCGTCATCATTCCTTTCTTTCATAGTTAGGAGTAGAAGTAAGATAAGTAAAGTTTAAGTAGGAGTGGAAGTTGAAAGATCACAAATATATTTTAATTTCACACTGTGAAGCGAAATCATTAGAAGTGCAAGCCATTGATATCCATTAAAGGAACTAGCGTAAGTTCCCTAAGTGATTACCAACAAATCACATGATTTCACTGAGCGAGTATCCACAATAGAAGGAAACTTAAAGCTATTTTATGATCTTATGTTGCAAGCTTAGCATGAGAGATGACCTTATATCAAGAGAGGATTTAGTGTTTGATGTTTCACTCCGAAACATTGAGTATTTTATTCTACATGTTTTAGTGGAAGAAAAATCACATCAACAGTACGTGGATGGACTAAATGATAGGGACAATTATTACATAGAATACTTTATTGAGATCTACAAGAATATGACTAAAATATTTATAACTCTATAAAATTGTGTTGAGAAATACATAGATAACATTACCTTCCTAGTTGATATTAACAATTGCTTCATGGAAGATGTAATGCCCCAAAAGTTCTAGTTGACTTGTCCTTGATATGAAATCAATATGAAGGATTGAATGATATTTGTAGAAAAATTTCTTAAATGTTAGGTAAATTTGACTGAAGAAAACTTTGGGACTTGTGAAGAAATCATTGGATCAAATGATAAAGGGCATGCAACTCTAGAAGGATCTTCCTTTGGAAGGAAAAGACAATTATTTTCATAGGTTTCCACTTTGGATTCAAAGAAGAAGACAAGCAACAAAAAAGAAAGACTAGGATAATTAACATTGATAATACTAAAGCTATTGAGGTTGATTGAAAACAAAAGAAGATAGTTGTTGAACAAGAAGATAAAACTAAGGAACACTTTATCTCCTTTGATTGTGATCCCTTTGAGATTAGAAAATTATTAAAAATTCTTGAGCAACCTGATGGAGTAAGAAAGATAGTGGATGTATGGTCATAATGACCATATTATGACAAAGAAAGGATTAAGGAAGTGTTAGGAATAAGGTGTCTCAACCTTGGATAATTCCTATTCTTATTATTTGTTTTGTAAATGTATTTTTTGCAAATAATGTAATTAAGTGTGAGTATACATGTCTAGTTGGCATGTTGATGTGTCACTCCACTTGATGTGTCAGCATCTTGTGCATAAGGAGATCATGATTGAAATGGTCATGACGGATTCCTATGACACGTAAGAACTATTTAAGGAATGTGCTATGACAGGTGTAAGAGCATCTTATGACTTGGGCCTATTTGGGCACCCAAGAAGAAGTGGTTGGTGTGTGTAAGAGAATATGCCAAAAATAGGTTGGTATGATAGATTCTCTTACACTTCTCTTGTGACCATTATTTTTGGTGGATTCTATGACAAGCTATCATAGTCTATTCTAGGGATGGATGCCTATTCTTGGGATTGCATGTAACAACTATGTACACGTGGCTTTGTGCATGGGTCTTGGTGGTTGTGCCTATTTTTGGGTCCAGAGGAGTCTATATATATGATGCTACTCCTATGGGAGAGATATAACAAAATTTAAGTCTTGTTGGCTTTGTCTCTCATCTCCTAAAAGAACTTGCATTGCAAGTGTGTTGTAATCTTTTTGTTGAAGATAATACATTGTGCAGGTTTTGGAGTGTTGGGGTTTTTTACCGAAAGGTTTTCCCTAGGGTATATCATTGTGTCATTCTCTATTTTTTTGTATGTATGGTATGTGGTTGCAATATCTTTGTTAAAGTAGTTAACGAATCTAAAATTGTAAGGATTTATAAGAATTTGCACAATACTTTCCTATAGAGATTAGCGTAGGAAGCTGTTTCCGCACCTGAGTTTCCTTAAAAGTGGTATCAGAGCTTGATCAAATTTTGATCCTAGTTGTTGGGTAGGGTTTTTTGAGCTAATCTCAAGTTGAGTGGGAGTTTTTTGCAGAGCATTCTGAATCTTATTTGCAGATTGAGATGGAAAGTTCATCATATGGAAGAATGGAGGTGGAGAAATTTAATGGCACTAATTTCAAGTTGTGGAAACTCAAGATGGAAGACATGTTGGAAGATCGTGACCTATGGGAAGTGACTTCAAGTGCTACAAGACCAGCAACTATAGCTCAAGCAGATTGGGATATCAAAGACCGTAAAGCTAAGGGTCTCATAAGACTCTGTTTAACCGATGCAGTCCTTCTAAATGTTCTAGATGAGAAAACCACAAATAGTTTGTGGGAAAGACTTGCGGCCGTGTATCAGGCCAAATCTTTGGTGAACAAGTTGTTCCTGAGGAAGAAGTTGTACTCTCTATGAATGGAGGAAGGTGGATCCTTAACAGATTATTTAAATGCATTTAATCTATTGGCTACACAATTGACATCAGCTCATGTCAAGTTAGAGGAGGAGGATCGTTGCTACACACTTTTGTGTTCTTTACTAGATTCATGGGACCATCTTGTGATGGCTCTCAGAAGAACTTTAGTTACCTTCAAAATGGATGATGTGGTGTCTTCACTGCTATCAGAGGAGATGCGAAGAAAGGCTTTCATTTTGAAAAAAGAAGCCCTTGCTATTCGTGGGAGATCCACTGAAAGAGGGAAGAAAAATGACAATAAGTCTGACAATAAGGGTAGATCCAAATCTCGTGGGAAGTCAAAGACTTCCAATAAGTCCAAGGCAAAATGTTGGAACTGTGATAAATCTGGGCACTTCCGTAAAGACTGCAAAGAGCCGAAGAAGAAGAAGAAAGGTTCAGATTCAGCTTCAGAAAGATCTCAAGAAGATGGTGATGCATTCATCGTAGCTTTGGTAGCCCATGCATTTGATGAAGTGTGGTTGGTTGACTTAGGTGCATATTTTCACATGACCTCTCATCGAAATTGGTTCTCAAAATATGAAGAGTTCGATGGTGGATAGGTGTACTTGGGTGATGATTCTCACCTAAAGATAGTTGGACGCGGAAGGGTCACTATCAAATTTCCTGATGGACGAGTAAAGGGAATCAACAGAGTTATGCACATTCTGGGTTTGGCACGAAACCTATTATCTGTAAGTATGCTGAATGATGTAGGTGTGCAAGTTGTTTTTTCGAAAGAAGGATGCAAGATGATGAGAGGATTGATAGTGCTTGCAAGGGGTACTAGGAGAGGTACCTTATTTCAGCTAGATGCATGTATTCATCTATGTAATAGTTCTTCATCCTCACCATCTGAACAAGTAGTGAAGAAGTCTGTGGCTATTGGTTCTGATGGTAGTGCAAATACTTTGGAAGGTAAGCTTCCTGCAGAAAAGACAATGTTGTGGCATATGAGATTTGGCCACACTGGTGAAAAGGGTCTCAGAACCCTGAAAAATAAAAATCTCATTGAGGGGTTAAATGATTGCAATCTTGAGTTTGACTTCTGTGAACACTGTGTCTATGGTAAACAAAATCATGTTTAGTTTTACTCTAGTTCTCACAAATCTTTTGATGTTTTGGATCTTATTCATTTTGATGTATTTGGTCCTATAAAAGTTCCTTCAATCTCCAAGTCTATATATTTTGTATCTTTCATAGATGATTACAGTAGAAGGACATGGATTTATTTCCTTAAAAGTAAGACACAAGTCTTTAGTCGGTTCAAGGAATTTAAAGCTCTTGTAGAGAATCAGACTAGTAAGAAGATTAAGTGTGTGAGAACTAATAATGGTGGTGAGTTTTACTCAGCAGAGTTTGAACAGTTCTGTAAAGAACAAGGTATCGAGAGGCATAAGACAACTCCTTATACCCCACAGCAAAATGGAGTTGTAGAGAGAATGAACAGGACACTGATGGAGAAGGCTAGGAGTATGCTTAGTGGAGCTAGTTTAGAACAAAGGTTTTGGGCCGAAGTTGTGGCCACTACTTGCTATTTGGTTAACAAATCTCCTACATCAGCCCTTGTTGGTAAGACACCCATGGAGGTGTGGTCTGGTAAGAGACCTTCAATTAGACATCTTCATGTTTTTGGTTGTGAAGCTTATGCACATGTTCCAAAGGAGAAAAGATCTAAGTTGGAAAACAAAGCCGTTAAATGTATTTTCATCGGATATAGTGCTGGTGTGAAAGGATACAAGCTTTGGGATCCTGTGACTAGTAAGGTGTTGTATAGTAGAAATGTTATTTTTAGAGAGCTAACATCTACTCCTATTGTGCTACAACCAGATGAAAAAGAAAAGGAAAAAGATGTTGTCCAGTTGCCTCCTACCCCTGAGAAGACTGAATAGAGAGACCATGTTGGGTCTAATGATGAGGAGAGCTCTAGTAGCTCTGATAGTTTAGAAGAAGAGGAAGAACAACCTCAACCACAGCCCTTGAGGAGATCCATGAGAGAGAGAAAGAAAGCAACCAGAAAGGTTTGGTTATTCTATGTTAGATTCTAGTTGTGCCTTTGCTTTGATTAATAACACTGATGAGCCTAGATCTGTGAAAGAGGCTTTGGGCACAAAAGATGTAGGTTCCTGGATTGAGGCTATGGATGATGAGATGGCTTCATTAGAGAAAAACAAAACTTGGGACCTTGTACCTTTGCCTAAAGGGAGAAAATCTGTTGGCTGTAAATGGGTGTTCAAGAAGAAATTCTGTGTAGATGGCAGTGTTGAAAGGTATAAAGCTAGATTGGTTGCAAAGGGGTATTCATAGGTAGAGGGAATAGATTATGGTGAAATATTATCTCCTGTTGCAAAGTTGACATCCATTAGATTTTTGTTATCTCTTGTTGCATCATATGATTTAGAGATAGAACAGATGGATGTGAAGATAGCTTTCCTTCATGGTGATTTGGAGGAAGAGATTTATATGTCACAGCCTGAGCACTACATTGTTAAAGGTAAAGAATCCTTAGTTTGCAGATTAAAGAAATCTCTATATGGTTTGAAGCAATCTCGTAGGATGTGGTACCTTAAGTTTGATGCCTTTGTGTTGTCAATTGGATTTGTAAGATCAAAATTAGATCATTGTGTTTATTTCAGAGTTGAAAATGATCACCTTCTTATTGTTGCATTATATGTTGATGATATGTTGTTGTTTGGGAAGGGTAAGGGTATGATTTCTGATTTTAAATCTCAATTGTTAGCACAGTTTGAGATGAAAGATCTTGGGGCAGCTAGGTAAATCTTGGGTATGGAAATCAGTAGAGACAGGTCTAACAAAAAACTTTGGTTGAGTCAGAGTAAGTATGTGAAGTCTGTGTTGGATAGGTTCAACATGGCAGATTGTAGACCACTATGTGTTCCTATTTCTGTGGGAACAAAGTTATTTGTAGATGATTGTCCAAAATCTCCTAGTGAGGTGGAGGACATGAGTAGAGTACCTTATGCTAGTGTAGTTGGTAGTCTTATGTACACTATGGCCTATACTAGACCAAACATTGCCCAAGCAGTGGGAGTCCTGAGTTAGTTTATGGCTAATCCTGGACGGGTACATTGGGATGCAGTTAAGTGAGTATTCAGATATTTGAGGGGTACATCAGATTACTGCATATGTTATCATGGTAACTCTTCTGGATCTCCGCATTCAGTGTGTATTCATGGGTTTATGGATTTAGATTGGGCAGGTGATATTGACAGTAGGAGATCCACCAGTGCTTATGTGTTCACTATGTTTGGTGGTGCCATCAGTTGGATGAGTAAGTGACAACCTATGGTTGCTTTGTCCACTACAGAAGCTGAGTACATGGCTACTACTCATGCTTGTAAAGAAGCCATTTGGATTAGAAGATTGTGTTCTAATGTTGGTGTTGATGCAGAACAAATTACTATTTGGTGTGACAGTCAGAGCGCTATTTGCCTTGCAAAGAATCCAACTTTCCATGCTAGAATGAAGCACATTGATGTGCAGTTTCACTTTGTGAGAGATATGGTGGAAGATGGAAAGGTAAATTTGGAGAAGGTAGATACTGTGAAGAATGTTGCAGATGCATTAATGAAACCAGTGAGCACTGAGAAGTTTAGATGGTGTTCGGAGTCTATGGGCCTTTTGGCCTATAGCGGTTAAAGTTCCTGTTATGTTCTTGTTGCTCTTACAAGGTGTTCGACAAGTGGGAGAATGTTAGGAATAAGGTGTCTCAACCTTGGATAATTCCTATTCTTATTATTTTTTTTGTAAATGTATTTTTTGCAAATAATGTAATTAAGTGTGAGTGTACATGTCTAGTTGGCATGTTGATGTGTCACTCCACTTGATGTGTTGGCATCTTGTGCCTAAGGAGATCATGATTGAAATGGTCATGACAGATTCCTATGACATGTAAGAACTATTTAAGGAATGTGCTATGACAGGTGTAAGAGCATCTTATGACTTGGGCCTATTTGGGCACCCAAGAAGAAGTGGTTGGTGTGTGTAAGAGAATATGCCAAAAATAGGTTGGTATGATAGATTCTCTTACACTTCTCTTGTGACCATTATTTTTGGTGGATTCTATGACAAGCTGTCATAGTCTATTCTAGGGATGGATGCCTATTCTTGGGATTGCATGTAACAATTGTGTACACGTGGCTTTGTGCATGGGTCTTGGTGGTTGTGCCTATTTTTGGGTCCAGAGGAGTCTATTATATGATGCTGCTCCTATGGGAGAGATATAACAAAATTTAAGTCTTGTTGGCTTTGTCTCTCATCTCCTGAAAGAACTTGCATTGCAAGTGTGTTGTAATCTTTGTGTTGAAGATAATACATTGTGCAAGTTTTGGAGTGCTGGGGTTTTTTACTGAAAGTTTTCCCCAGGGTATATCATTGTGTCATTCTCTATTTTTCTGTATGTATGGTATGTGGTTGCAATATCTTTGTTAAAGTAGTTAACAAATCTGAAATTGAAAGGATTTATAAGAATTTGCACAATACTCTCCTATAGAGATTAGCGTAGGAAGCTGTTTCCGCACCTGAGTTTCCTTACAGGAAGCATTGTTTATCTATTTTCTCTAGAAAAATCTTGTTCCTAGTATTGTTGAATCTCTACTCCTAGATATTTTGTTTGAACAACTAAATGAACACTTGACTACTAAAAACTATAGAAAAGGAAGAAACTGATTTTGAGGATAAGTTATAGAGGGAAATAAGAAGAAAGTGTGTTTCTTCTTAGAAGAAACTTAATGAATGCATAAAATATATGAGAAAATGTGTTGGTTTTGTTTCCCATATGTATAAATATTATCTCATATGGCTTGCTACCACTGGGAATCATAAATAAAAGATTGATTCCATTGAGATAGAACTAAAAAAATATGCTCAATCATTTGACATATTCAAAGAAAAGGATGATGTTGAAATGAGGAAAATTAATTCATTATAGTTGGAATGATATTTAGTGCAGAAAGAAAGAGATGATTTTGATAGACAATTTTAGACAATCAAGGAGATAGTCAAAGCAAGAATGGATCATTTTTCTAGACTAATGGATGATGCAAAGAAAGATGAGCTGAGTCTGATTGTGCTAGATAAATTGGTTAATGCTATTGAATTTCTTGTGTAGTGCAATAGCCAATAGATAATTCTATTATCAACTATTAGCTCTTGGAATTCCTTTCTTCTTGGACTTAAGGAGAAGTAAAAAGACATATTACCTTAGAAAAGGTACTTAAGTTCTCTTTTTCTTTTTTCATTATTTTGTTGGAAAAATTAGTATGTTAGATGTGTTATCATTGATGTAAATATATCAGAGGAATCAAGGGATTCTAACATGTCAGAAGGTTCAAAATAATTGACTAGAAGATCTACTTTTTGGATGCTAACTAAATTGTTGAAGGATAGCTAGGAGAACAAGATGTTCAAAGGTTCATTGAGGTACATATATCAAAGAGATAGAGTTGCACATGTGGGAGTTAGTTGATAAAGATTATAACTTAGTTCAATCCAAGTTTCAGAGGATGACATGAATATTTGAGTATGTTTCAAGGTCAGAATTGATGACTAGTAGATAGAGTGACAAACAGTGTTGACATAAAGACAAAAAAGGGTCCGGTGTACTTAATCAAGTTTGAATCTATTAGAGAAAACTTAGGAGTGTGTTTATGACATAATCAGGTGTCCTCAACTCAAAGGGTTAGTACTTTAGAGGTCAACATGACATAATTCTATTGTCTCGTATGTTGGAGCGAGTGTTCATGAGGAACAAGTGAAAAAGGGCTAGCAAATCCAATGGCTGTGATCGATTTGTATAGATAAGTGTTTTTAATGATACTACATGATATTCTTAAAGTATGTGCTTGATGAGTTGGTGATATTCATGGACCCAAAGGATCAAATTGGTGGACTTTTTGGCCAACAATAATATTTATTATTATTATTCTTGTTCTTAGTTGACTTGGTTGATAAATCATGTTGCACAAGTGGTAAACCATGAAATCTGAGAGATTTATGATCTCTAGGTTATTTATAAGTGTTATTATTTGGATTTGATGGTCAAAGATGAATTTTTTCATGAGATTTTACACATTGATTTGAAAGGAAGATGAGTTATGGGTTGTAGACCTAATAATTGATACAAGGAGATGAATTAGGGAAAATATAGTAGCAGATCATGGGTGTGGATGCTAGAGGGTTCTATAAGAGGAAGAGTTTGATTGAGAGATGATTAGAAGAGGTTAAACAAGAGGTTGTACATGGATCTTCATTGGGCTATATTGGAGTAGTATTAGACATGAGGTAGATATCATTTTTACAGTTCAGAAAAAGGTTTCAGATCATTGTAGTGATTAGGTTGTAACAAAGTGAGTCTTCCTTAGGGTTGGAGCTTGATGTTTTTTTTTTGAGTAGTGAGCTCTAGGTAGTGAGCCTAAATGTAGGTAAATTCCCCATATATTGTAATAAGTTTAAACTTCTAACAATGTATTTGCTAATTGTGGGTAATCAACCCCATTTTGGTTTTTTCCTTAGCAGGGTTTCCATGATAAAAATATTGTGTCAACTTGTGTGGATGTGTTTCAAATTTGTTTATGCATGCATGTTTTATATTCTATTAATTTAGATCAGATTTAAAGATATATAAGATTAAGGGTTTTGGGGGTTTAAGGGTTTGATGTTTAAGGTATTGGAAACAAATAATTCACCCCTCTCTTAGTTGTATACTATCATACTATCAACATATTGGTGATAGGGAGAGCTATGCAAAGGTATATTTTTGATACCCTTTGTCCTTGATGGAAAAGGGGGAGAGTAGCTTTGGGAGAGTATAGAAGTTTTGGAAGGAAACCAATTTTGAAGAATGATTTTCTAAAGAGGGAGATGAATTCTATAATTTTTATGAAGAATAACTTTTTGGCATGTTTCAATCAATGAAAATGGGATATTGTTGGATTTTTTTGCATTGATGATTTTATTGGTAATGAGAAGGATACTATTGTGCATAGTCTATATATTGGGTATTTCTCTTATTGACTTATGGTGCAAATGCTTTGGAATTTTCATGATTATTCTATTTATTTTTGGGTCTACATTTCTCCATAATTACAGATATGGTTTTGCGGTTTGGATAATATATTTTTGATTTTTGAACATACCTATATTCATGTCTTTATGTGATAAGTTGTATGGAATATGAGATATGAAGTTCATAAGTTTATTCTATTAGTTTCTTTTTTTACTTCATAACAAAACAATCCATTATAACACCCACAAATCATTAGGTGATTATTTTTAGTCCTACGGTTTTGGGGAAATATTAAGCATTACTTGTAATGTGTAATTACTAGTTAACACTAATTTTTATTTAAAGAAACATATGAATCATTTTGGGGAGAAATATGTGAGGTATTTTAGGAGTCAAACTATTGATTGAAGCATTTATGTATGAATTAAAGTATTATTATATTATTATATATATGATATGCTATTGAAAAATGGAGAAGAATGAGTTTTTTGTTGAGTGGATGAGTTAGTATGGTTGTCATTGATGTCAACATATGCTACGTGCTGCTATTAATATTTTTGGTAACTACATTTTGTACAAACGTGTTCAGAATATTGCTCTACATATTATTCATGTTACGAACTAATAATGAGGTTTTGGTATGTTGTAGGAAAATATTTTAATATGTTTGATTCTGGTTTTTATGCTTTAGATCATAGTATAATGGAATTGGTATTTGTTTGAGTATGGATGTGACTGACATTGTTTCTTGTGTGAAATCCATGCTCTATATTTATTCACATAATGGTTTCTAATGGTTTAGTTTTGGAACTAAGTTTTTAATGTTCTTATCTTCATTCATTTTAGTTGGTATGAGGTTTTGAGTTTCAAAGACACAATTTCAAAGTTCAAGAGTGTTCTTTCTCTAGGTTTGGCCAAACTTGGGTGTTTACACTTCATTAATTATCTTTTGGAATAGAAAATAGAATGTAACATGTATGATACTATTTTTGGTCCCAAATAAGGTGTGTATTGGTCCAATTATCATTCATTTCCACTACAAGAATTTTTAGTGTTGATCTAATTCTAAATTATATTTGATTACTTATCTAGTCAACAATGAGATATTTCACAAAAGAAAGGATGGTATAAATAAATGATGAATTTTTGAGAAAAGAGTGTGGAATATGTGTATACTTGTGAAAATTTTGTGAAAGTGTGTTCTTGTGTGATGAGGATGTATGGAAGAGGATATGTGTCCCTGGATGTAGGAGATAGTGTTAAGTGTGGTGCAAAACAATATGGACTTTCATGTGTTAGCTACCATAATTCGTGAGACAAAGGTATCTATGAATATTAAGTTATTTTATTGTTGTGCATTAGTGGTAGATCTATTATCTTTTATCCTTCATTTAAGTAGTGAACCCTCTGACAGTGATCCTTCTTTCTTCGAGTAGTGAGCCCTTTGGAAGTAAACCCTTCTTTGTAAAAATCACCTTAACTAATGTCATCCTAACAAGTTTTCATATATTCAAGAATTAATCTTCTTCATGGTTTTTCTCTTAACAAGGTTTTCCATGTAAATATGTTGTTCCTTGTGTATGATAGTTTTCTATGTTATTTCATGCTTACATATTTTAGTGATTAAGATTAAAGTAAGTTTGGTGGAATTGATTAAAGGATTAAAGTTTATAAGATTTTTTGACAACTAATTCACCCCACTCTTAGTTATCTTGCAAATTAAATAATTGGTATTGGAGAATTGATTCCTTGGAAGGTGAAGATGTGAGGATACTTAGACTCTCTCAATTACAATGGCTAGAAGGCTATGGAAAATAAATATGTGAAAATAAGTAGTGGGTTGAACAATCTAGATGAGATTGAAGCATATGAAGATAATGAAAGAGTGAGGTATACAATTTTTAGTGCTCTATCTAAAGCTGAATTAACAAAAGTTGCATCTTTAGAAACTACTCATGATATTTGAGAAAAGTTAGGTACTCATGAGGTAAATAATATAGTCAAACAAGATAAGTTACAAAATGATAAGGCTAAGTATGAAATCTTACAAATGGAAGTAGATGATGATATAACAAGCTACTTGCAAAAGATAGATAATGTGGTGAATAATATTAAAGTTTTTGGTGGCATTTTGAAAGAAAATGTAGTACACAATGTGCTCATAACTCTTACTAAACCCTATATTCTAAAGTATCTTTTATTGAGGAAGCTCAAAATTTAAATTAGTATACTAGAGAATAGATGTATGGATTATTAATTTCTTTTTAGATGAGAAAATTTGGAACTATTGGTACAAGAACACAAATTGCATTTAAGGATAGTAAACCATCAAAGGAAGAAGAATGAGAAGAAGATGAATTTGATGAAATTGAGATGAACTTTGTAAGAAGAATAAAGAAAGGAACCAAGAAATAGAAACTTAATTTAACCTTTAAATGCTTTAGTTGTGGAAAAATAGGTCATTATGCTTCTTGATATTTTGTTAGAATTACAAATCAAAAGAATAAGGAAAGAAACATAAAGTTTAATAAGAAAGATTATAATGTTTGAGAATAATGATGAATACAATAATGAAGATGATGAATTATTTTTATTGGATATTAAAGAATAATTTTATTCTAACAACCCTAGAAAAATTGATGAAAGGAAATCTCCAAAAGTTGTTACTAAGATTACAAATACAATGGCTTCTTCTTTTCATGTTAGAAGAGACAAATATGAATTTGACTTATTGACAATGAATATTCAAATGACACGACTAGTAATAAAAGTAAGTTTGTAAAGCTTGAAAGCTATAATGGAGGTGTTGTTAGATTTGGAGACAATGAAATTGCTAAGATAGTTGGAATAGGTTCTATTAGTTTTGATGACAAGCATAACATTGACAATGTTTACTACATGTTAAAGGCTTGAACCATAATATTTTGAGTGATGGATAGATGTGTGGAAATGGTTATAATATATATATTTTAGATCTATGAATTTGTAGTAAGAAAAAGGTCTAAAACTGTAATTGTTGCTGCAAAAGGACATATGGGAACATTTATCAATTGAAAGTTGCTACTAGATATTGTTGATATCCCCGATCAATGAAAGCTGGCTATAGCACCAAAGGATGTTTCACATGAATTATGAAAATTTGGTAAAGATAAGTTCAATATCAGATGTGAGATTTTTTTTGAAGGTTACAAGGCCTTTTAATAATATTTTCAAAGAATGTCAAGATGGGAAACAAACAGGAAGACCTTGAAGTTTAAGGAACAATGTTCTACCAAAATGTTGGAATTAGTGCACATTGATTGTTATGGTCCAACCATAACAATAATATAGAAAGGTTATAGGTACTTTATGTTCTTAATTTATGATTACTATAGAATGACATGGGTTACTTTCTTCAAATAAAAATAAAAATCTTTAGAGAAGTTCAAGATATTCAAAGCTATGGTTGAAAATGAAATAGATAGAAGAATCAAATTATTGAGGTCTAATAGAGGAGGAAAATTTAATTTTTAAGAGTTTAACATTTTCTATGAGAATCAAGGGATTATGAGACATTTTTCTACTCCTAGAATGCCACAATAGAATAGTGTAGTTGAAAGAATGAATATAACAATTCAAGAAGCTGTCAGAATAATGATAAAGGAAGCAAATCTATAGGAAATCTACTGGAAAGAGGCAATATAGACCATAGTATACACACTAAATGGATTTTAGATCACAAGAAAATTTAGAAAGATATCCTATGAGTTGTGGTACATAAGGATACCTTCTATGAAGTGTTTCAGAGTATTTGGAAGAAAATGTTATATCAGAGGAGATGAAGAAAATATTGGAAAGTTTGATACAAAATTTGGTGAAGGTATATTTATTGGGTACTATACTAAAATAAAATCTTATAGGTGTTGCAATAAAAGGCTAAAGAGGATAGTTGAAAGTACAAATGTGAAGGTGGATGAAGACATCGTGAGGATCACAAAAATAGAAGGTGGATATGAATCAAATGAGTCAACCAAAAAAGAGGAAGAAGAGAAGACTGAAGAAAATGAAATACATAATGATATAGAGGTTGCTCCAACAAATTCTCCTAAGACTCCTAGGTATGCATAGATGAATCAATTAGAGAATTAGATATTTGGAGATAAAAATAGAGGTATCATTACAAGAAGTAAAACTATTTTGAAAAAAAAGTTAACTTATTCTTAATTTAAAAAATTGAGCCAAAGTCTATGAAGAAAGATTGTCTTAATCAGAACTGGATGAAATCTATAGAGAAGAGTTGGACCAGATTCTAAAAAATTAGACTTGGGAACTGGTCCCAAGACTTGTAGATAATAATGTAATTTGAAAAAAGTGGGTATTCTAGAACAAACCAGATGAAGATGGTTACATAGTAAGGGACAAATAAATACTTGTATGTAAAGGTTATACATAGGTTGAAGGTATTGATGGTGAGAAGAATTATGATCTTGTGAAAATAATTGAAGCAATCAAAATGTTTTTAGCATTTGTAGCACATAAGGACTTCAAAGTTTATCAGATGTATGTGAAATCTATATTCATTAAATGAAAAATGAAAGAAGTATACATAGAATAATTGAAAGGTTTCAAGTTATCAGATGATCCAAATATATTTTTCAAGTTAACAATGGAATTGTATGGATTGAAGCAAGATTGTAGAGATTGGTATGCAAGGATTGAGAGTTTTTTTGCTAAAGAAAGGATCTCAAAAAGGTAATACCGATAATTATCTCTATTTTAAGGTTGAATCAAATGATATTGTGATTGTAGTTATTTATGTGGATAATATAATCTTTGAAGGAAATGATGGTATGTGTAAGAAGTTTTCTGATGTGACGCAAAAAGAGTTTGAAATGTCTATGATTAGGGAAATGGATTTAATTTTTGGCTTAAAAGTTAATTAGAAAAGTGGAGGTATCCTTATTTCACAATCAAAGTATGTGAAAGAAATGTTGAAGAATTTTGGGATGAAAAATACTAAAATAGTATGTACTCTTATGATTAGTAGTTGTAAGTTGAGTAAAGATGCTAGATCTCCAAAAGTTAATAAAAGTAAATATAGATCAATGATTGAAATATTATTATACCTTACTACTACTAGACTAGATATCATGCATGTTTCTTGTCTTGTAGCCATATTTTAGCATGATCCCATTGAAATACATGTTGCGGCTGTGAAAATAATTTTTAGATATCTAAAAGGAACAAAATACTTTGGTCTATGGTAAATGAGAAAATCAAACTTCACTTTTCTATCCTATATTGATGTTGATTGGGTTGGATGTGTGGATGACAAGAAAAGTACAAGTAGAGCATCATTTTTCCTTGGATCTTGGTTAGTTGCTTGGTTGAATAAGAAACATGACTCAATATCCTCATCTGCTTCTAAATATGAGTATGTTTTTGTTGCCTCATGATGTACAAATATAATATGAATGAAATAAATTTTGAAAATACCAGAATAATATTTAATGAGCCAATTTATATCTATGTGATAATACTTTATTAATAGATATTTGAAAAGAATCCAATATTACATTCAGGGAAAACATATTTCAATCCGGTACCACTTTATAAGTGAAAATATTTTAGAGAATGAGGCAAAGCTTTAGTATGTACCTATAAAAGAGAAAATTGTTGATATTTTTATCGAGTCATTATCTAAGGGTACTTTTGAGTATCTCTGAGTAGTGAGACTTCTTTCTTTGGGAAGTAAGCCCTTTTGAAATGAGCCTTTCTTTGGAAAAATCACCTTAACTGGTATCACCCTAATAGGTGTTCATATATTTGAGAATTAATCTTCTCTATGATTTTTTCCTTAATAGGGTTTTCCACATAAATTTGGTGTTTAAGATTAAAGAAAGTTTGGTGTGATTGATTAAAGGATTAAAGTTTATAATATTTATTGAGAAATGATTCACCCCCCTCTTAGTTTTCCTACACATTCATCATATACTTCTTTGATGATGAATGTGTGACAAATATATGATATAATACAATGATTTGTGATTGCGAATAAGGGTCAGATGTGAGTTACAAAAATATTGATGAAGTGTGAAAATTATGTTTAATGAGCCTAAAAGGAATAGAAGTCATGCATATGTGAGATATAACTATAATAGTTCATTTTGTTCACTTATCTATTTTGGGCAACGAGACCTCCAATAATGAGCCTTTATCTTTTGGGAAGTGATCTCTCTGGCAGTGAGAACTTTTGTAATATATTAAAGCTAGTTATATTATATTGAGAGTTAACCCTCTCCATGGTTTTTTTCTTAACATGATTTCCATGATAAAAATTCTAGTGTCTCTTGTGTATGTTGTTGTGGTTATTACTTTCACCTCTATTAATTTGATACAATTAAGTAAAATTAATATGGATATCCAAAAAGAACAAATTTATGATATTTTATGGAATGCTGATTCATCCCTCCCTTTTGGTATTCCAATTGTTCAATAATAAAAAGATAAATATAGTAGATGACCCATAGGTCAAATTTATTAACACTTGATGAAGTGTTAGTGTAAACATTCAGTCTCCTAAAACCTCATAATTCTCTCCATCTACTATAATAAAGTTGGGAATGGGGTTAAAGTAATTTTTCCACCCAACCATGGAGTATTTAGCTCCACAAGTGCTCAACATGAAAGGTTGAGCCCTGAAACTGCTCAAGGAACCTAGCAAATCAGAAATGACAGGTCAAATAGAATATGGTGTAATATTGTAATCTATATAGAGTTCACCTTGTTGGAAATTTGGAAAGTATGCTTGCATGAATTTTGTCATTTATGGAAATCTATTCTAAGGAATGATCACATGTACTTGGAATACAATTTTGGTATTGTTTGATGAGAAAATTGCCTAAGTACTATGCAAGAAATACAACTTACAGAGGTACAGTTTTGATCAACGATCTTTGCATGATAAGTATCAAGAGCTACAAAATTGTAATTATGTTATAATGGATGTGTAGATAGTGTATGCATGGTCACCAGTGATATGATAGCAGTTGGCACATGTTTTGGATTGATTATATGAAGACTAGTTATTATCACAGTTCACAGAGCATAAGGCAAATATTGGATACTTTGGCCCAAGGAATTGAATTGATTGTCAATTAAATTACTTGGAAATATAGGGATGACATCCTAGATTTTAACCCTTAGTTAGCATGACTTAATAATTAGTTTTGGTTATTGTGCCACACATTTGATTTTGGTAGCACACTAGACATAATAATTAAAATGATATATAAGGAGAACCTTTTGGTAATGCAAAGTATGGTATGATATTAGAGATGATATGTGAGATTTATATATGATAGTATGATGATGTTTTGATGATTAGAAGTAGTTAGTTGATGCAAGGTCACAATAAAATGTGATATATACAAAGAACTAATCAGATATTGGAGATATCAGAACAATCACTCTTTTGGTATTATATGTATTACTTCTTGTATAGGTTGTATATCATTGTATGAGTAGTGAGCTCCATTGTAACAAATCCTAATAAGGTTGAAGACCTGTAAAAAGGTATATTCCTCTAACAAGGACTTATGTACTAAATGCATGTAAACAAACTTCTAACATGGTCTAACACTCCTTATAGAGTATTTTCTCATTAGTGCATATTTGTGGGTACTATGCCCATCAGGGTTTTCCCTTGGCTAGGGTTTCCTTGAGAAAAAATCATGATGTTATAAGTTTCCTATGGTTGTATGATTTACTTTTCAATTTATTGATTTATGGATGTACATGTTTAAGTTTAAAATTATTCAATTGAATTAAAAGTGTTGCAATAATGATTTACCCCCTCTCAGTATTGCTTATTTATAACAATTGGTATTAGAGCATGGTTCCTCAGAAGAAGTCTCACATCTTGATGAAAGTCTTGATGGATTCATAAATCTTGCAAGAGAATTTTGATGTAGCACTTGAAGATTTGGACAAAGCAATTGAGGAGAAGGATATGCTAAAGTACAAGCTTAAGGAAGCATAAGACTACATCAAGAAGCTTAAAGATCACATTGAACTCTCAAGAACAAAGAGAAAAGAGTTAGAAAAATAGATTAAGAATCTAGATCAGATAATGAATCAGATAAAATTTAAGATCTCAACCCATTGAAACAAAAAATTAAAGAAATGTCACTCCAGTTGGCTGAGAAGGCTAATAATAGTTTACAGAAGGAGAAATTTGAACAAGATCTAAGAGGTAAATCAGATGAATGCAAGAAGTTAAATGACCAGCTTGAAAAGGTAAGATCTGAACTTGAAGATTCAAAACACAATTATAGTGAACTTGAGAAGTACACTAACATTATCAAAGGAGAGCTTGTTGAAACCAAGATACATCTGGAAAAAATATACAAAAATTCTAATAGAATTGATGAGCAGTTGATGAATCAGAAGCCTAAGGGAGATATGATAGGAATTGGATATAATGAAGGTGAATGGTCCAAGGAATCAAAAGGTTATATCCAAGGAATTGGATATAATGAAAGTGAAAGATAATACTCAATAAGATCAGATTGAATAACCTAAGATGAAAAGGAATTCATTCAAGGGAATATTTTATGCATACAACATGTATGGACACATGAAGAAAGATTAGAGAAGTAATGCAGATGCCAAACCATTCTCAAGATATTACTTCACTTGTTACAACTATGGAAAAAAATAACATGAATGAATAAGATCTAATAAATGAACTTATGTAAGACCTAATGGGAGAAAAAATATTGATTCAAGATGACCACTTGGGATAAAAAATGTTATATCAAATGGCTTTATCTGTTACCAATGCAACAATTTTGGACACATTACCAACGATTACAGGTTACAAGTCAATCAAAATGGATAGGGTATGAAAATACAGTCGTTACTTGTTTTATATGCAATAATTTGGGTCACACAATGAAAAATTTCATATTCAATGGTTTTATGAACAAATGAGAACTCCTAATGCTGGAAGAAGGAATAATAATGGAAGAGTAAACACTGCAGTCAAGAAGACCAGTTATAAAAAACTTAATGAGACATTTGTGAAAGAAGGCAGTGGAAGGAATGGTAAGATTTGGAAGGAGAAGAATCAAGTCAATACTGAAATCAAAGGGGATGTAGTGCCAAGAACTAAACCCTCAGCTTCAGCCTAAATAGCTATTATAGCTATAGGGGGAGTATTTTATCAGAAAATCATCAGACCTCAAATTTAGGTATGCAAAGTTCATGTAAGGTGTGTAAGGACATTTGGAACCTATATCTCAAATTGTAGGAACCTATATGAAGAATTGTGTGATCACCATGAACTTGAGAACTTTCTACTAGAGTTTACCATTTTTCTATACTTTATTTGGATGCATTAATGACATATTTTATTTCAAAGTTTATAAAGGGTAAAATAGAGTTTATTATCATCATTCATGATAGAAGAGATCCTAGGAGAGAAGAGAAAAGAAGTTTTAAGGTGAATAAGAAGATTTCAAAGACATTTCAAAAAACCCTAGGATGAGAAAATTTCTAGATCTTTATGCACCACAAGCACATTTTTTGAATTAATATTGAGTTTTCTTTGAGAAAAAGGGATCATGGATAATCCAAAAGTTTACAATGTAAATGATAGGCCTAGGTATCTATTTAAGAAGCATATATTTAAGTCTATGGAAGATGACCCTGCTGGTGCGTTCTTAGAAACCCCATAAGATGTCTTACATATTGAGGATATGAGAGGGTACATTCATTGCAAATTTGAGGTCATAGGGAATGAGAATATATGGAAGACCTAGATACAATGTATAAAGATGACAAAACCCTAAAGGGAAAGTTCACAGATCTTCAAAATCTAAACTTAATTCAATACATGAACTATGAAGAGTTGGTAGAACCAGAGTGGATTAAAATTGTGCTAAGTAGGATTCATGACCAATTTTTTTGGATTGGAGACTAGCCTGTTATGATAAAAAAGAAATAATTTATCTTTTCACTAGATTAGACAATGTAGGCATCATTCCTGTAGCTACAAAGATGGCTAAGAAGGAAGTAGAAATGAATAAAATAAGTAAATGGGATAAGAGAGCTTTGAAACTATCAGACATAAGACAAAAAGATGTGAGGATCATTGCCAATATTGTAGGTTATAAAATGCATTAAAATGCATTATAAAAAAAGACTTAGTTAAGCTTTTGCAAACATTATATAGACCACATATAAGATGGTTATTAACAAAGAACATTTTGACATATGAAAAATCATATGGCAACAACTATTTGAAAATTTGAGAAGGATTAAACATGATAAAATTCAGCCATTTAGGTTTGGATCACTGATTATTCACATGTTCTTTTATATAATGCACAAGTTTCCTAATATGCACGCTCATGCATGGAGAAATGTTAGACCTACCATGGCCTTAATCTTAGAATACTATAAGATACAATACAATGGAGACATTATTAGTGATTTATTTGAAATGTTTAAGGGATTTCAAAGGGAAGTAAAATAAAGATTCAGAATTCCTAGGTCAATAGCTGAGAAATATGTAGACAATGTTTTCTTTATGATTGAGACATATTTTACTTGCATGGAAGCAGTGGAACCAAGAGAGATATTCATTCACTCTCTTGGATATGAAGTTGAGAAAAAAGTTTTGGAATAATATGTAGATATAATACTCGCCTCTCCAAAAGACAAGATAATAGAGAGATGGGGGTACTTGTGAGGAGAAGTTTAGTCAAGTTGGAGAAGAACTATATAGAGGATCAAGGAAGAGGAAGGTAGAGAAACTTGTAGAGAAAATTGTAGGAGATCAAGGGATTAGCAAAGAGGAATGGGTACAAATCAAATTGGGTAGAAAAGTTCTATCAAGAGTCAAATTAGGGAGTGGCAGCTCTAAACCTGTAGAGGAAATAGTACCAAAGATTGTAGAGGTGTCTTATACACTTGATGTTTAGTTAACTAGAATTGAGGTCAAAACTAAACCTTGCATAGCTCCAAGGAGGTCTACAAGGAATCATCCTTCTCCAAAGTCATATAATCCCGTTTCACAAGAAGCTACCAGTTCTACAAGATAGAAGGATAAGGCTCAAGGACCCTATTTAAAGAAAACCAAAGTCATAGCTTAAAGAAAGATTGAAAAGAAGAAGAAAGATGATAAAAAAGTACATGAACCTATGACTGCACAAGTCTCAAAAGTTACTGAGATAAATGTTGAAGATGAAAATAAGAAATAAAATCTTGATTTAAAGATGATTACTGCAAGAATTGAGAAAGAAGGAAAGATATAACATCTTAGTAGATATTACATAAGATATGATGAAGATGGTCAAGTTGTACTTGATAATTATGTTATCATATATTTATTGAATTTCAAAAGGAATTTGCTAGAGATCAAAGGAAGTATCCTAGATACCATATATGATAAGCTAGAAGAAAGGAAAGAGTGTGCCAAAGAAGAGGTTATGAAATTGAACAAGATGAACTATGTGGGATTTTCAGTCCAATCAATTATAATGAGATGAAAAGAATACTTGACAAAGCCCAACCTAGAATGCAAACCAAAATGAGATTAGCCAAGTTAATGGATGGACTATATGATGAAGTTGTAGAAGAAATAGAGAAAGATTTAATTGACACTCTGAATGAGCCTAGCACTAGCATTGAATATGATGTAAAATCATCTCCTAGACTAGTTGGCATAAGAATTAAGGAACCGTCACCCAAAATGACTGAAGTATAAGAAGATACAACCCAATTTCATAGCACAGTGAAAGAGCTATATTTATTTGTCACAGGTGTACCAATTACACTTGATGTTACCCCAGAGGAGAAAGAGCAAGAGAAAGAGAAAGAGAAAGAGCAAGGATAAGATAATTTTGAATATGATGTAGTGAGTGCTGAATAAATTTAAGATATCATGATAGAAGCCACATACCAAGGTGAGAATATTGAGGTCATTGAGGATACAATTGAGAAGGATAAAGAGAAAGAGAAGAAGTTTTCAACTATCATTGTAGAAAATGGTGTACCTATAACTATGAAGGATAAACCTTCACCTACATTGTTGGATTCTAGAACACAAAGTGAGACTCAATCCCTTGCAACCCTTGCATAATTCATAAAACCTTAGAACAACATCGTTAGAACACATGAAAAGGTAGTAGATACTACATCTTCTACACCTTCTTTATCACTTAAGTCATTTTTGGCAAGTCAAAGTCATTCAACCAAGACATCTCAAGTATAAATAAACAAGACATAGATGTAGATGATTTGAAGAGAATTTCATTAATGACATTTGGTAAGGCCAAGGAAAGGATAGAGAAAAAGTTAGAAAAGAAGAACAAAATATTAAAGTAGGCACTTGACAGATTGTAGAAAACATTACCCACTCTAAGTAAGCTTGAAGGTAACAATGCTGTGGATGATTCTTCAAATGTTATAGAAGATTTTGATGCACACTACACATCACTTGTTGAATCATAAAAAAAAAAGGCAGAGAGAGACTTTGAATTCGAAAAATATAAGAATGTATGTCCAAATATTGTAAATGATGGTCAAGTAATCTCTGAGTGCATTAAGGATGTTAAAGGATGTGTATTTTCAGGCAAATAAATTTACATTGCATACATAAATTCTTTTAAGCATGTCATGGATGTAAATAAGTGCATTAAGGATGAAGAAGAAAAACTAGAGAAATTTTCAGATGAGTTCACGAAATTAGAACATAATGCTACTAATATAGATAGATCCATTAGTATGATTTTTGATGCAATCTGTATTATACAAAATAAAAGAAACAAGGTATCATATAGTTTTTCTTTACTGCGAAGTAGTCTAACTCCCAAGTTAGAATATTATAGAAGCAGTTGGAATTGTTGGAGTCTTCAAAGAAGACTCATGAAGCTTTCAAGCCTAGTAACTTAAATAATGCATACATTGTAGCTTATGCAATATGTGGAGTGATTCAAATTGTAGAAAGTTCCAAGAGGACTTGAGACACAAAATTTTCTATTCTAAAGAGAAATTTTGTAGACATATTATAGTTGGTGTAAAGTAATTTTTGATGGATCACATTTTTGGTTGGTATATAGTCTAATCACCTTTTCCATTGATGTCAAAGGGGGATTTGTTTAAGTGAAAAATATGAGTAAAGGAAGAGAAGTATATATGTTTTGAAGTTTTGACACTTAGTCAAGTTTTCACTAAGTGTTTCCATCAATGCAAAAGGGGGGGATTATTAGAAACTTGGAAAGTACAATTGCATGAATTTTGTCATTCATCGAAACACTATTTTAAGAATGATCACATGGACTTGGAATATAGTTTTGGTACTGTTTGATGAGAAAATTTCCTAAGTACTTTGCATGAAATATAGCTTACAAAGGTACAATTTTTACGTAGGAGCATATTGGGTTTATGGAAATCCTGGATCAACCAAAAATATGTTAGAGCTTATTGTGTTTCTCGGTAGCTTGTTTAGTTTGCTTGGTAGCTACTTTGGATTTCTCAATGGAGTCTTCCTATTGTTCCCTAGAGAGCTAAGTTACTGCTTTGTTGTTCTTTATCGAGTTGGTTTGATGTGTTTGGTGTTTATTATTTCCTGAGTTCACCGACCAATGTATTTAATTGTTTTATGTTGGATGACATGTGCAGTTGATTTTGGTCACGATATTAATGTTGGGATCACCCATTGGGAAACATGTAGACCTAAATCTGGGTCCTTTCTTTCTCTAATGTTTGATCTAAAGGATCTTTTGAGATGACCTATTCGGTGGCCTCTTGTATAAATAAGTAGAGTTATTCTAGGGTTAGGAGTGAGTGATTAAGTGAAGAAGGAAGATAGAATAGAAAGTTTAGATCCTCGCATGTATGAGGACTATTTTTTTAATTGACTTTCATTGTATTGGCCATAACTGGGAAGGCCTTATAGCACGACATGTATGAAGTTTGATGAGTTAATGAAATATATCTACATCCCTTCTCTCCTTCTTTGTATTTTTTCTTCCAAGTTGTTAATCTGCAAGTAGGTTTGGTATTTGGGAGTGCCCTAGGATCTTGTATCAATCTCTTCATTGTGTCAGGTCTAGTATCAGAGTGAAGGTTCCTTCTTGTAAGCCCTAGTTGGTGATATTGTTGTGGGGTGATAGATTATAATATGACCTATAATTATAGAGGGAGGAAAGATGAAGATCCAAGATTAGCTAATATTCTAAGGCAAATTGTTGTTAGATTAGAAGCTGTTGAGATAGCCCAATGTTGAGAAAGAAATCTTGATCATGTTAGTGATGATGAAGCTGAGGAAATGTAGGAGGAAGCTGTACCTTCACCTATAATGGATCAAGGAGAGGAATGATTCTTGAAGGCATTGAATAGTTTGAAGGCTACATCATAGTTTAACCCTCCTGAGTATAGTGGGAAAATGGACTCAAATGAATTGGATCACTGAGATGGAGAAATACTTTGAATATGAGAACATATCAGAGAAGAAGAAATTGAAAATTGCAAGCACAAAATTGAAAGGTCATGCACCCTTTTGGTGGGAGCATCTGTAGTTAGACTGAAATAAGAAAGAAAAAGACAAGATTAGGGTATGAAATAAGATGAAAAATAAGTTAAAAGGGAAGTTTCTACCTTGTGATTATCAGATTAACCTAGTTTGGAGAATGCAAAGTTTGAGGAAAAATGATAGCTCGGTAAATGATTACATTGAGGAATTTTATAGGCTAGATATCAGATCTAGACATATTGAAGATGAGCTAGAAATAATTGTAAGATATTTGAATGGGTTGAGGACTTCTATTCAAGAAGAAATCAGCTTGGTGAAAATGGAGAGCATTGAGGATGCTTATCAGTTTACCCTAAAAGATGAGGATAAATTCAACAAAAGGCATGAACAAAGACAAAGAGGAAGAGGTGGTAGATTCCCTAGAGGAAGAGGTAGATCCTATAGTGAAGGTAGTATATTTGATCAGGACAAAAAAAATCATGACAAAGGAAAAACTGAGTGGAAATGTGAAAGTTCAT
Source organism: Chamaecyparis obtusa (assembly GCA_027943335.1). Taxonomy (NCBI): domain Eukaryota; kingdom Viridiplantae; phylum Streptophyta; class Pinopsida; order Cupressales; family Cupressaceae; genus Chamaecyparis; species Chamaecyparis obtusa. The sequence goes on along the minus strand of BSBK01001645.1, from coordinate 2,781,827 downwards.
TCCTAGGAAGAAGTGACTACTCCCGAGGTGGCTATAGCTGAGGAAGATTCTGATGAACTTGTTATAATTGTGGTGAAGGACATATATGATTTTAGTGTACAAATGCAAGTAAGAAGGTTAGTAGCAGTAGAAATGATTTGATACTTGAAGGTTCACCGAATGAACTTGAGAAGGAAGGAAACTTGATGGTCAAAAGAGCATTATGGAGTGAAAAGACTAAGGAAGATCTAGTAAGGAAAAGTTTGTTCAAGACCACATGTAGACTTGTAGATAAAGTTTGGAAAGTAATCATTGAAAGTGGAAGATCAGAGAATTTGGCATCAGAAGAATTGGTTACAAAGTTACAATTAGAACAATTGAAGCACTCAAAGCCCTATCAGATTTCATGGATCAAAGATGGGAATACCCTTATGGTAAGTGACAAATGTTTTATGAATCTGAACTTGGAAAGTATTATGATAAGGTGTTGTGTGATATTATGCCTATGGATTGTTGTCATATTTTGTTGGGTAGACCTTGGAAATATGATAGACATTATATATATGATGGAAGGATGCATAAATATACTATTTGGGATGATGGAAAGAGACAAACCTTGTTATCTCTAATTGAAGAATCTATTGGTGAGATATGTACATTTGTAAAAGTTTGTTTTGTTAGGAATAGTCCCAAGAGATAACTGAGAGGGGGGGGGGGTGAATCAGTTATCTACAAGTTTCAATTCTTTATCCAATTAAGTATACTTAAACATAAAGTATAAACATAATGAAAGAACACTTGAACACAATACCAATATTTTGGTTACGGGGAAACCCAAATAGGTAAAAACTTCGGTGGGACTTGATACCCACTAATATTCTGTACCAGTGTATAATGATCCTTGCTAGAAGATCCTTTACCCTGTTAAGAGTAGCTTTACAATATATTAAGTACAGTAGACCTGGTTAAGGGTTAGACCCTATTAGGAGTGTTTTACAATTGTCCCTATTAGGAGAGAGGACACACTGTCTGAGAACTCACTGCTCAAAGGGGTGAAGGCTACAACCTTCTGAATAATAGATACACACTATATCTGGATCTTGGTGAACTGTGCTTTGACCTAATATCTAGATTAGTTCCAATGAATAGCACACATACTCTACTTGGTCACATAGACCTTCTTCTGATGGTTCAACACTTCACACACTCTACTCTGCTCTGCTTAATCAACCATGAACCACACTCAAGCAATCACAAATGACTGCCTATAAATATCTTTCCTCCAAATTATATAATCAAGTTGTCTTGTTAGAACCACCTTGAAATCATATTAGAGAAACCATAATAAACTCCAACAAACATTCTGTCAGCTCTATTATGCACGCAACTCATTCTAGGACCTGTCTAATAAAATAATTGTAGACTCATGCCACACACTATCGGCTCTACCAAAACAACTGGAACTTTCTCTAGAAGCTGAATTAACTTATGCACTCTTAACCAAACATCACTAACACTTCTCCAAGCTTAACTCCAAGGGAACATATCCTCAAGATAGGTGCAACTCAAGAAAAAATAAAATCTCTATCGGCTCTTCTGAACAAACACATGAAACTGCTACTGGTGAATAGCGACTGCATAACTTCACTTGTGTTCATCATTAGACTATGTGTTCATAACTAAAACATCACTAACATGTCTTCAACATATATCCTAGGGTGCATGCCCATAAGACAACTATACAAACAACCATACACAGAACACTGCCTGTAACTCTGTCAGGAACACTACTGACACAAGCTGCTATATAACTATCTATACTTAGAGTTAACCTTTGCACCCATGATATCATGTTGATATCATGTACATGCATCCTATACTGAAGGAAAACTACATAAGACTTCCATGCATGCTACTTTCCATATGTAGTCATCAATGACAAACATACAGTTAGTACTAGCTTGCTGGCAAATCTCCAACAATCTCCCCCTTTGGCATACCATAAATCCAGTCAGTTTATAGCTGAAGAAAATAGAGAGTTATGGATTATGGTATCTTAAGGAAGGGAAGTTTGAACTGAAAGTTTACACCAATGCTGATTGGGATGAAAATGTGGATGATAGAAAAAGCACCACCGGAGGAGCATTTTTCTTTGGTGAAAGACTTGTAACATGGACAAGCAAAAAGTAGGCTTGTATTTCTTAGTCTATAGTTGAAGCAAAGTATGTTGCTACTACTACTAACTATTCAAACATTGCATATATCAAGCAATTGTTGGAAGGAATGAATGAGGTAATCACTGACTTGGTGACTATATATTGTGACAACACTAGTGCTATTAATATTTCAAAGAATCCTGTGATGCAATCTAAGACAAAGCATATATCTATTAAGTATCATTACTTAAGAGAACAAGTGCAAGAGAAGCAAGTGAAGTTAGAATTTGTCACATCTAAAGAACAACTTGTCGATATCTTTACAAAGCCTCTATCGAAGGACACATTTGAATACTTGAGGACTAGACTTGGGGTCTGTCCCTTGTCTATCAGTCACTAAGGTGATCTAGTTGTTGCATCAGCCTACTTTTATCAGAAGATCATTCATGTTCATGGAGCATAATTCACACTTTGAATCATATTCAAGGTTGTGATTAAGTTTGAAGAACTTGAATCGATTGGGATATCAGTATTTAGAGATACAAAGGAAGACATAATTGTTTTTTTATTTGTTTCTTTGGCATTGCTGTCAAAGGGAGAGATAAATAATATGAAAAGGAACAAGCTATGAAAAGGAACAAGCACTGATGATAACTATCTAAGGGAGAGACAATCTGAATGAGACAGAGTATTGAAGATCAGTTACAGAGAATAGAAGCAGGAACATGAGAACTTAAAAGAACACAACTACAGAATGGTAAAGCTGTATTATCTAATGCTAGTTTAGTAATGTAGTGATTAAACATATTAAGTCTATTCGAATTACAACATTTTGCTCACAAAGTTGTAGAATATATGTTTGGTATGTGTATGGTACATTTCATATTACTTGAGTTGCCATCAATGCCAAAGGGAGAGATTGTTGATCTACAACTGATTTGGAATCTGATTGAAGAATTTGTGATTACAAGATCACTGAGAAGTTTCTTATTAGATATGTAGTATGATTAAATCAGTATTATGTTGTCATTGATGTCAACTAGTTTGACAACACTTATCTTGTAAGTTACTATACCGAGACATCTGAAGAAAGGTGAAAGAGATGAAGAATAGAGAAATCTACATGAGAATGATGTACATGACAAATGAGGATAAGGAATACATTGAGTAACTTGTTGATGAGTCTATGACTTGATGATATTGACTTTATTATGTTGCATTCATCTATGATGAAGTATAGAGCTGAAAGACACAAAGCAGTCTTGTCGGTAAATGAAGCAATTCTAGTATACACCGATGGAGTGTAGTGTAAACCGATCATAGTATTAACTGAGTAGTGTTCACCAACACATTTCTTTGTTAACCATGTAGAATGGAATGAAATAAATGATTAGTTTAGCTGATAAGATTGATGGGCTGGAAAGAGTATAACATTGAGGTAACGGATAATGTTTGTTACACAGATCGACAACTAATGAAATTTAGGAAAGATCTAAAGGATGAGAATCAAACATGTTATTGACACAAGTGCCGAGAAAGTTTGAAGTGAAAAAATCTATGAATGTGGTTAAGCGGCAAAATTTGAGAGTGGAGAAGAAAATGATTTACTCATCTATATAAGAGAACAAAATTTCTTTAGAGAAGGATGCTGGAAGAAGTAGAAACTGCAGGAATATTGTGTGAACAAGGTTTTTAGGCATTCTGATCATACTAGTTAAGTAAGAACTGAGCTGTAAAACAATTATCAAGATACAAAGAGCAATTACCGATGGACAGTAAGTTGATACAGTATTGAATCTGAAGTGAAATATTGATTAGAAGGATTTGTATGGACTGAATATTGATCTATAATTTGCAATTGAAGTTGTATTAACATAGATCATTTACTATTACATATTTAACCATTGTATATAGTCAAAATCTATTAACTGAGTGGTCTCTGAAAGTCTTATGATGTATCATTCATAGAATGAACATTGTTATCCTATCAACCCCATAGTGAATGCTGGTTTGATGATAACTTCTAGTCTAAAATCCTCTAACAAGGTCACACCTAACAGTGTGTTTGTAAACCTTTAATAGGGTTGGGTCTTAACCGACCTCACTTTAGAAGAGTGAACAATTTTGGGTTGCCGGTCCCAGGTGGTTTTTCCCTTTACAGGGTTTCCATGTTAAATCTCTTGTGTTATGTGTTGATTATGATATTTGTTTGTTATCATTCTTTACATGTTACATGTTAGATTTGATCAGTAACTATTATGGTATTAGACTGGTAATTGGTAAAAGCACAGATAGTGAAAGTATTTATTGTTTACCAAGGAGAAGAAATTGGAGAAGTTGTTTTAAATTATACATTTTGTATTGGGACACTGGATAACTGATTCACCCCCCCTCTCAGTTATTCTAACAACACCATCTTCAGTCATCTTGTTTTTGAATATCCACTTTGTTCCAATCACATTCTTATAACTAGGTCTTGGGACTGGTTCCCAAGTGTCATTCTTAATGATATGATCAAGTTCTTCTTTCATAGCATCATGCCAATTTGAATCCTTACAAGCATCTTCAACACTTAAAGGTTCAATCTAAGATAGTAAACATACCACATCATTGCTAGCTGAGTTCTTTGCTTGTGATCTTGTTAAGACTTTTCCACTCTAATCTCCAATGATGTCTTTCTTGGAATGATTTCTTGATGTAAACTTTGGAACTTTAGGTGATGCTGACTCATTAGCCTTAGGAGTACCTTCTTCACTTCTCTCAGGGTCATTGAACAACACATCAATGCTATCAAACATTTCCTCAATAACTATCTCACTAGTGGAGGGTCTAGGTTCTTCTTCAATCATGGGTGAGTAATCATGATATCTTTCTTGAATCATAAACTTTTCATCAATCTTTACATGAGCACTTTCAATGATCTTTTTCAATCTTAAATTGAAACATCTATAAGATTTACTTTTAGTAGAGTAACCAAGAAAAATACCTTCATCACTTCTTGCATCAAACTTTCCAATTGCTTCATCCCTCTTGATGTAGCACTTGCTTCCAAAGATTCTGAAGTATTTTACTATGGGAACATTACCAAACCATAGCTCATAAGGTGTTTTTTTAGTGCTAGGCCTTAACTGAATTCTATTGATTGTATAGACTGCTGCATTGACTGCATCTCTCTAATAGGTGTGTGCAACTTTTCCTTCTATCATAATGGTGCACGCTATATCAAGAATGATCCTATTCCTTCTCTCTATAATTCCATTCTACTGGGGTGTTCTAGGTGCACTTAACTATCTCTTTATGCCATGTTCTTCGTAGTACTCATAGAATCTGTCAGAGGTGAATTATCTTCTATCCGATCTCAAACATTTTATCTTTAATCCAGATTCATTCTCAACCTTAGCTTTGAATATTTTGAACTTCTCAAAAGCTTTTGACTTATCTTTTAAGAACACAATCCACATCATCCTAGTATAATCATCAACAAATAAAATGAAATACCTTTCACCATAGTATGATCTTGTTTGAGTTGGTCCACATAGGTCTATATGAATCAGATCCAACTTGTTCTCTGTTGAATTATGCTTTCTCCTGAATGAATTTCTCACATGCTTCCCTATCACACATTCCCTGCATATAGTATCAACTAGCTTTGCTATGCTAGGTAGATCTCTTACTACTTTAACATTGCTTATCTTTACTATGTTATCAAAATTGATATGACACAGTCTTTTATGCCACAACCAACTGTCATCAACTTTAGTAACAAAACAACTTGCTTCTAAATTGAGTTGAAAAACATTACCTCTTGTCTTTGTGCTTGATGCAATAATAACACCATCTTTGTTGTTAATGATGCATCTGTCATCTTTTAACTCCAATTGATAGCCTTTACCAAGTAACTGTCCAACACTGAGAAGGTTATGTTTCAAACCATCAACATAAAGAACATCATCAGTACTATTCTTTCCATCCAAAGTGATGGCTCCTCTACCAACTATTAGTTTAGGAGTGTTGTCTCCAAATCTAATCATACCTCCATTGTATTTTTCGAAATGAAAAAACTTGCCTTTATCACCTATCATGTGATGTGAACAACCACTGTCTATAATCTAGTCTGTTATTATATCTACTTGGGAAATCAATGCTAGCTCTTGATTCACTTTCTCATTTTTAGGAACTGACTTAATATTTGTTTTTGTCTACAATAGCAATGAATCCAATTTCTTCTTCACCTAATTCATCATCTAAAACTCCATCTCTAGCAAAGTAACATTCCTTAGAGTACTTAGGCTTGTAATCCTTTTTGAACTTTCTAACTCTAGTAGGACACGTAGATGCAAAGTGACCTATCTTATTACATGAAAAGCACTTGAAAGGAAATTTACCTTCATATTTTACTTTTCCTTTCTTTTCTCTTTTAGCAACCATAGCAATAAAATCATCTAAATTTTTTCTTCATGATCATCATCAAAATTACCAGAAGTGTTTGCAGATTTCTTACCATGAACTGTTGCTTTGAAGGCTGTCTCACTTTTAGGTTCAGTCTTCAATCTTGAAATCTCAAATGCTGAGATTTTGATGATCAAGGTCTGTCTCTTAAAATTTGATGTAAGCTGCATGGTTTCATCAAGGATGTTGATCTTGCTCTCATATTCTGGAGTGAGAGTAGTCATCAATTTGTCCATAATATCTTCTTTTGAGATCTCTCCACCATTGTTCCTGATTCCAGCAACTGCTTCATTGACCCTTTGATTATACGCTCTGATGTTTTCTTCAGGTAGCATCTCTAATGCATTGAAAATTTTCTTCCATGTCTTTCTGTGTGCATCCTTTTCTTTCTTGTCTCCTTCAAATATGTCTGCAAGGTACTTCCATATCTTGTGGGTGATGTCTACCTTCTTTATCTCTGAAAACTCACTATCGGATAGTGCACTAATAAGGGCTTCTTTAGCTATAGCATTATGATGAAATAATTCCTTTTGAGTGTCAGTAGCATCATCTTGTTCAAGGTCTTCTAAAGTAGGAATCTTGGCTTCTTTGATAGTTACATTGAAAACTTCATAAGCAATACACTAAAAATGGGTCATCATCTTGTTCTTCCAATCAAGATAATTTTCTCCATCAAACTTAGGACTCTCTTTCCTGAAGTATGCCATCTGATCAACCTCAAGCTATTAAACTTCTCTCTGTGGCAGTTGGATCTGATACCAATTGTTAGGAATAATCCCAAGAGATAACTGAGAGGGGGAGGGGGGGGGTGAATCCATTATCTACAAGTTTCAATTCTTTATCCAATTAAGTATACTTAAACATAAAGCATAAACACAATGAAAGAAAACTTGAACATAATGCCAATATTTTGGTTACGAGGAAACCCAAATAGGTAAAAACCCCAGTGGGACTTGATACCCACTAATATTCTGTACCAGTGTATAATGATCCTTGCTAGAAGATCCTTTACCCTGTTAGGAGTAGCTTTACAATATATTAAGTACAGTAGACCTAGTTAAGGGTCAGACCCTATTAGGACTCTTTTACAATTGTCCTTGTTAGGGGAGAGGATGCACTATTTGAGAGCTCACTGCTCAAAGGGACGAAGGCTACAACCTTCTGAATCACAGATACACACTATATTTGGATCTTGGTGAACTGCACTTTGACCTGCTATCTAGATTAGTTCCAATGAATAGCACACATACTCTACTTGGTCACATAGACCTTCTTCTGATGGTTCAACACTTTGCACGCTCTGCTCTGCTCTGCTTAATCAACCATGAACCACACTCAAGCAATCACAAATGACTGCCTATAAATATCTTTCCTCCAAATTATATAATCAAGTCAGTCTATTAGAACCACCTTGAAATCATATTAGAGAAACCATAATAAACTCCAACAAACATTCTGTCAGGTCTATTATGCACGTAACTCATTCTGGGACCTGTCTAATAAAATAATTGTAGACGCATGCCACACACTGTCGGCTCTACCAAAACAAATGGAACTTTTTCTGTAAGTTGAATTAACTTATGCACTCTTAACCAAACACCACTAACACTTCTCCAAGATTAACTCCAAGGGAACATATCCTCAAGATAGGTGCAACGCAAGAAATAATAAAATCTTTGTCGTCTCTTCTAAACTAACATATGAAACTACTATTGGTGAATATCGACTACATAACTTCACTTGCATTCATCATTAGACTATGTGTTCATAACTGAAATATCACTAACATGTCTTCAACACATATCCTATGGTGCATGCCCATAAGACAACTGTATGGACAACCATACACGGAACACTGCCTGTAACTCTGTTAGGAACACTGCTGACACAAGCTGCTATATAACTATCTGCACTTAGAGTTAACCTCTACACTTATGATATCATGTTGATATCATGTCCGTGCATCATATACTGAAGGCTTACTCCATAAGACTTCCATGCATGCTACTTTTCATATGTTGTCATCAATGACAAACATACAGTCAGTACTAGCCTGCTGGCAAATCTCCAACAATTATTTGATGGAAGGTAGAGTGTTTGTTAAGGATGTGAAGAAAAATGATGTTTTTTATGCTTTGATTCCTAAAAAAATGAGTGATAAAACAAAACATTAAGTTTTGGTAGAGGTTGAGAAGTTTCTCACTAAGTACAAAGAGATCATTTTAGATAATGTACCTGATGGTTTTCCATCGATGAGAAGTATAAGTCATTGTATGGATCTGATTCCTAGAGCTAGTTTTCTGAATAAAGCACCACACTGGCTGATACCAACCGAGAATGAGGAACTCAATTGACAAGTTCAAGAGTTATTGCAGAAAGTTTTGATCAGAGAAAGTTTAAGTTAGTGTGAAATACCAGTTGTGTTCACACCTAATAAGAATGGATAATGGTGAATGTGTACTGAACCTAGAGAAATCAACAAGATAAAAGTTAAGTATTGGTTTTCTATACCAAGGATGGATGATATAATAGATTGTTTAAGTGGAGAAAAATATTTTACCAAAATTAATTTGAAGAGTGGATATCATCAGATCATAATCAAAGAAGGTGATGAGTGGAAGAATGTTTTCAAGACAAAAGAAGGTTTGTATGAGTGGTTGGTTATGCCCTTTGGTTTAACTAATGTACCGAATAATTTTATGAGGCTAATGAATGAGGTTATGAAGAAATTCTTGGGTAAATTTGTGATTGTGTACTTGGATGACATTTTGCTATTCAATAAAACCAGAGAAGATCATTTGTTACACATTAGATAGGTATTATAGAGATTGAATGAGGAAAAGTTTATGATTAATTTAAAAAAGTATTCATTCATGAAATAAGAGATTGTGTATTTGGAATTTGTGATTTCAGCTGATGGTTTGAAGATGGACCTTGAGAAGGTTGTGTTGGAAAGTGATGTTTTAAAGAACTAGGGATCACTTAAGGGTTTTCATTTATGGAAACACTTATGCTAGAGTGATCACATGCATAGAGTTTTGGTACTAAAGTCACAATCATGAAAATGACTAAGTATAGAAATAGGATAATAGTATACTATGTTACAGTTTTGGTTAATGATGACAATTTATGATGTATTATGGCTTGCGAAGTTAGTAGAAGGAATTTTGGGATATGTATGACCTTCAATTAAGGTCGCATGTGTTTTTGTGATCAGATCAGTGAGATACAATGTTATGAAGATATGTGAAGATAAAGAATCAGTGTAACATGGCATATGAGTAGTCACGAAGATTAAGGCAAGGTTAGTTTGTATGGAAATGTGCTAAGTCAGATAAATGTTGTATATTACCAAAAATTTGGTAATATATGATCAACGACTCTATGTTGATTATTTGCATAAGTATTTATTATATTTTGTGAAGTATTTTGACAGCCGATTGGATGGTAGAGTTTGAATAAGTATAGAGTATTTTGTGGAAACAATAAGGGTGATTGTGATGATGCAAATCTGAGAGCATATAGTAGATGTGAGATCAGTATTTGATAGAGCTATAAATAGAACTATCTAAGAATAGAAAGTGCTTGTATTTTTCATTTTTGGAGAAATCTTTGGGATAGTATTTTGATTGTAAGAGCTATAAGCTCACCACCTTTAACAAGGTTTTTGTATACCCCTAACAGGGTTTTGTATACCCCTAATAGGGTTTTGTATTCCTCTAACAAGGAAATGTACTATGTAATAATCATCTCCTAACATGGCTAGATCTCCTAACTAAGATATAATATTTTAGTGCATAGTTGTGGGAACCATCCCCACTGGGGTTTTCCCTTGGCCAGGGTTTCCTCAAAAACAAATCATGGTGTCTTGAGTTATGTGTTGTGCATTTATGTTCTTTTTATTTCAGCATTGTTATGGTTTATTTTCAATTTGTTGAAGTTTAAATTAAAGTGTTGTAATACTGATTCACTCCCCCTCTTAGTATTACCTAATCCTAACAAGTTGAATCTATTCTTTTTTTCTTACAATTAAGAATGTTGGTGAGGTAAGATAATTCCATGGTTTAGCAAGTTTTTACCGAAAGTTCATCAGAAATTTTAGTTCAATTTGCAATACTATAACCAAGAAAATGAGATGAGATAAAAGAGAATTCAAGCAGACACATGGAGCTCATAAGGGTTTTGAGACCTTGAAATAGAAGGTTTATGAATTATCTATGCTAGTTTTACCTGATTTCAATAAGGTATTCCAAGTTGAATGTGATGCAAGTAGAAGTGCAATAGGAGCTATGTTGAGTCAAGAAGGTAAACCTATTTCTTTCTTTAGTGAGAAGTTGAATGATTCTAAAAGGAAATATTCTATGTATGGTCAAGAATTCTATGCTATTGTTCAAGCCCTCAAGAATAAAGCAATAATTGAGGATACCATTATTGAGTACTTATTGGTTTTTAAGAAGAATCTGTTAGAGATAGAATGGAGTATCCCTAAGGAACTATATGGAAAGTTGGAGATTAGAAAATAGTTGGTGCAGTTCAAAGATGAGAACATAAGGAACAAGGATATAGAAGACATGTTACCCGTTGTCTCTATACAAGAAAGGGAGAGGATAATCAAAGAATTGAAACCTTTGTTGAGGACCAAGGCTAGATTGGTGAAAATCATGGAAAGGAAATATGATGAAGTAATAGAGGACACACAAAAGGTACTAGATCAAATCCTTATGAGTGATATGATGAAGAAGACTTCACCTCCCAAGGTTACCAAGCCCACACCTTTGGAATTGGGAGAAAGTTCCAGGATAGAAGAAGTACGTGAATAAGCAAGCGAAGCTAGCATGAAACCAAAATTCTTTGTCTCTAGTGTGCCAGTGACCCTTGACACCTTGCATGATGTAAATGACCCATTTTTGGACAACTTAGATAGTACAATGACGGTTGAAGAAGAAGGATAGATAGAGAAAGAGAAAAAAAAGGATAAACATGAAGAGAAGATATAGGAGGAGGAAATACAACAAGAAGAAAGGAAGGTAGAAGAGGCTGGAGTAGAGAAAGTAGTTGAGGTAAGGGTTGAGAAAAAATAAGAACTTGACACCTCATCTACTCTATTATTGGAAAGTATGGCCAAACTAGTGAGAACAGATGTGGAGAGCATGTATGAGGATGAACTCATGAGCCTATCCTTCATGGAAATAAATAAGACTAAGGAAATATTAGTACAAAAAGGAGATAAAAGAGTAAAGGTAATAGTTAGGGAAGTAACTATAGTAAATAAATTACTCCCTAAACCTATTATTTTTCAAGGTAAGGATGAGGCAGAGAACAAAGGCATGGCATTGGACAACTTTGATAGTCACTTTGAGTCAATGCTGAAGATTGCAGATGATAAGGTAGAAACAAGATTTTTAGAGAAGAAGTTGAAAGTGTATGCACTATAAAATGGTCGCCTAGACTTTGGGCCCCCATTTAGCAATTTATCAAATCCCTGAATCAATATTTTCAAAAATCAACAATATCAATTATATCAATTTCCTTGATCAAGTCATAATCAATTCAATATTTCCTAAAGTTTGAGCCTTATTTAATTTAAAAAAGAAAAAAATAAAAATCTTATTTAATTAAGAGAACATGCTCCCTTTTAATTAATTAAAAATTTCTTTTAATTAAATAATAAAATCACTTTATCCTAAGCTTTTATTTAATTAAAAGGAATTTCCTCCCCTTTTATTTAAATAAAAAATCCCCACTTTTCTTCTTATCCTATGTTGCACAAATAAAGCATTATTCTTATTTTATAAAAAGAGAAAAAATACTTTTTGTCTCATATGGACACTAAAGTCAACTCTTATTTTCCTATTGGAGGATATTTGTGCACAAGGATCAAGCTTCCATTTTTCTCCACCGTTGATTAAGTCTTTTGTCTCTTAATCTCCATGGTCCATTCCTTTTTATTCTCTATAAAAGAAGAGCTCTCCTCCTCATTTGGTATCCACCTCTTTCATGCTAATGCTATGCTGCAGGTTTTTTAGGTCATTTGGAGCTTTCTTTGAAGACATTCTACATCCAAGCTTTGAAGACTTGCTTTCATTGTTGCATTACATTCTAGTTGCATATTTTCTTTATTAGTTGCATTGTCATGGAATATTATCTTAGATTTCCTTTTATAGATTAGCTTCACATAGCTTAATTAGGAGAATTGTAATCCATTGCTATTTCCTTTCTTAGTTTAATTTGCATTGTCATTTCATAGACTACTTTGCATCATCATTTAGATTTTCATTGCATTGCATACCTTGATTCCATTTAGAGATATTGGCATTGTGGCCCTTGTCTTCATTGTGAATCTCTCATTGTGTGGTTGACTAGCAAGGTCACTAGTTTCATAGCTCTAGCTGAGAGCAGATCTATCAAGTTCCTTGCAACTCCATGCATAGAGAGCTATGAGTCACTTTGTGAGGCCTCATTGTTGAGAAACCTTGCATGTAATGATTTATAGAAGTGTGGTCATATTTTCACCATACATTTTTGGCACCCACCATGGGGCAACCCACTTTTACATACTGGTTTTTGATTATTTTTGGAGCTAACCCTTGTGCAGATTTGTTTGGAGATGGAAAACCCTAGATTTTGAAAGATTTGATCATATCTTCCAAACGGCTTGGTGTTTTGGTCTGAAATTTATTTTTTAGGTTGGAGACATATCAAAGAAACTCCCATAAAAAATTTAGAATTTTCTGAAGTATTTTTGATTTTTTATAAATTTTTCTTGATTTTTCATAAAAAATTAATTTGTGGCACAAATTAGCATATTTTTTTGAAATTTTTACATTTTCAAAAATCTCTTCAAATTATATAGGGGGTCCATTCTTTATGTTTTGAATTTGGGTGCAATATAGTGGCTCAAAAAATTAATTTACAAAAATTAGTTTGTTTTGAGAAAATGGGTCTCTAGGGCACAAATGAAGAGATTTTTCTAAAATTTTTACATTTTTGGAAATATCTCTATTTTTTAGTAGGGGTCTCTATTTTGCATTTCTATTTTTTTTGCCAAAATCATATCAAAAAAATCAGATCTTGTTGACTAGGTCAAATGTAAAAAAAATAAATTTTTGTGATGAGTATGCACTTATTTTTCATTGTTCAATGCATGATATGAGTTGTCATTTGGATTATTTTCTGGCTATTATTGCTCCTAAAAATTGATTTTTAGATCTAACCCTAGGGTTTGCATAAGTTGGATAGACATTGCATATCTTGTTTGCTTGTTTTCTTGTCTTGTTCATTTGAAGGTGCTCTTGCTTTCATGGAAAATGCTTAAAACAAAGTGTTGGACTTGAGGTACTTTGTTCCATCTCTACAACATTTAGATTTTAGGATTAAAATTGAACCCCTCATGTGTTTGGCTTGAGTGTTTACATGCTTTCATAGAACACATTTCAATTGATGCTCTTAATGGGAAATGAAAGAACATAGATTTGTTTTTACAAGTTTATATAAGTGAATGCTTGTATTTAAGCCTTAAGTAATTCTTGGTTCTAATATCAAATATCATATTGAGTGATTGAGGGCATGGATTCATTCCCTGTTTACATAGGGAGTTAAATGCACCACTTTGTGGACTCACTCTATGTTTGCTTCAAAAGTTAAATATTCCATTGATTCAACCCTTTGTCATTTGTGAGTAGTATTGATAAGAAACTTTGAAGTACTTTTGATTGATCTTGTTAGCTAAATTGGGTTGTTGGACTCACTTATTTCTAATAACCCCTCATTTCTACCCTTTGGATGCAAGGTCAGCATTCATACATAGGGGAGGGGTCTACTTGAAAAGAGTGTTAAGTGTTCCACAAAGTTTTCCCCTTTTTATGCTTTCTTGATCTCATTAGTTTTCTAAGGTGTGGACTCACTTTGAGTTTGTGTGAGGAGTTAAATATTCCAATTGTGGACTCACTTTGAGTTTGTGTGAAGAGTTAAATGTTCCACTTTTGGACTCACTTTGAGTTTGTGTGAGGAGTTAAATGTTCCACCTTGTGAACTTACTTCACATTCACTTGAAGAGTTAAATGTTCCACTTTTGGACTCACTTCACATTCACTTAAAGAGTTAAATGTTCCACTTTTGGACTCACTTCACATTTACTTGAAGAGTTAAGTGTTCCACCTTTAGTTCTTTAAATACTTTTGATAGTGAATTACTTAATTTTATTTTTAGAAGGCCTGCTTGGGGACACACCACCTCAAAGGATGACCTTAAATCCTATGTTCTGGCAAAGTATAAATAGCAGGAGGTGAATTGAAAGACACCTCTCTTGGGAATTGAGTTTGATATCACTCTTGGCTAAGCCTCAAAGAACTTTATACCTTTGAGAAGTGAAGGAGGAGATTTGGGTTACCGTCTCCCCCTGGCTATGTGATTTTAGATTCTTCTCATTTATGGATTTGGGCCTCACGTACCTTGCGTATATTGAGGAATCCTTTTAGAAAGCCATGTATATCTTTATAGACAACTTGTTAAGGTGTTGTTGTGTTCTATGTGCCTGCTAAAACATTTTCAAGAACATACACAAGTAGAATCTTTAAGGAGTAGAATACTAAGTCACTATCTCTATTCATGCGCAAGGTTGCTTTGTCGCTTGTCCATTGCTTGAAGACTGTTTGCTTGAGCTCCCTGGTTGTTGTTCTATGTGCTTGATCATCATTGCAAAATATTTTGAAAGATCTAATTGGAATATTGAAACTAAGTTCTGTCCTGTTGTAGTGAGTTCTCCTTAGAAGCTTGGTCTTCCTTGGTCAGTCTAGGTCAGATCTTAGGTGTTTTCATGTTTCTCAACATCTCAATGAACGTTATGGTATCAATTGCATAAGATGAATCTTAGTCTTCTTCTTTCTTCTCCATTTCTCATATTCTTCTAAAGTCTTCTATTTCCATGGGAAATTCTTCTTCTTCTTCTTGATTTTTTTCCTCTTATTATCTAGTCTATTTTCTTCTATTTTATCTCTTCTATTGCTCCTATGATTGATTCCTCCTCTTCTAGAACCATGAATTTCAACTATCTTGTTAAGGAACCTCTCTTGAGAATAGATGATCTTGAACTCATTGCTCAATTTGAAGAGTACCTTTATTCCTCCAATAGTCCTTCCAAATATCTCATGGGTGATAAACTTATGGCAAAAATAAAGGAAAAGATGATTAAATCAGATGCCTTTGCTAGGATCATAGACATGATCATATCACAACCTCCTTCTTCTAAACGTTCTTTATCATCTAAGTTTTCTCATTCTTCCTCATCTTCCAAATCTTACCATGACTCTTCTAAACATTATTCACATTCTTCATTATCCAAGTCTTCTTCTTCCACTAAGTCTTCAATTTCCTCTTCTTCACGATCTCATTCTTCTTCTACTTTTCCCAAGAGTTTTACTTCTCTTCAGAAGACATACCATAAAGAGCAACGTGATAATCCTTATGATGTCTCTTCCACAAAGAGTGACACACCCACCTATGATGACTATGATGACTATGATGATGGACAATATAGTGATGCCCATGAAACTTCTATTCCTAAGCATCATCCTCATGGTACACTTTTTATTTCTAAGGGGGAGTCGTATTGGGTAGACTATGATGGTGATCCATATGACTCTAAATTTGAAGAATTCTTTGATGATTTTTGTGAACAATACAATATTCCTATTGAGGAAGAGAAAATTTACCGTGCTGATTTTAAACGTCAAAAGAATCTCTCCTCTAAAAGTTCTCATGCTGAAAATATAGGTTGCACTCTCAAGAAAGATCATGTTAATGTTGAACCTTTATCTTGTGATGGTTCCCTTCCATCCCCTACTTTCTCCAATACCCATACATTTCCTAAAGCTTCTAAGTCTTCCAAATCTTTCACAAATTCTTCATCCAATAAAGATCCTAATACTTTTCATGCAGTTTCCTATAGTTATCCTCAAGAGCTATCTCTTAAAGAAACTCAAGCTAACCTTCACTTGGTTGAAAATACTTTCAATAATGTTTAACCTAAAGAGCCTAAGCCTTCATGCACTATAATGCCTACTTCAGCTAGTCCTTCACCATCTCTTCCAAAGTCTTCCATACAATCCCAACATGCTTCCTTATCCTTAGAAGTGACTCCATGTCAAGAGGACTCTAAAAATGATAAAGAAAAAAATATAAAGAAAGATTAAGATCAAGAACCCTCCATGTCATCTAATCCTGTTCATAATATCTCTCATTCATTTCATGGTTCTTTTGATCCTTTACGCCCTTCCTCATTTACTCCTAAGAAAGATCAAGCTACTAATCACACCATTGAGCTTATTGATAAACAAAATAACCTTACTACACTTGCACTTTCCAAAGATGATACTTCCATTAAAGTTATTAAAAATGGTGTTATTACTTCCAATGTTGAGCCTATTGAAAATCAAGAAAAAAATGATGTGCTTATGCTATCCAAAGATCTTTGTCAAGATCAAAGTATTCCATCTTCTTGTTCTACCACTCCATGTTCGCTTCCACTTTCTACTCTTCCTACATCTTTGCAAGCTTTGAATGATTCTATCAACAAAGTTGCTCATATTCAAGATGTGCACAATCCTATTGAAAATCCTCATGCTCACTCTAAAGATGCTGATGTCCTTGGTTGTCATATAGATGCTGATGAACTTATTGATTATCTTTTTGCATCTTCCACTTCCATCCTTGGACCTCTCCCACCACTGCTAAGGGCTTCATGTTTGCCTTCCATTTTGGGTCCTTATGTCCCTTCACTTTCCCCTCCTAACTCTCCTAATTCTTCATCCATCTTGGGTCCTTATGTCCCTCCATCTTCTATCTTTCTTCAAGATCAACATAGATGCATACCCTTGAATCTTTTTCATCCATCCACCCATCTAAACTAGTCATATCATCCTTCTTCTTCCAAAAGTCCCAAGTCTTTTGGAAGTAACTTGAATGTTCAATACAAGAAAAAGAAGCAATACAAGAATCCATAAAAAAAAGAAGATCACCATGTCTCCTCTAATCGACATGGAGGCATAAAGTCAAAAGAGATATCTAAGAATAAAATACAAGACAAGTATGGGTTCCAAAATCCATCATTGAAGATATTCTCTCTAAATCATCAAAAAGAAATGAAAAGCTGAAAACTATATGGATTCCAAAGTCTCTCTTAAGAGAGTCTAATATTGAACAAAAAGTGAAGTTGACATTCAAGCTTCCAAAGGCTTCCGCCTCATCTTCTTCCAAAAACATTCTTTCATTCCATGTGCCTGAACTGCAACCTCTGCTAAACATTCACCATATTCCTTCACATGTTCCTTCATTCATGTTTCCTCCATCCTCTCACCACCCTTCAAGGTGTGTGTTGATGTTGATCTTTCCTTCCTTTCCATCTACCCTTTCACAATCCTTCCATTCATTATCCTTCTACCTTCTATCCTTTTTCCTCATTTTCCTATTCCTCCTATCTTCCAACCTCACTCGCTTTACATAAAACCTTATCCTCCATTTTTCTCTTCCATCTTCCTTTCCATATTAGCATCTTTGAGCATATAATTTTGAATCCTTGACATATCATGGTTTATCCTTTCAAGGAGTATTATCTAAAAAGCTTGCCTTCTTCCAAAAAAAAGAAAAAAAAGAAAAAAAAGAAAAAAAAGAAAAAAAAGAAAAAAAATTAAAAAAGAAAACAAAAAAATGATGAAAAAATTAAAAATGTGCCTTGGTGAAAACTTGGAAATAGGCACCTTGGTAGCAAAAGTAAAGAGAAATAAATTCATTCTATGGTGAAAACCACTCCCTTGTGGTGCCTTGGATAAGTACCATGATGAAAACTTGGCAATCAGGCATCATGCGTAGTTCTTCTACATATTTCATCCATTCCATCTTCTCTCTTTGATCTTGACAATGTTGAACTATACACAAACAATTGGCTATCTTGTGAGCTATCTTAAGATGATCTTGCTTTCATTCCTTTTATTTTTAGCCTTCATATCTATTTTCCTCCATTCATTCTAGCCTTTCGCTATCCTTTTCCCCTTTGATCTTGATGTAATAAAAAAAGAGTAATATATGATGCTATGAAGCCTCTTGACATGTCTACTCCTTTAGACTACATCTTTTCCTTCTTTTTTAGTGCACTTTTGTGACTTATCTTATGCTGGCCTTTCATTGCTTGTCCAAATGTGCTTTACATGATAATTTTTCCCTAGCTTGGGTACTCTTGAGGATTTCTTCCCTCCATTTGCCTTCATTCTCCTTTCTTCCATCTCTTTCACTAGCTTGCTAATCCCTCTTGTTCCCCACCTTGCTAGACACTGAGACTACATGATGTGATCTTGCTTGGGAGTTTGATGCCCATTCTATCTGGGGACATCCTTTGTACATATTTTATGATCCTAAAAAAATACCAAAAAAATTGATATATGATGCTGAAAAAATCCTCAAAAGTATAAAAAGTCTTGAAAAAATACAAAAAAAAATAAAAAATACAAAAATATAAAAAAATGTAAAAAATTAAAAAAAAATAGAAAAAGTGTCTTGGTGAAAACTTGGAAACAGGCGCCTTGGTAGCAAAAATACAAAAAAATGAAAAAAATGAAAAAAATGAAAAAATGAAAAAATCTCCAAGTGGTGAAAACTTAGAAACAAGCGCTACTTGAGGCCTTTGCACATTTGTTTGTTAGCATGCGCTCTTGACACTTAGCCTTTCTCCATCATGCCTTAACCTTATTTGACTTGGTCTAGAATTGGTCTTTGTCTTTGTCTAGGGGGCATAACTATTGGCATAGGTCCTTTAGGTGCATTTGTCTCTTGGGGTATTTCACAACAGGTGTTTTTCAACACCACCCCAAATGGTGTTTCTCAACACTACCCTTGTGTCGAGTGTTTCTCAACACTTATTAGATGTCTTATCCACCAGTCTAAGTATGATGTGATATTTCTCACTAAGCAAATTTGATGCTCAAAGTTTGACTCTATGACCAACTCACACGCACTTAAACAATCAACTTGTTGATATATGTTGACTTTATTTTTCTTTGTGTGCTGTCTATGAGGATTTCTTTGATGAGTGGTCTCTCCCTGAGAAATTTTTGATGATGCATAGCTAGAAGACTGAGGGTATGAGAACATGTTTTATTTCTTTATCTGCTTGTGGGTATATTTTGTTGGTCCTAACTGTCATGAGCATTTATGCTGGTCTTACTTGACACTATGGATTGACAAGGTATTATCTTTGACTATTTTGCGAGTGCATGCTTCTAGTTATCCTGACTTTCATGTGTCTTGATACAAGCATAATCTTGCCATATCAAACTTAGGTAATCTCACTGCATTAGTCATCTTGACCTCCATGTCTTGGATGCCTAGGTGGGATTTCCACATTTCTATCTAATAAAGATCATATTCATATCCACATAGTTATGCTAGTGTGCATTGTATGATCTTACGATGCTACCAATAATGCTCGATGATGATAATTAGATGTCTATAGGTGTTGTGACCTTGCAAGTCAACCACTTTCATAGTAGCTTGCATTCTTAGGTTCATCATAGTTTAGTTTTTGCATCTTGCATATGGAGAGAGCTCTCCTTTTTATCATCTACGGACTAGTCGGTCAACTGTGTTCATCTTCTGATTCTTCTTGATCATGTCTTTCACTCCTTGTCTTTCATATCACATCATTTTCTATTCATTTTGGGATTGAAATCAAAATTCACGTTCACCTTGATCATCAAAATCACATTTCTCCTTCTTCTGTGCAGTTGACTGACCATTTGAGGCATAATTCTTTGATCTTTGATGGAATTTCTTCCTTTCCATGTCTTCCAAACTTTTAGTCTCTCATTCACCCCTTTTGCTTCCTCTCTCTGAGGTTTGACTTAATCTTTATCCTATATCTTTTTCAGTCAAACCTTGTCAACCTGAGGCATATCTTCACTGTTTGACAGTTATCCTATCATGCTCCATCCTTCAATTATGATTTATCGTGACTTGATTAGGTTTATCAATTTGTTGTTCTCCTCTATCTAATTTTAATTTTGATTCTGAGGGGGCAGTACCTATCAGCTTTAATCTTTGATTCAGCTTTATCATTCAGCTCAGCTTGAGATTCTTATTTTTAGACTTGATTATCACCTAGTAGCGATGGTGGTGATTTTGTCTTTCAATTTTTATCTCCTATTTTTCAGACTTGATTATTTCCTAGCAGTGATGAAAATAGTTTTGTCTAAGGCTTGATTTGCACCTAGCAGTGACGGTGTTGGTCTTGTCTTTCAGCTTATGCTTATGCTTGTCCTGATGTGTTCCCATCCGTCAAACACACGTCTGAGTTGTTTTGTGATCCCAAATCGATCTCACATTTCAATTCTTCTTTGACCACATGTGTTCCCAAAATGATCACACATTAGTCAAAGAGGGGCAAATGTATGCACCCTAAAATGGTCGCCTAGACTTTGGGCCCCCATTTAGCAATTTATCAAATCCCTGAATCAATATTTTCAAAAATCAACAATATCAATTATATCAATTTCCTTGATCAAATCATAATCAATTCAATATTTCCTAAGGTTTGAGCCTTATTTAATTTAAAAAAGAAAAAAATAAAAATCTTATTTAATTAAGAGAACATGCTCCCTTTTAATTAATTAAAAATATCTTTTAATTAAATAATAAAATCACTTTATCCTAAGCCTTTATTTAATTAAAAGAAAAATCTTCCCCTTTTATTTAAATAAAAAATCTCCACTTTTCTTCTTATCCTATGTTGCACAAATAAAGAATTATTCTTATTTTATAAAAAGATAAAAAATACTTTTTGTCTCATATGGACACTAAAGTCAACTCCTATTTTCCTATTGGAAGATATTTGTGCACAAGGATCAAGCTTCCATTTTTCTCCACCGTTGATTAAGTCTTTTGCCTCTTAATCTCTATGGTCCATTCCTTTTTATTCTCTATAAAATAAGAGCTCTCCTCCTCATTTGGTATCCATCTCTTTCATGCTAATGTTATGTCATAGGTTTTCTAGGTCATTTGGAGCTTTCTTTGAAGACATTCTACATCCAAGCTTTGAAGACTTGCTTTCATTGTTGCATTACATTCTAGTTGCATATTTTCTTTATTAGTTGCATTGTCATGACATATTAGCTTAGATTTCCTTTTATAGATTAGCTTCACATAGCTTAATTAGGGGAATTGTAATCCATTGCTATTTTATTTCTTAGTTTAATTTGCATTGTCATTTCATAGACTACTTTGCATCATCATTTAGATTTTCATTGCATTGCATACCTTGATTCCATTTGGGGATATTGGCATTGTGGCCCTTGTCTTCATTGTGAATCTCTCATTGTGTGGTTGACTAGCAAGGTCACTAGTTTCATAGCTCTAACTGAGAGAAAATCTATCAAGTTCCTTGCAACTCCATGCATAGAGAGCTATGAGTCAGTTTGTGATGCCTCGTTGTTGAGCAACCTTGCATGTAATGATTCATAGAAGTGTGGTCACATTTTCACCATATAGAAAGAAGTTTGTTAGTCCATTTCATGGGACTTGGAAATTCTAAAAGAAACTACACTTAAGGCTAAGATTAGTGTAGCACAAGGAAGAAAAATATATAGTTACTGTATACATCCTTGTAGACATGTGAAGAACATTGATGATATCGTAGCCAAGGCCAGGGCTACCCTAGACAATTTGATGGATAGTTGTGAAACACCTTCACAAACTATGGTAGAAATGGATAAGCAGACATCCAAGCTTTTGGATAAAATAAGTGTTCTGAATGTGGAGAAAGGGAGAGTGGTAGATAGATTTGGTTTGTTGAAGAGTTTAATAACTCCTAAGCTATCAATGCTTGAAGCTCATCTCTCAGAGATAGAGAAACTAGAAGGATCAATCTCTATACCGACATAGCTGAAGGTAGTAGAAATAATATCCTATGCACTGAATGGACTAATCCATGTTAGTGAACTTTTAATTAAGTCATGGGCTGAGGAAGTGAAAACCTTGGAAGATTTTTTCCAAGATATTCTAAATCTGGTGAGTAAGCATTAAATCTTTTTGTTCTTAGAAATTTTAAAATTTTGCAAGTACCTTTTCCATTGATGTCTAAGGGAGAGGAAGAGAAGAGAAAAATAAGAAGAGAAGAGAGGAAGAGAAAAGAGAAAGAGAAAAGAAAAAGAAAATAGGAGTCTATGTATATAGTGGAAGGAAGTTAGTGCTTTTGACACTTAGTCATTTTTCGCTAAGTGTTGCCATCAATGCCAAAGGGAGAGATTGTTGGAAAGTGATGTTTTGGAGCACTAGGGATCACTTAAGGGTTACCATTTATGGAAAAATTTATGCTGGAGTGATCACATGCAAAGAGTTTTGATACTGAAGTCACAGTTATGAAAATGACTAAGTATAGAATCAGGATAACAGTATATTGTGTTATAGTTTTGGTTAGCGATGACAATGTATGATGTATTGTGGATTGAAAAGTTAGAAGATGGAATTTTGGGATATGTATGACCTTTAGTTAAGGTCACATGTGTTTTGGTGATCAGATCAGTGAGATATAGTGTTATGAAGGTATGCGAAGACATAGAATTAGTGTAACAGGGCATATGAGAAATTGCGAAGATTAAGGAAAGGTTAGTTGGTATGGAAATGTGCTAAGTGAGATAGATGTTGTATATTGCCAACACTTTGGTAATATATGATTGCCAAATCTATGTTGATTATTTTCATAAGTATTTATTATATTTTGTGAAGTATTTTGAGAGCTGACTGGATGGCAGAGTTTGTATAAGTATAGAGTGTTTTGTGGAAGTGATTAGTGTGATTGTGATGATGATGTGATGATGTGAATATGAGAGTAGAGAGATGATGCAAGATTAGTAGTTGATAGAGCTATAAATGGAACTATCTAAGCATATAAAGTGCTTGTATTGTTCATTTTTGGAGAACTCTTTGAGACAATATTTTGATTGTAAGAGCTGTAAGCTCACCACCTTTAACAAGGTTTTTGTATACCTCTAAAATAGTTTTGTATTCCTCTAACAAGGAAATGTACTATGTAATAATCAGATCCTAACATGGATAGATCTCCTAATAGGGATATAATATTTTATTGCATAGTTGTGGGCACCATCCCCATCGGGGTTTTCCCTTGGCTAGGGTTTCCTTGAAAATAAATCATGGTGTCATGAGTTATGTGTTGTGCATTTATATTCTTTTCATTTCAACATTGTTATGGTTTATTTTCAATTGGTTGAATTTTAAATTAAAGTTTTGTAATACTAATTCACCCCCCTCTTTGTATTACCTAATCCTAATAGGTTGAAGATATTCTTGTTTTTCTTACACTTAAGAATGTTGGTGAGGTAAGATCATTCCATGGTTTAGGAATTTTTTACTGAAAGTTCATCACAAATTTTAGTTCAATTTGCAATACTATGACCAAGACAATGAGATGAAATAAAAGAGAATTCAAGTGGACACATGGATCTCATAAGGGTTTTGAGACCTTGAAATAGAAGGTTTATGAATTGTCTATGCTAGTTTTACCTGATTTCAATAAGGTATTCCAAGTTGAATGTGATGCAAGTAGAAGTGCATTAGGAGCTATCTTGAATCAAGAAGGTAAACCTATTTCTTTATTTAGTGAGAAGTTGAATGATGCTAAAAGGAAATATGCTATGTATGATCAAGAATTCTATGCTATTGTTCAAGCCCTGAAGAAATGGAGACATTATTTGATACCAAAGGAATTTGTATTGTATACTGATCATAAGGATTTACAGTATTCGAGTAGTCAGAATAAGTTGAATCATAGACATATAAAATGGGTTATTCTTGCAAAATTTAACTTTTGTGATAAAACATAAGAGTGGAGTGTCTAACTAAGTTGTTGATGCACTGATTAGAAGAAGATCTTTGATGACTGAAATGAGAATTGAGGTTCTTGATTTTGAGGACATGAAAAATTTGTATAAAACCAACCCTGATTTTTCTGAGCCATGGAGAATGCGCAGAGCACCTATTCTAGATCAACTGAATAAGTGGGAAGACTATTTCATTCAAGAAGGTATGTTGTTCAAAGGAATTTAGTTATGTATACTGAGAGGATCAATGAGAACTAATTTGATAAATGAGAAACATAGTAGTGGTTTAGCTGGACATTTTGGTATTGATAAGACCTTGAGTTTTCTTAAAGAAAGGTACTTTTGGCCTCAGTTGTATAAGGATGTTCAAAAATTTGTGAAGAGTTGTGGAGTTTGTCAAGTTGCAAAAGGAGTAAGTCAGAATACTAGATTGTATACACTAATTTATGTTCCTAAGAAACCTTGGAGAGATATCAGTATGGATTTTGTTCTTGGCTTATCGAGGAAAACATGAGGAAATGCTTCTATATTTGTTGTTGTGGATAGATTTTTTAAGCTAAAAAATTTAATACCATGTAGAAAAACATCAAATATAGTACATGTAGCAGATCTTTTCTTTAAAAAGATTGTCAGATTGCATGGATTACTAAGGAGTATCATCTTTGACCAAGACAGTAAGTTTGTTGGTTATTTTTGGAAGACCTCATGGAAGAAGCTAAACACCAAGTTGAAGTATAGCTCTACATTTCATCCATAGAATGACGGAAAAATAGAGGTTGTAAATAGGAGTTTGGGTAACTTGTTGAGATGCTTCATTAGAGACAAACTGGGTAATTGGGATTTAATGTTGGCACAAGAAGAGTTTGAATATAATAATTCAGTGAATAGGAGTATTGGAAAGTCAACTTTTGAGATTATTAATGGAATACAACTGAGAGGTATATCAAACCTAAGAGATATTTCTAGTGAAGAAAAGAGGAGTGCTAAAGGGGAAGAATTTTCTAAGTTTATGAAGTCATTGCATGAGAAAGTGAAACATAAGTTGGAGCAGAGTAATAAAAAATAAAAGGATAATGCAGATAGGTCAAGAAGACAATTTTTTTGATGTCAATGATGAGGTAATGGTTCATTTGAAGAAAGGAAGATTCCTTGTTGGAACATATGATAATTTGAAAATGAAGAAATTTAGTCCCTGCAAGGTATTGAAGAAATTTGATAGTGGAAATGCTTATGAAGTTGAGTTACATGATGACATGGATATATCACCTATATTCAACATTGTATATTTGTATGAGTATCATGAACTTGATGAAGAAGTGATAGTATTGACTGATTATCCTAAGAAGTAGATAGAAGAAGCTAAGAAGATCTTGGAACAAAGAGTTGGTAGAAGCACAAGAGGAAAGGATTACATGGAGTATTTGGTAAAGTGGAAGGAAAAACTGATTGAAGATAGTACATGGATTTATCAATTTGAGTTGGATTCAGCTTAGGTTGTACTTGACACATGAATCAAAGAATCATTTCTTGTCAACCCCAGGTGTTTGATGCATGAGCATCTTTGGTTTATGGAAATCTTGGATCAACCCAAAATATGTTAGAGGTTGTCTAGTTGCTTGGTAGCTTATTTAGTTTACTCAGTAGCTACTTTGTATTTTTCAGTGGAGTGTTCCTATTGTTCCCTGGTGAGGTCAGTTACTACTTTGTTGTTCTTTACTGAGTTATTTCAATAATGTTCTTTATTGAGTTGGTTTGGTGTGTTCGATGTTTCTCGATTCATGAGTTCATTTGATGTTGACCGACATGTGCAATTAATTTTGGTCTTGATATTAATGTTAGGCTCACTCATTGGGAAATTTGTGGACCTAAATTTGGGTCATTACTTTCTCCAATGTTGGATCTAAAGGATCTTTTGAGCTGACCTATTCGGTGGCCTCTTGTATAAATAAGTAGAGCTGTTCTAGGGTTAAGAGTGAGTGATTAAGTGAAGGAAGATAGAATATAAATTTTGGATCCTCGCATGTATGAGGACTATTCTGCAATTAGCTTTCATTGTATTTTCCATAAGCGGGAAGGCCTTACATCTTGGCATGTATGAAGTTTGATGAGTTAATGAAAGATATTTGCATTCCTTCTATCCTTCTATATATTGTTGCTTTTGAGTTGTTAATCTACAAGTAGGTTTGGTATTTGGGAGTGCCCTAGGCCCCTGCATCAATCTGTTCCTTGCGTCAAGTTTTGATTAACGATCTTCACATGGTAAGTATCATGAGATATACTCTTGTATTTATGTTATAATCAATGTGTGGATAGCGTATGTATGGTCACCAGTAATATGATAGAAGTTGGCACATGTTTTGGATTGATTTCATGAAGAGTGGTTATTAAAATAGTTCACAAAGCATAAGGAAAAGATTGGATATTTTGGCCTAAGGAATTGAATTTATTGTCAATTTAATTAATTATAAATATAGAGATGAAATCCTATATGTTAACCCTCAGTTAGCGTGACTTAATAATTATTTTTGTTTATTGTGCCACATGTTTGATCTTGGGAGGTGACCAGATAGAATAATTAAAAGGATATATAAGGAGGACCTTTTGGTAATGTGAAGTATGGTGTGAGATTGGAGATGATATGATAGATTTATATATGATAGTATGATGATGTTTTGATGATCATAAGCATTTAGTTGATGCATGGTCATAATCAGATGCAAGATATACAAAGGAATAATAAGATATTATAGATATCAGACCATCACTCTTTTGGTATTATAAGTACTACTTCATGTATAGGTTTTATATCATTGCATGAATAGTGAGATCCATTGTAACAAATCCTAATAGGGTTGAAGACCTCTAAAAAGGTCTAGTCCTCTAACAAGGAATTTTGTACTAAATGCATGTAAACTGATTTCTAATAGGGTCCAACACTCCTTACAGAGTATTTTCACATTAGTGTATATTTGTGGGTGAATAGTTGTAATATGGAATCAACTCTATTCAATGTATGTATGGGGGAAATATGAGATCCACTTCTAAATCCAAATTCCCAAGGGAGAGATCCAATTTGATCAACCAAAAAGTTAATGCACAATCAAATCAATCTATGGAGAATATGAAAAAGGAAGAAAACCTTATATTTTCCTATGAAGGAATTGTACTTGAAATCTGAAATAATTGAAATGCAAACACTAACCTCAAAATAGGGAAAATCTGGAAAATGTCAATTTTTGATGTCGGTGTGTACTTTTAGGCAATTCTGCAACCTGTTTCAGACTGGAAATGCCGAGATGAAGCAAATTGAGAAATCTTTTATCTTTTTGACAGCAGGCAGTCTTTGAATCTCATAAAAGGTCAAAGGCTACATTCTTATTCTGAAGGTCAATTTTGACTTTGTTTGCAGATCTTAGAAGTTTGTTGAAAAGGGTATCCAAATTCGATCTCAGATCTGAAATTTCACACCTGCACCTCCAAGAAAAAGGGGGTTTTGTTGTTTGTATGGGGGGTTTGCCTTGGTCAAACCCCAATTTAAGAATTAACCTTGAAATTGAATTGAATTGTAATGTGCATAAACAAAGAAAATAAAATGATTCACCTTGCTTATGTTTAAGTCCTTGTAGAGGATTCAAATCCACAAATCCACAAGTAGGTATACTCCAAAGGATGTAGAATGTAGGATGTCTCAAATCAATGGCATTTGATCTTCAACACCAATCTTGAATAGATCTTTGCATATGAGGAGGCTAGGATGAATGTAGAAGGATGGATCTTCAAGGGGCTCTAAAGAGATTGAATCCTTCAATGGCTAACAATGGATCTCCTTGATGGATGAATGCTTGAACACTTGAATGCTTGAAGGCTTTCTTGAATTCTTGAATTCACTTGCTTGCACTTGAGAGCTTGCTCATGAAATTTCTTGAAGATGAGATATGATGTGAATAATGGATGAGAAAATGAGAGAGGAAGGCCTCCTTTTATAGTGAACTAGGGCACAAACCTCTAGAGAAGGCTGACATTGGAGAATTAAATCCCAATTAATCTTAACCCTTAGAAATGGATCCATATTAAATGCAATTTAAGGATTTACCATTCTAAAACCCAAAATGGCCAACCCGGAGGTGGGAAAAAGAATCTTTTTGAAACCTGATGCTTGAAAATTAGAAAAACTTGAAATTTGAACTGGGGGTTAGGGATGAGGTCAACTCTGCCCTAGGTCAGGGTCAAGGTCGACTTTGAACCTCAAGGTCAACTTTGAACTTGAGGTCAAAAACCTTAGGACCCCAACCCAGAATGCTAGGAAATGCAGATATGAAGTGAAAAATGTGTGCAAAGGGAAGCAAAATAGGGGGAAAAGCTAGATACATGCAAAGACCTGATCAAGGTGCTTAACATGACCCCAGACCACTTACTCGAAGGGCTAAATGCTCTTATCATGGAAGTGCTTCCATTTTAAGATGATACAGTGGGTACCATCCCCACATGGGTTTTCCCTTGGATATGGATCCCTCAAGAAAAAAACATGGTGTTATGAGTTTCCTATGGTTGTATGCTTTACTTTCTAGTTTAATGATTTATGGATGTACATGTTTAAGTTTAAAATTATTCAATCAAATTAAAATTGTTGCAATACTGATTCACCGCCCTCTAAGTATTGCCTATTTTTTAACACACCTATGACAATGTAGTATCTACAAAATGACATGGTAGGGATAAAGTAAAAATACATATACATAGTATCAAAATATGCAATCATCCATTTGGCTAGAGCATACATTATACCAATTACTTGGTGGATAGGTTTACATAAAAATAAATCAATACATATCCTTCCTTGATATTCCACATTCAACACCCATCCATAATCACACATATAAAAATAATAATCATATGGTATAATCTATATTTAAAACCCGAAGAAAGCTACACCTTGTTGTAATTAATAATGGTTTAATGAAATACCTATAATCATAAATTCAATCTACCTAATCATTTAAGAACATAATGAAATCATCATAATGAAGGTTTTCTTAAAAAAAAAATTGCTTAGTTCCTTAAGAACATTTTCATTCATAAAATTAACCAAAATCTCATACATCAAGAATATTTCAAAGAAAAACTACACTTCCCTTCTAATTTTATAAACCTTCCTCTTAAGACTTCTAAAAAAATATTACACAAAAAAGGTTTAAATACATAAATAAATAATTAATTTAATTTCTTAATTAATAAATTTACAATGATATTACAAAAATAAGTAAATGAAGCTATATAAAAAATTCATAATTTAACATAAATAAATAAAATGAAACTATATTTATGATATAATTTTTCTTAATTACATATTTATTCTCCTACTTATATAGGTCTTTTTAAAGACTAAATTCTTACATATGAGATAGGACACCCCTTTTATTATATAAAAAATCTTGAAATAAAGTGAGTACTTTGTCTAGTTTTGTAGAACCAAAATATAAATTTTTAATAGGTATCTACTATTTCTCTTTTATATTATTTTTGTTTATATTTTTTCGAAGGCTGTAGCCCTACATCGCTCCATCAATATTTATATTTAATAGTTCACTGATGATCCATCCTTCCTAAAGCTGATTTATGAGAAACAATGGTTGATAAAATTGGTTGAGCTTAAATAAAATAAATGTGAATTTTTTTAGAGAAATATGCCATTTCTCATAGTTACTCACACTTTTGAATTTCATTCACCAAAATTAATGAGTAGTCTACTGGAATATATCATCACATAATGGATTCCCTTTCATGCTAAAATTTAATATTAAACTTATAATAAACAAATATTTAGAGAGCTATATAGGAACATAGAATGTAGATAGTGGAAGTAAAAGCACATAATACAATCAATGAACAAATTGTCTTTAGTATCACGACATAGTTAACATAGATAGTTGAATAACAAAACCCCTTTCTTAACCTATGTTTGCAAGAGAGATTTTTCAGGAAATAAACATGTGAGTAGGATTATTACAAACTCGATTCCAACTAATCTTAAAATGTAGAAAGGTAGAAGATTTGATTGCTAAAAAAATTTGTCAATGCAAATTTTGGGAAATAGAGGCAAGGCATGCTCAACATATGAAAAAATGAATAGGAAAAACAAAAGTGAAGAAATAAATAGCTATAACTATATGTGAACTCAAATTTTTTTTGTCATGAATATCTCAAAACCACTGCTTTGGTAAAATAGGGTTTTGCTAAGAAATTCCTCTAAGATGTAAGTGTTTCCATTAGTTTTAAACAAAGTTATTGTGGAGATTCTAAGTGATGCTAAATAGTTCAATCAAGATAACGACTCACTAAATTATATCACACAGACAAATCACATGAGAAAAAATGTGTGAGTACCCTAGTATAAATGCAAACAAATGGTGGAGGAAAATATGAACTATTAGGTAATATTTAAAACATTAAAAGCCTCAAGAACTATAGTATACTAAAACACCATCATCACAAGTTAGGTTCAAATATAATTGTTGAAAAGATCTTAATGATCACTACCCAATGTGTTACATATGGATTGTCAATATGGAATGACTAAAAAAATCATGTTTAGGGAAAGATTTAAATAATTTTAAACAACCTTTGACAAAAAAACTATTCACTCCTATGTTAAGTTTTGTGATTAAACAACACTAAAAGTAGTGGCAATTACATGCATATAATAGATATAAAAGATTTATGTTAATAGAAGAAATGACCATTCAATGATATAAAAGAGGAAAAAGAGAATACATTGAATCATGAGTCCTCTACTATTTTCTACTATGTTGATATATGGAGTTGTTAGTGATTAAGGGTGAAGAAATTGTGAGCATAATGATGGGTTTTGGATCAATAAGAGCTTCCAGTCTATATTACCTATTGAGATGTAAAATAAAATAAATACAAATTTGGTATCGACTCTTGAATTTGTGAATGAATAAAGATTTCTATCCTTAGTCAAATATTTATGCATAGACATAATGACTAACCCTTCATATGGTTTCATCACTATCATGCCTTTCGGTGACAATGAAATTCAATATGATAGTAAAAACTAGTAATTTTTTTTTTAATATTATGTATTTTTCATAGAGTTGCATTATTGAATTTAGAATAAAACAAGTAATGAGAATTTATAGTAAGGCCAACCTAGAAATTTATACATTCTAGTGTCTCCAAGTCCAATGACAACTCCTCTTTTTCTCCAAGATCCCCAAATTGTGAGTAAATGTCTTCTGTGTTGTTCATCCCACTTTTTGTTTTACTGTTTCCCCTCTTTTAAGATGATTTCCCCCTTTAGATGATTAGCGTGAATAATAGAAAATGAGAAAGGTAAAATTTTACATGACAATCAATTCTAAATATTAGTATTTATAACATATAAACAAAAGGTTATTTCCAATTTAGATAAAAAAAATCATTTGTTTATTACACCTTCATAATCACTTTTTTTTTTGTCAATTTTTTTATTGTTTGGAATGAAATATTGGATGAATAATCTAATAGGTTCAACCATGATCACTTTTTCTAAGTAATTACTTATTTTTAGTGCTATAAGAATATGAAAACATAAAAAATACTCCTAATCAATCACATACACACATATATACATTTACATAAAAAATTCAATTTAATTATCCTATCCATCACAACAACACTTATGCATTAAAAAGAACACATTCTTTTTAACAAAAACAATAACGAAGGGTGTTAGAAATTAAATTCCACCAAGATAACTGATGGGGGGGTGAATCAATTATATGAATAAAACAACTTTTATTAACCTTATTATATATCAAACATGTGATCAACATAAACAACAACCATAAAAATATAACCATAGACAATGACACCAGATTTGTTAACTACAGAACCTCTTGATTAGAGAGTAAACCCTGGTGGGGATGAATCCCACAAAAGATGTACTAATATGAAAATTCCTTGTGAGAGGATGGACTCTATTAGGAGTCTATGAAATACATTCAGTACATATCAGTCCCTGTTTGGAGACTTTGAATCCATGTGAGGAGATTATAACCCTATTAGGAGTTAAGGAAGACATAATGACCCACTGTCTAAATAGCTTTAGGGGAAAGATCACCAAGCACACTGTCCAAATGATCTTTGTATTATCTAAATAGAATAATACCAAGTATAACTGAACTCAACAACTTTTCTTGTCTCCTCTCACTATGCTAAAACTGTACCAAATGCTTCACCAGATCTCAATACCAGATCTTCTCACTTCGCATCACATAACAATCCCTTAGATCACTAATTCACATTATTTCACCTTCATATCTTAATCAAGGAAAAAAATTCTTCCTTTATACCATGCTTAATATTTCATAATTGAGTCGGCCAATTAGGCTTAACCAATTACAAAATATAAAACATTACACGTTACATAATATTTCTATAATTACATAAAACTGTTAGCTCACAAACTTAATAAATCTTCATACATGCAACCTTTTACTATGCTGACTCATCTAGGTCACCTCTGCAAAGTCTTCAACCTCTGTATAACTTCACTTGACCAGATTCTATCCCTGTTAGGAGATATAATCTGATTATCACAAACCACTTCTCAGGAACTCTGTTAGAATGCAGTTTCCACTAGATTACTTATAACTAATGCAAATACTTGAATTTACGTATGCAATTTTAACCATGATATCAAGGTACCATAAGAAATATGTTCTAATCTCTACATAACCTCATCTACAATACTCTATGTGCGCTAATCCAAACTCTGTCTACTGCTATGCTAATGTTTAATATAATTAGTATGTTGACATCAATGACAAACATAGTCATGAATGCAACATGCGACTACTCCAAAAATAATAGAATAATCCCCCATAGGATATATTAAACATTCATGCTAACAAAGGGTACTCCTCTTATAAATTATACACATGTTGTGATACCACTTGATGAAGGGTACTCCCCTTACAAATTTTACACATGCTCTAATACCACTTGACAAAGGGTACTCCCCTTACAAACTCAATACATGCTTTGATACCACTTGATGAAGGATACTCCCCTTACAAAGTCAAAAAAATAAACATAACTATATAGAGACAAAGAGAGAATAAAAATTCTTTACAAAGCATAAAAATCGTAATTCTTGAAAAATACTTTCTTCCAAATCTGTCCAAATTTTGAAGCACGCTTACAATGTTCTCAAATGATTGAGGACAAGATCCTTACAAATTATTATAGGATGAGATCATAACAATTTTTTGACGATGAGAGGTCTCCTTACAAATGATCATATGCCTTGATTATATATGCACTTACCACCCAAGAATACAATCACAACCAATGTGGGATAAAGTTTGGAGAGAGTAGACATAACTACCTTGCCACAAATATTAAATGCAAGATGCAAAATATCAAATGACACCTAATATGATCCTATGAAATTTTATTAAATGATAAGTCACAAAAAATAATTTTATGATCATTAACTTATGCCAACTAAGCCAAAGTAAGATTCACATGTAAATGATTTTATTTATTTATTTATATTTAATATTTAATATTTTTTATGGAAGTTAAGTAGTAGAACAACTTCCTACACTAACCCTAGGTATAGAATAATGCAAATAATTTCTCAGATCTTTTTCATAGTTATAGAAACTGAATACAAATAATCATAAGGATAAATAACATTCATACCAAAACACAAAGATTTATGTGGGGAAAACCCTTTTGGGAGAAAAACTTGATGCACGAGCATTTTGGGTGTAATGGAAATCTTGCATCACCGAAAAATATTTTCTAGTTTGTCAATATGGTCTATCTTTGTACACAGTTACTATGGATTGTCAATACTAGCTATCTTTGTCTAGAGTTACTATTTCTAGAAATTTATTATTTTTAGTAAGTCATTTGTTTGAGCTCAGAATGTTCTAATTTATTATCTGAAGGTTCAAATTTTTTATATTAGCTTGCCAGTAAAGTTTCATTGCAAGATCAAGTCTGGTTTTGAAGATATTGAAAAATTTCAATTTTGGTAGAATCGTACAAAAACTTTAAACTTCATTTTGAAGGCTTTAGATGATCCAGGGGTAAAACCTTGGCATGACTAGTTCTTTGCAACTCAAGCTTGTAGAGAAATTCATGCCATTTCTAAAATGGGGTTATAATAGCCTATTTGGGCAATAGGTGACGAGATATGGTCTCTGGAAGCTTTGCTACTTAGGATGGAAAAATAAAATTCCTTCTATCATGCCCAAAAGTTGGGCAAAACACAACTATGAATGTTTTTCTAAAAGACTATTATTTAACTACAATTGTACCAACACAAGCCTCTAAGTTTACTATGGTTCAGACTAACTATTACAAGTCTAGTAAATTGGTTAGGTGGACTTAGGTTTCAGTTGACTAGGTTTCACCAAGAGAACCAAAAATGGAAAATGGGGTCAAAACTATTGGAGTTGAGGAGTAAAAAACCCACATCTCCCAAGAACACCTGCACACAAACACCTGTCATAGAAAGAGAGAGAAGTAAGAATCTAGAGAGGCCTGAACACATAGATCCATGAAAGAGGAGACATTCTTGATGTGCAAAAATAAAAGTTGCAATTCAATAAAATGAATGGTTCTCAATTAGATTACAAGAGAGATCAATCCTTATAAAAGGAGATCAAAACCCTAAAAGGGTGAACAAATTAACCTAGGTTGCATGATAATAATTAATAAAGCAATTAATTATTATATGCCTAAAGTTTAGCCTAAGTAGAAATAGGTAATAAGTGACTTAGTAATTAAATCAAAACATCATTTAATCATAAAGAAAAAAACTTATTACTCTAACACCCCCCCTTAAGATGAACTTTGGGAGAAGCTAAAAACCTAGAAAAAACTACTGAAAGAAAATGTGTCCTGACAACAAAAGGCCTGATCAAGTACCCAAGTACAAAAGATATTCTCTATAAAATAGAGAAATTGAGAAAACCACATGGGAAAAACTCTACTCCAAAAAGAGACAAAGACTAGTCTGAAGGACTAAAGAAGCCTCCAAAACTAGGAATGTTCCAAAAAATAGGAACAAGGATGAACATGTAGAACATCACTGAAGCATGAAGTTGCAAAATCTATCAAGAAGTAACTACTGATCTAAAGATCCTCCACTAAAATATGACTAGGTAGAGAAGACAATAATTTTCATGAGTGCCCTCAAATGACACTACTCGAATCAAGATGTAAACAAAGGAAGACAACAAAAGTCAAAGATACATAATACTATAGTCTACATGAGTGCCCTCAAATGACACTACTCAAATAAAGAGGAAAACAAAGGAAAACACCTAAACTCAAAGATACAGATGGCATAAAAATACCAAATTCTAAAGAGATGATCAATCAAAGATGGAAGAGTGCATCCAAAAATAAGAAAGAAAAGAGTGTCCATATAGTAAATGATCCATCTCACCGGAATGCATAGGTACCTAGCCACTGCATCGGCCTAGTACATAGAATCAAATAATGAATACATAGCTCACGCTATCAAACCAAGGAAGTAGTAGAACCAATAGTAGAAACCCCCCCATAATGTTGATGAGGGAGTAATGATAGGTACACTGAAAAGATTGTCCACTATGAACTGCATGATGAAGAAGAATCTGAAACATCGAAGGTGCAAAGAGAGTACAAACACATATAGAGATACCTGAGACTAATGTTGTTGGAGGAATTCTCACATGAAAAAATTAGATGGAAAACAAAGGAAAACATCAAACCCCCCTAACACTTTATAATGGAGTGTGAGTACAAAGAGCATGAACATGTGCAAGATCCCATACATGCAATAGAATGAAAATTTATCTCAATGCATGTGCATAAAATAATTCTATAAAAGTGAAGTATACACTACTTAAAGAAGATCAAAGGCTACTGAAACAAAATAACAACCAAAGATGAGCCATCCCTCAAAGGGAAGAGATCCCAGGACCTATAACATCCAAGATATCCACCAGATTGCAAAATTGCAAGAAAATGAATAAAACATACTTGAAGAAGAATCTAGAAAAATGACTCATAGCACTAGAAATCTCTAAGAACAAGCTTTACAATGATATATCATTTGCCCAAAATGAAGTCTGAATGTGCAAGATTGAGCTCTTGAAGTGAAAAATGAACATCTAGCTTTGACAGTAAAAAATACCATCAAAAGTTCAAAATAAAAATTCAAACCTCTAGATCTGGATAGAGCTCGAAACCAACTTTCTAAAGATATCTCCTTTGCCCAATTTTGACATTGTATGCTCAAGTTATGAACAAAAAACCAACAGCTACGTCAGAGGGCCCAAAAGGGTGTGTAAAAAAGGGTTGATGCAGTGATGATGTCAACATAATATAGGCTTAAATTTGAGGGTCATCTTCCTGTCACCGAAAAGCCCATTAGGACCTTAAGGCTAAAACAATTGGGCTCCTAGTCGCCATATGACTAGGGGATGAGGTTGCATCTACTAGGGGATTAAATTTGATAGCCAAATGGCCATCGCCGCATAATTTTTTTTTTTGAAAATCACTGTATAGCCTTGGGATGCATGTCAGGGCCGTACAACCTTGGTACATAATTTTTTTTTTGGCCTCATAATGCAATGACATCTGAATCTGATCTTAGGGAGAAAAATTAGTTAAAATCAAAATGTCCCTAATGCTCCAAGAATTAAGATCATTACAAAGTATTCAAAATTTTGACTCCAATGCAACTTGAATGGGCAAAATTAGAGTTCAAATGCCAAAGTTATGGCTAGTCAAACTTTGGTCAAACCAAGTACAAAAGCCATAAAAAAGGGTGAAATTTTACCATCTCAAAAGTGGTCAATAATGGGTTTCAAATTAAAGATCTTGTCAAGAGCTTTCTAACGGTGTTTGTTTCATAAAAAATGGAGATTGTATGTGGAAGTTATGCTCATTTGAAGTTGGAGGGAAAAGACAAGTAATGATGATGTCATCATGACATCAACATCATAGTCAGCTTGGTGATGTGGCATAACAAATGATGTGGAAAATTTCTTGCAAATAATGTGGTGCCACGTGGCACACCCAAATTATAGGAAAGAGAAGAAAAGATGCAAAGACATGCAATGCGTGAGCATAAAGGGAAAAGATCAGGAGGTGATCATGAGCCTCCGAAGACACCCCCTGCTCCCTCTTCTCCTTCTTCTCTATCTTCTCCTTCTTCTACTCATTCTAAGTCTTCTAATCCTTTTAAGGGTGGACATAAGCCTAGAATTAAATTGGATGTAAAATTTGATTTACCCAAGTATTGTGGGGAATTAAGTGCTGAGAAACTAGATGACTAGATTCAACAAGTTAAAGTCTATTGTAGGGTCCAAAATCTCTTAGATGATGCTAATAGGATCCAATTATCTACTCTTTGATTAGGAGGTACAACTCTAACCTGGTGGGAGAGTAGAACTCAGGCTGAAAATTCTCAACATGGTAGAGTCAATTTAACTTGGTCAAAATTTATTAATGCTCTTAAGAAGAAATTATAACCCCTAGGCCACATGAAATAGTTAATGATGAAATG
Organism: Chamaecyparis obtusa; assembly: GCA_027943335.1. NCBI lineage: Eukaryota > Viridiplantae > Streptophyta > Pinopsida > Cupressales > Cupressaceae > Chamaecyparis > Chamaecyparis obtusa. The sequence goes on along the minus strand of BSBK01001645.1, from coordinate 2,743,785 downwards.
GAAACATTTTAGGCAAGGGAAAGGTCAGTTTGTCCAAGAATACACCCATGAATTCTACAAAAAGGCTATTTCATTAAATGTCCCATTGTACACCTAGGATACTCTACTCAAGTATATAGGTGGTCTTCACTCTTACCTAAGACATTCTATTTTGGTTTTGAATCCATGTAATATGGATGAAGTATGTGTACATGCTACACATTTAGAGTCAAGGGGTAAGAGTACTTTCATTGATAAGTTTGATAGGAAGCCATCTAAGTCTAAGGAAAAATCCAAAGGAAAAGCGAAGGGGAAAAAGATAGCTATAGTAAAGAAAGAGGGTGAAAAACCCACATGCTCACATTGCAAGAAAGAGGGGCATGATGATTCTAGGTACTAGAAGCTGCACCTTGAAAAGTGGCCACAAAAATATGGTGGAAACAAAGGTAAATAGAAAATTGCTACTGTAGTTCAACATGATCTTGGATTTGATTCCGGAGATGAGACAAATATCATTGCCACCGGGATCCAAGGTAAAGGAAAAGGTACATCTTGACTTTCATCAGCTATAATTTCTTCTAATATAAGTACAAGTACAAGTAAAGAATCTTATCCTAAGAATGATAAGCAAAGGAATGAATTATTTCATATTTGGGTTGTTATCAAGCATACTAAAGTTGATACATTATTTGATACAGGTTCTGAAGTTAATTTGATATCTGAAGAAGTTGTTAAAAATATTAACTTGAGTACAACACCTCATCCGAAACCATATCCTCTTGGATGGGTTTGCAATGATGCACAGTTACAGGTAACTAAGCAATGCAAATTAATATTTGCTATCACTGCAAACTTTGTAGATGAGGTAGAAGCTGATATAGTCCCTTTAGATATTTGTGGTCTTGTACTTGGGAGTGCCTATCTGTATGACCAAAAAGCTATCTTTTATAGGGGGGAGAATAAGTATCATCTTTTTAAAGATAAGATTGAATACATTGTATGAGAACGTAAGATTAAGACTAATTTTTCACTAGTTAATGCTAGTCAGATGAAAAGGTTAGTCAATTATAGTAAGAAACTTGAATTGGTCAAAGTTGTTTCCGCTTATGATGACTTGTTTCAGGAACCAAAATGATTGCCTCCTATGAGAGAGATACAACATGAAATCCAGTTGTAGCAAGATGTTCCACTTCCTAATATTGGCATGTACCATTTATCAGTCTTGCAGAATGAAGAAAGTAAAAAGAAAGTTTAGGAGGTAGTTGAGAAAGGAGTTATCGATCCCAATACTTCTCCTTGTGGTTCTCCTATTGTGCTGGTTCCAAAGAAAGATGATTTTTGGAGAATGTGCATCAACTATCGAGCTTTGAACAAGGTAATGGTAAAGAAAAGGTACCCTCTTCCTATAATTGATGATTTATTGATCAATTGAAACATGCAATTTATTTCACTAAGCTAGACTTATGTAACAGATATCATCAAATAACAATTGCAGAAAGTGATATTCAGAAAACTCCTTTTAAGACTAAACAAGGACTTTACGAGTGGTTGGTTATGCCTTTTGGGCTTTGTAATGCACCAGCTACATTCATGAGAGTCATGAATGATGTATTTTGTCCTTTTATTGATGATTTTGTCATAGTCTATTTAGATGATATCCTTGTATTCAGTAAGTCTTGGGATGATCATGTAATTCATGTAAAGAAAGTATTTGATGTATTGAGAAAAGAAAAACTTTTTGTAAAGATGTCTAAATCCGAATTCACTAAGACATCCTTAGTGTGCTTAGGCTATGTCGTAGGAGATGGTCAATTGAAATTAGACCCTATGAAGGTCGAATGTATTGTAAAATGGCCTAAGCCAAGTACAGTTACAGAAGTCAGGAGTTTCTTAGGTGTAGTTTAGTATTGGAGGAAGTTCATTACAAACTTCTCTTATATTGCTTCACCATTGCATGCATTGACCAGTACAAGGGAAACTTTTTAGTGGGGAGGTCCACAACAGAGGGATTTTTACACTTTGAAGGAAACATTGAGCACTGCACTAGTTCTAGCTTTACTAGATTTACATCAACCATTTGATTTTGAAATAGATGCGAGAAAGTTTTCCATGGGAGTTGTACTCATGCAAGGAGGTAAACCAGTTTGCTACCACTCCGAAACATTTTCAGGAGTAGTAAGTAACTATCCCACTTATGATAAGGAACTTTACACTTTGGTTCAGAGTGTTAAGAAATGGAAACATAACTTAATGGGAAAAGAAATTGTAATCCACACCGATCACCAGCCATTACAATATTTGCACTGACAATCTAAGTTGCAACAAAGTAGACATTTTTGAATGTCTAGGATGCCTTTTTCAAAAGATTGTTTCCAATGGGTCTTTTAAAGGCTTGTCCCCTTCTTCAACTTCTAGTCCCTGTTCTCATGAACAGTTTGTGGATGATACCATCATTATGGGTTTTTCTTCTATTCAGGAAGCCAAGACTATTAAACATGCTCTTTCTACCTATTCTCTTGGTTCTGGTCAATCTATTAATTGGAACAAGAGCTCTTTATTTTTTATCAATACCCTTGAGGACATGCAACATAGAATTGCCATAATCATAGGTTGCAGAATTGATTCTTTTCCTGCTACTTATCTTGGCCTTCCTCTTGGTCTTAAACCTTCGGACTCCTTCTGGGTTGGTATTGTTGATAGATTTAATAGGAAGTTGTCTAGTTGGAAAGGAGCCCTTCTTAGTCAAGTTGGAAAACATCAGCTCTTAAAGGCCTCCTTACAAAGCCTCCCTATCTATGCTCTTAGTCTCTTTAAGATTCTTCATAAATATGCAGATATCATTGAAAAAATTCAAAGAAACTTTTTGTGGTCAGGAGTGGAAGAAAAAAAGAGACTTGCTTTAGTGGCCTGGGACAAGGTTTGTACTCCTAAAAAATGGGGGGGGGGGGGGGGGCCTGGGAATTCACCCTCTAAGAGTCACTAAAATGGCATTGCTGGCTAAATAGACTTTTAGAATTTTTGGGGAATTAAGAGAGTGGAATGATATCATTCACAAAAAAATATCTCTTCTCTTTTTCCCATATTTCTGAATTTTGGGAAACGAATTTGAAAATGCAAGGCTCTTTTATTTGGAATAGTATTCAAAATGCTAAGGAAGTAGCTTTTAAAGGGGCCAAATGGTTTTTAGGCAATGGAAGAAGAATCCATTTTTGGGAGGATTGCTAGATTAAAGACTGTCCCCTAAGTTCTATCATTGCTTTTCAACCTTTCATTAACCAGTGTACTCAAAGATTTAGAGATAGGGTCAGGGACTACTAGAGGAATGGTTTGTGGATTGACCTCTCCCTTGTGGATGAACTGTTTAAGCCTTTGATGCTGGATCTTATGATTTGGAATGTTAAAGATTCAAGAGAAGATAAGCTGCTCTAGGGTATCCTCCCTTCTGGTTCCTTCACAATTGCTTCTTGTTATGAGATTTTATTGAAACAACTGAATCCTCTCCCCTTTTGGGCTTAGGTGTGGGATAAAAGTTTAATTCCTAAAATTAATATTTTTTTTTGGCTGGTTTTGCAGAATAAAATTCTTACTATAGATAATCTCTAGAAACAGGGCATGATGTTGAATAATAGATGCTTCTTGTGTAAAAAAGCTAAGGAATCGGTCTTTCATCTTGCCATTGATTGTAATTATGCTTGGGAGGTGTGGAACTTGTTATTACAATGCTATAAGATTAAGTGGTTTTTTCCCAATAACATGAAAAGTTTTTGTAAACAGTGGAGAAAATATGAGGCCCCCATTGATCAACATTTTTTGGAATATTATAGCTCCCCATGTGATATGGAGGTTATGGAGAGAACACAATGACAAAGTCTTCAAGAACATTGAACTTCCACCCAAGGTGATTGCTGAGAAGATTAAGAGAAGCATTAAGGGAAACTACAAAATGTCGACTAGCAGGGTGCTAGATTTCAATGCTGGCGATCTGGGTGTGGGGATAAAAAATTAAAACCCTAATATGAGGGAGAATGTCATTTGGCTTTCTCCTCCGCTAGGATGGATAAAAATAAATTTTGACGGGGCTGCGAAGGGCAACCCGGGCCCAGCAGTATGTGGTGGTCTCATCCGTGATGATGTGGCCAATTGTCTGGTTGCGGTGGTGATGCCTATTGGGGTGCAAAGAAACCACATGGAAGAGGCTATGACCCTTCTTTAGATGCTTAAAATTGTCAAGAATAATATGGCTCAGAATGTTTGGATTGAGGGTGACTCATCATGGACCATTAAGGAGATTATCAAGGAGGCTAGGGTTATTATTAATTCCTTTAACCAAGTCATCATTTCTCACATTTACTAGGAGGTGAATTGTACCACTGATGAGATGACCAATTTTGTGGTTAAATCCAAGAATATCATGATTTGGCATGATTATGAAAATCTCACCATTGATATGAAAGCCAAGTTGGCCTTTGACAGGTCCCGAAGCAAAAGAGTGGATTGGGTGAATCTTGAGAAGTTATGATGATTAGACACATTTTAGAGAAATAAAGGAAAATGATTGTGGAAAGTGGTGCCTTTCCCAAGAGAACTAATTGCAGACATGAGTTAACCTTTGTTAACTTCAAAGTTTCCTATTATCACAACAATTGGTTTTTCTATGTAATTGCGACTGTCTTTGTTAGCTATGAGATCATGGGAGGAGGGCTTAACCACAAAGAGCCGAAGGACTATGTGAAATGGAAAAATATGCCAGAGGTCTGGGATATTCTCACTAAGGGTGGTCTTTCTACCTACATGGAAAGATTACATGGGGGTAAAGACAGTGCCACTAAGCTGTTTGTTGATTCCTGGAGAGATGGGGCCATCACTATTTCCGGCATCGTAGTGAACATCACAGAGGAACTCATTGTTGAGGTGTCTGGTCTTAGTACTAAGGGCATCAAATTTTATCATGACAAAATTTTTTTGAGAAAGGCCATTTGATGCTTTCCCAAGAGCAAGGAGGAGAAAAAAAGTCTGGTGAAAGAGTCTAGTGGGTGCTATGATGTGGCTTCAATCAAAGAAAATTGGGCGATGGTTATGATGGTGATAATGGAATATGTTACCTTGGATGGTAGGTTCAAATGGGCCCATTCCTACCACTTTGTTTTTCTCTATCATTTCTATCATAAAATTAGGGTGTCCTTGCCTTACTATATTCTTCAGTCCCTTCGTCTAAGTATTTCCCAGCATAGGAAGAAGGAGAAGAAACCCATTCTTCATGAAGGGTTGATTCTTCTAATTGTTGAACATATTAAGAAGATTGCCAGTGCTAGCCCTATCATTTCCCCTTCCAAATCTAGTTCGGGTAAAAAAAGAAATAGGGACATGGTCATTAAAGAGGAGAGTTCTTCAGGTAAAAAATTGAGGAAGGATAAGGAGGTTACTATGGATATGGATACTTTTGCAGATAGTGTGGAAGGTTATGATGACATGGCCGATTCTACTTAGGAAGATATTTACTCTTCAACCTCAGTCTTGAAAGAGGCTTTGGAGGAGAATGACAACACTAAAGATGAGGTCACAAGTACTATGGAAATGGGTAAAACCTTTGGTATCAAGAGTAACAATGAGGATGATAAGAATAAGGAGGATGTGGGTGGTCAGAAGGTGCCCATTTTGGTGGACTATGATAGCTCTAAAGATCATGATATGTGCATCTCCCCTAAACTTGAAGTGGTCATGGAGGTTGGGTTGGATACTCAAAAGGAAGCTACAGAGGTGGAGAATTCTTCCCCTATTGTGGAGATGGCTTTTCCTGGTGCGGAGAAAGTGAATGATCCTGGAAAATCTCAGAACATTCCTTTCATCAAAACTATGGACATGCAGGAATGAAATGTTCAATTTCTAAGGGAAGATATGGATGATAAAATAGACCCCCCTTTGGGGGTTCTCCAAACTGCCAAGGCTACTTCCATGTATTCTTTCCATTTAATGAAATGGGTTATCCAGGAGATCAAGAATTTAAACATAAAGCATCGCTCCCTTTCTGCTAAGGTGGATTCTCTACAGGATAAGCTGGAGTTTGGTTTGAAAATAATGGTGGACAATATAAACAATGATGGGGATAAAAAAATGTAGGATATGCAAGCTAGAATGAAAACTATGGAGAAAGCTATGAAAAAACATATGCATGACAACAACAAATTTATGGGTTCAGCCATGGATTGTTTTATGACCGTTAAAGCTAAGCGGGATGCTGGCTCCCCCAATAAGAAAACTAATGAGAATACTGAGGACCTAGAAGAGGAAAGCCCAAGAAAATGCACAAGATCAATGAAAAGGAGGAAGATTCTTGAAAGAATCCAGGAGCTCTCTGATTTCAATGCAGTGATAAAGAAGATTACTGAGGCAAAATAGGAAGCTGATGAGACTCACAGGGAGTTTGTCTAGTGCTCTAGGTTCTTGGTATTGGCTTTCTATTGATTTTTTTCTGGTCTTTAGATTTTGGTTTTTTAGGTTGTTTTGCTGGTTATGGTTATAGCAGACTGGTCCCTAGTCCTATCTCTTTTTAGTGTCCTTTAACGGTAAACTTTTATTCTAGCTTGTACGGGGTTTCAGGTCCCCTTTAAAACCTATTTTTTCCTACAATAAAAAATAAAGTAGGCATTATAGGTGGATGAGTTTTCTACAATAGTTTCATTTGGTAATTAAGTATAAGAAAGGTACCCATAACAAAGTAGCAGATATGCTCTCTAGGCCTCTTATTATGAATTCTTTGATAATCCTTCAGAAAATTTCTATGGTTCATGAATGTTTTCAGGAACAATATGTTAATGATGAGAACTTTAAGGATATCTATGCAACTTTAATCCATGGTAAACATGTAGAAGAGAAAGATTACTATGTACAGGATAACTTGTTGTACCACTTGGGTAAATTATGTGTTCCAAAAGATGAACACACACAGGTAATTCATGAGGCACATACATCCTTGATTGTAGGTCACTTTGGGGTTAGTAAAACCTTAGCACAATTACATAAATATTGTGACTAGCCTCGTATACAAGAAAAAAAAACTAAGTATATAAAATGATGTGTAATGTGTGCAACCAGTAAACCAAGTAACAGGAAATTGGGTTTGTACACATCTTTACCTGTACCATCCCGTCCATGGGAAAGTGTGTCTATGGACTTTGTGGGTGGTTTACCTATGTCTAGGAAAGGTCATGATTATTTGTATGAAGTAGTTGACTGGTTTAGAAAAATGTGTATTTTAATGCCTTGTAAGAAACAAGTCACTGCTTAACTGAAAGCGCATATGTATTTTCAAAATTTATGGGTTTATTTTGGGTTACCCACTTCTATTGTATCAGATTGAGATTCTTGATTCTTAGGGGAATTTTGGTCATCTTTGTGGTGACTCATAGACACCAAGCTGAAGAAGAGTACAACCTTCCATCCAAAAATAGACAGATAGACAAAGGTAGTCAACAAGATAATTGGTCATCTACTCCGAGGGTACTAAAGTAAGCATCCTAAGTTATGGGATGAAAGTCTTCATTATGTGCAACATTCTTACAACCATGCGAGACACTCTTCTACAAAGAGGTCTCCTTTTGAGACTTGTTTTAGTTACCTGCCTAAGACACCAATGGATTTTTCTTTTGGGAAGGATGATGTTGTAGATGGATGCCATGATGCAGAAAGGGCTTTAAAGTTCATCCAGAAGGTCCAAGAAATCCACTAGGTAGTAGAAGCACAGTTGGAGCAGAACCAAAAAAAATACAAGGCTCACCATGATAAGATAAGCATCACATTGATCACCATTTCCAAGTTGGTGATAGAGTTTGGTTACATATTAGTAAGGAAAGAATGCAAGGTGAAGGAAGGAAACTCAAGCCTATCTGGTATGGTCCTTTTGAGATCTTAGAGAAGATCAGTACCAATGCCTTCCACCTTAATCTTCCTCCATACATGCATATTTACTTGGTTGTCAATGTTGAGAATCTGAAGCTGTATGAACCTCCAATGATCTTGGATGAGGACACTAACATTCAGGTTCCATCAGTTGATGATCTTTCACCACTGTACATGTCAGAGTTGCTAGAAGATGTCATCCTTGATAGGAATGTTAGGACTTCATGAAGAGGACCAATTGAATACATCCAAGTGGGATTGAAGGGGATGCATCCAAGCAAGGCAAGATGGATGGAGATTGGTAAAGTGAGGGAACTATACCATCACCTACTTTCTAAGTAATCAAAATTTTAGAGGTTTAAAATATCTTCAATGGGAAGGCTTGATCTAGGGGATTAAAATTAGTGAAAATTAGAATGTCCCAAATTCTCCAAGAATCAAGATCATTACAAAGTGTTTAAAATTCTGACTCCAACGCAACTTGAACGGGCAAAATTAGACTTCAAATGCCAAAGTTATGGCCAGTCAAACTTTGGTCAAACCAAGTAAAAAAGCCATAAAAAATGGTGAAATTTGACCATCTTAAAAGTGGTCAACAATGGGTTTCAAATAAAAGATCTTGTCGAGAGCTTTCCAATGACATTCGTTTCATAAAAATAGAGATTGTATGTGGAAGTTATGCTCGTTTGAAGTTGGAGGGAAAAGACAAGTAATGATGATGTCATCATGACATCAGCATCATAGTTAGCTTGGTGATGTGGCATAGAAAATGACGTCAAAAATTTCTTGCAAATAATGTGGTGCCACATGGCACACCCAAATTATAACACTTGGCACCTCAGAATAAGGATAAGGTTAAATGGTTTAACAAAATGTTGTTGGTGGGTTTGAAACCCACAACCACTACTCAACATACCATCCATTTTCACCATTGGACCACAAGTCCACATTACTATTATTGGACACTACATCTAATTTATCCCTTAAAAAACACCACTTACCATATGTAAAGGAGGGTGGATGGTGGGAGTTGAACTCCTGACCGCTCACCTCCTAAAAGAGAGGATAACCGTTGCACTATAGATAACTGTTACATTACTTATAGATGAGTTCAATGTTGCCATTGTACTTGAAGGGAAGATCTTGAACACTTGTAATTGATTTTGGAGCTAATTAGATTGGTCCCCCTATTGGAGAAGGACCCAGAGATGTAGTTTGACTTGCGGATGAACTCCATTATCAACTGTGTTTAGTCTTGTATCTCTTTATTCTATTTCTTTCAAATTTTTGTCTTATTATGCTTTATTCATTTAAGAATTTCAATTACATTAATTCAATTAATTAAATATTTAAATTGAATTTATGTATTTACATTAAGAATTCCTCTGTAATTGTCCTAGATCCTAATTAGATAAAGTTTTGTATCAGAGCTCTTGTGTGACAAGTATTGCAGATTTGAATGCTAACGAGATCCAGGATTCAACGAGGTGAAGGAAAGCTTGAAGAATACAATCCTGAGATCGAGAGACAAAGAACTAATCCACCATCATAGATGGAAAATATAGGTGGTGGAAAAGGTTCCGAAGATAAGAGTATCCAAAAGACTTCAAAATTTATAGATAATGGTAGAAGTTTTAGTATAGGAAAGAGAAGAAAATATGCAAAGATGTGCAGCGCATGAGAATAAAGGGAAAAGATCGAGAGGTGATCATGAACCTTTGAAGACACCCCCTACTCCCTCTTCTCCTTCTTCTCCTTCTTCTCCATCTTCTACTCATTTTGAGTCTTCTAATCCTTTTAAGGGTAGACATAAGCCTAGAATTAAATTGGATGTAAAATTTGATTTACCCAAGTAATGTTGGGAATTAAGTGCTGAGAAACTAGATGACTGGATTCAACAAGTTGAAGTCTATTGTAGGGTCAAAAATCTCTTAGATGATGATGATAGGATCCAGTTAGCTACTCTTTGATTAGGAGGTACAACTCTAACCTGGTGGGAGAGTAGAACTTGGGCTGAAAATTCTCAACATGGTAGAGTCAATTTAACTTGGTCAAAATTTATTAATGCTCTTAAGAAGAAATTCTATCCCCTAGGCCACATGCAATAGTTAATGATGAAATGGAAACATTTTAGGCAAGGGAAAGGTCAGTCTATCCAAGAATACACCCATGAACTCTGCAAAAAGGCTATTTAGTTAAATGTCCCATTGTACACCCAGGATACTCTACTCAAGTATATAGGTGGTCTTCACTCTTACCTAAGACATTCTATTTTGGTTTTGAACCCACAACCACTACTCAACATACCATCCATTTTTAGCACTGGACCACAAGTCTACATTACTATTATTGGATGGTGCATCTAATTTATCCCTTAAAAAACATTGCTTACCATATGTAGAGGAGGGTGGACGGTGGGAGTTGAACTCCTGACCACTCACCTCTTGAAAGGGAGGATAATTGCTGCACTATAGATAACTATTATATTATTTATAGATGAGTTCAGTATTAACTTTTATTGCATGCCAAACATCCTTAGTTAAATAAGGATTATTTGTCAAAATAGACCCTAAAAATGAAATAAGGCCATATTGTAAAATGGAAAAGGGATATTTTCGGGGTTGTTTTCCCAAAGAAGATTATTTTATAGTTTTGGGGGTTTTAGCCTAATTATGGCTAATTTTATGTATAAAAGGGGTATTAGGCCTTTGTAAAGGCATTTGAGTGATGAGAAGGAAATTATGATCTTGAAGACTTGCTGATTATTCCTGCACATTGGAGAGTAATGTTGCCATTGTGCTTGAAGGGAAGATATTGAACACTTGTAATTGATTTTTGGAGCTAATCAGATCGGTCCTGCTATTGGAGAAGGACCCAGAGATGTAGTCTTACTTGTGGATGAACTTCGTTATCAACTATGTTTAGTCTTCTATCTCTTTATTCTATTTATTTCAAATCTTTGTCTTATTATGCTTTATTAATTTAAGCATTTCAATTACGTTAATTCACTTAATTAAATATTTGATTTGACTTTATGTAATTATGTTAAGCATTCCTCTGTAATTGTCCTAGATCCTAATTAGATTAGAATCGAATGTGCCTTATATGGATCTGGGGGTTCTTGACCGCTGTGAGCTCAATGATGAGGTCTTTTTGGGCAAAAAATGCTCCAAAATACCAATGACCACCTCAGGATCTATGCCAGGGCTAGTTGCAATTTTTTTTTTCCATAGATTCCAAATTTGTCCACATTGTACAAATTTTATATGGGTCTAGGGGTTCTTGGATGCTTTGAATGCAACTGTGAGGTCAGTTTGAGCCCAAGATGACTAGAAAGAGAGTGTTGGAAATTTGGATAATGTGGATGCATAGATGTTGTCATTATGGCAACATATGATCTCTATTAAGAGTGTAGAATCTAGAATGCAAGTATGCAAAGTTGAAGAAAGAAATTGTCTAAGTTTGGATAAAGTGATCCTGACAGAGCACTCGATGAAGATTTAGTTGGTGACGTCCACTGGAGCAATATTTTTGTTTTCACAGTTAACTAAAGCTTCTATAGAGTATGAGGATACCCCATCTCAGTGTGCATAAAGTTTGGAGTAGTACGAACAAAGTTATTCAAAGTTTACCGAAGATAGTTTTGCAGACAGAGTAGTTTTGGAGAGAGTTTTAGCGAAAGAGTTAAGGGATTATTTTTGCTTGTCAAAATAATGACTTAACATTATTAAGGGATGAAATCCTAGATTTTTACTCTTGGAGAATGATTTTGGATGCCGACCATGTAAAGTTATTAGCTTTAATAACTCATATATTAGGAATACTTGAAATGTAATGAAACATAGAAGTGATATGTAAAAAGAAAGAAAAGATAACTTGCGATAGTTGTATATTGTGATAGCAACAAAGGCTATTGATGCGAAGTTGTAAGCAGTACCATATTACAGTCAGAAACATTTTTGTATTACTTGTTTGGGTAGTGAGCTCAGCTGGTGATCAGGTTTTGTAATCTAACTCCTAACAGGGTTAAGGCTTCTAACAAGGCCTAAAGTCCTTTAACCAGGATAGATCTACTATACATTGTAAATTGACTCCTAAAAGGGTCCAATATCCCTAACAAGATACTTTTGATTAGTGATCTTTGTGGGTACCATCCCCACCGGGGTTTTTCCCTTGGCCAGGGTTTCCTCGAGAACATATGATGTGTTATGAGTTCTTTCTATTTACTGCTATGTTTGTTAATCAGCTTGATAATCTTTTTATGCACTAAAGTAATCTGTTATATCCATAAGTGGGAAAAATAAAAAGTTTGTGAAATACTGATTCACCCCCCCTCTCAGTATTTCGTATTTCTAACAATTGGTATCAGAGCATAGTTACTCAGAGAAGGAACATTCAAGGAAAGCTTAGCAGCTTGAGTAAGATCTCTATGGATATGGATCAACTTCAGAAGAATCTTGAAGAAGCTCTTGAACAGATTGATATGCTTACTGATGAAAGAAACTCCTTAAGAAGATAATATGAAGATGCAAAGAATGCTATTGACAAATTGTAAGGTAAGATTGAAGATCTGAAATTTGAAAAGAAATCTGATATGCTTGTTAAAGATTATGATGAATTAGAAAAAGAAAATGAGATCCTTAAGCATGAGTTGAAGATAGTAAATATGAAGCTTAGTATGAAAGATGGAAATTTGAGATCTGATAATGAAAAATTAAAAATTGAGAATGAAGATTTGAGGTCAAGACTTGAAAAGGAAACATCCAAATCTAAAAAAGTAAAAATGTAGTATGTGGAACTTGAGAAGTACAATAAAATTGTGAAAGGTGAATTAACTCAATCTAAACAACAACTTGAAAGGATATATTCAAAAGGTGATAAGACTGAAAAAAAATTTTCTTTTGAAGAACCATTCTTTGATAAGATTGGATTTGGATATAGTATGTTTAGAACAAACCATGAAAGTAAGAAGCCAGATCTAAAGACATCTGAAAGTGTGGAGGAAATAAAGCTAGATGAGAACACATTGGAAGATCCACCTAAAGAAGAACCACCTAGAGAGAAAGAAGAATCAAAGAAAGAAGAATCAAAATAGGAAGAATCATTTAAAGGTATGCAAAGAGAATTCAAAGGTAGATGTTTTGCTTGTAATACTATTGGGCACATGAAGAGAGATTGCACAGGTAAGCAATTTAAATCTTTCAATGGACATTGTTATAATTGTCATAGTTTTGGACATAGAGCTAACGAATGTAGAAGACCTAAAGTAATTTTGAATAATTATGATAGAATGATTGGGAATACTAACAATGCAGATAAGAAATCTATTGAAGAAATGAATCAAAGAAAAGTAGTAATATGTTTTAGATGCAACAAAGTAGGACACATTGCTAGAAATTGCAGGTCACAGATTAACCAGTAAGGACAAAGATTTGGAAACAATGGAATCATTTGTCAAATATGCAAAAAGTTTGGACACTCAGCAAGATTTTTTAGAATGAACAATGGAGGTTATCATCATAACCCTAACCCTAGGAACAATGCAAGAAGGAATGAAAATGCAGGAAATAAAGAAATTGGTTGTTGTAGCAATAAAGATGAAGTAGAATTTGACAAAGGCACAGATCAAGGAGGTATAGTTAGCACTGAAAGTAGTCAGGAAGGTAATGTAACTGATGGTAAGGATGAATCTTAACCTGACCCTTCTTTAAGTAATTAAATTATGTAAGTTTCTGTAGTTTAGGACTTAGGATTAGTGTAGATTAGGAATTTGAATGAGTTAAGTTTTGCGCAGTTAGATGTAGGTTTATTATGTTGTACTAATGCTATGGTTAAGTGCGTAAAAGAAAATATTGTGTTTTGTGAGGTCGCAGAAAGTTTTATGATTACAGGTTTGCAGAATCAGCTTTTTGAGGTTTTAGCGGCAAAATGAATGAATGCGATGTTAGATCGAGTTAATGTGAAGTGTTATAAGGTCAAAATCAAAGTTATTACGATTACAAAGCAATTGAAAAGAGATTTGAAAGAAGAAAAGTGAGTTAGGGATGATTTGAAGAAGTTTGGAAGCAGTTTGCAACGACAATCAAACCGAAACCCTAGATTTGCAAAGTTGAGGTATTTCTTGATCTTTAATCAATTGATAAGATGGATATTTCTATGGTTCATAATGTTAAGGATAAGAATAGACCAAAGATTAAGAAAGAACCAGTAGAACCAACTGAAATTGATGACAGTTTAGCATTATCATCCGTACCAGATGGAGTATTGCACATTGAGAATGTTAAAGGATATTTAGGTTGTAAGTTTGAAACTTTGGGAGATGCAAATTTTAGTGATGATTACATGAAATTGTACAATCAAGACATGTCAGTTAAAATAGCTTATGGGCACTTAGAGAACAATGAAATTATCAAATATTCCATGAAGTATGAATTCAATGATGAGGAATGTACCAAGATCATTTTAAGTAGAATCCACAATGGGAAATTCTGGATGGAGGATAGAGTTATTGATATAATTGATGACCTAATTCATGAAGTTACTAGATTATCTAAAGTTGGAGAGATTCCACTAAATGAAAAGAACATGAGAAAGATTGTTTTCGATAACACTAGATCTAGTTATAATGGTAGAGGAATTGTGATAAGCAAGATTAAGCAAGATGATGTTAGGTACCTTTGCAAGATCCTAACAACTAAATTCTGTGGTAGTTCAAGGGAAGATGACATGGCTACAGGAATGATTCATGTATCTTATCTTATGTGTGTTGAGAATAAACCAGTAGACCTATGTGAAATTCTAAAAATTCAGTTATATGAGAACTTAGAAAAGATTAAGAAGGCTAAGTACACTCAGTTTAGGTTTTCATCTCTGATAACCTATATGTTTTTTGATATTTTGAGAAGATTTCCTTACATAGTAGATTGGAGTGACAATGTGAACACAATGGAAAGAATAAAATCAGTATACATGAAGCACCTTTTTGATAAAGTTAATGACAGTGTGAAGCTTGTATTGAAGACTTTTCAGAATATTGTTAAGAACAAATCAAGGATTCCTCAATCCTTAGTTGAAAAGCATAAAGATGACATTTGTTTTATGGTTGACACTGATTTCACCTACATTGAAGTAGTTGAGCCTAGAATGGAATTCATAGACCCTCTTGGCTATGAAATATCTAAAGCAGAAACAATAGGATATGTGAATAGATTGTTAAAGTGTGAGTTGGATGGTCATGCAAACAGGTTTGGAACCTATGAAGAGAATTTCAACTCTACAATAAGTTTGAGAGAAAAGAAGAAATCTAGTAAGAGAGTTGAATCTACTATGAAGAAAATATTGAAAGAATCAGGTATGTCAAGTCATGAGTTTGACATAGCTAAGAAGACTGCAGAAGCCCTGAGGAAAAGTGAAAATATTGTATTTTCACCTGAGACATCAAGTGCAGATCCTGTTGATCCTATTGTAGTAAAGGTAAAAGTTGAAGTACCTAAAAAAGATGAAGGAGATAAATCCTTTTCTCCTAGCAAAAGAGTAAAAGTGAGTGCAACAGGACCCGGCAAGAGATAGAAAGTGGTTGTACCACCTATACCTAGAAATGTAGTAGTAATTAAAGATGATGATGTAGTTTCAGTCAAGAAGAAAACTTGGAAACCAAGAATTGAAAGAGTTAATGAAGATATATTGAAGCATGGAGACTTCACTAAGTTGAATAAATTCTATGATCTATATGGATCATTTGACAGATTGAAATTTGAAAATGCAATGGTTACACACATGATTGTGGTAGATAAGAAACTTAGCACCATTCATGGTAAGATCCCAAAAGATTTGTATAACAGACTTTTGAATAGAAAACATAGAGCACAAGAAGAGGACATAAAGATGAGAGAACATGTAATTAGACAGTTCTGTGAAGTTAAGGATGAAGATCATTTGAAGAGATTCTTGAAGTCTCTTGGAACTTTATTAAGAACTAAGAGAAGAACAATCCTTATAATGGGAGGCAAAAAGGAGGAAGTACAGAAAGAAACAGAGCAAGTAGTAATGCAAGTTCTTGCAGATATAGTTGTAGAAAAGCATGTTGAATCAGACCCTCAACAGAAGCAATTAGAGGAACCACATGTAGTGGAAGTTGGTATTGAAGAAGTTCCATCTTCTTCACATATCAATATTGGCAAAGAATCAATGGATATTGAAGGCACCAAAGTGACTTTAGAATCAGATGATGCAGTATTTCATGATCTAGGAAATATTGTTGACAATTTGGCTTTGGGAGAGCAAGAAACAGTCATAGAATTAGAGAAGAATACAGAGGTAGAGGAAGCACCAACTGTATCAGAATCAATTCCAGCAGAGTAGATAGTCAAAGGAAAACAAATTTTGATAGAGGCCACTACCTCTAGTGCACCCTCTAAACCAGTTGAAGACATTAGTGCACCTGACAGTAAGAAGAGGCATATTGGTTCAATGTTTGAAGACCTTGGAAAAGAAGTTGAAGATGATGATTAGCTTGAGTTCATTACATCTCTGAATAAAATTATTGGAAAGAATAAGAAGGTGAAAGACCTTGAAGGCAAAGTTAGAGTTTTGACAGAGAAACTTGAGAGTGTGATCAGCACTAAGGTATCTGAATTAGATCCACTTGAGAAAGCTCAATCAGTAATAAATTCTTTTGACTCTGAATTTTCTAACTTGAAGGATATTGTGAAGATAAAAGTTCAGGAAGACTTTGAAGCAGAAATGCAGCAAACTTTGAGTGTAAATATTCGGAATGATATTGGTAGTTTAGATGTATGCATAAAGAATTTGAGGAGACATTTTGAGATAGGAAATAATTTGTACATACAATGCACTAAATCATAAATCCTAATAGTTGAAGAGGATAAGAAGATCAAAGAAAAGTTAGATGCTATTACAGCTGAGACAAACACCTTAACAAGCCCTAATGTCAAGATAAGTTCTGTTGAGAAGAACATAAGAAAATTGAAAGATGAAATCAGAATGATAGTAGAGGAGAAGAACAAAAAGATGATTAGGGTTAACATCTTGAGAGAGCACATCTCAATAAAGCTATCAATTGTTGAAGATCAAATTGAGCAGTGTCTTTCAGCAAAGACATCATTTCAGAAGTTTAGCTTCAATTCCCTGCAAGCTTGTCAAACAACAACATACGGATTGAGTACTCTACTCAATGTTGCTGAATCCATTAGGATGATATGGGAGAAAGATTTTGAATCTTGGAAGTTAGAGTTTGGTGATTGTGTTGCAAGCTTACCAGCTTTGCAATAACTGATAATGAGGTATAAAGTTTTTGAAATTTTTGTACACTCTATCTTTGTCATTGTTGTCAAAGGGGGAGAGATAGTAGTAGAAAATTGAATATATGTTGAGGAAGGATACTCATAGGGGGAGCTATTCTATGGAGTATGATATTGTATACATATTGTATAACTTTTTCTTTTGGCCAAAAATTTGTATAAGTGTTTTTGAAGTTTTGTTTGCACACTTAGCCAATTTTCCCATATGTTGCCACCAATGACAAAGGGAGAGATTGTTGGAAATTTGGCTAATAAGGATGCATAGATGTTGTCATTATGGAAACATATGATCTCTATTAAGAGTGCAGAATCTGGAATGCAAGTATGCAAAGTTGAAGAAAGAAATTGTCTAAGTTTGGATACAGTGATCCTGACAGAGCACCCGATGAAGATTTAGTTGGTGACGTCCAATGGAGAAATATTTTTGTTTGCATAATTAATAGAAGCTTCTATAGAGTATGAGGATACCCCATCTTAGTGCACATAAATTTTGGAGTAGTATGGACAAAGTTATTCAAAGTTTACCGAAGATAGTTTTGCAGACAAAGTAGTTTTGGAGATAGTTTTAGCGAAAGAGTTAAGGGATTATTTTTTCTTGTCAAAATAATGACTTAACATTATTAAGGGATGACATCCTAGATGTTTACTCTTGGATAATGATTTTGGATGCTGACCATGTAAAGTTATTAGCTTTAATAACTCATATATTAGGCATACTTGAAATGTAATGAAACATAGAAGTGATATGTAAAAAGAAAGAAAAGATAACTTGCGATAGTTGTATATTGTGATAGCAGCAAAGGCTATTGATGTGAAGTTGTAAGCAGTACCATATTATAGTCAGAAACATTTTTGTATTACCTGTTTGGGCAGTGAGCTTAGCTAGTGATAAGGTTTTGTAATCTAACTCCTAACAGGGTTAAGGCTTCTAACAAGGCCTAAAGTCCTTTAACCAGGATAGATCTACTATCCATTGTAAATTGACTCCTAACAGGGTCCAATATCCCTAACAGGATACTTTCAATTAGTGATCTTTGTGGGTACCATCCCCACTGGGGTTTTTCCCTTGGCCAGGGTTTCCTTGAGAACATATGATGTGTTATGAGTTCTTTCTATTTACTGCTATGTTTGTTAATCAGCTTGATAATCTTTTTATGCACTAAAGTAATCTGTTATATCCATAAGTGGGAAAAATAAAAAGTTTGTGAAATACTGATTCACCCCCCCATCTCAGTATTTCCTATTTCTAACAAAGAGGCCCCCCTAGATTCAATAGAAAAATCCTCTTAAATGCATATTTGAAGAACATGGTCGAATATCTCAGAAAGAGGACATGGAAAAATAAATCTGAAACTTTGATACCATATTGGAGTTGATGAGTAAAAAACCCACAACTCTCAAGAACACCTACATGCAAACACCTGTCATAGAAAGAGAGAGAAGCAAGAAGGTAGAGAGGCCTGAACACATGGATACACGAAAGATGAGACATTCTTGATGTGCAAAAACAAAAGTTGAAATTAAATAAAATTAATATTTCTAAATTAGATTACAAGAGAGATCAATCCTTATAAAAGGAGATCAAAAGCCTAAAATGGTGAACAAACCTAGGTTGCATGATAATAATTAATAAAAAAATTAATTATTCTATGCCTAAAGTTTATCTTAAGTAGAAAGAGGTAATAAGTGACTTAGTAATTAAATCAAAACATAATTTAATCATAAAGAAAATAACTTATTATTCTAACAAAAACCCTATCATCAACTTATAACGTTAACTAGTTTTCCATTATCCAGCTAACTAAGGTTGAACAAGTTTAATGAAGATTTCATCGATAATTTGAATGTTATCTTGATTAGTAGTTAATAGCATTAATTGATCCTTATCTAATGTATTATCTTAATCAATAATGATTTTATGAAATTATTAGTTTTTTATTTGATGGGTAGTAAGCCAAAGCTGAGATCAACATGGGGCTTGAGTAGACTTGAACCCAAGACCTCTTAAATGAGAGGCTCACAACTTATCCTTATCATTGATATGAAATTAATTTATAAATGTTAAATTGACTATATTGAATTTTAAGAATAGCTTAAATCTATTATGAACTAATAGATTTAAATCTATAGTACTCTAATACGTTTATAAAATTAAAATAACTAAATAACTTAATTTAAATATTATTTTTAATTAGTATGCTAATTCCCAAACCTAAAAATAAATAAAGCTAGTGTAATAGAATTTACTAACAAAAGAATATTCCTTCCAAATTTAAATACTAAAAAAAAGTCCATATTAAAAGGAATTTTCATACCTAAATTTATTGAAATAAAATTATTTTACTTCCCTAGATAAGAGATTAAATTTCAATCTCACCTTAATAGTTTCTAACCCAACCAAATTATTTAACCCTCTTACATTTTTAATTAACTATTAAACTTATTAAATTTAATAATGAATTTAATACACCTTCTAGAAAGCTCTAACCTAAAGGTTAACATTTTCAACTATAAGATTTATTGAATAAATTTTGAAATCCAAATTCATAAGATAATGACTAAATCTAATCTACAAACTTAAAAAATCTATAAGTATGCCCAAGTCTTCAAGAAATAACCTAAGGATTATTTATTTTACTGTTATTTTATTTATTTATTTTTTTGTAAATGCTCTCTCTCTCTCTCTCTCTATATATATATATATATATATATATATTTAAAATACTCTAGTTTTTTTTAGGTTGTAGGTCTCTAACTTTATTTAGGGTTCGCAAGGGAGGGGCCAAGCTAGTTTGAAGTGATAGCGATAATGATAGGTGCCACCGCTGGTGGTGGCATCCGCCATTGTCATCGCCACCCCAATCGACAGTGACACAAAGGGGAGAGAGAGACCAAAAATAGTGCGGGAGGGGTGTGATGAAGCCTTCCCAACCCCATTGTGGTCACACAATGGGTCAGCCAAAGCTGCCACCACTATGTTACCATAGTGGGTGAGGTTCGCGCTCGCACACCCATGGGGACTGGGGCTGAGAAGGACTTTGACTGTCCTGTCCCACTCAAAGGCAGCCCCAAGCCCTTTCTTTTTTTTTTAATTTTAATTTTTTTAAATTTTTTTTAAAATTTATTAATACTTCCTTTCGATAAATATGAATAAGTTTTTAAAACAAAAGGGGTATAACTTTACTATATATATATATATATATATATATATATATATATATATATATATATATATATATATATATATATATATATATATATATATATATATATATATATATATATATATATATATATATATATATATATATATATATAGACACACACACACACACACATACACACACACTAGTCTGGTTTATAATATGAACATTTTATTTTTACATTATATATTTGAATATATACTTATATATAAATCCTATTTAAGCCAAATAAAAAACATAGAAAGAGGACTCACCACACAAGAATAAGCCAAATAAAAAACATAGAAACAAGAGGAATATGACACACATGGGATCAACATTCCCTAAGAACAACATCTCCTCAAAATTAAAATCATGGCTTCAAGCCATCAAATTCCTCTTATGACCCCCAAATGTCCTTGGGCATGAATGGCATGATGGGGACTTACACATCCATGTACATCCCTCCACACATGAGAGACTCTACACTACATGGGTAGTCTCTATATCTTCACCCCTTCAAGGTTACTCTTCTCGCCCAAGGGTGAGTGTGCTTTGAAGAACCCCATAAAAATATTGAGCAAAAAAGAAGAACAAGACTCAACAAAACCTCCATGGAAACCCATGGAGTTGAAAACAATTTACACATAGCTTCTATTAATGGATTTATTAAGCTATTTACATGCATAAGAAAATTAAACTACTCTAAGGTATACTAAAATAACCAACCTCAAGTCCAAGCTTAAGGTAAGATGTTGAAGTTTGAGATGAGATTTTCCCTTGATGCCTTTTTCCTTCTCTAAATTTCCTTCCAAAACTAGGAGTCTCTAAGAATAGAGAGTGGGTGAAAAACCCTCACTTTCCTCTAAAATCCCCCTAAAAAGGCTCCATCCTAAGAATATCTAATTTCCTCATTAATTAGGAAGCCTCTAAATTCTTCCTTTCTCTCTACTAGTCAAATCCCTCATAAATGGAGTTTAAGGATTTCATGGGAAGGATAAGATATCACCTTGACCAAATTTTCCAAACTCTGATTCTCACCACATTAAAAAGGAGATATTTTAGGCATGTCTTTAATGAGTTTTGGGGCTCTTAATGAGGTTAAAATGACCCCTAACCCCTAGGGTACCAAGTGGGGTGGTCAAATATAATCCTAACTACCTTATGGAATCCTATTTGACCCTCCTAAACCCTACCTAAAGTTAATTCATGAAATTCAACTCTCTTGACCCAATCTGATCTCTCTAAACCTTAGGGAAAGCATGTGTACTACACTAGGTAACCCCTGGGTTAAAGCTAAGCCTATACTAGTTACATTTATTAGCCATTCCAACTCACAAGTATACACGTGTCAAGTGACACAACATAATTACATTAGGCATGAATTATTCACACATTTACCAAATTGAATTAATACAATCATGCATAATACTTTCATGAATAAAACACATTACAATGAGGTCCACATCTCTTTAGAGATAGGACCTTAGCATTACAATATATACATAGGTCCATTCTTGAAACCCCATTTTAGTACCATGGTCAATTTTCCTGCACACTCATTGCACACATTAGTAGGTCCAATAAATCAACACATAACATAGAAAGATACATAATGTAAATTAAACCCATACTCACTCACATTTACATCAATGATTCATTGGTTTTTGAACAATATCTGCATCTAATCCATATGCATAAAGCTTAAATTTCAACCAAACTACATCCTGATATTTCCTAACATATATATCCATCCTAATGGATTACTAAAACTTAACCATGTAAATAATCTGCAATATTAACTAACATAGGGTATCACCTGAATAGGTACACATCAAGATCATAATGTTTAAATAACATAGTATGAGATCTTATAGATCCTAAAAAATAACATGTGTTCAAAGAGTCAAAGTGTCTCAAATAGTGTCAACTGAAAAACATAGTAAGGGAAAAATGGTGTTAAGCTATGAAGGTCTGGGGTAGGCCTCACAACTTCAAAAAATTATTTGAGTTCTAAAAGTTGTTTGGGGCCTATTCCAATGTAATAAAAGATAAGTAATAATATCTTAGGGATGGTCAGCCTCAAAGTTTAGGGTTAGAATTTCTAGAACCTTCTTGGGCAGTTAAAAATCTTCTTATATAATGAAGACCTGCAAGGTTATCTAGGAGAGTTCTGAGGATGTATATGGTGGCTAAGTCTTGTAGAATATTGTAATAAAAATGGCTATGTGGTTGTGCATGTTATGTTAGTCCTAAGAATAGATTACTAAGAGGGGGGGGAGGGGGGTGAATCAGTAATCCACTAATTATGCAACTCTTCTAACCTTTAAACCTTATTATATCATTCAAAAAATTAACTATTTAATAGTAGATGAAAACTTCAAACACATAATCACATCCACAAAGAAATGAAACACTTGACACATAAATTTTTCTTGTGGAAACCCAATTTGAGAAAAAACATGATGGGAACTAGTACCCACTAAATGATGGGAATGGGAACACTGAGAGGGGGGGGGGGGGGGTGAATCAGTGTTCTATAATATTAATTTTTGATACTTGAAACGTAACTTAATAACTTAATTATTGATCTATATATTAAAGCAAGTAAAGTAAAAAACCATGACACATAACACTAGATATGATTATGGGGAAACCTTGGCCAAAGGAAAAACCCTGGTGGGAATTAATACCCAATTATAATTGTACTTGTGTATTATGAACCTGTTAATGTTCCTTTTCCCTATTAGGAGCAATCATTACAAAGCTTTAGTACAATGACCTTGTTAAGGGTCAGACCCTGTTAGGAGTCTTGAAGTAACAAACCTTGTTAGGGGTGGAAGGCTCACTTCCAAAGCTCACTACTCAATAAGGAAGGCTACAACCTCCTGGATACTAGATACACACTATATCTGCAATGGTGAACTACTGCTTTGACACTGCTTGTCTGATCAGTTCCTTTTGTGTGCTGATGCTTTAACCTCTTGTAAAGCTCTATAACATTCTTACTACTCTTAACACATACTTAGCATATCTATTCTCTTCTATTTCATCTTCACTATCCATCTCATACTCTAATACAAAATTGCATGTCTTATATATAGGTGCAAACAAAACTATTCACTAAGTCAGCCTATAACCTATTACATACAATGCTTCCAAATGAATTGGCTCAAGCATGTTTACATACATTTATATTAACATTTTTACAACATACATACAATAGGTGCATAGCCTTTACAAAAAAGAATAATAACCACTAATCAAAATCTTGTCTGTCGGCTGCATGCTCTATTCTGTTCTGCCGCTTACTGACTGTGTCACTTCAACTCGCTATAAATTCTTCATACTAAATCATATGATCATGTGTTCTTAGAATTAGCATGATTACATACTCAAAAGATTATCTTCAAGGGAAGATACCAAAACTTGATCATATGCACATTCACTGATGCTTTATTCATCAGGTACTTAATTGTCTACTTTATCTTCCATACTTAGCCAAATTTTGATCTTCTAAGTAAGTGTGCTGACACAAGAACTCTATATTACTTTGTTGCCATAATAAAAACACCAATCTTAGTCATATACACTAGTATAGTGAACTTTCCAATAAATCTATGAGGAGCTTAACCTTATTAAGAGTTTACAACAACACTGTTAGGTGCTACCTAGTTAAGGGATTTGTCTTAGGCCTGTTAGGACCTTTACCTTGTTAAGAGTATCCTTGTTAGAGAACTTTGAACATTTGTCAAAGTGTCACCTTGTTAGAGGATTTACAAAAAATATCTATTAGGATCTACTCGGTTAAGGGATTTAAGCTACTAAAACTATTAGGGAAAAATAAAAAAGAATGATCTATACAATAGAACTACCTTTTCTTGATCAGATTCACTAAAGCACACTATCTCTTCACAACATGCTTAACTATTCCCTATCTTGATCATAACTTGCACTTTATAATTGCACTTTCCCAACACATGATCAAATATATTAACTTTCAACTTCATCCATTATATACTTAACTTTTAAGTCCACCACCTTAATCAAGCCCTAAATTTGAATTTCAAATATCCTTCTATGATCCAACGTACAACAAAACAAAATTTAATGTACAAAACACATTTCTGAAACTACGTTGGACAATACAATGATTTACATATAATTTTATGTCAAGGGGTCAAACACATTTTTACCAAACACACGCTTCTTCTAGAGTCTTCTCCACACACTAGCATTGAACAATGTAATGCCAGATCATCACCTCCAATCATGAAGAGACGTCACTAGATCATGACTAACTCAACCAGTTCCATCATAATGTCAACAGTGATCACTGATCAAAGATTTATCAACTATCTCTCAAGAAAAAATATACTTTAACCTATTAACAACTCTATCTTTTCTCACCAATCACCTATCCTACTCAAATCATATATCACCTGACATTAACTGATCTAGCAATTGCACTAACAACCTTCACCTAATCATAAATTTATTACTAGTCTACACCAACAGTAGCGGCCAAACATTTGACATTCAAATACATCCCCAAGTCTCTCATAAGGATTACTATAACTAAAATGTATCACAACACCTTGTTCACCATACTTATACTAAAAAACATACTAGAAACATTAGGTCAATACTTGACATCAATGACAACAAAATATCTGATATTCCTGTAATCAAATTTGCATCATGACATATCCAAAAATCACTTACCATCACTACATCATATATGCCAACATGTTATATTTCTGAATATTGTAATTCCATTTCATTGGAGATAATTGAAAGCAAGTTTCCTATTCTTTAAATCTTTTGGTTTTTGTAATTTGTTGTTATTTCTCTATTCTATTGTGTGTATTTGTGTTGATAAGGGGATTACCCTTCATCTAGTGGTATTAGAGGAGTTCTTGAGTGTGTAGATAGATCACTGACTATGAGGTAGTGTACACTAGGACTGTAATTGTGGGTTTAGAGCTAAGTATACAAAAAAAAGCTTCCATGAAGGAACTATGGTGGGAGATTTCTAGGCGTGATAGAAGAGGGTTTTAGAGCCCTCTAGAGACAAGTGAAAGAATTGCAAGAGGAGCTGCATGGGGGAATGAATATTGTGGTAAGAGACAAAAAAAGGAGGAATTTGAAGAAGGAAAAATAAAAAAAGAAGTACCAGAAGTAGCTAGAGATCCCAAGGAGGATAGGTTTTTTAGGGTTAGTACTAGGATCTAAAAGAGACCCAAGATTAAAGTCCCTAAATTTTTGGGAAATCTTAACCCAAAGGAACTAATTGATTGGATCAATGATCTAGAAGAATATTTTAAGTGTGAAGATGCCAAAAATCCTAAGAGGGTTAGATTTGTGAAGACCAAACTGAAAGGTCATGCAAAAATATGGTGATAGGAGATTAGTTGGAGAAGAATATGAGAGGAAAGGAGAAAATCACAAGATGGGACCAGATGGTGAAGAAATTGAAGAGATAATTCATTCCCATTGACTATAAGATTGACCTACTTAATAAAATGTAAGGGTTGAAGAAAGTGGGAAGATTTGTTCAGGAATATATGGAAGAGTTTTATCAAGTCCTCATCAAAATAGGTCATGTGGAAGCTGAAAAATAAAAAATTTCCTGTTACCTTGATGGGTTAAGGTCAACTATCTAGGAGGAGCTAAGTCTGGTTAGAATGACCAATATTGAAGAGGCACACCAATTTTCTTTAAGGGTAGAAGAGAAGTTGAGAAAGAGATTTGAAGGAAATCAAAGAGGGTGAAGTCAAGGAGGAAGAGGTAGTGGAAGATCCTTTGGGAATTGAAATAAGGATGAAAGGAAAAATGAAGATGTGGGTAGCAACCAAAATCCAATGAATGAGGGTTTCAATCACTCTTGTGATCAAAATAATGGAGAAAAAAGAGGAAGAGAGAGAGGAAGGCCTAAAAAAGGATCTGGGAGAGGTGGTTTTAGAGGAACTTGTTTCCATTATGGTGAGGAAGGGCATCAAGCTCATGAATGTCCACAACACCAAGGAAGGATTGATAGATGGACTGAAGGTCATGCATGAGTTACACATGAAGATGAAGAAGCTCAATAAGAAAAATTAGATGATTTTGAGAGGGGAGAAACCCTCATTGTCAAGAGAACCCTATTAAATGAAGAAAATAAGTTAGGCCAGAGGAAGAGCCTATTTCACACTAGGTGTAAGGGTGAGGATAAGTGTTGTGATGTAATTATTGATAGTGGAAGCAATGATAATATGGTATCATAAGAGATGGTCACAAAGATAAAGCTCAAGAGGGAGAGACACCCACATCTGTATCAAATTTCCTAGATGAAAGATGGCCATAAGGTCTTGGTTA
The DNA here is from genome assembly GCA_027943335.1 of Chamaecyparis obtusa. Classification (NCBI taxonomy): domain Eukaryota; kingdom Viridiplantae; phylum Streptophyta; class Pinopsida; order Cupressales; family Cupressaceae; genus Chamaecyparis; species Chamaecyparis obtusa. The sequence goes on along the minus strand of BSBK01001645.1, from coordinate 2,717,051 downwards.
ATGAGCATTTCTTGGTAAAGTTCAAGATTGGGAGCTACCAAGATGAGGTACTTTGTGATATCATACCCATGGATGCATGTCATATGTTGCTGGGGAGGCCATGACAGTTGGACATACGAGCTATACATGATGGTTGTGCAAACACCTATTCTCTGGTAAAGAATGGAGTTCATCATAAGATAAAACCCCTAATGAGGGAAAAAGAAAAGGTATTTAGTAGTGATAAAATATGTCTAATTGATGGAAGGAAGTTTCTAGAAGGCACGAGGAATGAGATTATGTGTTTTTTTTAATTCCAAAAGTTGGTAAAGAGGAAGTAGAATATGTACCTATAGAAGTTGTAGATTTGTTTGATGAGTTTCAGGATATTGTGTTTGAAAATATACCTGATAAATTTCCACCAGTGAGAAATATTAGTCATCAAATGGACTTGATTCCAAGAGCTAGTTTTATAAATAAGGCAGCCCATAGAATGACTCTAGTGGAGAGTGAGGAGTTGAAAAGGAAAGTGAAAGAGTTTTTATAGAAGGGGTTGATTTGAGAGAGTTAGAGTCTATGTACTATAACCACAATACTAGCACCAAATAAAAATGGTGAATGAAGGATGCGCACAATTTCTTGGGCTATCAATAAGATTACTTTCAATTATAGATTTCCCTTGCCAAGGATGGATGACATTATGGATTTTTTGAGTAGAGTTGTGTAATTCAAAATTATAGATATGAAGAGTGGATATCATCAGATCCAAATTAGAGAAGGGGATGAATGGAATAAAACCTTCAAGACAAAGGAGGTCTTGTATGAGTGGTTAGTCATGCCTTTTGGGCTAACCAATGCACCAAGCACATTCATGTGACTCATGAATGATGTACTTAAAGAATTTATGGGTAAGTTTATCATTGTTTATTTGGATGATATTTTGATCTTCAATAAGACATTGGAATAGCATATAATGCATATTTAGAGGGTCTTTGAGAGGTTAAGGTAAGATAAGTTGTTGATTAATCTAAAGAAATGCAGTTTTGTGAAGAAGGAGTTAGTGTATTTGGGAATTGTAGTTTTAGAAGATGGTATTAAAATGGACCTAGAGAAGGAAAATGATATCCTTGAATGGTATACCCCAAGGAGTGTTACTGAGGTAAAGACATTTTCATGGTTTGGATAGCTTTTATAGAAAGTTTATTAGAAATTTTAGTAGTATCTATGGAGCCTTGATTGAAACAAGGAGAGGGGATAGGAAAGAGTTTAAGTGGACTTCAAAAGCTGAAAAAAGTTTTGATTTATTAAAAATAAGAGTTACAAAATAACATAATTTGACAAATCCATATTTTAATAAAGTATTTCTAGTAGATTGTGATGCTAGTGGTAATGCCATTAGAGTAATTTTGAGTCAGGTAGGTAAACCCATTTCTTATTTTAGTGAGAAGTTGAATCATGCCAAAAGAAAGTATTATATTTATGATCAAGAGTTATATGCTATAGTTCAGGCATTGAGGAAGTGGATACATTACCTTTTTACTAAATATTTTTTTATTTACTGATCATCAAGCATTGGAATATTTTAATAGTCAAGGAAAATTGAATTAGAGGCATTTGAAATGGGTCCAGTTCTTGCAGACTTACAATTTTGTTTTGAAGAACATAACTAGAAAGTCTAATAGTGTAATGCCCCGCTAGGGAACCCAGGAGAAATTAACCTAAACATGCAACTAAGTTTGCAGAATAAATTTTTTTTTTTCTGAAGTGTTAACAAACAAACACAATAATGTTTTACAATGCAGAAGCAATATAGTATAATATACAACTCACATAGACCACAAATCTCTCGTGTTCCATGATGTAGACTATGTAAGCATTAATTATTTAATTTAGATTAAATATAATTACAAATTTCATAAAAACAAACATGAATGATAAATGCAACATCACATAAAAGATAACACAGATACAACTTGTACCGTAAGGTATCCATAATAATCTACATCCACTACACATGTCATATGGTATGTAATACAATAATAAAGTAAAACATGATATCTCCTGAATAATCGGTACAATGATACAAGGCCACATAGAATAAGAAGATAAGAACACATCTTCACCAAAGAAGAACAAGAAGAATCAACTACTATAGGGATCATCCAACATTGGTACACAAATGTCAGAATATCAAATGGTAAAAGAATCACTACCACCTGACCTTGTGAACCTAAATGGTCCACTCCCACCATGATGAGGAGATAACAACAGACCCCACTTGGATAACCAATACCAAAGAAAAATGAAACCACTAAGCAAGGGAATCCTAAAAGCTCTCTAACTGTAGGTGTATAAAAGATAGTGATAGGTAAGACTCACTAATCCAGAGGCAACTGACACTTCTAGGATAACTAAACTGTGTGTAGGAAGGTGTCATCATGTATGTCCAACCCTTAAGTTTCATCCTGGTAGTCTCTCTGGACCCCGACACTCAAGTGACCATACACGATATCAATGAGTACCTCTTGTACAGACAAAGCCATTAACTATGCCAGAAACACATATCTCAAGGTGGCAAGCATCATCTCATCCTCAATCTTAGTCTATACTATCACTCAAGCATGGGTGAGGAAACACATCTTATTAAGATCATTTTAATATCCCCCAATGATATATTAAGTTTTCACTTGATTAAGATTACTTACAATAAGTGATCTTGGCAGCCACTTTTGAGCCCCGATGCTTATTGCAAGCCACCCCTTACTACACATCTAGGTAACCTACTCTAGGCTCATAGATCCCACATAACATCACAAGATAATAATAATGTCCCTCAGGACTGTTCCACAAAACAAAAGGAACATGCAACAGGTCTCTAACCATAACAACACAAACCACTCTCCAAGTATCCATAATAAATATACTTCTGATCCCATGGATAGGACATATAAAGTCAACACCATATTCCCCCATGTAGAATATCAATAAAATCATAGTTATACAAAAATATCACAGAAGAGTATCATAGAACAAACTTCACATAAGGTTGGGTCAAAAAAATCAAATACAACAGAGTATACAAGGAAAACAACCATGATAAACAAAACATCTAATTCCCACCTCTAGATTACATTCCCATTGGTTGACATTCTATTCCCTTAAATTAACACATAGGGTGATAAAAGACTAAACATAATCTAATTAAAAAAAAAAATTACATCCATAATTGATTTGAATTAAAAAGGCATCATCAAGTAGAAAATTTTTACTAATCCAAACACTGAGATTTACCTAACAATTCAATTACATGGTTAAAACACTCACATTAGAATCTAAGAACAAATTTTTTTTTTTATAAAAACACATGCAAAGTAAATCTCTAAAATATCATGCAAATAAAATAATTGCTTCCCAAGTAATTCATGCAATTTAAACTGAGTAAATAACCCTATAAATAAGTTACACTAAGGTATTTATAATTTTATACTTTAAATACAAATATAAGTATCTATACAAAAATTCATACATCTAAATAATTAAATTGAAATCCAACTTTTAACACATAAAAGAACATACCTATCTCCAAATAATAACATGCCCTTAAAATTAATTAACTTACCAAAACATATTAAACAAAATTTTTTTTATTTATAATATATTTTCTACTAAAAAAATAAACCATACTAAACAAAACAAAATTTAATTTATTATTGTTTTTAAAACAATAAACCACACCCACAAAATCTTGGGGCCCACGCAGTACCATGCGTTAGTACCCCTTGGGTATTGCTGCAGGACAACCCCCATGGGGACTAACGTACATCAGTGCCCTTGGGTACTACCGCACGACAACCCCCTAAGGGAGATTGTCGTGCGGTAGTACCCTAGGGTAATGCCAAATGACAATGACCCCATTGGGTGCCGTAAGGGTTTGCGGGGGGGGGGGGGGGGGGGTTTAAACCCCTCCAAACCTTATTACGTTATATATATATATATATATATATATATATATATATATATATATATATATATATATATATATATATATATATATATATATATATATATATATATATATATATATATATATATATATATATATATATTTAACTTAATTAAATTTCTTTTTCAATATTTTAAATTTATTTGACAACTATATCATTTATAAACTAAAAGCAATAAAACCTCATTTTAAAAAACTTCTGGTTTAAAACAAGCATATTTTATTTTTTAAAAAGAATAATTAAATAACAAGATTTAATCCAAACTATATATATTATTCTCTTTTTAAAAAAAATAAGATTAATAAATTAGATCAAATTTTCAAATCAATCATACATGTTTACAAGTCTTATTTTTCCAAAACTAGGGTTTTCAATTGATCCGAATTTCCTCAAAGGTATCAATGAATATCAATTTAACCAAGATTGCACAAAAATCCAATTTAATGAAATCTAATCACTGAGACTTTGAAAATAATGACTACATGCAGTAGGAAGAGAGAGAAGATTCATAGAATAGAGATCCAGACAGGCAAATACAACATGCACAAAGAAAATAGTCTTTTCAAATTGCAAAATAACATAATCATAAAGAAAATCAAACCCTACCTCAAACACTCAAGAAAATATTTGAACGAAGACCAGATTTGAAGACAAATTCCAAACTTTCAAGCTTTTCCCAAAATCGGATTCTCCACCAAAATCTTTCAACCTGCCTGCCAAAATTCCTCAACCTGTGTCCTCAAAAGTCATGGCCAAATCTTCAACATATAGGAATTTCCATTCCACATGCTAGGGTTTGGAACTCAACTCCACAAAAAGGCTTTGCATGAATTAGACTTTGATTTGTAGTTCAATTTTAGTTGAACTCAAGTCTCTCCTCCACTTTCCTTTTGTTGAAAACACTTAACCAAACTTTAACTAATACCATTAATTTAATTTAATTAATTCTGATTGTGCAACTTAATGCATTCAATTAATTAAAAATAAAACATTTAATCTAAAATGATTTCCACATGCTAAATTAATTCTTAAATTAACTAATACATTTTATTGAATAAAGGTTAAATTTATAATTAAATAATTCTAAGGTGAAGATATTTAATTAATCCTCATTAATTAAATACTTCTACCACATAATAAACTAAACTTAACAATCACATTTAATTAATCTCCAAATCAAATAATCTCTCATAGCTAAAAATAGCAAAGATCCAATTTATTTAAAATTGCACCATTTAATCAAATTAAATAATCTAAATATAGAAAGCACGCCAACCACAAAAAATCAAATGAACCTATAGACCCACATTCATACTCAAGAAAGGGGTTATAAACTCAAATCCACTGGATGAGTTTAATAGGGTAGGATAACATAATCTTGTCCACTATTTTAGTACAATATCATGGCTTAGGTTAGGATTTGGACCCGTGTTATCTCCTCTTTCTTACCATTTGAGATATTGCAATAGGGCATGCTCATCCTGATAATTTAGGGAAGTCGATGCCTAGTACTTGCAAACCTACATAAAAGACAAGCATGTACATACATGTATATATATAAAAAACAATTGTGAGGATCAGCTGATCGTGTGGATCTCGCAAGCAAGTAACTAGGACTCCATCCCTCAACCACATTAGGCATGTAAAATAGAAATATAAAACAAATACATCAACCATAAACATGCAAGTATGGAGTCAGTATAACTATAACATATAGAAAATCAGACTATGGGAGGGGTATTACATCCACCTCCCCTAAAATTAGGCTTACTCTTGGAAGCCTACAAATAGATAAGGATATGCATCCCTCAAGCACAAAGCATTTACTAAAACAAAAGATGAAACAACATCTAAAAAAAAGCCATAAAGTAGGAACCTGATATATAGTCATTATGATCAATATAATTCTAGTTTAAGAATAAACCAAAAATCACATTGATCAATCATTCATTAACAATTTGAATAAATCTAAGCTTTTATTCATTCATCATTATAGAAAACATCTAGTAATCAATTATATAAAGAACACATTCATATTTACATTAAATAATCAGTTTAAAAGGTTCATGCAAATGTAGCTAAGGTAACACTCATATAACATCCAATCCTAACATACAAGTTTAATATCCCGCCTCTAGGTTCATAAACAATAGTATGAAACACAAAAGAGTCATATGTCTAAGTTTGGTTTTCAAGTTTTGATAGTTTTAACATCTAATGGGAACACAACTTCCCAGAGTTCCTAGTGTAGAAACTTAGGCTCTGATACCAAGTGTAATTCCCCACTAGGGAACCCATGAGAAATTAACCTAAACATGCAACTAAGTTTGCAGATTTTTTTTTCTTAAGTGTTAACAAACAACCACAACAATGTTTTACAATGCAGAAGAAATATAGTATAATATATAACTCACATAGACCACAAATCTCTAGGGTTCCTTTATGTAGATTACGTAAGCATTAATTAATTAATTTAGATTAGATATAATTACAAATCTCATATAAACAAACATGAATGATAAATGCAACATCACATAAAAGATAACATAGATACAACTAGTACCATAAAGTATCCATAATAATCTACATCCACTGCACATGTCGCAAGGTATGTAATACAATAATAAAGTACAACATGATATGTCCCAAAAAATTAGTACAATGATACAAGGTGAAATAGAATAAGAAGATAAGAACACATCTTCACCAAAGAAGAACAAGAAGAATCAACTGCTACAGGGATCATCCAACACTAGTACACGAACATCAAAATATCAAATGGTAAAAGAATCACTACCACCCAACCTTGTGAACCTAAATGGTCCACTCCCACCATGTTGAGGAGATAAAAAAAGACCCCACTCAGATAACCAATACCAAAGAAAAATGAAACCACTAAGAAAGGGAATCCTGAAAGCTCTCTAACTCTAGGTGTACAAAAGATAGTGATAGGTAAGACTCACTAATTCAGAGGCAATCGACACATGTAGGATAACTAGACTATGTATAGGAAGGTGTCATCATGTACATCTAACCCCTTAAGTTTCATCCTAGTAGTCTCTTTGGACCCTGACACTCAAGTGACCATACATGGTATCAATGACCTCTCGTACAAACAAAGCCATTAACTATGCTAGACACACATCTCTCAAGGCACCAAGCATCATGTCATCCTCCATCTTAGTCTATACTAGCACTCAAGCATGGGTGAGGAAACATATCTTATTAAGTTCATTTTAATACCCCCCAATGATATATTAGGTTTTCACTTGATTAAGATTACTTACAATAAGTGATCCTAGTAGCCACTTTCAGGCTCCGACACTTATTGCAAGCCACCCACTACTACACATCTAGGTAACCTACTCTAGGCTCATAGATCCCACATAACATCACAAGATAATAATAATGTCCCTCAGGACTATTCCAAAAAATAACAGGAACATGGAATAGGTCTCTAACCATAACAACAAAAAACACTCTCCAAGTATCCACAATAAATATACTCCTTATCCCATGGATATGACATATAAAGTCAACACCATATTACCCCATGTAGAATATGAAGAAAACCATAGTTATACAAAAATATCACATAATAGTATTATAGAACAAACTTCACATAAGGTTGCGTCAAATGAATAAAATACAATAGAGTATACAAGGAAAACATCCATGATAAACAAAGCATCTAATTCCCACCTTTGGATTACATTCCCACTGGTTGACATTCTAGTCCCTTAGATTAACACATAGGGTAATAAAAGACTAAACATAATCTAATTAAAATAGACTAATTACATCCACAATTGATTCGAATTAAAAAGATGTCATCAACTAGAAAAAATTTACTAATCCAAACACTCATATTTACCTAACAATTCAATTACATGGTTAAAACACTCATGTTATAATCTAAGAATGAAATCATCTTTTTCATAAAAACACATGCAAAGTAAATCTCTAAAATATCACACAAATAGAATAATTGTTTCCCAAGTAATCCATGCACTTTAAACTGAGTAAATAACTGTATAAATAAGTTACACTAAAGTATATATAATTTTATACTTAAAATACAAATATAAGTATCTATACAAAAATTTATACATCTAAATAATTAAATTGAAATCCAACTTTTAACACATAAAAGAACATACCTATCTCCAAATAATAACATGCCCTTAAAATTAATTAAATTACCAAAACATATTAAACAAAACAAATTTTATTTATAATATATTTTCTACTAAAAAAATAAACCATACTAAACAAAACAAACTTTAAGTTATTATTGTTTTTAAAACAATAAACCACACCCACAAAATCTGGGGGCCTGCGCATTACTGTGTGTCAGTACACCTTGGGTATTGCTACATGAAAACCCCCATGGGGACTGACATGCATTAGTACCCTTGGGTTCTACCGCATGACAACCCCCTAAGGGAGACTGTCGTGCGACAATACCCTTGGGTACTGCCGCACGACAACCACCCCATTGGGTGCTGTGAGGGGTTGGGGGGGGGGGGGGGTTTAAAGCCCCTCCAAACCTTATTACATTATATATATATATATATGTGTGTGTGTGTGTGTGTGTGTGTATATATGTATATATGTATACACACACACACACACACACACACACACACACACACACACACATATTAACTTAATTAAATTTGCTTTTCAAGATTTTAAATTTATTTAACAACTATCTCATTTATAAACTAAAAGCAATAAAACCTCATTTAAAAAAACTTCTGATTTAAAATAGACATATTTATTTTAAAAAAAAGCATAATTAAATAACAAGATTTAATCCTATATATATATATATATATATATATATATATATATATATATATATATAATTCTCTTTTTTTAAAAACAAGATTAATTAATTTGTAGACACCTAAAAATCCTTTAGAAAATAAAGTATTTTTATTTTCTGAAAAATCCCCGATGACATCATCATTTATTAATTAATTATTTATTTAATTAATTAATTCATTTTTATGTCATTAAATCCCTTTTTCTTACTTAAAAATATTTAATTAAGAAATCCCTTCCAAAAATGTTTAAATCTTATTTAAACATTATCTCCTTATTTATTAATTATTTTAATTAATAAATTGACCAAAAATCCCAAAATAAATAATTAATTTATTTTTTGACCAAAAGTTGGCCATTTTTCCTAAGACCACTAACCTCTTCCAAAATCTTCTAATTCCTTCTTAATCTCGATTAAAAGGCTAATCCCATCTTTTCTAACCCTAATCCCAAGGCTAAATATTTAATTAAGGTTAAATATTTAATTTTCATATTTATTGAAAATATTTTAATAAATATTCCTAAAACTTAAGCTTTTGGAATGAATAAGCTTTTATTCCATAAAACTAGGGAGAAATCTAGACTCTTCTAGAATCTTCTCAAATCCAACCTCTTCACCCATCCTAATCCTATTTTGTCCTAATCTAATCCTAATCATACCCTTAAACCTTTGTGCAATCCTAACCAAGCTTAAGACTTTCCTAAACCAAGGCAAAGTCTTCCCTTCCAAATATCTCAACCACAAAGCATTTATTGCTTCCCCAAAGTCTTCAAAGCCTCTTAAAGCCCATTCATTTCTCTTACAAGCATTTATTTGGAGAGTTATGAGCTTGGAGCCCCCTTTGTTGACTCCTCTTTGCCCTTCCCTTCATCCACTCACCTTGTGACATGTGTCACCTCCTGATTGGCTGAGAACTAGCACAATCCATGTGCTTCCCTTTGAATGAATCTTGGCCTCTCTTAAGGATTTCAATCCTGGCCATTCATTCCTCCTACCCCAAGCCTTTAGAAATCCTATAAATACCCATCCTTTCAAGAGCAAATCAATCCACTTTCATTCTCAAGCAATAGCAAACTTATAATGCCATTTTCATTCTAGACTTAACATAAATCATCTTAATTAGTTTATTTTCAAAGTATTTTAGCTCATCATAAGCTTAGAAATAATGGATTAATCTAGCTTTTCATTATTGTTTTGCATAGCATAGCATCATATCACATCTAATTTGGTCTAAAATCAATCCTAGATTACTCATCATGTAGCTTAAATCTCCATTAAAGCATAGCTTGAGTTCTTGAGGCCTTAGGGGCAAATCAGGTGTTCCATACCTGTTTTGTGCCAATTTTGGGGTTTTTCATGAGCTTCAAATCATCCTAAATGCATTAGAGCATGCTCCAAATGCTTAGAGAGCACATCCACATCCTTCTAATTTGAGAAAATCAAACAGTGCATGGGTGCAAACTGTTTCTAGCTCAATCTGAGGTGGCTTTGCTTAGAGCTCTTTGTTTTTGTTTTGATTGTATGCTAGATTAAACTCTTAACGTTTGATTGATTTGAGCCTTTCAAAACAGATAACAGGTACCCTTGAAAGCCTTGCTCACATTCTGGCATGCCCGGTGGGACCAAAACCACAATCATTTTGATGAGATTATACTTTATATGCTTGTATTTGCAGGAAACAAATGAAATGTTGCCTTCAAGCAATTAAATGTCACCTTCAAGAAAAAAAATGTCGCCTACACAAAATACAGTCACGCCTTCAAGCAATTAAATCATGCCTTCAAGAAATCAAATCACGCGTACAGACACTATTTTCATGCCTGGTTACTGGAAGATTTCCGCCAGCCATAACTTCTATTCTGCCTCTACTTCTTCTTCTGTCGCCTGGATGTAATTAAATCACGCCTTCGAAGAAAGAAATCACACCTCTGCATAGTTATCTGTCACCTATAAAGGTACATAATGTCGCCTGTAAAAATGAAATGTCACCTCTGAACTTTCCAGCGTCGTCTATAAGCTGGACAGTGTCGCTTTTTGGTGTTTTTCTGTCTGGCACTGGATTTATTTTTTATTTTGCAAAAGGTCAAACTCAATCTTGAATGCAACTAAAGGAAAGAACTTAGGTCCTAAAGTGTCATTGTCATTTTGAAAATCAAACCCAATCTCAAATGCACTAAAGGGAATGAACACTCTATTCCCTCTCTTGTTTCAGATTTCAAAAGCAAGTAAATGAACACAATCTTGAATGATCTAAGGATAAAACAAAGCACATTTTCAAAGTTCCTAAATCAACTCACAAATATCAATCTTGAATGCCCAAAAGGAAAGAACTTGCAAACGCTTAAATCATTTACGTTTTAAAGAAAAGAACAAATCAAAATCTAAGCACGCGTGTCTTCAATTTCAAAGTTCCAAACACACTTAATCAATTTGGGAAAATGAACAAACTTGCTTGATGTGCATCTAGGAGCTTTCATTTTCTGTAAATCTTGTTAAAGTAAGCAATGTAGAACATTTGGACTCGGACAAGTTCACTTGTTCTACTTTTAGCGAGGCCTATCCGGGGAGAAAAGCGCTTCCTCCTCGGAGAATGACCTCAAACCGGTATCCCCCCCCGGCCGGTATATAAATAAAGTGAAGGCAAAAAGTACTCACTTACATCTCCTAATCGCCGAGCGTCTTGTGCCAAATACAAATGTTTGGGGAAAGGTAAATATTCCTCCCCCAGCGTTGTTGGCTAGGCTCTTAAGTGAGTCATAGGCGGTCAGCATAACCGGGTATGGAGACTCCACGAAACTATTAAAAACTTGATAAAATAGAGGCTACCCTATCTACATCTGAAAGTATCAAAATCCTTGTGCAAGGACCGATTCCAAGGGGTTTACCAGGTCGCCTCAAGATTACTCACCATTTGTATTCCCTTCTGGGGGATACCAAGCTGTGGGCAAGCAATTTTGATACTCACCTTCCTCAGGTAGATCTGTTTGAAGTGCTTGACAGTCAAAGACTCCATGAAAACACTTGTTGAAACATACACTTTCAAAGCTTTATCAGAGTCAATCATCCTGTTTGTATCCCGCAAGGTTGCTTTGCCCTTTGCGGAGATTGCTTTGTCAGAAGTCTTTTTAATTTATCCTTTGCCACTTGAGAAAATCAAACCAATCAACAAAATTGATATTCAGAAAATCTTGCAGAAATCAGATATCCAAAGAGCCTTTTGTTCTCAAACCTATCATAATTTTCCAAAGATATGCCCAATTTGATCAAACATCCAAAAGCCAAGTTGCCCAAATCCAAAGATTATCAAGATAAGAAAGTTGCAGAGAGGAACCTTAAAAGCCATCAATCCTTTGTCCAAGCAACCCAAGCAGAAGAAAAATATCAAGAAAGGCTTGATAATATTGGCTATAATGCAAGAGTCAAACAGTTTGCCTACCATTTTTGAGTAAACCATCGCTACATCAACCTTGAAAGAGAAGATTAGCTGGATCCATCACATCTCCATTCTATCTTCAGATCTCACAATCTTATCTCGGCAGTCCGTCATCCTAGCTTCATCTTAGTTTCACCCTTGCATCTTCACCAAGCCTTAGTTACATCCTAGAAATCCTTCTTAGTTGCATGCACCATCATCCTCTTAGCAGCATCATAGATCATCCATCCCAGTCGCATCTACGTCATCCTCTTAGAAAGAGCATTGTTCCATCATCCTCCACCATCTTTTCATCAGCAATCCACCATCAGAATCCCATATCCTTCATCCAAATCCAGCATCCATCACCTAAATCAGAACCCACCATCTTTTGTACCAAATCCAGAGATCCAAAATCCACAAACACTTAGTGTTCGAAACCTTTGAGTTGTTTCCATCCCTTTATCCTAAATCAGAAATCATTCCCTTTGTGACAGAGCATTGTCTAAAGGAAATCCAACTTGTCCTTTCACAGCCTCATCATCTTGAGCAAGAGATTGGCTTGTATTGATAAGCATCCAGTTAACCGAAGATCATTAGTCTATCCTAGGTTGGCCCAAATCCTATCACTGATCCTCCATCAGGGAAAAATAACAACTCATTGTTGACACTTAGTAATCTTCCACCAGCATCCCACCAATCCTCCACCCAATCTTGACCCAAATCAGAGCATCCCACCAATCCTCCATCATCACCAAGCTTTTTTACCAATTTGCCACCATCTCCCACCAATCTTCCACCATCCTTGATCCAAATCCGAGCAGTTCATCCATCCTTGCATCGCATTCTAGAAATTCATCATCCTTAGAAAGTTCCTTAAGCTTGCATCCACCATCCTTTAGAGTCCTTTAGGAAACATCTTGCATGCATCTAAGCATCTGCATCTCCATGCCTGTCGAGACAAGATCTGGATCTAGGAAGCGAAGGCACATGAATCCTTATCCAATCACCAGCCCATCTGATCCCAACATTTTTACCAGTACAATGGTAGCCTATGATCCCCAAATACAAACTAGAAATACATGGGATGATCCCAATATCCCCTTAGCTCCTCTGGCAATAGAAACATTTGTGAATCACCCAAAGAATCCACCAGCAGTCAATACACTCATACCCCAAAACCAGCAGAGCATGTTCACTAATTTGGCACAAAGGCATACTCCCATTCCACCATATCTCCATCCTCATATTCCCATAAGCACTATCCAAATCCCAGCACAAGTATACTCTCCATTCATCCAACCATTCCCTAATCCCACCTTGCAAACATCTCAAGCAACCTCCACCATTCCCCTTCTTCTGCAAGGAAGCTTTGCAAGCCCCGTAACACAAGCTGTCACACCATCTACTCCATTCCCTATCACAGGTACTTCATCATCTGCCATGGCCTCCCAAGCTCTTGCACAAATCCAACACTTGTCACAAAATCAACTCCCACCTCTTACACATCCATTTACACAAGCAGCTCCATCTCCTTCCACACCATTCTTTTCAGGAGGGATGCAATCATCCTTCCCCCTTGCTCCACAAACTTCAACATCCATACTATCTTTCCCAGGGTCAACACAATCATTTCCCCCTTTCACCCAACAAATGCCAGCATCATCTATTCTAGGGGCAGTGCAATCGCTCCCCTTTCCTCCTCAGCAAGCTTTCGCATCAACATCACCCTTTTCATGGGGAGCGCAAACGTTCCCTTCCTTTCCCCACCAACAAGCATCTACCCAGGCACAAGCCCATCAAAATGCCTTCACCACAGAGATGCCTTCCATGGGCTTTTCCAATCCACCATTCATATCCCAAACTCCCATCACATCCACCTTCCTGGCGTCCGCTGCAACACAATTCCCACCACACATTGGCTCTCGTTGGGGCCTCACTCAAGAAGAAATGAAAGCTTGGGGCATACCAACCCATTCTCCTACATCTATGTTTGGAAACCAACAAGCCACCTCCTCACAAGCAGCACAACAACCATCACAACTTCCACCAGCTTCATCCTTTGCAAACTATCCATTCACAACACCTAATGCCTTTCAGCAAGTTCCTCCACCTTAGCAGTAAAGTTCATCCCATTTCGCAAGTCATCTTGCCCAGCCACCCTTTGCTTCAAGCTTCCCCACATCAAATTCACCCTTAAGCAATGCAGGAATGCACCCGACCTACATTGGTCAACCACAGAGCCAAGTTCAGCAAGGACCACCTTACCAGCAAGTGGTGTCATTCTACCAACCTCCCCCACAACAAAATCCCATCATCCCACAACACCAGAAAGAAATCCCATATCCATCACCACAATATCCCCCTATGCCACATCAGCAGTATCCTCGCCAGCAAGCATCACTCCAAGATCCGCTCCAATATACCTATCCCGCTGGGCCATCTCCATATCCCGCTCCACAATACCCACCTCAAATGGGAGTACCTTCTCAAACACCAATCAATGCCGAGTGGGAAGCTATGAAGAATGCTCTTAAAGAGCTCCAAACTGGTACTGAGAGCAAAATCTACAAGTTTGAAGAGGTGTGTCCTTACCCATTTGACCGATCCATTGCCGCTATTCCTTTTCCCAAGCACTTTGAGACACCTAAGTTTGATAAATATCGGGGGAAAGGAGATCCAGTCAATCATGTTAAGGAATTCTATATGGCATGCCAAGAAGTGGCTTACAGTGATAACTATCTCTTGCGTTTATTCCCGAAAAGCTTGGGAGGAACAGCTATTGAGTGGTTCTATAAGATACCCAGTGGGACCATCACAACCTTTGCTGAACTCTCTGAGAAGTTCATCAACCACTATGCCCACAATGTTGAGAATGAGTTGACCTTGTTAGATCTCTGCAACTCAAAATAGAAAGATGGAGAAAGCCTAGCAGAATACTTGCAACGATGGCAGAACCTTACCACCAGGTTATCATACCAACCGCCAGAAAAGCATTTGACCAAAATCTTAATTGATAACCTGCATCCTAAGCTATCCCACTTCATGCGGATGAATTGTCTCCAAACATATCAAGATATCAAGAGCAAGGGGATAGGTATTGAAAAGGCCCTCCTAGATGAAGGCACAATCCAGCACTTCAAAAATGATGCCCAAAAACCCAACAATGATAAATCCTGTTATTGCAATCGTAACAAAAATGTTGTTACTGATGGAGCCACTGATACCAAGCATGTCCAATTTGTTGTAGCTAGTCCTTTGTCAACTCTTGCATACCAACAACAACAAGCACCCATCCATCAGCAACCTCCTCAAGTCCATCAACAACCCATACAGCAATATCCTTCTCAGAATAATCAGCAGAATTATCAGCAGCAAGCCCATCAAGCCTATCAAGGTAACCCAAACAATCAAGTCAATGCCGTCAATGTTGCTCCCAAGCAGAACAAACCCAGAGCTCAAAATTATCCAAAGAAGACCTTCACACCACTAGGTGAACCTCTGGATGTTATCTTTCATCGGATGGCCAAGGCCAACTTAATTACATATCCACCAATTCGGCTAGTTGATGATACCACCCCCAAGCCTGATTGGTACAAAGACCATGAGTACTGTGATTATCATCGTGTCAAAGGACATACTACCCTGAAGTGTATGAGACTCAAAAACTATATCCAAGATCTCATTGATCAAAAAGAGATTCAAGTAGATACACCTTCTCAAGCCTCACCAAATGCCAATTTACAAATTTATCAGAATGTGTTCCCACAACACAATGGTGGGAAGAATCAAGCTAATACCAATCATCCCCAGAATCATGGTAAAGGAAAGCAAGAAGATCACACTACTGCCTACATCAACTATGATAAATTTGTTGGATGTATAACCCAAGTTGAGCCCACAGTCAATACCATCCATGTCAGAGGAGCAGATAGTCAATGTGCTGTTACCACCCATAGGGGTCGAATAACTATTGTTGGTGCCTGTCCAAGGCCAGTACAAAATGCACATAATGCATAGTACAACCTCATAGAACATCTTGGGAATACACCAGCCCAAATATCCATCTTGGACCTTCTCCGCACTTCACCTCTCCATCAGGAGATCCTCGACCGAGCTCTCAAAGAAGGACATGTCCCCACAAACATTAACACCACCCAGTTTGAGACCCTTGTGGGACATCTTTCTGCAACTTGTGCTTTATCCTTCAAACCATCTGACATGCCAGTCATTGCACCTGACCATACTCTTCCTCTCCGCATTGCCATCATGGTCAGAGACTTTGCCATCAAACGGGTCTTAATAGATAATGGCTCAGCTCTAAACTTGTGTACTTTAAAATTCATTCAGCAAATTGGGTTCACCCAGGCCAATATAGCACATGAAGTGATCACTATCAAAGCCTATGATAACTTGGAGCGTACCTCAGAAGGTACCATTACTTTTCCCATTCAGCTGGGCCCAGCAACACAAGATACTATTTGCCATGTTGTTGATCTTGACCTACCATTTAATATCCTCCTAGGCCGACCATGGATTCATTCCATTAAGGCTGTACCATCTACTTACCATCAGTGCATCAAATTTCCACATCAAGGCACTAAGGTTACCATCCATGCTGACCCCCAACCCTTCGCATACTATCGTGCGATGGAAGCATCATTCCCTCACTCCACTCATTGTCCTGGAATTGACATTGGTACTTCTATTGCCAGCTCATCCTGATCCCATTGCGATCCAGAAACCATTCTCACCTCCACCCTCTCTTCCGTCAAGATCAATAATGAGGGTTGTGGTGAATATAGCCTACATGATGCATTTGCTGTAGGGGCCCTTCCTCTTGATCCACATACTCAAGGGCGCCCAGATCACCAAAGCAAGCCTATTGAAGAGCATCATGAAATCAAGAAAATTGGATCTATGACTTTTGAATCCCATGGCAACATAAACAGTCAAGAGATGGATCCTAACATAAATAGGTGGTTGTATAAAGATCCCCCATCCCCTGACACTCAACTTCTTGGCTATTTCAAAGATAAGTATCCAAAACAATATAAGTATACCACTGAACAATGGCATTATCAAGGCGGTGGTCTAGGGCCACAAGAAGGCGGCAACCAATATCCCATCACACCATCAAAGAATCTTGAACATCAGGGTCTTGGTTTTAATACCCCTCACCTGCATATACAAAGGCCCAATAATGCAACTGGGGGCACCAACATGACTAGCATTCCCCTCTTAAATAGCCAGGATGACCTCATAACGATCGAAGACATCCTGAAGAGAAAGAAATCAGATCCTACGATGATATCTTTGACGATGACACCCTCCTGGGGACTTCTGTCCTCCGAAAACTTGCCATAAATCTCATAGAACTTCCCCTCACCCACCCTGAACTCATAGACTGGGACCAACCAAGCATTACACACATCAATGAGTTCCAAAGCATGGAAGCACTCCTAGAATTCATGGGGGCATTAGGCCCACAATCAGTTCAAGATTCAGAATCATCTCACATCTACAAGCTTGACCCAGAGGGATACTTTGGGGAAGAGGCAAGCTTTAGCTGCAAAAGAGAAATAGAAAGAGTAAAACATGAGTCCTTATGTGAAAACCCTTCTAGGGCACATTCTGATTCCAAAAAAGTAAAAATAAAGAGCGTATCTTCTAGTGAAAACTTGGCAATTCAAGCGCTAGAAGATGAAGACTTGCCTCTTCCTCCCATCTAGGATTACAAACCTGAGCAATCACCTATCATCATAGAAGAAACCAAGCTAGTCAACTTAGGTACAGAGGAATGTCCAAGGATCACCTACATTGTAGCCAACATGACAGAAGGTGAAGAAATGGCTTTCACTGCGCTACTTCAAGAAGCTACTATGAACTTTGCATGGTCATATGCACACATGCCTGGGCTTGATCCTAATCTTGTCGTTCATCATCTAGCAGTGGATCCTAATGTCAAGCCAGTAAAGTAGAAGCTACGCAAAATGCATCCCAAAGTAGCTCTATTGGTAAAATCAGAACTAGAAAAGCTCCTAGATGCAAAGATTATCAGAGCTATAGATTACTCAGATTGGATCTCCAACATGGTACTTGTCACAAAGCCTTCAGGAGACATCAGAATATGCACAAATTTTAGGGACTTGAACAAGGCATGTCCTAAAGATGATTTCCCGCTACCTAACATAGATATGATCGTAGACCTTACAGCGGGCCATGAAATGTTGTCACTAATGGATGGATTTTCAGGCTACAATTAGATTCGTATAGCAGAAGCAGATCAACATAAAATAGCATTCACTACTCCATGGGGCAACTTCTGCTACAACATGATGCCATTCGGGTTAAAGAATGCAGGAGCCACATATCAGAGAGCGATGATAGCAATCTTCCATGACATGATCCACAAGATCCTAGAGGACTATGTGGATGATATTCTTGCAAAATCAAAGACACGCCATGGACACCTTGACATTCTTGAAAGTGTGTTTGATCACCTGCAACACTATGGGTTATGGCTCAATCCAAAGAAATGTGTCTTTGGTGTTACATCTGGAAAGCTCCTAGGTTTCATAGTATCACAACGAGGCATAGAGATAGACCCCAAGAAGGTCAAAGCAATAACAGAGATGCCTCCACCAAGAACACTCAAACAGCTTAGAAGCCTACAAGGAAAGCTTTAATTAGTGTGTCAGTTCATTTCTCAGTTAGCAGACAAGTGCCAACCTTTTACACATCTCCTATGCAAAGACACAAGCTTCAAATGGGATACCATATGTCAAAGAAGCTTTGATAAGCTCAAGGAGTATCTTGCCAATTCTCCAATCCTATACCACCAATTCCAGGATGCCCTCTCATACTCTACATCTCGGCAACCACTACAGCACTGGGGGCACTCTTAGCTCAGCATGATGATGACAACAAGGAGAGAGCCATCTATTACATCAGTCAAACTCTTGTCTGATATGAGCTTAATTATTCACCTATGGAAAAAGCATGCCTTGCAGTGGTCTTTGCCACTCAAAAGCTTAGACATTACATGCTCAGTCACAAGATCAAGCTCATTTCAAAGGTGGACCCCCTCAAATATCTACTATCAAAGACAACTCTCACAGGCCGTATGGTAAAATGGGTCATGATACTCAGCGAGTTTGACATCCAGTATATTGATCGCAAAGCAATCAAAGGGCAAGTCATTGCCGATCAGCTAGCAGAAGCACCACTGGTGGATGCCTATCCACTAATCATGGAATTCCCTGATGAACAATTATGTGTGATCGAAGAACAACCCATGTGGAAACTATACTTTGATGGCTCCTACACATCACATGGATCAGGGGCAGGAATCCTATTCATCACACCTCAAGGTGACTACATCCCAAAATCATTCAAATTGGGATTCCCATGTACCAACAACATTGCAGAATATGACGCACTCATCTCAGGTCTCAAAATAGCCATTCAGTGGAATATCCTAGAATTACAAGTGTTTGGAGATTCACAGCTGATTATCAAACAAGTCCTAGATGAATATCAGACAAAGGATGACAAGTTGCTCCCTTACAAAGAGCTGGTGGACAAACTGAAAGAGCATTTCCTACATCTACAGTTCACACAGATCCCAAGACTTCAGAACAAAGTAGCAGACACAATGGCAACCATTGGATCCTTGTTAGAAATCCCACGCGATGCATCACAGTATGAATTCCTAGTCGAGCAGCTACATACGCCAGCTTATGAGAACGCCGATGCAGAAATGGTGTGTGTCTTGGTTGGTCCCCAGTCCCCATGGTACCACGACATCCATGCATATCTACAGAATGGTATCATATCTCCCCATCTCACCAATAACCAATGCCAAAACCTTATTCATAGAGCTTCCCACTACACTCTTGTAGCCAACACCCTTTATCGTCATGGGTATCACAATATCCTCTCTAGGTGTTTAGATTCAAACGAGGCCATCCTGGCTTTACAAGAGGTTCACGCTGGAATTTGCGGTGCCCACATGAGTGGCATGGTTCTAGCTAAGTAGTTGCTTCGAGTTGGGTATTATTGGCCAACCATGGAACATGATGCTTGTGAATTTGTCAGAAAATGTTTACCATGTCAGCAGCATGCAAATCTGATTCATGCACTAGCACAAGACTTGCAGCCCATTGCGCCACCTTGGCCATTTTCATGTTGGGGCTTTGACCTTGTCGGCTTAATCACTCCCCTTTCCTCGGATGGACACAAGTACATAATAACTGCCATAGAATACTTCACCAAATGGGTTGAAGCGATTCCGCTCAGCCTAACTACTGGCATCCAAATATCCAAGTTCATCCTTTACCACATCATCTGCCGCTTCGGCATACCATCTACCATTTTCACCGACCATGGCACACCTTTTGAAAACTAGCATGTGGATGATCTGTGTGCCAGACTCCACATCCATCACCATTTCTCCAGTCCATATTTCCCTCAAGGAAATGGCCAAGTTGAGGAAACCAACAAAACTATCTTGAAAATCCTCAAGAAGGTTGTCAATGATTCTGGTCGTGACTGGCACCTCCAAATCAATCCTGCCCTTTGGGCCTACCGCACTTCCTATCGCACTCCCACAGGCACCACCCCATATTCCCTTGTATATGGTGCTGAAGCTATTTTGCCGATCGAGGTCGAGCTCCCATCATTGCGAGTCTCCATGAAGAACTACACCATTGATGATGATTATCGTGTAGCCTGTCTCACATAGCTAGACCTGTTAGATGAAAAGAGACAGCAAGCATATGATCACCTGGTTGCATACCAGAATCGACTCAAAAGGAGTTATAACAAGAAGGTCCATCCTAGACAGTTCTAGGTTGGTGACATGGTTCTCAAAGAAAATCAGAAGGTCCAAGCAAATTGTGAAAAGAAAGGAAAGTTTGAGCCTACTTGGGTGGGCCCCTATGTGGTCACCTCATGCTTCGGCTCTGGAGCTTATCAGCTATCTACACTAGAAGGAGAGCCTTTGAATGATCTAATCAACATCATACATCTGAAGAGGTTCTATGCCTGAACTAGATCCTACATATTCAAAAAATCCATAAAAATTGGAAAAAGCAAAAAAGCAAAAAGCAAAAAAAAAAAAGCAAAAAAAGAAAAAGAAAATAATCGTCCAATGGTGAAAACTTGGCAATTTAGGCACCTTGGACAAGTATGTTGGTGAAAACCTGGCAAACAGGCACCATACATAATGGACTGAGTCATTATCTATCAAACTCCCATCCCCCATCCCACCATCTCAGTCCTTTTTCTCCCATCCCCATCCCCATCCACCATCCCCCAGCATTCCTTTTTCCATCAACCTTCAGCAACACCACCATTCCTCTTGCACATATCTTGTACCATATCTTGCACATATCTTGTACCATGTCTTGTATCCACTCTTGTATATCTTGTACACTCCCCTGTGTAGAGCAATCCTTCCTGTATATCCTGTATAGCGAGATCTTCCTATCCCCAATCCTGAGCTTTTATACATATCCATTGTATATCTTTTCCCGTCTATTGTACATCAGTCCTTGTCAGTCCTGCAGTAGCATTTTGATCAGAACACTTTGTCCTACCTAGCCTTGTACTTCAACAACATCAATTGTCAACTATTCTTGGTCATCGTGATTATTCTTTGACTTCATCATTTGCCAGCGAACCACAACACTCATTCTCTCATCAATCAACAGGTCCTTGAGGATGTATCCCTCCTCCTGTCCGATCTAATCTTCCCCCCATCAAATTAGTCAAATCAAATCTCTCTCCTTGGCAAAAGATGTCTTTTTGGAGTTATCATTTTGACCTTGGATTTTGTCCTTTGGGTCTTGTTAATCTTTTACAGCTTCTCATTGTTCTCTACTCAACATCACCACGATCCTTTATATCATGGTGTGCTGGGAATGAGGGTAATCTGGGGCAAGGTCTTTTGATCTTTTGTTTCTGCCTGTGAGTCAGTTGTGTGTTTGTGGTTTCTTCAGCATCATTTCCACCATGCTTCCTCTTGGGTTCATGCGTGATGCTGGGGCAACCCTGCGTGTCTTTTTAGCGTCAGTCCTCTGCAATGCTGGTGACAAGGCCTCATGATCCCAGTATCCTTGGCAGGTCTCTCGCATTGCTATATTAAACTAGGTTGTGCTCTCCACATTTGCACTTGGAGCTTCCCCATCTCCCCTGCATCCTGCATCATATAGATTAATCTTGCATCCTCATATAGCTGCATCCTGCATTTTGCATTCCCTCTCATCTTGCATTCCCCCATCTTTGCTCTTGGAAGCTTGGTTATTTATCTCCCCTTCTTCCTAGGCCCTTCTTTGTTTCCTTTCGAGAAAATTCCACAACGTTTACTCCTTGCGTTATTTTCTCGAGGGGGCACAATCCCTTATTCCTCCAAATTTTAGCCTTGGGCATCTTATTTTCTTGTCTTTGACGCCATGCCACTTGCGGCATCACATCAAAGAGGGGCAAAATGTAGACACCTAAAAATCCTTTAGAAAATAAAGTATTTTTATTTTCTGAAAAATCCCTGATGACATCATCATTTATTAATTAATTAATTATTTAATTAATTAATTTATTTTTATGTCATTAAATCCCTTTTTCTTAATTAAAAATATTTAATTAAGAAATCCCTTCCAAAAATGTTTAAATCTTATTTAAACATTATCTCCTTATTTATTAATTATTTTAATTAATAAATTGACCAAAAATCCCAAAATAAATAATTAATTGATTTTTTGACCAAAAGTTGGCCATTTTTCCTAAGACCACTAACCTCTTCCAAAATCTTCTAATTCCTTCTTAATCTCGATTAAAAGGCTAATCCCATCTTTTCTAACCCTAATCCCAAGGCTAAATATTTAATTAAGGTTAAATATTTAATTTTCATATTTATTGAAAATATTTTAATAAATATTCCTAAAACTTAAGCTTTTGGAATGAATAAGCTTTTATTCCATAAAACTAGGGAGAAATCTAGACTCTTCTAGAATCTTCTCAAATCCAACCTCTTCACCCATCCTAATCCTATTTTGTCCTAATCTAATCCTAATCATACCCTTAAACCTTTGTGCAATCCTAACCAAGCTTAAGACTTTCCTAAACCAAGGCAAAGTCTTCCCTTCCAAATATCTCAACCACAAAGCATTTATTGCTTCCCCAAAGTCTTCAAAGCCTCTTAAAGCCCATTCATTGCTCTTACAAGCATTTATTTGGAGAGTTATGAGCTTGGAGCCCCCTTTGTTGACTCCTCTTTGCCCTTCCCTTCATCCACTCACCTTGTGACATGTGTCACCTCCTGATTGGCTGAGAACTAGCACAATCCATGTGCTTCCCTTTGAATGAATCTTGGCCTCTCTTAAGGATTTCAATCCTGGCCATTCATTCCTCCTACCCCAAGCCTTTAGAAATCCCATAAATACCCATCCTTTCAAGAGCAAATCAATCCACTTTCATTCTCAAGCAATAGAAAACTTATAATGCCATTTTCATTCTAGACTTAACATAAATCATCTTAATTAGTTTATTTTCAAAGTATTTTAGCTCATCATAAGCTTAGAAATAATGGATTAATCTAGCTTTTCATTATTGTTTTGCATAGCATAGCATCATATCACATCTAATTTGGTCTAAAATCAATCCTAGATTACTCATCATGTAGCTTAAATCTCCATTAAAGAATAGCTTGAGTTCTTGAGGCCTTAGGGGCAAATCAGGTGTTCCATACCTGTTTTGTGCCAATTTTGGAGTTTTTCATGAGCTTCAAATCATCCTAAATGCATTAGAGCATGCTCCAAATGCTTAGAGAGCACATCCACATCCTTCTAATCTGAGAAAATCAAACAGTGCATGGGTGCAAACTGTTTCTAGCTCAATCTGAGGTGGCTTTGCTTAGAGCTCTTTGTTTTTGTTTTGATTGTATGCTAGATTAAACTCTTAACGTTTGATTGATTTGAGCCTTTCAAAACAGATAACAGGTACCCTCGAAAGCCTTGCTCACATAATTATATCAAATTTTCAAATCAATCATACATGTTTACAATTATTATTTTTCCAAAACTAGGGTTTTCAATTGATCCAAATTTCCTCAAAGATATCAATGAATATCAATTTAGCCAAGATTGGACAAAACTCTAATTTAATGAAATCTAATCACCAAGACTTTGAAAACAATGACTACATGCAGTAGGAAGAGAAAGAAGATTCATAGAATAGAGATCCAGACAAGCAAATACAACATGCATGATGAAAATAGTCTTTTCAAATTGCAAAACAACATAATCATAAAGAAAATCAAACCCTACCTCAAACACCGATGAAAATATTCAAATGAAGACTAGGTCTGAAGACAAATTCCAAACTTTCAAGCTTTTCCCAAAATTGGATTCTCCACCAAAATCTTTCAACTTGCTTGCCAAAATTCCTCAACTTGTGTCCTCAAAAATCATGGCCAAATCTTCAACATATAGGAATTCCCATTCCACATGCCAGGGTTTGTAACTCAACTTCACAAGAAGGCTTTTGCATGAATTAGACCTTGATTTTCAGTTCAATTTCAGTTGAACTCAAGTCTCTCCTCCACTTTCCTTTTGTTGAAAACACTTAACCAAACTTTAACAAATACCATTAATTTAATTTAATTAATTCTGATTGTGCAACTTAATGCATTCAATTAATTAAAAATAAAACATTTAATCTAAAATGATTTCCACATGCTAAATTAATTCTTAAATTAACCAATGCATTTTAATTGAACAAAGGTTAAATTTACAATTAAATAATTCTAAGGTGAATATATTTAATTAATCCTCATTAATTAAATACTTCTACCACATAATAAACTAAACTTAACAATCACATTTAATTAATCTCCAAATAAAATAATCTCTTATAGCTAAAAATAGCAAAGATCCAATTTATTTAAAACTGCACCATTTAATCAAATTAAATAATCTAAATATAGAAAACATGCCAACCACCAAAAATCAAATGAACCTATAGATCCACATTCATACTCAAGCAAGGCGTTATAAACTCAAATCCAATGGATGAGTTTAATAGGGTAGGATAACAAAATCTTGTCCACTATTTTAGGACAATATCATGGCTTAGGTTAGGATTTGGAACTGTGTTATCTCCCCTCTCTTACCATTTGAGATATTGTGATAGGGCACGCTCATCCTTACAATTCAGGGAAGTCAATGTTCAGTACCTACAAACTTGCATAAAAGACAAGTGCGCGTGCACACACACACACATAAACACACACAGACACAGACACAGACACAGACACAGAAAATGGCAGGGATCGACCGATCATGTGGATCTCGCAAGAAAGTAACTAGACTCTATCCCTCAACCACATCAAACAAGTCAAACATAAATATAAAGAAAACACATCAACCATACACATGCAAGTATGGGGTTAGTAAAACCATAAGCATCAATGATTTCCTAACATATAAATCATAATCTTAAAATAACCATAACATATATAAAATTAGACTATGAGAGGGGTATTGAAAATAGGGTTGTATATTACCTCAATAGGAGATGTATTTTTATGACATAGATGCAGATTGAGGTTTTTGGGTTCAAGGAACTCAAGATTTTGTACCCAAAGGATCATGATTTTGGTGAAGCCTAGAGAGCTTGTATAGAACCCGTTACTCTAGACAGAACTAGATGGTAGGAATTTATAATGTATAATGGTATGCTATTAAAAGGTAGTCAATTGTATATTGTAAGGAGTTCCATGAGGGAGAATCTCATTAAAGAGAAGCATAGTGGATTATTGGCTGGACATTTTGGTCGAGATAAAACCATTTCTTTGATTGGTGAGAACTATTATTGGCCATAGTTGTAACAAGATGTTAAGAAGTTTTTATAGAGTTGTGGAATATGT
The DNA here is from genome assembly GCA_027943335.1 of Chamaecyparis obtusa. NCBI lineage: Eukaryota > Viridiplantae > Streptophyta > Pinopsida > Cupressales > Cupressaceae > Chamaecyparis > Chamaecyparis obtusa. The sequence continues at coordinate 2,690,898 of BSBK01001645.1, read as the reverse complement.
TAGATGGTAAAAGGAACAAAGTAGAATACAAGATTGCATCAACCATTACCTATACCAGAGAAGCCATGGGAGGAGATTAATATGGAATTTGTTCTTGGCTTACCAATAGCACAAGGAATTTTAGATTGGAGATGAAGTCATGGTTCATTTTAGAAATGATATATTTCTAGTGGGAACATCTAATAAGTTGAAGATAAAGAAGTTTGATTCATGAAAAATAATAAAGAAGCATGATTCAAGAAATGCTTATGAAGTAGAGTTGCCTAGTGAATTTAATATTTCACAAGTGTTCAATATTTTAGATCTAACAAAGTATAATGAATGAAGTGTTGAGGATGAGGTAACAAAAGAATAGTGGAATATTCTAGTAACTACTTTAGCTACATACGGGATTGAAGACATCTTAGATAGTCATATTAGTAGAAGTACAAGAAATAGAACATATGAAGAGTATTTGGTCAAATGGAAATGGAGGCCTTGTGAAGATTCATCATGGATGTCAAAAGATGAAGTTAATTGCCTTGGTTTTCCTCTAAACACCTGAGATGCGACAAGGTCACTTCTCAAATTACCCTAAGTGTCTGATGCAGGAGCATCCTGGGTGTAAGGGGAATCTTGCATCACCTAAAAATATTATCTAGTTTGTTAATAAGGGCTATGTTTGTCCAGAACTACTATGGATTGTCAATAAGGGCTATATTTGTGAAAAGTTACTAATATTTCTAAAAATTTACTACTTTTAGTAAGTTGTTCATTTGAGATTAGAACATTCTAATTTATTCCTTGGATGTTCACTTTGGTTATATCAACCTGCCAATAAATTTTCATTGCAAGATCAAGTCTAGTTTTGAAGTTATTGAAAATTTTTGGTTTTGGTAGAAGGGTACAACAAATTTGAACTCATCTTTGAAGGCTTTAGACGCTCCAAAAAGGGGTCAACCCTAGTTATGAGTGGCATTTTTTTACTCAATCCTATAGATATCTTCATGCCATTTCCAAAATGGGGCTATAATAGCCAATCGGGGAAATGGGTGATGAGTGATGGTCTCTAAAAGTTGCACTACTTGGGATGGAAACATAAAATTCCTTCAAAAACTCATTTGAGTTCAAAAAGTTGTTTGGGGCCTATTCCAATGTAATAAAATATTAGTAATATTATCTTAGGGATGGTTGACCTCGAAGTTTAGGATTACAATTTCTTGAATTTTCTTGGGTGGTTAAAATTCTACCTATATAATGAAGACCCGTAGGGTTATCTAGGGGAGTTATGAGGATGTATATGGTGGCATTATCTTGTAGATATTGTCATGAAAATGCCCATGTGGCTGTGCATGTTATATTTCTAAATATTGTAATTCTATTTCATTGGAGATAATAGAAAGAAAGGTTCCATTTCTTGCAATTGTTCGGTTCTTACAATTTTTTGTTATTTCTCTATTATTTTGTGTGTGTTTGTGTTGATAAGGGTGTTGGATTAGGTGTGGAAAGGTAAGTACTAAGAGGGGAGGGGTGAATAAGTATTGTAAAATACTTTTAAACAATTTAAACTTCCCTTCACAATCATTTACAAATTTCTCATCATTTGCATGCATCACATGAAACATATAAAAGACATAACAACTAACAAAAATATTTGGTATCACAAAAATCCTTGTTAGAGGATAAAAACTACGGTGGGGATGAAATCCACAAGACTTCACTACTACAAAATAAAGTTTTCTCAGTTATATCTATAATTTTAGCTATTTCTGATAGCTTACCCTATTAAGAGTATTAACTAGGTTAAGAGTCTTCAGACTATTAAGTCTACATTGTGAAAGGATTTTACAATTCTAATCTAAGAACTACACATGGTTAAAGGATTAACAAATAAGATCTACTAGGATCTACTTAGTTAAGAGACTTTACAACTCTAATTAATCTTTAACCAGTAACTCTAAATATGTCTATCAAAATTGCATCAAATATATGTTTATTAGACTCTTTATGCTCACTAACTCATTAACTCATACTGTGTACCTTTCACACTAACAATTCAATGCCCGGTAGATCAAAATATCTATCTATTCTTCACTACTCTTTTACTCAGTGGATTTACTACTTATCACCTTCTCATTAATCTACTTCATACATGAAATCTCCTCTTGCATTCATATCACCTTTCATGCATGCATATAGATCTTCACACTTTGATCTACTTATATATAATTCTAGAAGCGGTACTAGGTGTTCTAGAATCATCTCTTCAAGTGGTGCTTGCATTGGTTAATATTCCAATGTATATTTCATCCTTAATTATCATTGGTAGATTTCACCTCCTAATCATGTGTAATCATCATGTTCTAAACTCCAATGTTTTTTTATTCGATCTCCTCAAGATCTGTAACCATTTTCTGTTCGGTGTCTAGATTCAATGTACTCAAAGATTCTTCTAGTGTCACCCTGCTATGCTTGGTAACGCATTTTCCTTAACTTGGTAACTGTCTTCTCTTCTTAGTTTGGTGCTTGGTAAAATTTGGTTCTCGATGCTTGGTTCTACCTTACTCGGTGCCTATGCTTTCTTCTCCATCACCAAAATTTCCTGTCTTCTTATTTCCTTTACTAAATAACTTTCTCTACCTGACCAACTTGTCTTTCCTTTATTACCGAATGAGTTTGAAAAATAATATGACTTCCTAATACATAATGAGAAAAAAAATAGCTCTTATGAGTATCAATCTCCCCCTTTGGCATTAGTTTGGTATGTTTTTTAAAAACCTCAAAGTCATCAATAAAATATCAAAATTTTGTCCTTGTCTATTCTTCTTCCTCGATAAACATATTACTCCCCCTAAAGTAATATCTCTAGTACATACCCATATCCTTCTACATATCTTCAAATATATCATGTACTCATATATTATTCCTTATATATTCCCCTTTTACATCTATATTAATCATATTCCCCATTTTGGAAAAAACTTATATATATTCCCCCTTTTTAAAAAGAAATTCCAAAACATTAACTTACTACTTATCTAGTGTGGGGATCTACTCAAAAATAGTTTTGTACTTATCATGTGCATCCTTGAGTGATGTCTTCCATGTGTCCTTAAGTAATTTTAACACTACAATTTTCTCTCTTAAATCTAGTGTTAGACTTAGCATACTATCCATAGCACTTACATCTGGTATACTAACCAAATCTTTTGCCTTTTGAATCTATCTTTGTAGTGATTATATGTGTGGTATCAAAATTGTTTGGTGTTCTAGTAGATCCATTTTGATATGTTCTCCTCCTTTCTTAACTCATATTGGATTCCCATCAAGTTCTTCAACTTCTCATAGTATTCTATAATAGACTTAGGCTCAGTGGAAATTTTAGATAATTGCTCGGTGAGCTCTTTTTCCACATTCTTATCTTTTTCTCGGTGAAATTGGAAATCAAAAAAATCTATTGAAATAATAAAAGAATCTTTTGCAGCTCATTTTCCAATTCATTTATTAAATTTGAAAGAGTTACCTTATCTAAAGCAACTGATCGAAGAATTTCTTCAATCACCTTTGTCTCCATCTCCTTCTTATGAACTTGTAGCATATATTTGGTTGTATCTGTGCCAAGCTGGCTGATTTGATTGACAAGTTCTCTCAACTAACTATAAATATCTCATTTCTCATTTATTTTTTCCTTAGGTAGATTCTCATTCAAAATACCTTTTACCTGCTCCAAAACATCTATTTCATCCTTCTTTTCTATGAGCTTATCTTGAGCATCTTTCCTCTTCAACACATGTCTAAACTTAGAGAGTTCCTTTGGGCTCAAGGTTAGAATATCAACCTTAGGTATAACAATGACTTCAATTATCTCAACCTCTTTCTTAGATTTCATCTTCTTTAATTTTCCCCTAGAAGTATATGCCTTCTTTGCATCTATTTGTGTAGATGTTTCCTCAGTTTTATCTTCTTTTTATTTCTTTTTGTCTTCTTGTTTGTTTTCTTCATTCTTCTCCTATTTTTCATCATTCTTCTCTTCTACCTTTTCTTTTTCTATTTATTGTTCTTGTTTTTGTCCTATGGTCTTGATAGTGGTTATTGATTCTTCATTCTGACCTTGTGCAATTTTAGTCTCTTGTTTTTCTTCAATCTCCTTAGTTTTAGTATCCTGATCTGGCTTAATATGGTAATCAAATTCAATAGGTGCATCTCCCATCATATCTCTCTCAAGAAAATTTAATATCTGTACAATTATAGGATCTTCTACCAATAGTCTTTCCTTGGAAGAATCATCTACATCTATAACTTCTATCTCTATGGCCTCGGTTGCCATTAAATCTTCATCATCTTTTACTGTATCATCTAGATCTTTCTCACTTATATGTTCAATTATAACTATCTTTATTTGTTATCAATTCAACTAGTTTAGACTTGCCCTCTTGTTCTTTGACTCCTTCAATAGTCAGTTGATCCATAGAGAAGATCTTTCTCCAAAGATCATCAGTGTCTTTTTGTACTTCATCCAATTGACCAACCATGATTCTCAATGCCCTACCCTTTACTAGGAATCTTTTTGAATATTCTTTTAAGGCATCTTTAATTCCTCTCTTTGTTCAGTCTGGGATAGTGAGTGCAAGGGACCTTTCTCTCATTTTTTTTTGGCAACAAGAGAATACTTCCATCTTGCATCTATTTTCTAATAATTTTTTCCATCAACATTTTGTGCAACTTTAACTGGTGTTATTTTAAACTTATGCAATGTAGTAATGATAGTCTCTTCAATCTTACTCTTCTCCTCATCATTCCTTGAGTCATACTTTAATTGTTTCATGAATAAATGTCCACCATATTTCTCAAGTGTCTTGAGTAGTTCACCAAGGCTATTCACCTTTTTACTTGGTGCAACCTTAATACCAGTGGTATCGCCTTTAATATTTTGTGCATACAATTGTGACTCTATTAGATCCTTATTTGTGTGCAATTTGTCAATATGATTCTTTTCTTCAGTCAGTTCATATTCCACTTGCTTCTTAATGTTCTCTAACTCCAAGGTTTTTATGTTTGCTTGCCTGAGTTCTTCATCCAACTGCTTGTTTTGTTTGACCTATTCTTCATAGGCTTCTTGATTGTTAAATAGCTTTTCATCCAAATCTTCAATCTGATCCTCCAGAGATGTGTTTTCCTCATTCAAATTTTGACCATTTTTCCTAAATCACTTGTAGAACAATCTTTCAGATCTTTTCTTAGTTTCTTGATGAATAATTGAGAACCACTAACCTTTAATTTCAGTTCTTCAATTTCTTTTTCAGATCTGTCAAGGTCTTTGAGAGCTGCTTCAAGATTCTTCTTCAGATGTTTCACTTCTTCTGAACCCATGATCTCCTCAAGTGGTTAAACTTGTCTTTAGAGGACCAAATCTCTGATACCAATTGTTAGGAATGGGAACACTAAGAGGGGGAGGGGGGGTGAATTAGTGTTCTATAATATTAATTTCCAATCACTTGAAACTTAACTCTATCACTTAAATGATGAACTGAATATTACAACAAGTAAAGTAAACAATCATAACACATAACACCAGATATGATTACAGGGAAACCTTGGCCAAAGGAAAAACCCTGGTGGGAATTAATACCCACTAATAATTGTACTTGTGTATTATGAACATGTTAATTTTCCTGAGCCCTGTTAGGAGTTGTCATTACAATGCTTAAGTAGAATGACCTTGTCAAGGGTTAGACCCTATTAGGAGTCTTCAGTAACAAACCCTGTTAGGGGTGGTTGGATCACTTCCAGAGCTCACTTCTCAATAGAGAAGGATATAGCCTCCTGGGTATTAGATACACACTATATCTGCAATGGTGAATTATTGCTATGACACTGCTTGTCTGATCAGTTCCTTTTGTGCGCTGATGCTTTAACCTCTTGTAAAGCTCTATATCATTCTAACTACTCTTCACATACTTTTTCTCTTCTTCTATCAACTTTGTATATCATGCCATGCTGAAATACAAAGGCACATGTCTTATATATAGGCACAACCAAATCTATTTACTAAGTCGACCTATAACCTATTACATACAACGCTTCCAAATGAATTGGCTCAAGCATGTTTACATAAATTTATATTTCATGTTTACAATACATTTACAATAGGCACATAACCTTTACAAAACAATATTATGCACGCTAACCAAAATACTAATAGTGGGCTCCATGCTCTATTTTGTTCTGCTGCTCACTATCTATGTCACTTCAACTCACTGTAACTTCTTCATACTAACACATTTGACCATGCATTGTTAACCATAGCTTAATAACATATCCAAAAGCTTATCTTCAAGGGTGCATAACATAACTTGATCACATACATGTGCACTGATGCTCTTCTCATCAGGTGCTTTACTAACTGCTCTATTCTTCATACTTAGCCAATTTCTTATCTTCTAAGTTATTGCGTTTACACCATAACTCTATATGACTTTGTTTCCATAATGAAAACACTAAATCTTAGTCATATACACCAGTATAGTCAACTTACCAAATTTTTTTCTTATAGAGTTTCTCAAAAGGTTCCATCCCTTATGATGCATGATATGAATTATTATATGTAAATTCCACCAATAGAAGATATTCTTCCCATGTGTTGACATGCCTCGCTAGGGAACCCGAAAGGACAAGACAAAAAATAGAGAAAAGTGCAATTTTTTTTTCTTTTTGACTTACTTAAGTTAACTAGGTATTGAATTCTTAATAGGTTCCCTTACAAGATTATTCCATTAAAAACACATTTCATAGTGCATTAAGATTTAACATAAACTAAAGATAGAATTATTATGATCCATTTAACCACATAAGAGAAAGTAGAGAGAGAAAGACAAGTGTACTAAACCAAATATTTCTTTCTTTTTCAACATGAAATAACATTAACACCTTTAAATTCATATTCTTTCAACAATTATACTTTCCATATTCTTAACTGTAATTTTCTCTCAACAACAATAATACATCTTGATTTCCTTTTCCATAATTTGCCTAGAGATACCCTTCCCAATTATATGAATGCTTACAATATATATTTTACTATACAAGGTCTCATAGGCTTACATGAATATAAATAACACTTTACAATATCTTTATAATTTTCTTCACAAGATAAAATATGCAAAATAGGGAGAATGCCTTCAACAACTTCAAATTCTCCATGAATAGTACAAAAAAAATAATACCTCAAAAAGAATCACCACCCAACCACGTGGATCCATAAAGGTCTACTCCCCCATGCTAGGAGATAGAAAGATTGTTGACACAAGGAAACTAGGGTAGTTTAAGGTTGAGGGACAACCACCCAAACCATAAATAAGAAGAAACAAAGAAACACAAAAAAAAATCCCAAGAGAGGAGTTCCCTAGGATGTTGACCAGGTGAGTGTCATTGCATAGTCCTAAGTGTTGGGATCTCCTAGTAGTCATATTCCTTGGCACCCTCATGTGGCCTACACCAATAGCTACAATGACCCCAATACTCCAAAAAGACCTATGCAGGCCATTGGGTAGTAGGAAAGTATGCTCTTACCTCTTTAGAGGTAATCATAAATATAGACCTACTTGATTCATCACTTGCAAAGGGATCTTGGTAAATGAACATGTTTTTGGCATGTTTGGGGGAAGATATGGCATAGAAGAGTATGTTCTGTTAGGAATGGGAACACTGAGAGGGGGGGAGGTGAATCAGTGTTCTATATATTATTACTTTTTCTGATATCTTGAAACTTAACTTAATTGCTTAAGTACTGAAATGAATATCAATGCAAGTAAGATAAACAACCATATCACATAACACCAAATATGATTACGAGGAAACCCAAATAGGTAAAAACCCTGGTGGGAATTGACACCCACTAAGAACTGCACTAGTGTATTATGATCCCTGTTAGAAGATCTTACAACCCTATTAGGAGTTGATCTTTACAATGCAATAAGTATAGTGACCTAGTTAAGTGTCAGACCCTATTAGGAGTCTTTTACAATAACCCTATTAGGGGTGGTGGCTCACTTCTAGAGCTCACTACTCAATGAGAAGGCTACAACTTCTTGGTTATCAGATACACACTATATCTACCAAAGGTGAACAACTACTTTGACACTGCTTGTTTGATCAGTTCCTTTTGTGTGCTAATGCTTTAGCCTCTTATAAAGATCTAAAAAATTCTAAATTTTCTTTGCATACTTCTGCTCTACTACTATCAACTCTATATCTCATCACATCTAAATACAAGAGCACATGTCTTATTTGTATGTACAAACAAAAATATTAACTAGGTCGACCTTGAACCTATTACATACAATGTTTCCAAATGAATTGGCTCGAGTGTGTTTACATACAATGATATTAAAATTTCTATAACCTAAATACAATAGGTGCATAGCCTTTACAAAAAAATATTATACACTCTAACCAAAATACTAACAGTCGGCTCCATGCACTTTTCTTTTCTGCCGCTCATTGTCTGTGTCACTTCATCCGGCTCTAACTTCTTCATACTAACTCATATGATCATGCACTCTTAGAATTAGTATGATTACATACGTAGAATATTATCTTCAAGGGTGCATGCCATAACTTAGTCATACGCACGTGCGCTGATGCTCTATTCATCTGGTGCTCTATTGACTGTCTAGTCTTCCATACTTAGCCATTTTTCTGATCTTATGAGTAAGTGCACTCACTCCAAAACTCCATATGACTTTGTTGCCATAATAAAAACACTTAATTATAGTCATATAAAATAGTATATTCAAATTTCCAACAATCTCCCCCTTTTTCATTAATGGCAACAAAGGAATATGGTGAAGTTACTAATTGTATCTTTATACAAAACTTTCTAACATATACTCTATCTTATATCTCCCTTATACTTTATAGTTTACTCCCTTTTTACATTATATATACTATTTCCCTTTTACTATATATTCTTCTCCCCCTTTGAAATTAATGACAAAGGTGCTAAAAAATGGAACTTCAAGTACTTATATTGATAATACATCATGGTATGCAATCTAAAGGTTTGCAATTTCTTGCAGCTAAAATGCCTTCAGTGCATCTACTATCTGAAGATGGGTGCACAAAGCATAAGTCAAATTTTCCATCTTTTCCAATTATGTACATGGGCCTTGGTCATATGTAGCCATTTTGGCATCACTCTCCTTGGTATTTTGATTTAGCACATCCAAAGAGGGTGCAAGTGCATTTCTTAGCTGAGTTTGCCTTGCCCTTATCTTGGCCATTGCTTGTTTTTCCTTCTCTATTTTATCTAGTTGTCCTTGATAGACATTATTTAAGATATTTACATCTTTGGAGGGATCTTCTACTAATTTCCTTACTACCTCCATTATTGATTCGGCTTCCTAAATTTTCTTTGAGAGGTTTGCAGTTAATTTGTCCTTGTCCATATAGTCAGCTATGATTTTTCTTCCTTTAGCTATTATCTCCTTCAACAAAGCTTGACCAACTTTTAAAGAGCTAAGGTCAAGTGTGAAGTTTCTTATCAATTCACTTATCCCCTTCTTGAGATACTTTTCTTCTACAACCTTGGCTGCTGATTCTTCTAGGCTAGAGAAGTTCTCCTTGAAGCTTGTTAGGATGGTACTGACATCATCCACTGAATGAAATTTTGTTACCTTCTTCTCTTCTAGTAGTAGATTATTCAGAATGTTGACTAACTCAAAAAATAATTGATTTCTCATCACCTTTTTTTCCTTTTCCTTTTCCATTGCAAGCACACTGATCTTAATCAGGTCTTCTTCTCCCCATGAGTCCGAACTTCTTGTGTCAGGAGTCAAACTTGACAACAATGAAATTTATGGCATAGGAGTGAGAGGTCTTATGTCCATCACTTTTGTCTTTACCCTTATAGGAATTTCAATAGAGGGTTCATCTACTGGTTCATTTTCCTTTTCTTTTTCTTTCTCCTCTTCTTATTCTTTCTCCTTTTCTTTTTCTTTCTCCTCTTCTTCTTCTTGTCCAGTTATATCTTCAATGAGAACTTATTCTTGCTACTTTGGAATTTCTTCAGTGCATAAGATTTCTACTTCTTCAATGTTCACAAATGCTTCTTCAAAGTTATCCAAGTCCTTATTTGTGGCCGCCATTGATATCTCTACATTATCTATCATAATTGTGTCCTCCTTGGCTTCAGACATAGGCGTAGAATCTTGTGGACCTGTCATAGGTACATTTGGAGTCTTAGCTACTTTTAATTTCTCAATGGGAACTTGGGTTGTAGGTGCTGATGATGGATGCATATTTTTTTCCATAAATACCTTCTCAAATGATTTTTCAATTTCCTTAGCAACCAATTCATAATCGCTATTCATAATATGCAGAGTTCTCATCTTGGTTCTAAGGTGCGGCTTCACCAAATTTAACAAGGATTTTTCTTCAAATAAAAATATGGGTAGGTTATCATCTAGTGTCTTCTCTCTTATTCTAAAATATTCTTCTGTTGCTTGTCTTTTCAAGGAATCCATAATGTTCCATGCATTATCTAGAATGACTATTTTTAGTTCTAGAACTATCTTCTTAAATTTGATCATGTGCTTTATAATCATACCATGGATATCTAATTTATCTATCTCAAGGTACTTTTCATATAACTTAGCTATTTGATCAATTCTTTCTTCATCAACTACTCTTGATCTCAATACTTCTAGACTCAGTAGGAATCCTACCTCAAGAGATGCTTGAACATTTTTGCCTTGGCTTCTTGTGGCTCTTGCTGATGGATGGCTTGAGACTGTATGCTTCTTAATCTTAGGCATCTTACTTGGCTCAGGAGATACTTTAGTGGAATCCAAGTCAAATATATATATGATCACATGAGTGATATCATATGTCTTACTCTTCTTTTCCTTTGGATAATCTATTTTCTGAATTTTTACTTTCTTCTCCTTAGGGTCATCAATCTTCTCTATTTTTTGTTCAGAAGAGGGTTTTCTCTCAAGTTGCATTAAAATCTTGGCTTCCCTTGCCTTATCTAGGTTAGCTTGAGTGACACCATGAATCTTCAGTATCTCAGAGGTGATCTTTGATGCTTTGTGCTTGGTCACAACATTGTTTAGGACTGAATCAACCTGTCTAGTCTTTTCTTCATAGGTACCCCATCTTGGTTCATTGGGATCCTTCAGTGCTGATAGGAGGACTTGTGCATAAGATTCCAAAACATGTTCTTCCACTTCATAATCAAGTGGATGAATCCACTTAGTTCTAGGCTCCACTGCTTCCATGCATGTGATGTCTGTCTCTACCATGAAGCAAATACTATCCTTATACTTCTCAACTATGCTCTCAGGTATCCTATACCTTCTCTGCATCTTTATCCTGAATGTCTTGATTTCCAATTCCATGTAGTCCTTCAAGGTACTCTTTGATGATGCCTTGAATGATATTTGAGACATTGTGGGAACAATCTTATCTAGATAAAGATCTAACACTTTACCAACTATATGGAAGTACATATAGATTATGAGTGATCCAAACCTAAATATCTTGCTCTTGTCATGCTTGATTGCCTTGATATTGTCCATAAACTATGCATGCAATATCTCACACAAGTTGAAGCCTCTATTTTCATTTACAATCCTTATGGATGCTAGAATAGTGGTTGCGGACACACTATTTACCCTGTTTGCATGTTGAAACTTGTATCCAAGTATCATAGTCATGAGCTTGATGTCTTTCTCCTCAATCAACTCAGTGGTCATGTTGCCCTTATCATTGCATAACTTATAGGCTTGTTCCACCTATTTCCTGACATCCTTGCCAGTGGGAAGGATGGAGTCAGTCCTAGGTAATACAGTCATCTCATGAATGAGATCAATAGTTATTCTAATAGGGACTTCACCAATCTAGAATAAGTCATCATGAATTCTGCTTAAAATAATCTTGATCCATCCAGATTCATAGAATTCATATGCTATGGTATACTTAATAATAGGGTTGTCTTCCAAGTGCGTGAACTCATCTAGGAAGGTTTTGTCTGGATTCATCATGGTTTCTATGTGTGACCTAATTCTATCCAATCTAACAGGTTCCTTTTTGCAATAAATATATGCACGTATGTCCTCTACATGCATAACTCCCATAGGAGTCCTAGAGAATGCTCCTTCCAAATCATCTAGGGTAGACTTGAATGGATGCTTCTTAAATATGTACCTCTTTCTTTTAGAAACATAAAAAATAACTAGTGTAGCCATAACTTACTTGATTAAATGCTTCAAATAGGATTCCAAGGGTTTTTGAACCATCGCGTCTGAACTAAGGCTTCACAACAAATGACACACTTCTTAGTTTATAGTATCTTCAGTGACTATAAAATTTTTTTTCTGCCATTAATGCTTGCCACATAAACATAGAATCCCACAGAGAATTCCAATCTTCCTTTCTGCTATCGATCAGGAAGTGCGCTCTTGCATACTGCATCTACTAGTCTCCAAATAGTTATAACCAAAGGTGCATACTTAGAGGGTGAGTATACCAGCCGCACAGGGGTCTAGAGCTAATCTAGCTCCCCCTATGACCATGATGGTCATTTAACCATAAATAGGAGGTGCATCCATTGTGGATGCATCCTCAACTATTTCACCAACATTATCCTTCTTTGCTTCTTCCCAAATCAAGCTTTCATCTTCTATAGCTTGCACAAACTTGACTTCTCCCGCTTCATCCAATATTGATCCTTCTAGATTTTTAGGGCTTTCTAGTCTTTGCACTTTTGATCTGCAAAACTTTGAGATATGTCCAGCCTTGTTACAAGAGTGAAAAATAACTGGAGGCCTTATATTCCTCGATGCATTGATGTGAGTTACCATTTTGCACTGTCTAGTTGTGTGACCATTATAATTACATATCTAACATGTAATGTTCTGCGGACTTCTGACATTTTGCTATGGATGACTTCTTTGATTTTGCTGAGTCTAATTTCTTTGATTTGATCTACAATTCATAGCTCCATGACCAAACTTAATGCATGAATAACAATAACCATTGAAAGGTCTTACCTCTTTACAATCTCTTGCTATGTGAACATGCTTGTTACATGCAAAAAAGTTTTGTTTACTAGCTTGCACTCATCTTTAGATGGTTCTTCTTTTTCTTCAGTATGATCTTCAGTCTTCTTGGCTTCTATAGAATCGTTTGGTGCCTTCATTCTTGCTCACATATAATTGACTTGATTTTATGCTTCATTGAATCCAATAACAAAGGTATCTCCTTTAATCTTCTATGCATACAACTGTGATTCTATTAGATCCTTGCTTGTGTGCAATTTGTCAATATGATTCTTTTCTTCAGTCAATTCAAATTCCACTTACTTCTTGATGATCTCTAACTCCAAGATTTTCATGTCTTCTTGCCTCAGTTCTTCATCCGACTACTTGTTTTCTTTGACTTGTTCTTCATAGGCTTCTTGATTGTTAAATGTATTTTCATCTAATTCTTCGATCTGATCCTTCAGAGATGTGTTTTCCTCATTTAGATTTTTGACCATTTTTCCTAAATCACTATTTGAACAATCCTTCAAATCTTTTCTTAGTTTCTTGATGAATACTTGAGAACCACTAACCTTTAGTTTCAGTTCTTCAATTTCCTTTTTAGATCTATCAAGGTATTCGAGAGCTGCTTCAAGATTATTTTTTAGATGTTTCATTTCTTCCGAACCCATGATCTCCTCAAGTGGTTAAACTTGTCTTTAGAGGACCAAAGCTCTGATACCAATTGTTAGGAATGGGAACACTAAAAGGGGGGGGGGGTTGAATCAGTGTTCTATATATTATTACTTTTTTTGATATCTTGAAACTTAAATTAATTACTTAAATATTGAAATGAATATCAATGCAAGTAAGATAAAAAATCATAACACATAACACCAAATATGATTAAAGGGAAACCCAAATAGATAAAAACCCTGGTGGGAATTGACACCCACTAAGAACTGTACTAGTGTATTATGATCCCTATTAGAAGATCTTACAACCCTGTAGGAGTTGATCTTTACAATGAAAAAAGTACAGTGACCTGGTCAAGGGTTTTACCCTGTTAGGAGTCTTTTAAAATAACCCTATTAGGGGTGGTGGCTCATTGCCAGAGCTCACTTCTCAATGAGAAGGTTACAACCTCCTAGTTATTAGATACACACTATATCTACCAATGGTGAACTACTACTTTTACACTGCTTGTTTGATCAGTTCCTTTTGTGCGTCGATGCTTTAGCCTCTTGTAAAGGTCTACAAAATTATAAATTATCTTTGCATACTTCTTCTCTATTTCTATTAACTCTATATCTCATCACACATAAATACAAGGGCGCATGCCTTATTTATATGTGCAAAAAAAAACTATTCACTAGGTCGGCCTTCAATCTATTACATACAATGCTTCCAAATGAATTGGTTCAAGTGTGTTTACATACAATGATATTAAAATGTCTATAACCTAAATAGAATAGGTGCATAGCCTTTAAAAAATAATATTATACACACTAACCAAAATACCAACAATCGGCTCCATGCTCTGTTCTGTTCTGCCACTCACTGTCTGTATCACTTCATCTAGCTGTAACTTCTTCATACTAACTCATATGATCATGCACTCTTTGAATTAGCATCATTACATACTCATACACTTAATTTCAAGGGCACATGCCATAACTTAGTCATACACACGTGCGCTGATGCTCTATTCATCTGGTGCTCTACTGATTGTCCAGTCTTCCATACTTAGCCATTTTTTTGATCTTATGACTAAGCGTGCTAACTCCAAAACTCCATATGGCTTTGTTTCCATAATGAAAAAACTTAATTATAGTCATATACAATAGTATATTCAACTTTCCAACATGCTCTTTCCCCTTGAGAACAATTAGAAATCTAGACCTTCACTAGTTATCTACTTTTATTTGTTTGTTTGTTTTACCTTTAGAGAGCTTGCTATTGAGAGAAAAATATCATGGGTACGAATTACGTGGGAAAAAATGAAATTGACCCTTCCAAACCACTATAATCAAAATCCTCCTTGAGATCAATGTCTCCAAGGAAGTAGCTATTCTAAGAATTTATACTTATGCTTAATAGTTGTAGGGATGTGAGGCCTCAATCCTATGTGCACGACTACATTATTCAAGTACTTTATGGCTATAGGCCTTAATTGTTCTTGTGGGACTACAAGTGATAGTTTTGAATGGATGCCCTTACTAGAAACCTTTGGATAGAATCCACCTTGTTTATCTTTGAAAGTGTCATAATATTTGTGCAAGGAGGGGGAAGAATCTCTCCTAAAGGTTACTCACCATAAGTATCACCTTGAGCATTTGGAGGAGGCTAATATGAAATTTTAGGTCTCATTATAGAGTCTCCTTTGAACCATATTCTATTTAGATCTCAAATAAGGCAAAAAAATAGGCACCTCTAGGGGGTGACACAACTATGTGAGATGATTGGATATCCAAGTTATTTTGATCACTAAGAAAAATTCCTTAGGTAGATATTTCTTGAGTGTCTTAAAATTGTGCTAGACCCGTGGAAACATTTTTGGATTCAAGAGGCCACTTGAACATATACATTGCACTATTGCTTCCTATTAGTTAGACTTGTCACAATTACTTGTATCTCTCAAGGTTGATTTGTCCCTTGCTGGATTATTTTTAGAATTGTGTTTTTTCCTCATTTGAGTGTGATAATCAAATATTTCCCTTGAACATGTTGGTTAACCAAATCATCACTTCTATAGGCTATGCCCCATATTTTCCAGCACAAGAAATCTAAGCTCCCACTACCTTTGGCTTATAGAGAAAAGAAAGAAACCAACTAAAGAGCTAGGAAGCATTAGTACATTATTGAAAATATTTAACAAGAGCTCCAAGACCATAAAAAATTTGACAATATTGTCTTCAATTAAAATATCCCCAACTACTTGCACAAGCTTGATCGAAATTGAGATTTTGTCAACTTTGAGACCTACAATTAAACCTTCTTCTTTTCATCCATCCTTCATCCTTATAATTAGTCATTATCACTCCCCTTATTTGGAGCACAACATCCTTTCCATGGATCTAAATCAATCCTTTTTATTGATTGTCCCTCAATCCAACTTCATCAAGACCCATCCAATCTTGTCTTTCATACCTTCATCATCAGTTATAAGTGGAAAGATTTATCAAGGTGTCTTAGAAATCCTAATATTTAATCAAAATTGAACCCTTTCACTTGAGAACATAAGTCCATCTTAATTGGTTTTATCCAATCATTGTTATCCCCTTCTTTTCTTGTGATAATTAGTCTATCTATGAGTAGAACAAGGGTTTCAACATTGCTCTTTCAAAGGATCTCCTTTTCACTAAGGTTGTCCCAAACCTTCAAATAAAATCAAATATTGAGGCCCTTCCCTCACATCCAATCAAATAATCAAAATCAAATCAAATATTGAGGCCCTTCCCTTGCATCCAACATCAAATATGATATCCTTGAGGCCCTGCACTTATAATCATTTAAAAAATACAAGTATTTCTCCTAGTCCTAAGTTTATATCTCACATTTATAAAATTTTATCTTTAATATTATATCTTAATCATCCCTAATCCATCTTAATCTTATCAATCCATCTAATTGAGGTATGATTAATCATCCTTCTAATTTTCCTTCTCCATCCACATATTATTCTAATCCAATCCAAAACCTCTCATTCAACCATCACAAATATGGACTGGTTTCACAAAATGGTTTAGGACTTTCAAGTTGCAAATCCCAATCCTCAAATCATACATCCATATCAACCAATCCATCAATCACATCCCTCCAACTCATACCTTCATCAAAATAATCCAACACCTCACTACTCATATTTCTCAACCAAACCCACTTACCAACTCAATTACATTATTCCACATATATCTACCATATGGACATCCATTCTATCCAATCCCAATCCATATCCCATTTCTTATCTTTCCTCTACCTTTGAAAAGGGAAATAGATATCATTATCCTTCACCCACATATGTTTCCCTCCATCACCAACATAATGCCTCCAACATACCCAATCTTTCCCAAGAGATTGAATAGATTCAAATTATTATCCTTAACTTACAAAATGGGGATCAAAAGAAGAAGTTTACATTTGAAGATATGTGTCCTCCCCACTTTCTCCAAATCCATAATCCTCATCCCCCATCAAACCCAAATCCTCTACATAATTTTTAACCTTTACATAATGCTAATCCTCTAAAATCCATATCATCCTCACCTTGCAAGAAATCCTTCATTAACTGGGAAAAAATATTAGCAAAGGAGTCTAAATCCCCAACTCTAGATAAAGTATTCAAATCTCACCAAGTCATTCAACCACCTCAATTCCCTCCAGATTAAGATGTAACTCAAAATCATAAGCCTTGTGAGTCTTTAATCCTTCCATCCACCCAAGTTTAAGCTTCCACCTCCACCATCACTACTTCCAACATTCACCATCCATAAATCTATCCAAAAAACTCTCCAAACTATCCATCCTCATGCACCCATACCATGGCTAATAGAAGAATATTGGATTCCAAAGCTAAAATTCACAAAAACCCAAGGATCAACAAATCCAAAAAACCCAAGGATAAACATGTCCCATCTAGAACACATGTCCAAGAAAATAAAAAATGATCCAAAAGTAATAAAAATTCAAAAGGCCATAAAGGCCCAAAAAGAAAAATTGAAGAATCATGTGGATTCCCAAGCTACTCATTGAAGAAATGCATCTCAAAGAGATAATCCAAATTGGCATCCAAAATTACTAATCCAAAGTATTCCTCCACTCATAAGACCTACAATCCTCCATCTTCCAAATCCATTTAGGGTCCTTATGCACCCAAATCCACTATCCTAAGTCCATCATCCCCTTCATATATCTAAAAATCCACATTTTCTCCTACATCTCTTTCACAGTCTCCTCCTCCAATACTCTAAAAATCTTAAAGGTGTGTCAAAATGATGTTATTTCCAATTCCCCCATCCATTTGTCCATTAGTTATCCAACCTTTCATAAATAAACCAACATTCATCCTGTTAGCCCATTTTCTTGTCATTACCAAAATCTAATGAAAATGTTCTATTCTTGTTAAACCCTAAGAAAGTTGCCATATCCTGCTAGAAACTAGTTTTGACCAGTGAAGAAGATATACGATGTATTATGGCTTGCAAGTTTAGCCAGGGATAGTTTAAGGTGTGTACAAGCTTCACTTAAGATTGCATGTGCTGAAATGAAAAAACCAAAGAGATATGGCAGTTTGAAGGTCTAAGAAATAGGTCTATCTATATTGCTAGGGTTTCAAAATTTGTCTAAATCCACAAACCCTAGCCAAATCTATTTCTTCATTATCTTTTTTGGGCCACTTAAGTCTTGTTTGTGCACATGCTTTTCTTTTAATTTGTTCACGTGATCTTTAGGTCTGGGCGGTCAATTATTCATTCAACGATCTGAAACTAAGGTGTTCTCTTAATCTCTTATTCTGGACGGTTAATGCTTTAAAATCTAGCGACTTGGTGAATTTAGTGTTCACATATTCTCCTAATATTAGCAGTTATGTGTCTAACATTCAGTGACCTGGCGAGTGGTTTAGGCTTCCTTCATTCATTGAATATCCAAATAATGCAGTCAAATGTGCTGGCACTCAAAGATAAAACATGGACCATTGATGTAGATAGAGATCGATAGATGGAACTAATTCTTGAAATGAGACTTGAGTTAAGATAAGTATCTGGTGATTATGAGATTGCCTTAGTTGCTCATTCTCTGAATGAAACCCAAGGTTAGCCAAGCATCCAATGATTCAGAGATCAAGCTTTTCGTGCATTCTCCAGATATAACCCTAGTCAAGGTAAGTATTATGAGATTACGAGACTTTCTTTAGTTGCATGATGTCCAAATGGGCCCAGGTTAAGTCAAAGTTAGTGTGTGTGTGTGTGTGAATTTTGTACCTAGCTGTAGACACAACACTTCAGTAAAACATTAGAGGTTAGCAAAAATCAAAATCATGCAATGAAATGGAAACTAAGCTAACCAGGTGATTTACTGCCTTCTAGTAGATGGGAGTATGATATTCTCAGATCGGACCAAGACCAGTGACAATGCAACACCTAAATGAAGGATTTGAATGCAAAAGATGGATACGAGATGAATGCAGATTTATTCTATATTTTTGTATTTTCTATGCAATAAGAATGAGAAACTTAATATGAAACTAAACTAAATGAATGATAATGATATTGACTGTAGATTTAATCTAAGAATGCTATGAATGATATGAAAATCTATGATATGAAACTATGCAAAAGCTAATGATCAACTATGAAAGATCTCACAAATCGCCTGTCGCAAGTGCTCAATCCTTCAATCTCCAATTCACCAAAGTAATTGTGCAAATTTGAGTGTTGATTTGTAAAGAGTAAGTTTTCTCTTGATCCTCTGGAGCAATTTTTATTTGATGTGTGTGTGAATTTTGTACCTAGCTATAGAGACAACACTTCAGTAAAACATTAGAGGTTAGCAAAAATCATAATCATGCAATGAAATGGAAACTAAGCTAACCAGGCGATTTACTGCCTTCTAGTAGATGCAAGTATGATATTCTTAGATCAGACCAAGACTAGTGACAATGCAACACCTAAATGAAGGATTTGAATGCAAAAGATGGGTATAAGATGAATGTAGATTTATTCTATATTTTTGTATTTTCTATGCAATAAGAATGAGAAACTTAATATGAAACTAAAATAAATGAATGATAATGATAGTGAATGCAGATTTAATCTAAGAATGCTATGAATGATATGAAAATCTATGATATGAAACTATGCAAAAGCTAATGATCAACTATGAAAGATCTCACAAATCGCCTGTTGTAAGTGCTCAATTCTTCAATCGCCAATTCGCTAGACTAATTGTGCAAATTTGAGTGTTGATTTGTGAAGAGATGAGCCTTGATTTTATAGAAATCTAGGGCTTTGGGGATGCAAGAGAAAAGCCATAAATCACTCTTGATAAACTCAGGTTGATTTTTGAGTTATCAGGAAATTAAGAATAATTAACTCACAAAAATCATGCAAAAGCAGGGTTTAACTGAAAATAGAGTTTAGATCAAATTTCAACTCATCATCAGATGTTGAGTTTCAATTTTGAAATTGATTGTTAATTTCTAGTTGTTTGCTTTTCTAATTGTGCATGATTTAATATGAATTAATTTTAGAAATAAAGTGATTTATTCTCAACTTAACTGATTTTTGAGATTAAAACAATTGATTTATGGGTTAATCAATTATTAAATCAAAATTTATCCCAAAACTATATTATTAAATATTGACAATTGACATGAATTAATTAAATAAGAATTTAATCAATTAGTCATAAGATTTTAGATTTATTGTCAAAATTAAATAATACAATTTAGGAATAATTTAATTAAATCCAATTAAACAATTAAGTGGCAGTATTAAATCTATTTAATTAAATATTCAGAATATTCAATTAATCAAACTTAAGGATAAATAAGATTTATCACCAAATAATTATTAAATTAAAGATAATTAGGATAAATAGGAATATTGCTAGGAATATTCGCTGATGCAAAATTTAGGATAAAATCAATTAAGATTCAATAATGTGCAGATGTGCCTTTGGTTAGGACTTTTGTGTTGATTTCAATCGGATTATTGATGTAAGAGGTTAATGAACCTATAGCCGATTTTTGGGGTATTACATTTTGCCTCTCTTTGAATCACTGTGCAAAGCGTAGTGGTTCAAAGAATAGTTTGTGCTTTGATATATGTATGAAACTAATTTGATTTGAAAGATTAATTGATTTTGAGATAGAAACCGATTGAAAGATTTAAAGATTCAAGATTTAAGATTTAGGTCTTGAGTGACCAAAGATAATGTCAACTATAGCAACAATGAACCGATGATTACGAAAAAGTCTCAAAATGCTTGATTCTGAACCTTATGATTGCAAAGAAGTGAGTGACCAATTCCAGACCTGAATGTCCTTGTATGAATCATATTGGTATCACATCTTGAACCCATCAGTTATGAAGAAACAAGGAAATGACGCTAATGAACCAATAGTTACAAAAAGCTGATACAGTTTACAAGATAGATTTAGGATACTAGATTGCAATAGATTTTCCCCAAGTGATGAGGACTTTAGATGAATCAAAAACTAGATGTGGTTGTTGTCTTGATTACTAAGAGAAATATTTGATTGACAAAATTGAGTTACAGACTTGAATGATGTGCAATACCAGCCCCCTTTGGGATCAAAATTGAAATTTGACAAGAAAAGTCAATGTTAAATGGTTTAGAAGCATGTTAATTGATTTGAGAATTGGTTATACACATTCGAGAATGCATTCTGCATCATTTAGAGGTCCTAGAGACCAAGTTTGACTAGGTTAGGCCATGAATTGACCATAGTTGACCAAGTTGAAATTTTGATAGTTTGATGTAAGATAATCAGTTAAGTTGAATTCTAGATTTCTGTGATGATTGAAGGTCGATTATGCAAGTAGTTAATATTATGAATGATCTCAGATTTTGATTTTGATCCCAAAAAAGGATTCTACTTACTATTTCATTTGAGAAACCTTCATACAATGTTCAGTCCTTGTGTCATGTTTAGCATTTTTGGTTTTGAAGAATCGTTTAAGTGTTCAAGCAATTTGTGAGATCATGCAAAGTGCAAAATGAAATGCAGAATGAAATGCAAACCTAGGACCTAGGACCTAGTCACTGATCATGTGTCGATTTGTTGTCATCATTGAACTTTTTAGGTAATTGGATAAATCAATACAACGCCCACTAGTTATGAAACTATAGACATATGAATATTGATTTGTATGCGCAAGAATCAATACAACGCCCACTGGCTAGACAACCATGGACATATGAATATTAATTTTATTTTCAGAATGTCAGATTAGATATAAGCACCAAGGCACAAACGCCAGGATGACCTAAATATCATGTCCATTTTAATATAGCAATTTGTATAAGCATCAAAACATAGACGTCGTGATGACCTGAATATGCCTTGCATTACAAACGCATCAAGCAGTGAAGAGATCTTTCTAAATCCAATGTGAATTACTTGTAGTGACCCTTTATCATTCAAATCCTTAGGTAAGATCACATTTCACAATAGGAGAACTCACTCACTAAAAAAGAAAATAGTTAGATCAAACTTCCTTCAATTTTTTGGTATCAATGGTCAAGGTACACATGGCCATCTAATACGAGATAAAGGCTCTTATAGACGAACACCATTTCAATCCAGAATTTCCAAAGTTGTTAGATTTTCACATACAAGTAGAAAACAAAGAAAAGATTATGCCCCCAGTCATCACTCTCTAAATCCTATAAAGGACATCATCGAAGAGCTCGAAGGGACACAATATGCAAAAATCTCAATGCGAATCAGTAAGCATACAAGGAGATAAAAGCATGTAAAAAGAATAGATTGTTTTCAATTTGTGTTTGATGTTTGATTGCGTTGTTGTAGATGCAAAATCCTTTCTAGAGAGGAGACAGACATATTGAATCAGATGAAGCTTCAAAGGACTCCAACTGGATATGACTTGTTTAAGATGTACTGAAGGCCATAGGATATGACATTGATTTCCCCCAAGTGTTAAGCATTGATAGGATATAGATGCTTGAGCTGATTGGTGCACAGACCAACTTTATTCAAACAAGGATATATACAGACTAAAGTAGACTAAAAGCTGGGAAAGACCAAGATTGTGTTGATAAATGGAGCGTTTTGAACAAGTGGCACCCGTTTGCTAGGTTTTCACCATCTTGGCAGAGATTCTATTTTTGCTACCAAGGCGCCTGTTTCCAGGTTTTCACCAAGGCACTTTTTCTTTTTCTCATTTTTTTTTTTCATTTTTAAAATTTTTTTTTGTACTTTTGATATTTTTTGATTTTTTTGTGAATCATCAAGGCACCTATTGCTAGGTTTTCACCAAGATGTTCATTTTTTCAGGACTTTTTCTGATTTTAGAGATTTTTTTAAAGACATTTTACCATAGACTAAATGCCTTAGGCATAGAATTTCTTCAAATGGAGAACGTTGATTGGTTCTCAAAGCTGTTCTCCTTTAGTCATTGAGAGTTGGTAGGCTCTAGAGCCAAAAGTAGTAGTGATAACAAAAGGACCCATCTAGTTGGGCTCAAACTTCCCCTTGCGCTCTCTATGTGATTGATTTTTAGGATTCTCTCTCAAGACTAGATCGCCAACGTGAAATTCTCTGTGTCTAACTTTCTTGTTGTAGCCTCTAGACATTCTTTTCTGATACACTCTAAGATGATCATACGCTGCTTGTTTGCACTCATCTATTAGTTCAAGTTCTTACAACCTAGACACTCTGTAGTCATCGTCAGTTACTAGACCATGCATTCTAATTCTTAGTGATGGAATTTCAACCTCAATAGGTAGTACCGCTTTAGACCCATAAACTAAAGTGAAAGGTGTACCCCTAGTGGGTATTATGATAGTTGTTCTGTAGGCCTAGAGATCTAGATTGATCATTAGATGCCAGTCTCTTTCTATTTTATTAACTGTACGGTGCAATATTTGTAATAGATTCTTGTTAGAAGCCTCTACTTATCCATTCCCTTGAGAATAACAGATAGATGACCAATGTTGTGTAATCTTGAATTTGGCACATAGATCATCTAAGTCTCTATTCTTGAATTGTCCACCATTATCTATAACTATAGAGTGTGGAAAACCATACCGACATATGATGTAATTTAGAATGAACATAGAAATTTGCTTGTTGGTTGCTTGAGTCAAGGGGACTAGTTCTACCCATTTTGTAAAATAGTTTGTAGCTATTATGATATGGGTATGTCCATTAGAAGAATGAGGATGTATGGATCCTATAAGATCAAATGCCCATTGGTGAAAAGGCCATTTTTTAGTAAAGGGAATTAGATCTTTCCCTAGAGTATGAATTAAGTTACCATGTACTTGGCACTTCTGACAGTTCTTAGTAAACTTGATTGCATCTTTCTCCATTTCAAGCTTATAGTACCCAGCCCTAATAAGCTTTTGAGCTAGTGTTAAACTGTTCAAGTGTGACCCACATATACCCTTGTGGACTTCCTTGAGTGCACATTGAGACTCTTCCCATTCTAAACATCTAAGTAGTGTACCATCTAGACCTTGTTTGTACAGATCATTACCAATGATGACATACCAGGATGCATTGTGGATAAGGTATCATTTCTCATGGCAATTGAAGGTATCGGGAATGATTTGGTCTTGGTTATAGGAGAAAAGGTTTTTGTATCAAGATGAATCATGACCAACAACAATGTAGATCATGCAGGTTTTGGGGGAATCATATGCAGGATAAGATAGTGCTTCCACTAGGAACTCGTAGTGTAGCTCATGTTCAGGCTACTGTAATAGAGTAGATAGTGTTGCCATTGCATCGATAGCCTTGTTCTCTATTCTAAGAATTTGTTCAAATGTGATGGATATGAAATACTTCTTTAGATCATCTACCATTCTCTTGTATGGAATGATCTTTTCATCTTTCATTTGGTACACATCATTGACTTGATGGATAACAAGTTGGGAGTCCCCATGAATGTGTAGCTCAGTCACTCTCCACTCAATTGCTAGTTTCATACTATTAAGAAGGGCCTCATATTCAACAATATTATTTGTACAAAGGAAATTTAATCTGAATGCTTTGGGTATTGAGTACCCTTGAGGAGTGATGAATAATATGCCCACTTCTGATCCATTCTGTGTATAGGAGCCATCAAAGAATAATTTCCATTCTCTAGAAGAAAGATTCATGATAGAGGAATCTGGGAACTCTATTTTCATTGGTGTATCATCAAACATAGGTGCATCTACCAATTGATCAGCAATAACTTATCCTTTGATAGATTTTCTTTCAACATATTCAATGTCAAATTCACTTAAGAGCATGACCCATTTGGCTAATCTACCTGTGAGGGCAGCTTTGTGTAGTGTACACACAGAAGTAGTGCACTTCTCTAAGTCATTACATCAAAGGAAATCCATGAAAGGGAAACCTTCAATAGTGACCTAGAGCTCTCTATGTATAGAGTTGCAAGATTGTAAAATTGCTCTCAGCTAGAGCTAATAAACTTATGACCTTTCTAGTCAACCACACAATGAGAGATTCCAAAATTGAAGACAAGGGAAAGAGTGCCAATATCCCCAAAGAATCAAATGGAAATGCAATGCAAGTAAGCTAAGAATGAGGATGCAAGCTAGTCTATGAAAATGAAAGTGCAAACTAGGCTATGAAAGGAAAGTACAAGTCTTACAACCCCTCCTAATTAAACTATGTGAGATTAATCTATAGCATAAAGAAAGTCTATACTAAGAATGCCATGATTATGCAACTACGAAAGCAAGAAAGCAAGCTAAATTAAATGCAACAACAATATCTTCAAAGCTTGAATGCAAGAATGTCTTCAAAGAGCTCCAAATGACCTAGAAAACCTACAGCATAACATTAGCATAAAAGAGATAGATTATGAAAATAAGGAAGAGAGCTCTTCTTTTAGAGGAAATGAAAAGGAATGGACCATGGAGATTAAGAGGCAAAAGACTTAATTAAGGGTGGAGCTTAAAAGAGGAGCGATCCATGTGCACACATATCCTCCAATGAGAAAATAAGAGTTGACTTTTGTGTCCATATGAGACAAAAAGTGCTTTTCTTCTTTTTATAAAATAAGAATAATGCTTTATTTGTGCAACTTAGGATAAGATGAAAAGTGGGGGCTTTTTATTTAATAAAAGGGGAGGAAATATTCCTTTTAAATAAATAAAGACTTTAGGATAAAATGGTTAGCCCAAGGAAAATAATAAAAAATGATAAAAAGGATTTGATCAAAGAAATTGATATAATTGATAAAATGTTGATTTTTGAAAATACTGATTCAGGGATTTGATAAATTGTAAGAATGGGGCCCAAAGTCTAGGTGACCATTTTAGGGTGCATACATTTTCCCCTCTTTGACTAATGTGTGATCATTTCAGGAACACATGTAGTCAAAGAAGTTGAAATGTGAGATCGATTTGGGATCACAAAATAGTCCAGATGTGTGTTCGACGGATGGGAACACATCAGGAAAAAGCATAAGCATAAGTTGAAAGACAAGACCAACACCGTTGCTATTAAGTGATAGTCAAGTCTCAAAATAAAAGATAATAATCAAAAGACAAGATCAAGACCATTGCTGTTAAGTGATAATCAAGTCTCAAAATAAGAATCTCAAGCTAAACTAAATGATAAAGCTAAATCAAAGATTAAAGCTGATAGGTACTGCCCCCTTGGAATCAGAATCAAAATCAAGTAGAGGAGAACAT
Organism: Chamaecyparis obtusa; assembly: GCA_027943335.1. Lineage (NCBI taxonomy): Eukaryota > Viridiplantae > Streptophyta > Pinopsida > Cupressales > Cupressaceae > Chamaecyparis > Chamaecyparis obtusa. The sequence goes on along the minus strand of BSBK01001645.1, from coordinate 2,664,478 downwards.
CAAAATTGATAAACTTGATCAAAGCACTAGAAATCATGATCAAAGGTGAAAGATGATAGGATAACCATCAAGTAGTGAAGATATGCCCCAGTTTGACTGAGAAAGATATAGGATAAAGATGAAGTCAAACCTCAGAGAGGTGAATTAAAATGAATGAAAGACTAGAAGGTCAAAAGAGATGGGATTGAAGAAATGAGGATGCCCCAATGAAGATTGAAGGATCATGCCTCAAATGGTCAGCCAACTGCACAAAAGAGGGTGAAATTTTGAAATGCAATTTTAACTATCAAGATTAGCTCAGATTTCTATTTCAAGTCTGAAAATGGATCCAAGATGTTGAAATTAGCTAGGGGTGTAATTTTCATGCAATTCTGAGGTGTTTTGAAAATTAGGTCAAAAAGTCAAAATGCTAGGAATAGAAAAGGATGTGATGTGAAAGACAAGGAGTGAAAGACATGATCGAGAAAAGGAAAGGTGAGCACAGTTGACCAACTAGTCCATGAAAGATAAAAGCGAGAGCACTCTCCATATGCAAGGTGCAAAAACTAATCTAACATGAACCTAGGAATGCAAGCTAGTATGAAAGTGGTTGACTTGCAAGGTCACAACGCCAATAGACATCTAATAATCATCATCGAGAATTATTGGTAGCATTGCAAGATCATACAATACACACTAGTATGACCATGTGAATTTGAATATGATCTATATCAAATAGAAATGTGGGAATCCCACCTAAGCATCAAAGACATATAAGTCAAGATGACTAGTGTAGTGAGATTTCCTAAATTTGATATAGCAAGATTATGCTCGCATTGAGACACAAGAAAGTCAAGATGACTATAAGCATGCACTTGTGAAAAATAGTCAAGGATAATACCTTGTAGATCCCAATGTCAAGTGGAACAAGCATAAATGCTAATGAAAGTGAGGACCAACAAAATATACCCACAAGCAGAAAGCAAATAAAACATGTTCTCATGCCCCAGTCTTCTAGCTCAGCATCATCAAAAACTATTAGGGATAGAACAATCAAAAAATAAATCATCATAGATAGCACACAAAGAAATAAAGTAAATGTCAGCAAGTCAAGTGTTTAAGTGCATGTGTGTAGGTCATAGAGTCAATCTTTGAGTATCGCATTTGCTAGCAAGAAATATCATATCATGCTAGACTATGGGTAGGATATCTGATAAGTGTTGAGAAACACTTGACACTAGGGAAGTGTTGAAAAACACAGTTGGGGTAAGTGTGACTATTTTTTAGAATTTAGAATTTTTTGATTTTTTTGGTATTTTTGAAATATATAATTTTTTTGGAGATACATCAAAGCACCTATTGCTAGGTTTTCACTAAGATGATCATTTTTTCAAGACACTTTCAAATTTTTAGATTTTTTGACAATATATCATTTTTTTGGGTTTTTCTCAAGATCAATAAGGTATATACAAAGAATGCCCCTAGATAGAATGGACATCAAAATCCCAAGTAAGATCACATCATGTAGTCCCAAAGTCTAGGAAGGTGGAGGACAAGAGGGATTAGCAAGCTGGTGGAAGAGATGGAAGACAAGAGAATGAAGGAGAATGAAAGGAAGAAATCCTCAAAGGAAAACTCTTCAAGAGTACCCAAGCTAGGGAAAAATTTTCATGTAAAGCACATTTGGACAAGCAATGATAGGCCAACATAGGATAAGTCACAAAAGCATAATGCAAAAGAAGGAAAGGATGTAGTCCAAATGAGTAGACATGTCAAGAGGCTTCATAGCATCTTGTTTTACTCTTTTTTATTAGATCAAGACCAAAGGGGAAAACAATAGTGAAAGAATAGAAGGAATGGAGGAAAAAAAATATGAAGGCTAAACATGAATGGAATGAAAGCAAGATCATCGTAAGGTAGCTCACAAGATAGCCAAATATTTGTGTATAGGTCAACATTCTCAAGATCAAAGAGAGAAGATGGAATGGATGAAATATGTAGAAGAACTATGTATGATGCCTGATTGCTAGGTTTTCATCATGGTACTTATCCAAGGTGCCACAAGGGAGTGGTTTTCACCATAGGATGAATTTATTTCTCTTTACTTTTGCTACCAAGGCACCTGTTTCCAGGTTTCCACCAAGACACATTTTCAATTTTTTTTTTCATTTTCTTTTTTTCATTTTTCATTTTTGGAAGAAGGCAAGCTTTTTAGATAATACTCCTTGAAAGGATAAACCATGATATTCTAAGGAGTCAAAATGATATGCTCAAAGATGCTAATAGGGAAAGGAAGATGAAAGAGAAAATGGAGGATAAGGTTTTATGTAAAGCGAGTGAGGCTGGAAGATAGGAGGAATAAGCAAATGAGGAAAAAGGATAGAAGGTAGAAGGATAATGAATGGAGGGATTGTGAAAGGGTAGATGGAAAGGAAGGAAATATCAACATCAAAACACACCTTGAAGGGTGGTGAGAGGGTGGAGGAAATGTGAATGAAGGAATACGAGATGGAATATGGTGAATGTTTAGCAGAGGTTGCGGTTTAGGCACATGGAATGGAAGAACATTTTTGGAAGAAGATGAGGCGGAAGCCTTTGGAAGCTGGAATGTCAACTTCACTTGTTTCTAAACATTAGAATCTTTCAAGAGAGACTTTGGAATCCATATAGCCTTAGGCTTTTCATTTCTTTTTGATGATTTAGAGAGAATATCTTCAATGATGGATTTTGGAACCCATGCTTGTCTTGTAATTTTCTTCTTAGATATCTCTTTTGACTTTATGTATCCATGTTGATTAGAGGAGACATGGTGATCATCTTTTTTTGATGGATTCTTGTAGTGTTTCTTTTTCTTGTATTGAACATTCAAGTTACTTCCAAAAGACTTGGGTCTTGTGGAAGAAGAAGAATAATATGACTGGTTTAGATGAGTGGGTGGATGAAAAGGATTCAAGGGTATGAATCTATGTTTCTCTTGAGGAAAGATAGGAGATGGAGGGATGTAAGGACCCAAGATGGATGAAGAATTAGGAGAGTTAGGAGGGGAAAGTGAAGGGACATAAGGGCCCAAGATGGAAGGAAGATGTGAAGCCCTTAGTATTGATGGAGAAGGTCCAATGATGGAAGAGGAAGATGAAAAAGGATAATCAATAAGTTCATCAACATCTATATGACAACCAAGTACATCAACATATTTAGAGTGAGCATTAGGATTTATAATAGGATCATGAACATCTTGAATAGGAGAAACTTCTTCGATAGGATTGTTTAAAGCTTTCAAAGACTTAGGAAGAGTAGAAAGTGGAAGGGAACATGGAATGGTAGAATAAGAAGATGGAAGGCTTTGATCTTGACAAGTTTCTTTGGATAGCATAAGTGCATCATTTTTTTCTTCATTTTCAATAGGCTTAACATTGGAAGTAACAACACCATTTTTAATAACCTTAATGGAAGTATCATCTTTGGAAAGCATAAGTGTAGTAAGGTTATTTTGATTGTCAATAAGCTCAACAGTGTGAGTAGTATCTTGATCTTGCTTAGGAGAAGACTTAAGACATGGTGGAATGAATGAGATAGGGTGTAGAGGATCAAAAGAACCATGAAACAGATGAGAGACATCATGCAAAGGATTGGATGTCATGGAGGGTTCTTGATCTTGATCTTTCTTTATGTTATTTTCTTTATCATTTTTAGAGTCCTCTCAACATGGAGCCACTTCTAAGGACAAGGAAGCATGTTGGAATTGTATGGATGGCTTTCGAAGAGATGGTGAATGACTAGTTGAAGTAGGCAGTATAGCGCATAAAGGATTAGGCTCTTTAGGTTAAGCATTATTAAAAGTATTTGTAGCCAAGTGAAGGTTAGCTTGAGTTTCTTTAAGAGGTAGCCCTTGAGAATAACTATAAGGAACCACATGAAAAGTATTAGGATTTTTGTTGGATGAAGGATTTGTGACAAATTTGGAAGACTCAAAAGCTTTAGGAAATGTATGGGTATTGGAGGAAGTAGAGGATGGAAGGGAACCATCACAAGACAAAGGTCCATCATTAACATAATCTTGCTTGAGAATGTCATCTTTATTTTTAGCATGAGAATTCTTAGAGGAGAAATGCTCATAGTATCTACGTTTATAATCAGCACGAAAATTTTTCTCTTCCTCAATAGAAGTAGATGTATCATATTGGTCAAAACAAATATCATAATCCCTTTCAAAATCAGAATCATATGGATCACCATATCAATCTATCCAATAGGATGACCCTTTAGTAAGCTTGAGCAGATGATGAGGAGGACTCTTAGGAATAGAAGTTTCATAGGCATGACTATATGGGTCATCATCATAGCCATCATAATAGTCATCATAGTCATCAAAGGTGGGTGTGTCACTCTTCATGGGAGAGGTATCACAAGGATTACTATATTTCTCATATTGAGAAGTAAGACTCTTGGGAGAAGTAGAATATGAATGAGATCGTGAAGAAGAAGAAGGTGAGGACCTAGTGGAGGAAGAAGACTTGGATAATGAAGAATGAGAATAATGTCTAGAAGAATCATGGTGAGACTTGGAAGATGAAGAATTCGTTTAATGTCTAGAAGAGTCATGGTAAGACTTGGAAGATGAAGAATTTGAATGGTGTCTAGAAGAGTTATGATAAGACTTGGAAGGTGAAGAAGAAAGAGAAGACTTAGAAGATGAAGAATGTTTGGAAGAAGGAGGTCCTGATATATCATGTCTATGATCCTAGCAAAGGTGTCTGATTCAATCATCTTTTCTTTAAGTTTGTCACCCATGAGATATACAAAAGGACTATTAGAGGAATAAAATTCTTTGAATTGAGAAATGAGTTCAAGATCATCTATTCTCAAGAAAAGTTCCATAACAAGGTAGTTGAAATTCATGGTTGTAGAAGATAAGGAATCAAGCATGGAAGAAATGAATAGAAGAGATGAAATAGAAGAAGGTAGACTAGATAATGAGAGGAAAATAATCAAGAAGACATGAAGAGTTTAGGAAGAATCATGAAGAAAGAAGAGAATGGAAAAAAATGGGAGACTAGGAAGACATGGAAGAAGTGGAAGAAAGAAGACCAAGAGTCATTTTTTGTAATTTGATACCATTGAAATTCATTTGGATATTGAGCAACATGTCACAACACCTAAGATCTGAGATCTGGACTGACCAAGGAAGACTGGAAGTGACACAAATCAACTTCAGATTGCAAGCAGTAGTGAGATAGTAAAAGGACTCTGTGCGCTAGTTTCCAGGAAAGTAGTGCAACTCTTGACTAGTGAACATAAAAAAAAACTCAATTTTGAAGGCAATTCGATCAATGTTTCAGTTTAGCAAGTTCAATTTCACAGTTCAGAATACATTAAGAGTAGATAATAGACAAGTTTGAAAATAGTAGGTGATCAAACATGTCATAGAACACTTGTGCAAGACCAAAAACAACCTTTCCAAGACAAGCAATTGTGATATCAAAGCAAAAAAAATCCTATGAATGCTACCGTGATGTTTGATGTTTGAGAACATTTACACAGGTAGATCACAATGAGAACAGTTCAAGCACTTGCTAGCCTAGAAGGACAAAGGCTCAATACTTAGCAACTTAGCCCACACTTGATGCTCCATTACCTCACACAAAGTGGTTGCCCATAATAGATATTGGATTTGTCATGGAAGTGCCAATGGCATAACCAAAGGAACACAGATGGTGAGTAATCTTGGGGTGATCTGGGTTATTCCACTTGGATCAATCCTTGCACCAAGAAGCTAAGCGGAAAAAAATAGGGTGGCCTCTACCTATGGTTCTTAGTAAGGGCTTCCATTCATAGCACCCCTCTTGCTCCTCAAAAAGGACTAGGACCTCACGGCCTCAAGAGTACCTTAAGCATTCTTGCTCAACATTTTCCTCATGGTCACAATCCCACAATTACTCACATTAAGCAAAGACAAGTACTACATCTACCAAGGTTTTGTGTCCTTGATAGCCTTGAGTTTATAGTGGGTTGAAATAGCTTAGTATTAGCTTGTCCCCACTTGGGTCGTTCCTCTTGATTTCTCAAGAGTAGGCCCGCTAAAGGATTCTAAAGATCTAAACAAAGAATGGATCAACTTATGAGGTTCAAGGTTTTTGTTTCACCACAAGGGTGAAGAGCATACTCCCCTATCTTAAAGTTTTCTCCCAAACACACCAAGAAAATAGTTCAATTACCCTCTTGTTTCCAAAATCCTAAGATGGGTCAAGATTTTTTGGTTCACCACAAGGGTGAAGAGCATACTTCTCCTACCACCTCAAAATTTCTTCCACAAGATATTATGTGCCTACTAAAATAAACACTGTTATATGCCGCACTCAATAAAGAAAGCAATTAAAAAAGTGCTTGATTTGGTTTTTATGCTTAGGGAAGCCCTACAAAAACCATTAGTAGCCCTCTTTGACATGCATTCTTTTAGAAAATTTCAAGCAATGAGAGCACCTACAAGCACAACTTGTTAGCCCCACAAAGGTTAGCACATCAAAATTTAGATAATTTGTAACTAAAATAGCTGATCAAATGAAAAAATTTGAAAATGAAACCAACATGGTTAGATCAAGCTTGAAAAGACCTTTCCAATGATATATCACACTTAAATTTTTGATATCATTTGTGAAAATTTCTCAAAAATGGGTGCTAGTTTTCTAGAGGCACGGATTCTGAAAATGCTGAAATTTTCAAAAAAATCAAAAAGAGCTCAAAACAACCACTTTTAGGCACATGTGATAGTAGAATGTGCACAGGCAACAACAAAATGTGCACAGGTGACAATAGAATGCGCAAAGGCACAAGAAGAATGTGCACAGGCGACAACAAAATGTGCACAGGCAACAACAAAATGCACACAGGCGCAAGCAAAATGCTCAATGGCATGAACAGAATGCTCACAAGCATGAATAGAATATTCACAGACATGAAAAAAATGCTCACAGGCATGAACAGAGTTTTCGTAAGCGGCGTTTCTTCTGTTTGTGCAACATTGATGAAAAAGTGACACTGAAAATATACAAAACTTGATAAAAATGCAAATAATGAGGCTCAAAGCCCCACGGTGGGCACCAAAAATGTACACACTCAAATGGTGCACTTCTCTAAGTCATTACATCAAAGGAAATCCATGAAAGGGAAACCTTAGAAAGCGACCTAGAGCTCTCTATGTATGGAGTTGCAAGATTGTAAAATTTGGAGCACTAATGTTATGCTACAGGTTTTCTAGGTCACTTTGGAGCTTTTGAAGATTTGGAGCATTCTTGGATTTTGCATCTACATTCCATTCTTAGTTTCATTCATGCATAGTAGCTTCATGTTTATGCTTTCATAGTTTAGATTTCCTTTATGCTTTAGATTACTTCATCTAGTCTAATTAGGAAGGATTTGTAATACTTGCATATTTCCTTTCATAGCTTAGCTTGCATTTTCATTCATAGTATAGCTTTGCATTTCATTTCATTTTGATTCTTGAGGATATTGGCATTCTTGCCCTTGTCTTCATTTGAATCTCTCATTGTGTGGTTGACTAGCAAGGTCATAAGTTTAATAGCTCTAGCTGAGAGCAATCTTAGGGTGCATACACTTAGTAGGTATTTTAGTGGATCAATCTTAGCTACCAAATGCATGGTATGAGCCAACATATAATATCTTAGTTTCTATGATGCAAAGATCATAGCTAGACAAGCCTTTTCAATCATAGAATAGTTCTTCTCATATGCAACCAATGTTCTACTGATATAATATATAGCCCTTTCCTTTTTATTCTCATCATGCTATGCTAGCAATGCCCTCGATGATGTATCTATGGAAGATACATACAAGATCAATGACTTCCCTTGAATAGGAGGCATCAAGATAGGAGGATTTGATAGATATTTCTTAATATGATTAAAATTAGTTTCACATTCCTCACTCCATGAAAAGGTCACACCTTTATGTAATGTCTTTGTAAAAGGTTGTGATATGTCTGCTAGCTGTGATATGAAATGCTTGATAGATTGTACTCTCCCTTGTAATGTCCTCATTTGACTAATATTATTTGGGGGTTGCATCTCCATTATAGCCTTTCCTTTAGCTAGACCAACTTCAATGCCCTTCTTTGAAACTATGTATCCTAAGAGATTTCTAGAAGTGACACCAAAAGCACACTTCTTAGGGTTCAGTCTAAAACTAAATTTTTCCATTTTGTCTAGTATCTTGCTCAAGTCATCTAGATGTTTAGCTCTAATCATAGATTTTGCTAAAGTATCATCAACATAATCCTCCATAGTTCGATGCATCATGTCATAAAAAATAGATGTCATAGCTCTCTGATATGTAGCACCAGCATTCTTAAGCCCAAATGGCATGACATTCCAATAGAAGGTACCCCATGCACATGTAAAAGAAATTTTCTCTTGATCCTCTGGAGCAATTTTTATTTGATTATATCTAGAAAAACCATCCATTAAAGAATACATCTCAAATCCCGTAGTCATGTCCACTATCATATCAATGTTAGGTAGTGGAAAATCATCCTTAGGGAATGCTTTATTCACATCTCTAAAATCTATGCATACTCTTATAGATTTGTCTGGTTTAGAAATAGGTACAATATTAGAGATCCATTCAGCATAGTCAATAACACAGTTGAATCTGGCTGTTAGTAGCTTCTCTAATTTAGCTTTTACCAAGAGTACAACATGTGGATGCATCTTTCTGAACTTCTGCTTAATAGGTTTGACATTTGGAGCTATAGATAAATGGTGTATTATAAGATCAGGATCCAACCTTGGCATATCTAAATGCTTCCATGCAAAGTTGATCTTCTTTTCTGTTAGGAATGTTGTAAGTTTTTTCTTCTCTTCTTTTGATAAAGATTGTGCTACATGGATCAACTATGGTTCCTCTGCTATTCCCAAGTTGATTGATTGAGTGGGCTCAATTAGAACTAGAGATCTATCCTATAAATGACTCAGAAGGACATCAAATATCTCATCCTTAGGAACCTTAGAGAGGTTTTCACCATTGGATACATCTTTTATTTTTACTTTTGTAGGTTTTGAGACTGCCACAAAGTGGTTTTCACCCTTAGAACTCCTTTTCTTTTTATTTTTATTCTTATTTTTTTGACTAAGATACTTGATGTCTGAATCCATCATCCTAACACTTGGTTCACTCATGGAAGTCCTCATAGGCTCAACTGCATTGAGGTAGCAAGCAAGGACATAGTCATTGGGAAAGGTATAAATACCTTGGCTCATATTTGTAGAGGTTTGGTCAAGAAGTTCAAGATTTTGGATAGTCAAAGTCATGAAAGCTTGGGAAATAGTGTTTATGGATATGGATTTGTCATCATTGGTCCTAACCTGATGCTCAAGTTCAAAGGTGATATTACAACTTAAGACATTCAATTCACGAATAGGCTCAATGTCATTATGGAAGTCCACTTCAGCCATCGGTGGATCAGACTTGATAAGTTCATCATTTCACTCTAGACTTACATTGGGTTTAGGTGCATATTGGTGAATAACATCAACATGTTTCTCTGTAATAAGATCATCTTCCTCTTGAATGGCTCCACATTCATAGTCATGAGATTCTTCATCTATGCCTCTAGGAAATCTAAGAACATGAGTAAAGTCAGGATGAATACCCTAAGAAGAGTTACCCTCATATTCTGATTTGAATTCATACTCATGGGAATCTTTCTCATAATAACTACCACCTTCCTCTTTGTCTATTTGATTGTCTTCAAGATTAGCTGGTTCTTATGTTGCAACTATCTTTTGCTGTATTGTAGGTTCTTGTGTTTCTACTACATTAATTATTTTTATTGGATCATCTTCAGCTTCAAGGAGGTCTTTTATTTCTTTATGCAAATGCTCATAGGGAATGAGATCTTCAGTGGTGTTTGAATCATCACTATCATATTGTTCTATTGTTTCTCCCTTTAGTTGATTTGTTGTGGATGGCTCAATCTGTTCTAAGACATGTGGGGAGTTTTTGCGAAGAGAGAAAATCTTCTTCTTATATCCTAGACCTATTGTATTCTTGTTTGCTCAGCCACGATGGTCAAGAGGTGATAGAAGACCTTTACCCTATAGTCCTAGAGGTCCTTTTCCCTTATATCCCATTTTTGTGATCAATTTGTCTCCTGCACCATATGACTTAGAAGGGATATTTGGTATTTTAGCATCACATTTTTGAACAACTTGAGATTTAGGTTCATCTTTGTATAGCCATGTGAGCATAGCTTCATCTTCTTCAAACTCTTATTTAGACACTTGTTTTGCAACAAAATGTCCTTTATATGCCTCAAGAGATTCTTTAGACTCAATTTTAGACTATTTTAGATTTTGTCCATAAGACTTAGTCGAGATAGGGAGAGATGTCAAAGATAAGACTAGCTCTATAGTATATTATCTCATACCATTTTCTTTGATCTTAACCTCTTTAGCAATGTCTTCCATCTTGGATGTTGAAGCAATGTCTAGCTACTTAGTGGAAGGTTCCCTATTATTAGGAACAAGTTTATCAACACTCTCTTTCAATGTATTGCAAGTTGTATATAGATCAGTTGGAATCATCACCTCTACGCCTTCATAAGGAAATTTCAAACATTAATGATATGTAGAAGGAATAGATTTCATCTCATGTATCTAGGGTCTCTCTAGAAGGATGTTGTAAGATAGAGGTAGATAAGGAACTTGAAATATAGTATCTCTGATGATAGGACCTACTCTGATAGGTAAGATAATTGTTCCCTTGGAAGATCTTTCTTGCTCATCATATGCTTTGATAGTTATCTTCTTTCTAGGATCAATGGCCATTTCTGAAAATCCCAATTGTGTAATCAAGCTGAAAGAACAAATGTTTAGACCAACGCCCCCATCTATCAACACACATTTGACATGATGGTTTTGGATCAAGACTTCAATATGCAAGGGCTAGTTATGTGGATGACTCAAGGAGTTATCATCTTCTTTTGAAAAGGAAATGTACTATAGAGACGTAAGATGACCAACCATAGTCTGGAATCTATCTAAATTAGGGTTATCAGGAACATTAGATCTGAGCAGAGCTTTGTCTAGAATGGTTCTATGAGCTAGAGATATCCAAAGCAACTCAAACATGGAGATTTTTGCATTTGTGTGCTGGAGTTGTTGAATAATACTATATGAAGTAGGCCTTGTGTCTTTAGGATTTGAAGATTTTGATGTAGCTTTCTATTTAGAAGCAGATGAAAGATTGAAAGGCACCTTAGGGACATTGGATGAATCTAGTATTTGTCCTTGTAGGTGTGCTTGAGCTTGTGATCGAGTAACTGCATTAGCTGAATGATTTTCTCTATCTTTTCTTACAATTGTGATGACATTGCAACACTCAGATAGACATGGTTCAACCATATTGATGACAACATTATTTCTAGAGTATGCATAATTGACTTTAGCACCCATATTAGGCTGAGAAGAAGAATCTTCTTTACCATGTTTAGGAAATGGTTTTGTGAATGCTGTATGATCATTATTGCTCTTATGATTGTCAATTGTGATGTCTCCATTATCAATTTTGTCTTGTATGATGTGTTTCATGCGAATGCAGTTATTAGTCTTATGACCTTTATTACGATGGAATTCATAGAAATCATTCTCTCTCCACCATTTCGATTTAGGTTCAGGATCAAAGACTTTTATCTCATTCAAGTAGATGATTTTGTTTGCCAATGGATTTTTCATGGGAGATTCCAAGGATTCTCTAAGAGGAGTAAATTTGTGATTAGGATCTATAGCCCAAGGTTTGTAATCAGATGACTTTTTGTTGGACTATATTGCTTTAGCTTCAAAAGCTTTGATGGCCTGGGTACCAATAGTTAGATTGAAAGTGGGTGCCTTAGATGGGGCATATATATTATCAACAACACCATCTATGAAAACACCTTTATTCTTGTTCCAATTTTTGTTGTTGTCCTTGGAACTAGATCCAGATTCATACTTGTCCTTTTGAAGTGTGATGTCTCCTTTTTTCACAAGTACTTTCTCAATTTTGATTGCATTTTTTACCATCTTATCAAAGGATGTATGATTTTGCATTTGCAAATGGTAGTTAAGTTTTGGAACAAGATTGTTGATGAATATTTCCAGCGTCTCAGTTTCTGGAATGGGTCTAGCATATAGAGAAAAATTCTTCCTCCATCTTTTGAGAAAAATCAGGAATGGTTCCCCTGAGTTTTGTTTCAAATTGTAGATGTCAATCATGGTGACCAGATGCTGGATATTATAGGAGTATTTTTGATAGAACAGTTTGATTAACTCCTCAAAAGTTTTGATAGTTGGAGGCATTTTTGAGAACCAATGAATAGCTCACCCTCCAAGAGATCAAGGGAAAAGATGCATTAAGTAGGTTGGTTCATGCATGAACTCCATAGATTGAGTACAAAATTATTTAACATGATCTTGAGGATCAAAGTTTCCATCATACTTATCATACTTAGGTATCTCCACTCTTTTAGGGAATGGCAGCATGTACAAGTCTTTATCAAATGGAAAAGGGCATAGATCCTCCATGGAGAACTCATTAGGTTCCTTTTCTTTGTCAAGTTTGTTAAGTTTGATTTGCATGGCATGCATTTGTTTCATCATAGCTATGATTGGAGTTTCTTCCTCATCTGTAATGATATCTTAAACATTAAAGTTGGGAGGAAGTTTAGCCCCTTGACGAGCTGGTTCTAAAAAGTATGTTTCTCTGTCTTCCTTCAAGAAATACCTCATCATTTTCTTGAAGTCATCATCATTTTGATATCAAGCAATTTCAAAAGGTGTGGGTTCTTGATCCGCAACATCTTGAGAGTGATGTCCTTGAGACTTGTGATGTTTCCCTCTGTGAGACATGTTAGGAGTTTTAGGACTCCCTAGGATAGTGTGAGGAGGAGTTTGTTGATTACCTCTGTGAGTTGATGGAGGGGGTATATAACCAGTTTTCAATAAAAAATTGCCAAGACCGTCATCTTCATAAAGACTAGAATTGTAGAGTTACTCAAGAGTTGGATCCTTGTGAGTAGTCAAAGGTATGGTGTTGAGTGGAAGCTCTAGTTTCCACCATTAACCTTGGGTGAAGCAAGAAAGCAAGATGAAGACGACTGAAGAATGACCCGATTCAAGAAGATCAAATGATGCAACCTTGTCAAGATTGAATTGATTGAAGATTAGATCAAATGTAAATTAAGGATACTGTGCCATAGTAGTGTGGGTAGATGCCCAACAGATGGTGGGCATGAGCTCACAACACTTAGCCATTTTAGTAACAAGACTAAATTTGAAGATAATTTTGACAAGGTTTTGACACAAGATGAAAAAGACTCAAATCGATAAATCAGAAGACAAAATTAGACTCAAGAGCTCACTTGAGGAAAATGGATGAATTTGTTCTAGTTTTTTCTCTATTCCTAACATAGTGATTTGTTTGACAGATTCTGGAAATAGGTTGTAAAAACTGGGTCTCTGACAATTTTGACAACTTTCTAGCAATTTTAAAAAAAAATTTCTTAAATGACTTTCTATTGGATCGTACGACAGTGGGTATGCTCTGAAATGATAGTTGACAAAACTCCTACAACAATTGCAAAGCTTGCATGATAGTTGATAGCATGATTTTGACTTTTCTCTTTTGACTAGTGGCAAAACTCGTACGACACTATACAAGCTATCATACGACAATACAAGGGTTCTGAAATGACAATTGCCAAAACTCGTATGACTTTCTGACCTTGTGGGATGACTTTTGACTCCAGAAAGGAATTTTACTTCAGATTTTGCAAATTTTAGGTTTTCAATTTTAGATTGTTTGCAAATTTCTCTGTCCAAGTTTGAAGATTATTCTGGGATCATTCATTTTCAGTAACCAAATAGATAAACAAGCATGCAAAACAATAAACAAGTGATTCCAAGCATGTTTGAAAAAAATGAACAGGGGACAAAGCAACCTTGCACATGAACAATCAAGTGACTAAATGTGCTAATCCCTAGGAGTGCTAATTCTGTATGTTCCAAAAAGTTTTTCAATAATGCACATATTCCTAGAAAAATGAAAATTTGGCCTCACTAGGGTTTGTAGTAATGGTCTGACTCTGCAAATTTTGTGATCTCAAGAGGGTGAACTCCAATCCAGGTGCATTGGGGTTTTGACATAGTCTAATAATTTAATCAATTAGGAGCTGCTAGGGAGATTTGACAGCCCAACAAGAGACCACACCTATGAAGATTTCCTCCACAAGGACATTTATATAGTAGCTGCTGCTACCATGGTGAAAATGGCTATTACCGCTTGAGGTTCCATCCATGTGGTTGACCCAATTAATGGAATGTCCACTATGGTTAACCCTCTCTAAAGGTGACTCACAAAAGATACCACATGGAGACTGGTTCCAGATTCAAGGATCTGAGTTTCTGATACTACCCAAAAAGGGAGTAGAGCATAGTCCTCTATCCTTTTCAATTTTAACCAAAACAAAGAAGATAGATTAATCTAACACACTAAGATCAACATTATCTCACAAAGATCTATGATGTCAACCACTTATGATCTATCAACCTCTTCAGACAAAGAATGTATCAATCAAAAGTTGAAGATGCACAAATCTAATAGAATGTGAGACTCTCTCAGTAACCTCCCTACCTACAAGGGGATCCTTCATGAAGAAGAGCTTCACATGTATGAACAAGTGGAAGAAGCTCAGTCTCTTGAGATCATCCACAAATAGTGTTCATACAGCCTATTTACTATGTGTAACAGATATGCAGAAAGAAAATCTATGTTTATTTTATAGCCCAAATTGAAGTCTGTGATATGAAAGCAAGAAAAGTCACTCAAGCTTGACATGCGAGAGTTTGTTTTAATCTAAATCAAAATGTTATTAGCTTGAGGAGAATACTTGAATTCCTCACAATGCACTTAGTATATTTTTACCTATTTTAGCAATTTTTCTCATGCTTTTTCCAATCAGAATCAGTAGATACCAATCATAAATAGAAAATCTCAATTGCTAGGGTTAGCTATCAGTCCAAATCTAAAAATCAAATTTGAAAAACTACCAAAAATTCTAAAACAACAATTGAATCCTGGAGTCAAAACTCGTACGATAGTGGGTTACCTTCCAGACAATAGTCAGGAAACTCGTACGATAGTGGGTATCTTCTCATACGAAAATAGAGCTCCCAAATGATAATGTTTACCTTCTAATACAAGCCTCAATAGAATCGACTATCGTACGATAGTGGGTACTTCTTGGTACAACTTTTATCAGAAAGTTGTATAAAAAATGTACGGACAGAAAATAAAAAATCACAGTTTTAACCAGAAAATGACAAGAAATTGATAGAAATTGAATGGAAACCCATTTCAGGGCCCCACAGTGGGTGCCATAAATTAATTTTGTACCTAGCTGTAGACACAACACTTCAGTAAAATATTAGAGGTTAGCAAAAATCAAAATCATGCAGTGAAATAAAAACTAAGCTAACCAGGTGATTTACTGCCTTCTAGTAGATGTGAGTATGATATTCTTAGATTGGACCGAGACCACTAACAATGCAACACCTAAATGAAGGATTTGAATGCAAAAGATGGATATGAGATGAATGCAGATTTATTCTATATTTTTTTATTTTCTATGCAATAAGAATGAGAAACTTAATATGAAACTAAAGTAAATGAATGATAATGATATTGAATGTAGCTTTAATCTAAGAATACTATGAATGATATGAAAATCTATGATATGAAACTATGCAAAAGCTAATGATCAACTATGAAAGATCTCACAAATCACTTGTCGCAAGTGCTCAATCCTTCAATCTCCAATTCGCCAGAGTAATTGTGCAAATTCGAGTATTGATTTGTGAAGAGCTGAGCCTTGATTTTATAGAAATCTAGGGCTTTGGGGATGTAAGAGAAAAGCCATAAATCACTCTTGATAAACTCAGGTTGATTTTTGAGTTATCAGGAAATTAAGAATAATTAACTCACAAAAATCATGCAAAAGCAGGGTTTAAGTCAAAATAGAGTTTAGATCAAATTTCAACTCATCATCAGATGTTGAGTTTCAATTTTACAATTGATTGTTAATTTCTAGTTGTTTGCTTTTCTTATTGTGCTTGATTTAATATGAATTAATTTTAGAAATAAAGTGATTTATTCTCAACTTAACTGATTTTTGAGATTAAAACAATTGATTTATGGGTTAATCAATTATTAAATCAAACTTTATCCCAAAACTATATTATTAAATATTGACAATTGACATGAATTAATTAAATAAGAATTTAATCAATTATTCATAAGATTTTAGATTTATTGTCAAAATTAAATAATACAATTTAGGAATAATTTAATTAAATCCAATTAAACAATTAAGTTGCAATATTAAATCCATTTAATTAAATATTCAGAATATTCAATTAATCAAACTTAAGGATAAATAAGATTTATCACCAAATAATTATTAAATTAAAGATAATTAGGATAAATAGGAATATTGCTAGGAATATTCCCAAATGCAGAATTTAGG
The DNA here is from genome assembly GCA_027943335.1 of Chamaecyparis obtusa. NCBI lineage: Eukaryota > Viridiplantae > Streptophyta > Pinopsida > Cupressales > Cupressaceae > Chamaecyparis > Chamaecyparis obtusa. The sequence continues at coordinate 2,647,926 of BSBK01001645.1, read as the reverse complement.
ATAAAATCAATTAGGATTCGATAATGTGTAGATGTGCCTTTGGTTAGGACTTTTGTGTTGATTTTGATTGAATTTTTGATGTAAGAGGTTAATGAACCTATAGCCCATTTTTGGGGTATTACAGTTAGCATCAGGTTGTTCCCACTAATTAAGTCTTCTATTCAGCCAATTAGCAATAATGTGATCTCGTGTTCTCTTGATCTTGGTGGTTATGTTCCTAACATTCAGCGATCCAGTGACATAGTTATCTCTAGATCTCATGATCAAACAACTAAGTCATGAATTATTCAGTGAATCAGTGAGGGCCGTAGGATGATGGAAAGATCAATATTTAGTGCTTATTCTCTTAATGGAACTCAGGGTTAAGAAAGTATCTTGCGATTTAGTGAAACATTTTAGTTGTGTGTTCTCCAAACCAAGCATAGGTTAAGATAAACATTGAGTGATCACGAGATCTTGGAGTCACTGAATTGCTAGATAAGGTTGATTTAAGATAAGGCTTTGGGAAAAAATGAGAACCGTAGATGACAAGTAAGATCAACGATTGGTGCATCTTTGCTAGATGAAACACTGGGTTATGAAAAGATTGAGCGATGTCATGAATGCCTTGTTCATGTGATCTCCACATTAAGTCCTAGTTAAGTAAAGTATTCAGTGAATTGGAGATGGCTTCAGTCACTAAATTTCCAGATTGAGTTGGGTTAGAGATAAAGGCTTGGATATTGAATATGAGTCATTGATGCAGATAGATCAGACAATGGTCACCAGATAGCTCTTAACCATAGTTAAAGGAAATGTTCAGCGATCACGTGAATACCTTTGTCATGCAATCTCTAGACCAAACAAAGGTTAAGTGAAATATTCTGAGATTGGGAGATAGTCTTTAGTCGCTAGTTTTCTAGATGACTTAGAGTTAAGTGAGGCTTGCTGAGGTTAAGATAAAGACAGTGCCAGGTGTGATGATGTGCTTGCTCTTGATTGGTTGCTAAGAGATGATGTGTCCAGTTAATTTCAAAGCTCAATTAACTATTGTCAATTTATGAGAACCATTCGATATGCTGGGAAAAGATCAGGATGGATGGTCATGTTTTAAAATTGATAAATTAACCATTGTCAGTCATGTAATTGAATTTTCTAAGCTAGGGTTTGTAGAAAATAGAAATCATATTACACAAGAGGAAAAATGATCATATCTGATTCTTCTCGGGCCATAAATGATAGTTTGTAGAACTGAGAAATTGAATGGACTCAGTAGTGGTTGGGATGATTGTGATCAGATCAAATTTTCTTGCTGCCCTGAATTTATTATTTTTAGGTGGTTTCTTCCAGATGCAACAGTTATGTTTGGGCCAAATTGTCAAAACTTTTATGTCTTTGGCATGCTATGGTAGATGAGATATTTGTTTTAAGATGCTTGCCAAAGGGATTAAAGAGTCATGCCCTAATTTGTAGTTTGACTGCTAGGGTTTCCACAATGTAAAAGATATTAGATTTGTCTCTGATATTCTCTAATTAATTTAGGGTTTCTTCCTTGTCACTTCTGTAATAAATTGTTTCCTGATTTCATGTTGTTGAAGTGAAAATGCTGCCCTAATGTTTCCTTAAATGACCCTAAGCTTGTAGCAATCATTGTTCATATAAAGGGATTGCCAAGGTCATTTAGAAGGAGTTCTTTTCTGGGGTTGAGAAAAAGGATAATTTGCAAGAGACCAAAGATAGACTTAGTTCTATAGGCTTGCATTTAAGAATTGATAGAAGAGGTCTATAACCTCTCTATTTTACAAAGATCTTAATGAATCAATAGTTTTCTTATTTATTTTATGGAATATTCTATGCTCAATGAATCACTCATGTATCAGTTTGTGGAAACTTATACAAGGATTTAAAGAATTTCTTTGAATCTTGTCTCCTATTTAATGATTTGTAATTTCCTATTGTCTTGTGAGCTGATGACCTCAAGATCAATAGCTACAGACATAGTTTGGTATGTTTTGATATGTTTTTCTATTAACTTGAAGAGTTAAGTAAATGCTTGATATAACCTAAGAGAATTACAGGGTATTAAGGAGGATATTCATAAGTAGTGAGGTTCTCAATTTGATTTTCATTTGCAAGGTGAATGATAAGAATAAAAAAACAATGAGGAGTTATTCTAAATATTCCCAATGGATAAGGGATTGATCACATACATTTTGTCAAAACATATGTTCTTCCTTGTCTATCAATTCTACCCCTAAACAAATAATAAATTAAATTCAAAATCTTTAAGACAATAGTTGTGGACATAATAGCTAAAGCCCCTGATTTATTTGTGAGTAGCTTGGTAGTGTGTTTAGCTTCACACCCTATCCCTTTATGTCATTGATAACAAGAAGTATTTTGGGCACATATTTGCTTTGTGAGGATTAGTGAAAAGGGGAAAATTAAGTGATCCTAATCCTAGGTATACCCACCTAAATTCTTTAGAGTTCAAAGTGTAGAAAGCCTTTGTGATTTTTTTATTTGTCCTTGTTCTTGTATGAATGTACTGATTGTGGGAAGTAAGCTACCCCATAGGTGCATCTATGCATTTCTGAGGTTGTTAAAATCTTGCTAAACCAAGAGCCAAGAAAATGGTGACTTTGCTGGGGAATAGAGATGATTTAGTCATGATAAATCTAGATGGAAGATATATGGTATTATAAATTTGTGCTAAAATAATGTGGGTACAAGTAGAGCTAGACTCTTAGCTGGCTTATTTATCTTATCCAGTAGTTACCATTGAAAGAGTAGAGTCAAAATCTAAAAGTTTTACATCTTCTCACTAAGTGTGAGTGACGACTATGAGAAATCTCTGCAACACTACTAAGATAATAAAAATATCAAAATATGAATCAAAGAATTACTAGGGCTAGGAGGAAGGATCATCCCAAGGATAGGTTAGAGGGTGAACTCCCAAGTACTTCTAGGACTCGTAAGCCAAGAGCTGATAGGAATGCTAAAAACATGCCTCATGCATGGAAACAAAAAAATACAAATGAAGATGATCAAGTCCACCCCAGTCAAGATGGTAATATATTAAAATATGAAGAGGCAGTGGATTTGGGAGTAGGTCAGTATGAGGACTATGATTATCCTTCAGAAGGAGGGGAAGGAAGATCACAATATAATAAAAGAATGATCCCAAATAAAACTCTTGAAAATAATAGAAGGTCAAGAAGTAAAAGTAGGAGTAGAAAAGATTTTTATCCTCCTTTTTCCCTTGGTACTTCAGTACCTCAAGGCCTTCATATCTTAGAAGAAAAACAAGATGAAGTTCATGATGAAGATTGAGACTCTGAAACAACTCTCCTAGAATCTGAAGAGATCTTTGAAGAAGTTTATGAGTTGGAGAGGAGAATCTAGGAATAAACTTCCATTATACAAAAAAGGGAAAAAGAAAAAGAAGATAAAATAAGACAAGCTATGATAAGAGATGAACAATTAAAGAGGTAGTTGTTAGATTTGGAAGCAATAAATTATGTTCCAGTGCCTGAAAAAACAAGAACAACCTGTTATCCAAGAAGTATGTGAGGTAAGAAAACCTAGGGATAAAGGTAAGCAAAGAACTATTGGAATCATAATCAACGAACCTACTAATAATAGAGACCCCTTGGATCAAGTGTTAAAGCTGCTAGCTAAACTTGAAAAAGCCAAGAGAGAGGAGGAGACAGTGGCTAAGGAACTTGAGAAAGCATAAAATGAAGCTACTACTCTAGAAATGAAAAAGAAGATTGAATTTCTCAGACAATCCTCAGGGTATCCAAATATTATACCAGGTGATAACTCTAGGAAATCTAACAGCCAAAATGCTATTGTCACACCATTGGTTGTTACAAATGCTTCCAACACATCAAATAAAGAATCTACTTCTTAGAATGATAGATCATTGCAAAGGAGAACGGTTCGTATGGAAAGGTATAGACAACTTCTTTGTAATGACATTTCTTGTTATCCTAATTTGATCCCTAAAAAACTTAGAAAAAAACTTCCAAAGTTCACAGGAAATAATCTTGTTACATGTGAGAAACATTTAAAGAATTTCATTGATATAATAGATGACTATGAAATTGAACATGAAGATGTCATTATGAAATTATTTATTCAATCATTAACTGAAGATGCTAGAGACTAGTTTAGATGACTTCCTTATGACTGCATTGGCTCTTGGGATGATTTTATAAATTTTTTTAAGGACTAATATGATGATAAAACAAATGAAGGTTTTATGCTAAATGAATTCAACAATATTAAGAAAAATCAGAATGAGGAAGTCCTTGAGTTTAATGTCAGATTTCAAAAGGAAATGCATACACTCTTCCAAGTTATGAGATTAGATGAGAAAGTTTTCTTGGCAGCATATCTGAATGCTTATGATGCAAAAATAGGTTACCTACTCAGAGACACAAATCCTAGAACCATTAGGGAGGCCCAAAGATATGCTGTAAATATTGAAAGTAATAGAAGGGTATCAAGTAAGCTAGGAAGAAGAGAAGAGCCTAAACCTCCTAGGTTTGGAAAGAAAGATTTGGATAAAGCTTCTAATATAAAGCCAAGGATGACAATTTGAAACAAATCCTAAATGTATTGAAGGATTTGAAGCCTGGTGAAAATAGAAATAGGTCTCAAGGTAATGGTAAACTTCCTTTCAACAACTTTGATAGGCAACCTAGGTTGCATAATTTTCCTTACCATACCCAATGGAAGGATGGAAGGCCTACAATCCCAGAAAGAAAGGAAAAAACAAATGATAAAACCCTTGATCCTTTTCAAAGTCACTCTATTAACATGATAGATGATGTCCCATGGTGTATAGTCTGCTAGTCCCCACATAAACTTGACTATTGTGCAATTTCTCAAAATATATCTGCAAATGAGGAGCAAGAAGGGGAGGAAGATGAATCTTATGATGACTAGGGTTGTGCTATGACAACTTCATAGAAAATGAAAACCAAGATGCATCATATCCCCAAAGTAGAAAGGAGATATATCATCAACAGGTCTTTTCTAATGAAGAAGAAGATATTGAAAATATAATTTGCAATACATAAGAAGGTGATGAGCCTATTGTATTAAGAATACCTTCTAATAAATAAATAGTTCAAATAACTATTGATAAGGTTACTTAGGATAGGAGTAAATATGTTTTGATAAATAGGACATTTGGTAATGCAAATGGTAGACTGACAAGTGTATTCATCAAGAAAAATCATGAAGACATTAAGCAAGAACAAGATAAGAATAAAGATGTTGATAATGTCAGAAAGATGAAAATAAAAGGGGGAGAAAGGCCAAATCATTCAAACAATATGTATAGAGTAAAAGTAAAGACACCAGTGACAAGTATCCCTATTCCCCTAATTGAGAGTAAGCAACAAAAGGAAGACAAATTACATCTTGCATCACAGGTTGAGGATGAAAGTATGTTTCAAGGAAGGAAAGATTTATCTAATGTCAAATACAAACCTATTGATATGAGTTAGTTGTTTTCTTAGATAATAGTTAAGGTTCCATTAACATAAATTATGAGAATAGGTGAGCACAAGAAGAAGGCCCTTACATGGATAAATGGTGTTCTTTCAACAAATGTTCAAAAGGTAGAAAACACTGAGACAATAGGAGGGACAAAAGATAAATCTAAACAAAAAGGGAAGGATATGGAAGAAATTGTTTTAGAAATACCCCAGATTTATCTAGATACAAATGTTGTTAGTACTTCTTTGGGAGTTGTTGATCCTTTTTTCTTAACTCTAGTCATAAATGGAAAAATGTTAAAAAATTGCATGATAGACTCTAGAGCATCCAATATAGTTATGCCCGCTAAGGTCATGAGAACAATGGGACTTTAGGCAGATACTCCTCATGGGAGATGTTAGGCCATGGATTCTAGAGAAGTACCTATCATTGGTATAATTAAGGCCTTGCCTTACAAACTTGCAGCTTATCTTGACAGACAACTAACTATGAGTGTACTAGTTATTGACATACCTCCTCAATATAGAATGTTATTGTAATGAAAATGGAGTGCAACAATGGGAGGTAGTATATAGTGTGAATTATCTTTTGCAACCTTCAAAATTTTTGGTCAAAATGTTAAGGTATCCAGGGAAAAAAGAACTTCCCATATGATTAAGGAAGAGACAAAAAATGAAAACATGAACTATTTCCTTGACATTGATGTTAATGCTTTTCAAGTACAAAGCCTGAAGGTTGAAAGAAAAGATGAACCTTTAATTTTGTCTGATGATAAGGAGAATTTGATAGATCAAGATGGTTTATGGACCATGTACTTTGATGGTGCAAGCTCTAGGGAGGGAGTTGGTGCAGGTGTGTTGTTAATTGCTCCTACTGAAAGGACATTTAAGTATTCTTTTACTTTACTGTTCCCTTGTACAAACAACACTGTAGAGTATGAGGCTCTATTAATAGGGTTAAGGTTGGTTTCAAAACATAAAATAAAAAACATTAGAGTGATTGGAGATTCAAAACTTGTGATATCTCAATTAAGATCCAAATATGCATCGAAGAATGACATACTGAAACAATACATAAATACAGTTTGGGATGAAATAGAGGGTTTTGATGCTTTTGGTATTGAGTGGATGGATAGAAGTAAAAAAAAAATGGCTGAATTGCTTGCAAACATTTCTTTAAAACTAAAGGATATTACATTTTTTGGAATTTCCAAAATTGAGATTCAATATAGACTTTTTATACCAGATAACATTGAAAATTGGCAAGTTTTTGAAGATGATTTGGACATCTTAAGGTTTTTACATTCTAAGGCCAACCTTGAGGATAGAAAACTAAATTTCAATGGGTATATGGAAACTTCAAATGGTAAGCATACTATTCTAGGTAGGGAAGTCTTGAAATAAAAAAAACAAAGTCCCAAAGGGTTTGGTTGTTCTTGAGAGAGAATTTGATAATAATGATAGGTTCTTTTCAACAAAAATTGTGAATAAGCCAAAGAATCTAGAAAAAATAAATTTAGGGACACTTGAAGCTCAAAAAAATATATATATTGGGGGAAAGTTGTCTCCCAAAATAAGAAAGTCCCTGATTGATCTTCTTAGGAGATATAGGCATGTATTTGCATGGTCTTATTGAAATCCTATAGACAAGATTTGTTTCAACATGAGATTCCTTTGAAAGAAGGAACAAAGCCTTTCACACAAAATTTAAGACTTGTGAACCCTACTTTGGTACCAAAAATGCAAGAAGAATTACATTGAATGAGTGATGCAGGAATAATTCAACCTATCAGGCATTCAACATGGGTTTCTAACTTGGTCCCAACAAGGAAGAATAATGGATACATTAGGCTTTGTGTTGACTTCATAAATTTGAATATGAACTCATTAAAAGATAACTATGGGTTGCCAAATATGGAAGCCATGCTATAGAGAGTTACTGGGTTAGAGCTGATGTCTATGATGGATGGGTTTTTAGGGTATAACCAAGTTATTTTCAAGGATACTAAACAGTTCAAAACTACATTTAATACTCCATGGGTTACATATGTGTATGTCAGAATGCCTTTTGGTTTGATCAATGCTGGGGCTACTTTTCAAAGAGCCATGGATGTGGCATTTGAAGATTTCATCAACAAGTTCCTTGTCATATATCAGGATGACCTCACAACATACTCAACAAAGGAAGATAAACATTGTGACCATCTTGAATTTTTTTTTGTAAGAGCTCTACAGTATGGAGTATCTTTGAACCCAAAGAAATGCTATTTTGGGGTAAAAAAAGGTAAGCTTTTGGATCACATTGTGTCTAAGGATGGAGTTAGAATTGACCTTGAGATGGTAATTGCAATTTACAAAGTACCATTGCCAAGAAATGTCAAAGGAATTCAGTCTTTCTTTGGACAGATAAGCTTTTTTGGAAGATTTATCCCAAATTTTTCTGAGACTAGTGTCCCTATCTCCAAAATGTTGAAAAAGGATGCAAAGATGGACTGGACTGAAGAAGCTAGGAAGGCTTTCTTTGAAATTAAGAAAGCAATTAAGGATGCACCTTTACTGAGGACACTAGATCATAGTATGCCCCTCCAAATCTTCTCTTTTTCTTCTTTTCATACTATTGCTACAATATTATTGCAAGAGAACTCAAAAGGTTTTGAGCAACCCATATCCTTTTTTAGTAAATCTTTGTAAGCAATAGAGTTAAAATATGATATAAATGAAAAATAGGCCTATGCACTGATTAAAGCTATTAAAAATTTTAGATGCTACTTAGTTGGAGCAACTATAGTTGCATATGTGCCTAGTGCTATTGTGAAGGACATCTTAATACAATAGGAAGTTTCAAGGAGAAGGTGTAGATGGATCAACACGATCCAAGAATTCAACATCGACATTCAGATCACAAAACTAGTCAGAGGACTAGGATTAGCTAAACTCATGGCCCAAAGCAATTTAGATGCTAATCATATATATGTTCTTGAAGAAGAATAGAGGCCATATATATGTGATTTAGATTGTTGTGATTGGTATAAGGATATTGTTGGATACTTGCAAAAATTGTTTCTTCCTCCTGAAATGGATGACAATAAAAAGAGGACTGTCAAACTACATGCTATAAGGTATGCAATTTTCAAGGGTGAATTATGGTGGAGAAGCAACGAAGGTGTTTTTCTCAAATGTGTTGATCATGAAAAGGATGAACACTTGTTACAAGAAATACATAAAGGTGTGTGTGGTGGCTATTACATGGCTAAGACAATTACGCATAAGATATTGAGGTCTAGTTTCTGGTGGACCACAATTTTCAAAGATGCACATTTGTTTGTCAAGAAATGTGATGCTTGCCAGAGGTTCATAGGAAAATTAAAATTTAGTGGTAATTTTCCTTTAAAACCTATTATAGTTATGGCCCCTTTTCAAAAGTGGGGTATGGACTTTATTGGAGAAATCCCAAAAAAATCAAGTGGGGGTCATTCATGGATCCTGGTAGCCACAGATTATTTCACTAAATGGGTAGAAGAGATTCTCACTAGAAGGGCCACTATTAAGGTGGTAACTAATTTTATGATGCATAACATCTTGACCAGGTTTGGATGTCCTAAGACAATAGTAGTTGATAATGTAATGTGTTTCAGGTCTAAAGAGTTTGGTGATTTCTGTTAGCAATATGGGATTCAGGTCTCATATTCATCCCCTTATCACCCTCAAGGTAATGGTTAGGATGAATCAAGTAATAAGAGATTGATAATTTTTTTGAAAAGAGTCCTTGATAAGAACAAGAAATCATGGGATTCCAAGTTACAATTGGCTCTATGGGCTGATAGAGTGACAGTAAAAAAGGCAATTGGTTGTGCTCCTTTTGATTTGGTATATGGAATTCATGCCAGGTTACCAAAAAAAAATCTGTTGTAGATGTATAAGTTCATCCAAATATATGATGATGATTTGGATAATGAGATGAGGATCAGATTGGAAGATCTGATACAATTGGATGAATCAAGAAGAGAGGCTCATGACAAGAATATCAACTTATAGTTGCAATATAAGAGCTTGTATGATAAAAAGACCACAATCAAAAGTTTTTGTATTAATGATTTGGTTCTAATGTGGAATTCTAGGTTAGAAGACAAGGGTAAGCATAGTAAATTTGACCCAATATGGTTGCAGTGACCCTATCTCTTGATACAAAATGGGGATTTGATTCCTATATCTTGAAGGATTTGGTTGGAAATGTTTTGGAATTGCTAGTTCATGGACAATTTTTGAAGTTGTAATTTTCTTAAGGTACTCTCTTTATCCATGAACAATAGGTTAGTTTTCCCTTTCAGTTGTGTATTTCTTTCCTCCTTTCCTATTTTAGTTTTGCTGTTCTTTTTAAATAGGTTCCTTGTAAGTTTTTTTCCAGTGGGTGGTCTACTTCCTCCAATGATTATAAGTTCTTTCTATGCCTACAAGAGGCATACATCCCTAGTTAGAGCCATTGTTATCCCATTTTCTTATCATTACCAAAATCCAATGAAAATGGTCTAATCTTGCTAAACCCTAAGAAAGTTGCCATGTCCTACTGCAAACTTGTTTTGATCAGCAAAGAAGATATACAATGTACTATGGCTTGCGAGCTTAGCCAGGGATAGTTTAAGGTGTGTAAAAGCTTTAGTTAAGATCACATGTGCTAAAATGAAAAAACCAGAGAGTTATAGAAGTTTGAAGGTCTGAGAAATAGGTCTATCTATGTTGCTAGGGTTTCAAAATTTGTCTAAATCCACAAAACCCTAGCCAAATCTATTTCTTCATTAAATTTTTTGGGCCACTTAAATCTTGTTTGTGCACATGCCTTTCTTTTCCTTTTTCATGTGTTCTTCAGGTTTGGGCGGTTAATTATTCATTTAGCAATCTGACAACTAAGGTGTTCTCTTAATCTCTTGTTCTGGACTGTTAATGCTTTAACATCTAGAGACTTGGCAAATCTAGTGTTTGCATATTCTCCTAATCTTGGCAATTATTTGTCTAACATTCAGTGACCTGGCAGGTGGTTTAGGTTTCCTTTAATCACTGAATCTCCAAATAATGCGGTCAAATGTGCTAGCACTCAGAGATAAAACATGGACCATTAATGTAGATCAAGATCGACGGTTGGCGCTAATTCTTGTAATGAGACCTAAGTTAAGATAAGTATCTAGTGATTATGAGATTACGTTAGTCACTCATTCTCTGAATGAAACCCATGGTTAGCTAAGCATCCAGTGATTTAGAGATCAAGCTTTTCACACATTCTCTAGTTATAACCCTAGTCAAGGAAAGTATTATGAGATTACGAGACTTGCTTTAGTCATGTGATCTCTAGATGGGCCCAGGTTAAGTCAAAGTTAGCATCAGGTTTGTTCCCAATGGTTAAGTCTTGTATTTAGTGAATTGGGGATAATGTGATCTCATGCTCTCTGGATCTTGGTGGTTATGTTCCTAACATTCAATGATCCAATGAAATGGTTATCTCCAGATCTCATGATCAAACGGCTAAGTCATGAATTATTCAGTGAATCAGTGAGGACTATAAGATGATGGAAAGATCAATGGTTGGTGCTTATTCTCTTAATGGAACCCAGGGTTAAGAAAGTATCTTGCGATTCAGAAAAAGCTTTTAGTTGCATGTTCTCCAAACCAAGCATTAGTTAAGATAAACATTGAGCGATCATGAGATCCTCCAGTCGCTGAATCACTAGATAAGGTTGAGTTAAGACAAGGCTTTGGATGATGAATGAGAACTATAGATGACAAGTAAGATCAACAACTAGTGTGTATTCACTAGATGAAACTTTGAGTTATGAAAATATTGAGCAATCTCGCGAATGCATTATTCGTATGATCTCCAAATTAAGTCCCGGTTAAGTAAAGTATTTAGTGAATTGGAGATGGCTTCAGTTGCTAAATTTATAGATTGAGTTAGGTTAGAGATAAAGGCTTGGAGATTAAATATGAGTCATTGATGCAAATAGATCAGATGGTGGTTGCCAGATCTCCCCATGAAACCATAGTTAGAGGAAATATTCAATGATCATGCAAATGCCTTTATCACACAATATCTAGACTAGACCCAGGTTAAGTGAAATATTTTGAGATTAGGAGATAGTCTTCAGTCACCAGTTTTCCAAATGACTTAGAGTTAAGGGAGGCTTGCTGAGGTCAAGATAAAGATAGTGCCAGGTGTGATGATGTGCTCGCTCCTGATTGCTTGCTAAGAGATGATGTGTTTAGTTAATTTCAAAGATCAATTAACTATTTTTGATTTATGATAACCATTCGATATGCTAGGAAAAGATCAGGATTGATGGTTGTGTTTAAAAATTGATAAATTAACCATTGTCGGTCCTGTATTTGAATTTTCTATGCTAGGGTTTGTGAAAATAGAAATAATAGTATACCAGAGGAAAAATGATTATATCTGATTCTTCTTGGGCCATAAATGATAGTTTGTAGTTAAGAAATTGAATGGACTTAGTAGTGGTTGCATCGATTGTGATCAGATTAGATTTTCTTGCTACCCTAAATTTATTATTTGTAGGTGGTTTCTTCCAGATGCAACAGTTATGTTTGGGCCAAATTGTTAAAACAATTATGTCCTTGGTGTGCTGTGGTAGATAAGATATTTGTTTTAAGATGCTTACCAAAGGGATTAAAGAATCATGGCCTAACTTGTAGTTTGATTGCTAGAGTTTCCACAATGTAAAAGATATCAGATTTGAATTTGATATTCTCTAATTAATTTAAGGTTTCTTCCTTGTCACTTCTATAATAAATTGTTTCCTGATTTCATGATGTTGAAGTGACAATGCTTCCGTAAGTTTTCCCTAAATTACCCTAAGCTTGTAGAAATCCTTGTTCATATAAAAGTATTCCCAAGGTCATTTAGAAGGAGTTCTTTTTTGGGGTTGAGAAAAAGGATTGTTTGTAAGAGACCAAAGATAGACTCAGTTGTATACACTTGCATTCAAGAATTGATAGAAGAGGTCTATAACCTCTCTATTTTACAAAGATCTTAATGAATCAATAGTTTTCTTATTTATTTTGTGGAATATTCTATGCTCAATGAATCACTCTTGTATTAGTTTGTGACAACTTATACAAGGATTTCAAGAATTGATTTGAATCTTGTCTCCTATTTAATGGTTTGTAATTTCCTATTGTATTGAGTTGATGACCTCAAGATCAATAGCTGCAGACATAGTTCTGTATGTTTTGATATGTTTTTCTGTTAACTTGAAGAGTTAAGTAAATGCTTGATATAACCTAATAGAATTGCAGGGTGTTAAGGAGGATATTTGTAAGTAGTGAGGTTCTCAATTTGATTTTCAATTTCAAGGTGAATGATAAGAATAAAAAATAAAGTGAGGAGCTGTTTTGAATATTCCCAATGGATAAGGGACTGATCAAATTTTTTTTGTCAAAATAGATATTCTTTCTTGTCTAACAATTCTACCCCTAAACAAACAAGAAATCAAACTCTAAATCTTTAAGATAATAGTTGTGCACGTAATAGATAAAGCCCATGCTTTTTTTGTGAGTAGCTTTCTAGTGTGTTTAGCTTCACACCCTATCCCTTTATGTCACATATAACAAGAAGTATTTTGGGCATATATCTTCTTTGTGAGGATTAGTGAAAAGGGGAAAATTAAGTGACCCTAATCCTAGGTATACCCACCTAAATTCTGTAGAGTTCAAAGTGTAGAAAGCCTTTGTGCTTTGTTCATTGGTCCTTGTTCTTGTATGAATGTACTAATTATGGGAAGTAAGCTACCCCATAGGTACATCTTTGCATTTCCAAGGTTGTTAAAATCTTTCTAAACCAAGAGCCAACACATCCCTCACCCTTTTACCTCTTTAATCCAATATTTTTCCTAAATTATTATCCTCCATTCGCCAATCCATCCCATCTCCCTTCCCACCATAATACCAACATATGTGAGCATATATTCAAATTACCTTAATCTACATCAAGGGATACCATCCATGGAACTAGATGCTTGAGTCCTCCCATATTTCTATGATCGAAAAAGTCTTAAAACACAAAACAAAAAGAAAAAAATCATCCAATGGTGAAAACTTGGTAATCAGGCACCTTGGATAAGTACCATGATGGAAAATTGGAAAAGAGGTGTCATGTGTAATCACTCCATCCTATTTCTCTTCATAGTTAGGGGCCCTTCCTCCTTTCTATCCATCCATTATATCTTCCCTCTAATCTTCCTTCCATACCTATCATATCTTATCCATTCTCCTATCATCATACCCTTGACCTTTACACTTTGGGGAAAGCTCCATTAATACTATAGTACCATATGTACCTTCCATCATCCCATCTTAGTCCATTATTATAGTTTTTCCTATCTTTGATCTTGACTATCATATTCCTTCTATCCATATATGCACCTTCCATATCCCCTACTCATTATCCATCCATTATTATAGATATAAGTCCCTTCACTTTTTTCCATATCTGATCTTGACACCCTATCCATATCCTCCATCTCATATTCCTTGTCTTATTCACTTCTTCCATCTACTACCTATAATCCTATATTATCTCATGCTTCTTTCCATTTCTTTGATCTTGATTATCCCACACATTTCCTCCATTTCATTTTATCATTTTTCATCCATATCTTCCACATCATTATCCCTATCCTATATGTACCATCCATCTTATATCCCTTATCCATCCATACATTCTTTGGACAACAAGACTTCACTTCCTCTATAAATATCCTTTCCGCATTGTCCTTCCACTTCATACTCCTTTATCCACCATCTCTCTAGAATTCATCATCCACACCATATCACTTTCCTCCCTTCATATCCCTTACACACCATCCTTCCATCCTATACATTTTATCCTCCATATTTCCATCCTCATTCTCATCCTTATAGTGTGGGGGAATTTAACTCCTTTTCTAAATAGCTCTTGGATCTCCATCCCTATATCCTCCAACTTATAGTCTTCCATATAATACCCTTACATATCTACTCATTCCATCTATATCCTATCCAATCCCTCCCTTCCATCCATTCATATTATAACCAAATATCTCTCTATCCTCTATTATTCCTTTCCCTTTTCATTTGTCCCAATCCACTTATCCTCTTTCCTATCCCATCCTATACAATTCCTTTGTAATGCCTCGCTGAGGTTCCCTCGGCACAAGGACATAAATCACACAACAAAACATGTAGATTTTTTTTATAGCAATAAAGTAGCATAATATAATCTCATTGATATTATGTAAATATAAGTCAAGACAACCAATAGATCATACTACTTGTCATACTCAATTAACAATGATTATCACTACATACTTGAATATCGCTACCTTACTTTTTCATTATAACCACCATGTCCAACACCTGTATCTACACACATGTCTAAACAAATAGGTGAAAAAAATAGATACATGATCATAAACAAAATCTTTACTGATATCTTAGCAGTAAAAATCATTATTGAGAAGATGTAAAATAATTGCATTTAAAACTTTAAGAAAAACCCTATGGGATTGGACCTAAGCCTCGGGGGCTCATCACTGATGGCCTTGCCTATGTTCATGCTCAGAGACTTCATAGTTTGACACATTATTATTTAACTATTTTGTGGTGGGTTTATCATATTAAAGGTATGACATACATAATATGTTATTATTATAAAATACATAAGCAGGTACACAACCCTTTCCAGGGTAGAGTTCCCAGACAGTTTCACCATCGGCTACCTACTTGGAAAAACAAAGATGGAATTGATTAAAGATGAAATATACTGATACTAACACTCAAGGGACAAGGATGTCCATAATTATAAACCACAAATAATAGAAAGTATTAAGCATGACAAGAAAAACCAAGAGACTTCTAGTCACAACGCAATATAATAGGATATTAGAGTACAAGATAGGTATCATATAATTTATAAAAATGAATATTTAAAAATTTATTTGAGTATGAGTGATACTTAGATCATTGAAAATATATGACCCAAGCCTGATACAAATCTAGGTAACAAAATGAAGTCATAAAATTACATAAGTAACTAATTTCTACCTATACAAACAAATACACATAGGGACTATTACTCCTATATTTAAAAAATGAAGATTTTGTAAGACTTCATTCATACCTAAATAAATACACTCCTTTATTCCTAATTATCAACATAGTTATGAATAATTGTACTAAAATGAATATCGTGTTATACACCATTGCACTTGACAGATTAAGAAGAGATCATGTCTTCATGTACTCAAATATATTAATAAACATCTACAAGAAAATACCACATGGATTGAATTACCAATTCTAACTCATAGAAAACTTTTAATCATGTGTGGTTACAAAATAGAGACATGAACATGCACCATCCCCAAGTCACATACAAGTAGTTAATGTGGTATTTCCATTACATTTAGATTCCATTAATTGATTTACCAAGCATCGTAAAAAATTTAATACCCATCTATTAGGAATGTACAAATAATTCTAAAATTAATTTATTATAATCCAAAATACCATGAAATAAATAATATATAAAATAATCCTTAAAGTATCCTTTGATTATTACTATTTATAAATTTAAAATTCTATCTTGATCTAAAGGTACAATGTAATAATCAATCCCCCTCCTTAGAATAGAAATTAGATCACTCTAACAAACTAAAACATAATATAAATTTATATTACTAACAATGTAATTTCCACCTTATGGGCATAATCTACTTTTGGACTTACTAGATCAATACTTTCTATCAAACTATGCTAATCTCATATATCTAAATGATAAGTAAACATTTAAATGAAAGAAAATGTAATATTATCTATTTAATATAGGGCAAAATAAATTTCACTCCAAAATCTTCATACCATGGATTTAAAGATTCATTGACTTTTAAGTTTTCTAAGAACTTTACAATAATATCTTTCTTCAATACAATATGCATCCACTTAAAATAATAACAACTATAGAAGAAAATAAACTCATTAAACCAACTATAGATCTAGTAATCTATGTGCTGAAATAATGAGATAAAATAAAAACTACAATAGACTAGTTATCATGTAAAGAAAATCAAAACTGGTATAGTTCTTCAATAATGAAAGAACATGGAGTTGTTATTATGCAAAGAGAATACAAACTAGAAATGGATATGGAGTTGAACAAAATGTGAACAAGTGTTACAAATCTAAACAACCAATTAAACTATCCTATGTGGGCAGATATGAAAATGCACATATGAAAAATTAAGAGAAAAGAGCATGAGAACAAAGGCTTATTTATTTTCTTACGATTCTTTTTATAAAGAGAGATTGAAGACAAATGAACAATTAAGATCAAAATAGAAATAAAATAGAATAAGAATAGATGGTTGCAAAAATAAGAAAACTACAGTGGATGATTACAATGAAATCACGATACCAAATGTCTGGAATCAGCCTCAATGCACAATGCTACTTCAAATGGGAAGGCTATTCCATTGCAGCATTTTGTTTTAAGCATTCTTTGAAAGGAGTATATTGTTCTCTTAAAAATCTGCACCATTCCCTCCTTTTTGAGATGCATTTTCCTAATAATATATGTTCAACTTGATAGGAATGGTATTTTTATGAGGAGACATGACTCTCTAAATTTAATTAATGTACCCCTTCATTACTGGTTTTGACTAACCTATGTCTTTATATTAATTCGACGTTATTACAGCTTGTTAAATATCTTATTTTATGTCTTCATTGAATCCTTAAAAATGATTATAGCTACCACTATTTACTCCATACAGATACTGACTATGGATTATTAATCTATTAATGCCAAATCTTCCTTATTAATTATGAAGTTCCTATTAGATTTCAATTACGTAAGTGCAGATACTATATACGTACCAAGGCGATAGTGATGACCTTCGAACCCAAGCATGTTCTTATCAATAAGGAAATGAAAGGCTTGATTATGTGGATTTTCACTGGAAATTTTAAAGTGGTAGAGCGTGTTTGAAGAGATCCCCTGCACAAGAGACTTCATGTAGGCTAATATGCCTTGGTGTCAAATTTCCAAGCTTTCACTGATCAAGAATTTTCCCTCAACTTACCCAAAGTAAATTTCCCCCCTGTGTCTTATGTGTAACCGAATATTAACAGACTCCCCCACCTTCTTGGAGTACATTGATCCCATTCAATTGTATGTGAGAACCACCTTATAATGTCCAACTTCCTTCTCCTTGGTGAACTGGCCATTCCCCTTTGTAACCATTTCTATTCTATTCAAGTTCATCAATATATAATTTTGAGTGACCGTCATCTTATGAAATCAGCTTAAGACAATTAATTTTTTTTAAAAATATTTTTACTTGATATTTTATTATTTACTTAATGTATGGATCTAAGCCAACACATACATTAAAATAGATCAAATAGCTACAAGGAAATAACCTCCAAATTTAATGTATCATATTATAAAGATTTATATGAGAAATACTTGCACTTAAAAGTAATTTAATGTATTTTTTAGTTACCAATAGTTATAATATACTCAAGAAAATCCTTATTCTTTAAAGGAGAACTACTACAATGATACAAATTAAGACAATTTAGTATCATAATGGTATCTAAAATATTCATTGTCAAACTTTAAATTAAACAAAAGGAGTAAAAATAAATAAATGAAACAACCAAATGGTAATTAGAAAACCATGAGCTTTTCTATCAACATCTATATGTAAGTGTTATGCCCCTTGACTTAATTAATTTTCCTTTAATTTATTTTCACTGATATAATTATTTATCAAATATTTCATTTCATACATCTAAAGTTAACGTGTGAACATGCATACATTATATCTACATTTCTATGTGCATAGATACATATTGGTTTTTCTATATTGATACATAAATACAAACATACATATATTTATGATAATGATGAGAAATGAAATGTTTTTAATGAGAAGATACAAATGACTAAATAGATTATAATTCACATGAACCTTGGCATAGCCTATATTATCATAGGTCCAACATGGAATAGAACTAATAATTATTTTACTAGAAAAGATGGAGAACCCACTCACCAAAATAACTCCTTACTAGGTGTAGTTGGAGAGGCATGTTAGAAATAGGAAATACTGAGAGGGGGGGGGGGGGGGTGAATCAGTATTTCACAAACTTTTACTTTTGCCCACTTATGGATATAACAGATTACTTTAGTGCATGCAAAGCATAGGAAACTAAATAGCATACATAACAGTAAATGTAAAGAACTCATAACACATGATATGTTCTCAAGGAAACCCTGGCCAAGGGAAAACCCTAGTGGGGATGGTACCCACAAAGATCCACTAATCAAAAGATATCCGGTTAAGGATGTTGACCTTGTTAGGAGCCTGTTACAATCATATAGTGTATCAGTCCTGGTTAAGGGACTATAGGCCTTGTTAGAAGCCTCAACCCTGTTAGGAGTTTTACATACAAAACTTGATTACTAGATGAGCTCACTGCCCAAAAAAGTAATACAAATGTTTACTGATTACAATATGGTACTGCTTACAACTTCGCATCAACAACTTTCACTGCTATCACAATTTACATATATTACATGTTACATTTCAAGTATGCTCGGTACATCTTCATTTATACAAGATACAAAAATAATATCTTTCTCTTGTCATCTTACATATCTTTATCCAAGAGTAAACATCTAGGATTTTGTCTCTTTATAATATTAAGTCATTATTTTGACAAGAAAAATAATCCCTTAATTCATTTACTAGTTCTGTCTTCAAAACTGCACTGTCGACTATACTCTGTCATCGGTAAAATAGTCATAACTTTGTTTGTACTATCCATACTCTTTTTTGCACTGAGATGGGGTATCCTTGGACACCATAGAGTCTATTTTCAACTACAAAAACTCTGATCATGCTCCAGTGAATGTCGCCAAAACAAATTGTATTGGGTGCTCTGTCAAAATCATTGTTTCATACTTAGACAATTTTAGTTTGCAACCTTCTATACTTACTTTCCAGCTTATGTGCTCTTCATAGGGAACATATGTTTCCATAATGACAACATTCATGTACATACCTCAGCCAAATTGCCAACAATCTCCCCCTTTGTCATTGGTGGCAACATATGAGAAAATTGGCTAAGTGTACAAGTCAAAAATCTCAAAATTGCATAAAAAATGTGGCCATAGTATAAAATAAGTATACTATCCTTATATCTCCTCAAAATGTATACAATAATATATAACACTTCATAATACTCCATAGAACTCCCCCTATGAGTATCCTTCCTTATCATATATAGACAATTTTCTAAGTATCTCTCCCCCTTTGACAACAATGACAAAATAAAGGGTGGAAAGGGATATACAAAAATTGTGTCAAAACTTTTACCTTACTGTCTTATTGCAAAGCCGGTAGGCTTGCAACACAATCTGCAAAATCCATCTTCGAAGTCTCAAAATATTTTTCCCATGCCTTCTTTATTGATTCTACTATATTGAGTAAAGTACTCAATCCGTATGCTACAATCTGACAAGCTTGGAGGGACTCAAAATTGAATTTCTGAAATGCTGTCTTAGCAGTAAGACATTCATCTATTTGCTCTTTGATTATGGTCAATGTGATTGAGACATGCTCTCTCAAGATGTTTATTCTGATAGATTTCTTGTTTTTCTCATCATTTAAAATCCTTATTTCATCACATAATTTTCTTATCTTATTCTCAACTATTTTGATCTTCATGTTTAGGCTAGCCAAAGAGTTTGTTTCTGCTGCAATCTCATCTTGCTTCTCTTTTATCTTCTTTTCTTCTTCAATTAAAATATTTTCAGACTTTGTACAATGAATGTACAAACACTTTCCAGTCTCAAGATGTTTCCTTAAGTCCTTAATGTGTCTATCAAGGCTGTCAATGTCATTCTTGATATTCAGACTTATGTTCTACAACATCTCAGCTTCATAAGCTATCTGAGCCTTAACCTTAGCAATATCAGTTAAATTAGTGAATTCAACATCAAAAGATTTAATTACCATCTTTTCTCTTTCAAGTGGATTTGAATCAAAGACTTTTGTAGATATGACACTTTGTAACTTCTTAGTCAAGTCTTTCAGACTACCTTCCAAATTCTTAACTTTCTTATTCTTTCCAATAATTTTGTGTAAAGAGGTGATCAACTCTATTTGATCATCATCATCATCAACTTCCTTTCTCAAATCTTCAATCAATGTTTCTATTCCTTTCTCCTTTCCAGTCTTAGGAGTAAGACTGATGTCTTCTTGTGTTCTAGTAGGTGTAGGGGCCTTTGTTTCCATTTGCACTTCAGTATGTGTAGTCTCTATTTCAATAGTCTTTTCTTGCTCTCCCAGATCCAAATTGTCAACAATGTTATCCAAATTGTTGAATACCACATCAACTGAATCTAAAGTAACTTTAGTTCCTTCAATGTCCATAGATTCTATGCCAATGTTTATGGAAGAAGATGGAATATCTTCAACTTCAACTACCTCTTCTACTACCTCTACTTGTTTTGAACTCTATTTCTTTGCTGGTTCTGCAACTGATTGATCTTTACTATCTTTTCCTACTACCAAGTTAGCTAGCACTTGCACAACTGCCTATTCAGTTTCAGTCTTTACTTTCTCATACTGTCCTCCCATTATTTGTATAATTCTTCTTTTGGTTCTTAATAGGGTCTCAAGTGTCTTGAGGATCTGTTTAAGATGGTCATCATCTCTTATTTCATAGAACTATCTAATCACATTCTCTCTCATTTTGGTATCTTCTTCTTGTGCTCTCATCTTTCTTCTCACAAGTCTATTGTACAAATCTTCTAGTATCTTTCCATGAATAGTATCAAATTTCTTGTTAAACAAAATCATATG
Organism: Chamaecyparis obtusa; assembly: GCA_027943335.1. Lineage (NCBI taxonomy): Eukaryota > Viridiplantae > Streptophyta > Pinopsida > Cupressales > Cupressaceae > Chamaecyparis > Chamaecyparis obtusa. The sequence continues at coordinate 2,626,520 of BSBK01001645.1, read as the reverse complement.
TGTAACCATTGCATTCTCAAGATTCAATTTGTTAGAGGATCCATATAAATCATAGTATTTATTCATTTTGGTAAAGGCTCCATGTTGCATTATATCTTCATTAACTCTTTCTATCCTTGGTTTCCATGATTTCTTCTTTTCTATCACTTCATCATCTTTTATTTTTGCAACTCTTCTAGGTATTGGTGGAACAATTGTTTCCTGTCTTTTACCCAGTCCTGAAGCACTTGCCTTCATTCTTTTTCTTGATGCTGAAGAAAAGGGTTTCTCTATCTGATTGATTCCTTGTTCCTTCTTAGGTTCTTCAACATTTACCTTTACTTGAATAGGTTCTACACTTGATGCCAAAGGTGGGACTGATAATATCTCACTTTGCCTTATTGCTTCTACAGTCTTCTTTGCAATATCAAATTCCTGCTCACTCATACCTGATTCTTTTAGAATTTTCTTTATTGTAGACTCCACTCTCTTCTTTGATTGTTTCTCTTCCTTAAGTGACTTTGTTGAACCAAAGTTTTCATCATATGTTCCAAATCTATTTCCATGAGCATCAACTTTACTTTTCAACAATCTACTAACATAACTTTCTGTTTCAACTTTAGAGATTTCATAGCCAAGAGGGTCTATGAATTCATGTCTAGGTTCTACTGCCTCAATGTAAGTGAAATCAATATCAACCATAAAACATATATCATCTTTGTATTTCTCAACTAGGGATGGAGGAATTCTTGATCTATTTACCACAATGTTCTGAAAAGTTTTCAATACTAACTTTACACTATCATTAACCTTCTCAATAAGATGTTTCATGTAGACTTTATTGATTCTTGCCATAGTATTCTCACCATCATTCCGTTCAATAGTGTAAGGAAATCTTCTTAACAAGTGGAAGAACATGTAAGTAACCAATGAGGAAAATCTAAAGTGAGTGTATTTAGCTTTCTTTATCTTCTCCAAATTCTCAAATAACTGTATTCTCAGAATTTCACACAAATCCATAGGCTTCTTCTCCACACACATCAAATAAGCAATGTGTACCATACCTGCTGGCATATCATCTTCTCTAGAGCTTCCACAGAACTTTGTTGTCAAAATCTTACACAAGTATTTTACATCATCTTACTTAATCTTACTAATGACTATACCTCTGCCATTGTATACTGAACCGGTGTTTTCAATCATAATCTTTCTCATGTTTTTCTCATTCAGTGGAATTGCACCCATTTTTGATAATCTAGTCACATCATGAATTAGGTTTGTAGTTATGTCTATAACTCTATCTTCTAACCAAAATTTTCCATTATGAATCCTACTCAAAATGATCTTTGTACACTCCTCATCATCAAATTCATATTTCATAGAGTACTCAATGATTTCATTATTTTCTAGATGTTCATAACCTTGTTTCACTGACATATCTAAGTTGCACAACTTCTTATACTCACCATTAAATTCATACTCCCTTAGGGTTTCATACTTGCATCCAAGATAACCTTTAACATTCTCTAAATGAAGAACTCCATCTGGTACGGTTGATAAGGCTAAACTAGCATCTCTTTCTGAGGGTTCAACTAGATCTTTCTTATTTCTAGGTCTATTCTTATCCTTAATGTTGTGAATCAATGACACATCCATGATTATATCTGATTTCTTAAGCTAATTCAAGATCGTAGTCGGATAAATACCTCAAATTTGCAAAATTAGGGCTTTCGCTAGATCGGCGCTTCAAACTTCTACAAATCACTTCCAAACTTCTTTCTTCACTTCCAAATCACTTCTAATCACTTGATAGTCATAATAACTTCAATTTCAATCTTTTAAAACTTAGCATTTACTCAATCTGACATCGCATTCAATAAATTTTGCTGCCAAAATGCCAAAAAGCTGATTCTGTAAACCTGCAACCATAAATCTTTTTGCAACCTCGCAAAACACAATATTTCTTTTTGCACACTTAACCATAGCATCAATATAACATAACAAACCTTCATCTAACTGTGCAAAACTTAACTCATTCAAAATATAACTCTACACTAATTCTAAGTTCCTAAACTACAAAATTTTTCATAATTTAAGTGCTTAAAGAAGGGTTAGGTATAGAATCATTCTTACCATCAGATACATTACCTTCTTGATTACCTTCAATGCTGAATATACCTCCTTGATCTATGCCTTTAACAAATTTTACTTCATATTTATTGCTACAACAACCTTTCTCTTTGTTTCCTACATTTTCATTCCTTCTTGCATAGTTTCTAGGCTTAGGGTTATGATGATAACCTCCACTGTTCATTCTGCAAAATCTTGCTATGTCCAATCTTGTTACATATCTGAAAAGTGATTCCATTGGTTCCATATCTAGGTATTTGATGATTGATTTGTGTCCTGCAATTTCTAGCAATATGTCCAATTTTGTTGCATCTGAAACATACGATTCCATTTCCTCTCTTCATGTCTTCAGTTGATCTTTGATCTACATTGTTAGTATTTCTAGGCATTCTTCTATTGTAATTATTCTCAATAACTTTAGATCTTCTACATTCAATAGCTCTATGTCCAAAACCATGACAATTATAGCAATAACCATTTAGTGGTTTGAATTGTTTACCTGTACAATCTCTCTTCATGTGACCAATAGTATTACATGTAAAACATCTACCTTTGAATTCTCTTTGCATACCTTTGGATGATTCTTCTTGCTTTGGTGGTTCTTCTTGCTTTGGTGCATCTTCTTGCTTTGGTGATTCTTCTTGCTTTGGTGATTCTTCTAATTTATTCTGATCTAACTTCTTTTCTTCACTTCTTTCACATTCATTCAGATCTGGTTTCTTGCTTTCACTAACTATCTTCAATATGTTAAATCCAAGACCAGTTTTGTCATAGAATGGTTTTCCATAAGATACTTGCTTATCAATCTTTTCACTATTTGAATATAGCCTTTCAAGTTATTGTTTAGATTGAGTCAATTAACCTTTCACAATTTTGTTGTATTTCTCAAGTTCATCATACTGCAGTTTGACTTTATCAAATTCAGATGTTACCTTGCCAAGTTTAGATTTCAAATCTTCATTTTCATTCTTTAAACTTTCATTTTCAAATCTCAAATTGTCATTTCCATCTTTCAAGCTAAGCTTCAGATTTGCTATCTTCAATTCATGTTTAAGGATTACATTTTCTTTTTCTAAATCTTCACAATCTTCAACAAGAATTTTAGATTCCTTCTCAGATTTTAGATCTTCTATCTTACCTTTCAATTTGTTAATAATATTCTTTGCATCATCATACTTCCTTTTCAAGGTGTTTATTTCATCAGTAAGAATATTAATTTTCTCAAGAGCTTCTTCAAGATTCTTCTGCAATTGATCCATATCCATAGAGATCTTACTCAAGCTACTAGGCTTTCCTTGAATGTTTCTTCTCTGAGTAACTGTGCTCTGATACCAATTGTTAGAAATAGGAAATACTGAGAGGGGGGGGTGAATCAATATTTCACAAACTTTTACTTTTGCCCACTTATGGATATAACAGATTACTTTAGTGCATGCAAAGCATAAGAAACTAAATAGCATACATAACAGTAAATGTAAAGAACTCATAACACATGATATGTTCTTGAGGAAACCCTAGCCAAGGGAAAACCTTGGTGGGGATGGTACCCACAAAGATCTACTAATCAAAAGATATCCAGTTAAGGATGTTGACCTTGTTAGGAGCCTGTTACAATCATATAGTGTATCAGTCCTGGTTAAGGGACTATAGGCCTTGTTAGAAGCTTCAACCCTGTTAGGAGTTGTAGATACAAAACCTGATTACCAGATGAGCTCACTACCCAAAAAATTAATACAAATGTTTACTGATTACAATATGGTACTACTTACAACTTCGCATCAACAACTTTCACTGCTATCACAATTTACATATATTACATGTTACATTTCAAGTATGCTCGGTACATCTTCATTTATACAAGATACAAACATAATATCTTTCTCTTGTTTTCTTGAATATCTTTATTCAAGAGTAAACATCTAGGATGTCATCTCTTTATAATATTAAGTCATTATTTTGACAAGAAAAATAATCCCTTAATTCATTTACTAGTTCTGTCTTCAAAACTGCACTGATGGCTGTACTCTGTCATTGGTAAAATAGTCATAACTTTGTCTATACTATCCATACTCTTTTGCACACTAAGATGGGGTATCCTTGGACACCATAGAGTCTATGTTCAATTGTGCAAACTTTGATCATGCTCCAGTGAATGTCGCCAAAACAAACTGTATCGGGTGCTTTGTCAAAATCATTGTTTTATACTTAGACAATTTTAGTCTGTGACCTTCCATACTTACTTTCCAGCTTATGTGCTCTTCATAGGGAACATATGTTTCCATAATGACAACATTCATGTACATACCTTAGCCAAATTTCCAACAAGGCACTACATCCTTAATCATCCTTTCATCTCATTCAAACCATCTTATCTATCAAATCTATTTATCTTCTAATCCAATCCATTTATTCCCCTTCCATGATTTTCAATCTCATCTTATCCAATCATCTTATATTCCAATACCATTTTATCCAATCCACTCATCCCAATAAATTAAAAAATAAAAAATTCCTATAATCCAAAAGATCCCAAGTTAGTCCAATGAAGTGAAATTAATACTAATCCATGCAATCAAGTCTTGCAATCTAGCACATTAATCTTTAATCATGAAATGAAAATCCCCATAGCTGCACCAAAAATAAAAGCATGTAAATACAAGAAATATGAAACATTTAAGTTACAATAAACATGCTAAATAACTTGTAATGCAACCAAATTTCCACTACAACCTTAGATGAGCTAAAACAAGGGCACCCAAAACCTTGTTTGATTTTCTCTTAGAGAATTTTGTGGGTGTTTTGTCCTAAAACAATACAATAAATCAGACTATAATTGATGAGTGAAGGATTGAGAATAAGTATGAGGAACTTACCCCAAGCTCCACAAAATGAATGCAAAAAAGCAAGATCTATTGTTGAGTATGCAAATGCAAGAGATTAATAACTAGATGGAAATGAAATCACTAAACTAAGATGAGAATGCAAAATTCAAACTGAGCTAAGAAAATCAAATCTAAGATATCATTCAAGAAAGTTACATCTAGGATATTATGGGAATGCAAAAAGCTAAAAACCCAAGATGCTAATAATGGAAGAGTGCTTAGGTACTCAAGTGCTCAAAGAATGCTCTAGCTTGTGATTATGTAAGTAACTTGAAAATTAGGAGTGAGGCCTCCTTTTTATAGAATGGATTAAAGAATGGGTGGCCAAGATTAAGATGAAAAAGAGGAGTGGCTAAGATGAAGAGGCAAAAGGAATGAGTGGCTAGGATTAAGAGGCAAAACATGGAAAAGTCAAATTCCACTTTCATGGGGAAAAAGAAGAATTCAAAAAGATTGGAGGAGAAAAAAGATGGAGAGGTTGTCACCTTGGAAATGGTGGTTGTGCACATGATTAGAGGTAATCCACCTTTTAATCACAATTAGAAGAATAATTAGCAAGAAAATAAGATTAGGAAAATGGAAAAGAGGATTAAATTAAAATAAATTTAATTTAATCATAGTTTAGAAGAACTTTAGATTAACTTTACGTTAGTGGAGGAATAACATGAAATTTATTTTATAAAGGGAAATAGAGGGATAATATATAAATTTAATATATTGAAGAGTATTTAAATATGATTTAAATACAAAGGGAAATTTTTTTTATTTAAATTATAATGGAGGGATAATATATAAATTTAATATATTAAAGAGTATTTAAATATGATTTAAATACAAAGGGAAAAATAAATTATTTAAATTAAATAGATTTAATCAAATAAATAGAAGAATATAACAATATAGTCAATTAATAAAATCAACTATAATGTTAAGGGAAAATATTAATAAGAATTAATATTAGAGTGTGAAGGACAATTTTAGGTGTCTACATAATCAATGTTCCACTTCCCATTTTGTTGCAAAAAGACTAAAGCCAAGATCAGTTTCTAGGTGGCAGCGACAATCACCTCATATCATTTGTAATTAGAGTGCCATTGATCTACAATGGTGGCTACATACATGACAATTAGAACTTGGTTCTCTTTCCTTTTATATTGTGGTTGGATGTGTACGTCCCCAATCATATTTCTTGATTGTTATTGAATGGATGTGTTTGTCCCCATTTATGAGAAAATTCAAGTGGTTGGATGTGTTTTTCCCCACTCATAATTATTAGTTGTTTGTGAGTGGATGTGTTTTTACCCATTCACAAGATGATGTGTGTGAATGGAAGTGTTTTTACTCAGTTGTATTTTTTAGGTAATTGTGATTGGATGTGTTTGTCCCCAAACGTAATAGTTGTGAGAAAAAGTGTGTGTCCCTGTTCATAACCTTATTTTTGGATAGATGTGTTTGTACCTATCCTAATTTGATGTAAGCCCTTGGATAGATGTGTTAGTCCCTATCCATGGCTCCATGAGTATACATGTATGTCCCTACTCTTATAGTGTTTGGTGAGCTACTATGTGTGGTATTAAGTAGTGTGATGTACAATCTCTCCATGTTCACACTAAAGGGGGGTTTTGGGAATTAGTGTGCACATGTAGGTATTAGGAATATTGAGTGCATAAATAATTTGGAGTTATAATATTAAGTTGTTAAAAATTTAATATTATTAATAGTCTAGTAGGTTTTTTATTTGTTGAATATGTTATCATTTTTGTGGTATGAATATAGTAAGCTGCTCTAATAACTCAATATATTTAGGGAGTTATTTTAGGAGTTTTCTATAATCTAGGAAATTAAAATCCTATATAAATGTAATGCATTTGGATGAAAATAGTGAAGCATGATATTATTTAATATATAACTATTCTTCTTCATCTGTTCCAAATTCTCAATATAATACACATCCATTATTATGTTATGTAGAAATAAAATAGGAGAGACACTACATTAATTAAAACCAACAATTTTCCATATGATTTGATTCTTATCATACCTTTTTTTTTCCTTTTTAAAGAAAATAAAAAATGACATCTATGAAGAATGACACATCACCTCACAATGGAAAAATTGTAAGAAATATAGGCTGGCCAAAAGGGACAATGATATATAAACAAAGCAAGCTGAGTTTTTAACTATACAATTAAGTAGCTCAAATACTGAGAAACATGGTGCAATTTTAACATGGAGAAAAGAATGATTTTTTTAAAGAGAGACAAGTTAATGAGACAAAACAAAACCTTATTTATAATCACTTAGATTGGTGTAGGGGAGGCCTATGAAGAGGCAGCCAAGAGACATTGTATTTGGCATCGAAGGGGGAAAGGAGACAATGACTTGTAACAAGGGAAAGTTGGGGTTTAAAATATTAAAAACAACAACCTTCAAACTAGAACTTGGAACCTAAAATAAATTAGGAAAGCTAGAAATCTTGGCACATATTTAAAGAGGAGAGACTTAAGTGAAAAAAAAAAACACCATGTGCGCCCAATTCAATACACTTTTATAAAACAAAAAGAGGCCTTTATAATTGTATAATTGGCACTAAAAATACCAAGATGGTAGAAACTTCAATCAAAGAAAGGACTAGTTATTTTTTATTTGATCAAAACCAAAAATATTTCACCATGAATTGGAACAGTCCACGAGGTGGAAAAGTTGTGACCAAAGACAAGAAAAACTAAGTTTTAAAGATCCAAGAACACAATTTGTGCATGACATAGGAAAACATGTTTAATAAGGAATGCAACCAAGGGAACTTGGCACTAGAAATAAAAAGGGGATAAAATTATTTTAAAAAAAATCCACGAGCCCACCAAAAATGGTTTAGCTCCCAAAGGAGAAAAATAATACAATGATTTAAATCAAGAAGATGAGTTTATATGCATATCAAGGCAACATAACTCTTTCCACTTGTGGTTCCACAAACACGCTCCCCGTTGGACACTTGGAGAGGGGGACCACTTTATTTTCTACTTTTTCTTTCATTTTTTTGTGCCCCTCGAGTCCTTTTTGTCCTTTTCTTTATTTTCCTATTTGTCTATTTTTTGCCAAAAGCCTCTCTTTTTAGAAGAAAATTCTATTTTTCGCACTTTCATACTTTCTGTGTTCTCTAAACTCCCAAGGGGTGAAAACATGAAACCCCATAGAAAGAAGAAATTTCTCATTTTTTGGCCTTTCGAATGGGTTCAAAATTTCACACTTTTGGGGTGTCGAAGGTCCTATATTTTTCAGACCTCCAAAATGCCAAAAGCTTGAAGGGATGAACCTCCGATGGTGCACAAAGTTGTCTGGCATAACCTTTGCTAGAGACCTATATAACGTGTGTCGGTTGATCTTTTTTTGTCACCTTTTCTATTTACCTTCTAGCGATTTCAGAGCAATTGGTGAGTGTTTTCTTTCTTAGCTTTCTGTGTGCTTCAATCTTCTATCCAACTACTATTTGAGCTAGTATCCCTACTTCACCCTTGAGGTAGGGTATTTTTTAGCATTTTTTCTTTGGGTTTTAGCCTAGGGTTTTGTCTTTCCCTTTTTTTTTCCTTCATTTTTTGTAGTTAGGGATTTGTGTGTAGTCTAGCTAGGGTTTTTTGCTTCTCTATGGTTTGTTTTTATTTTTTCCTTGCCCTTGTCCAAGGTTTTTGATGTTTTCTTCATGGTTTTTAGGTGGGCTCATGCTTGAGATCACCTTGAAACCAATCATTTTAGGGCCCAGGAGGGTTTCACCCTCTGAACTTTTCATTGAGTTTCTCTTCAAGATTTTAGGAGCTTTAGCCTCCAAAGTGTTTGAAATCTTCCCCAGACTTAGCCAATTTCATAGCTTCAACTTAGAGACTTCAGAGTTTCAGACCCAAACAAACAAAACAAATTTTATCCCTCGAAGACATTGATGAGACCTAGATTAACCCAACCCAACTAACTCATTTCATAGTTTTGGATATTCAATGTCTGACATTTGGTATTGACACTTCACAATTTCAGAGTTTCAATGATATCAACCAACCATACACCTCCAAAATGCAGAAAATCCAAACTCTCAAAAAAATATTGCATAAGCATTTTCTTTTCATTGTCATTTCATCTTGTCGGAGGCTGAGGATTCTTTTGGAGTCCAAACCTCCAAAACCCTGAAATCTATTTTTTGAGTTTTTTAGTGACAGACTTCTGGGTTTTTTTAATCTAGGGTTTTTATGTCATTTATTTCTCAAAATTGGATGATTGTTTCCCATAACATTTACTGATTAATGCCCATATATTTTGTAGAATGTTAAAGAAAATTACATCCCCAGCTATGAAGTTCTAGTTTAAAGGATACCATGCTCCTTCTAAGGTGGGAAATCTCCATAGTGAGATAACTAACATGGCTATCGACAATGTTAACTGGAATGAATTCTTGGTAAAGTGTGCCCAACTAGAAAGTAGGTCTAAGGATTTCACTTCATTAGTGTAGTCTAGCTTGGTGAATGTAGCGGCACATCCTATGTCAATACTCTCCTCTGATATGATCATTACCCTTGCACAACATTACATGCCAGAAGGGAGATTGGTGAAGAACACCATGGGAGAGGTGGTTTAGGATTTGAGGCCAGATAATATTGAAGATGTCTTCCATCTACCTAAAGGAGTGGAAAAATTTTACTGCTTCTCTATTGACAAGGGTATGTGATTCTTCAATACAAACACCCAATTAACATATGATATTTTCAATAAAGAGTACCTGATACAATCTCTTCCCAAGAATAAGCTAGAGAAGATAGATATGAGGAGGGGATACCTAAAATAGGATTGTCACCAAGATAAGTAGATTATACACTTTGCAAAAGTCCATCCATCTTGAGCCTTTGATGATCCTAATGATAGAAAAGATAAAAGGGAGAAGAGAAAGGTTCGATTGGGATACTATCCTTAGTGATAACTTGGATAGGAAGATAACTAGAGTGAAGAATGACCCACATTTCCATATAACATCATATGTCATGTACCTTCTTGCTACTTGGGTAGTGTATCCAAGCCTCACAAAGTAGGAGCCATGGGTCAACCCAATGCTTGATCATTCACTATCTACCCTCATCTCATGAGGAAGGATCACCTAGGAGAGGATAGATCTAAGTATAAAATCATGAATGATGCATTCATCTTTGTGATCATCCGTTCCATTGAGGGAGATTATGCCAAGGGACTCCTGAAGGAAGATGTAGCTAAAGTGAAGTCCCCAAGTGCTTATTATATTCAATTTAAGACTTTCACATACATAAGGGTCATTGAGAGTAATTTGAATCCAAAGAAATTACTAAGATATCCATCGGATAGGATTATCTTGCTAGAAATGGCCAGACAACTCTTTGATGCATATGAGCACATCAAGCACAAGAAAAAGCACTATTTGGATTTTCCCATTTCAATCGGCTCTCACTCCCTACAAGACATGAAGGTGTTAGGAATGGGAACAATGAGAGGGGGGGGGTGAATCAGTGTTCACTATATTTTAACTTTTAACTTTAATATTTATGCAGAACATAAATGCTTAAGAACTGAATTAAACATTCACATAAAATGAAACATGAAATCAACACATGACACCAATATGGTTATGGAAAAACCCAAATAGGTAAAAAACCTGGTGGGACTTGATACCCACTAATAATTTGCACTAGTGTTTTGTGATCCTTGTTAGAAGATCCTTTACCCTGTTAGGAGTAGCTTTACAATGCTTTAAATACAGTAGACCTTGTTAAGGGTCAGACCCTATTAGGAGTCTTTTACAATGATCACTATTAGGGGAGTGGACTCACTATCCTAGAGCTCACTACTCAAATGATGAAGGCTACAACCTTCTGAATCAAATACACACTATATCCGCAGGTGAACTGTTCATTGTGACACTGCTTGTTAGATCAGTTCCTTTGGTGTGCTGATGCTTTGACCTCTAGAAAAGATCTAATACATCTTATGATGACTTTTCATACCTCTTATCTTCTTAAAAAAACTCTCCTTTCACTTCCATACTGAATACAATGGGTGCACCTTATATTTATGCGCTTATACAAAATACATAAATAGGTCGACCCTATAACTAATTACAAATAAAACTTCCAAAAGAATTGGCTTAAGCATGATTACAATTATACATGTACATATGTTGGAAACCTAAATACAATAGGTGCATAGCCTCTACAACATTAATTTACAATCGCAAACCAAAATAGTCACTATTGGCTCCATGCTCTGTTCTCTGTTGGCACACACTGGTTGTGCAACTTCAACTGACTGTAACTTTCACATCTTTTCATATCTACTTATGCACTCTTAGAATACACATAAGTATAGTCTAAAAACCTTAACTTCTATGGTGCATACCATAGTTCATCCATACACACGTGTGTTGATGCTTTGAGTCTCTAGTGCTCTGTATGCTATCTAGTCTTCAACACTTAACTAAATTTTGATCTTTACACTTAGTGTCCAAACTGCTATATGACTTTGTTGCCATAATGAAAATATTATATCTAGTCATATATCTTAGTATAGACAACTTTCCAACAATCTCCCCCTTTGTCATTAATGGCAACAAAGGAATATGGCCAAGTCTCTAACTATCCCTTTACACAAAACTTTTTGTCTTCTATACATTTTATACATACTCCATATTCTATACAACTCCCCTTTTGACATTAATGATAAAGGTGCATCAAAAAATTTATCTACATACACTTACTAAGGGAAAACTATCATGCCCTGTAAGGGAATTGGGGAAGAGAACAAAGATTCTCTTTGTAAAAGAAAACCTAAGTAATGATTTATGAATATTTTTGAATTTTTAAAAGAATTATGTGAACAAAACTTAAACGTAGTTAAACTTAGATTCCTCCCAAGGTTCCCTAATATTTTATGAACAATTCATTTAAGTCCTTTAAGTATACTAACAACAAGATTTACTTCTTAAAGAAAACTACATCATATCATTTGAAGATTCTTTACAAAGAAATTCAAAATACTTTCATTTCAATTTTCCATTTAAATCCATCTATTTTCCTAAGTACCCTTTATGAACAATATAAATTTTTAAAGAAAATAGAATAATCTGAATCATTTGATACATTACAATTATTACATTTGATTTTCAATAGCTTTCCACTTAATCAACAATAATGAAAAATATACTACTTAACTTGGAATGTTACAAAATCCTTTTCTTTTCAACACACATCATATACATAAAGTTTGTGATATCCCTTTTTCCTTTCTCCTAAGTCTACCCATATAATTTGAAATACATTAATAATTAAATTACATTCATCTCCTCTTGGGAGGTAACAATAATTTTACATCATGAAAGATAAGTACAAGTCTTCAAAACTAGAACACTATGCAAGCACGAATCCATAAGCACTTCATCCACAAAAGGTACCTCGATAAAAATGTTTACCACCCAACCACATGGATACCTAAAAGGCCCACTCCCCCATGCTAGGAGATAAACACCAAGGTCCACAAATAGGGAATAGCTAGGCCATACCTACGGTTGGGTAACCTTTCCCAAATAGTAAATAAAAGAAGATCAAAGTATAAATCTTTTCCCAAAGGTTCTAAGGCTTGGTAGAAAGTCTAAGAAATGACCTAAGTGAGTGTCATTGCATAGCCCTCACCCCTTGGGTTGTCCTAGTACTAGCCACTTCAGGCTCTAACCCCCAAGTAGGCACATGCAGAATCGAATGCCTTTCATACAGACAAGCGTCATTCAATCGTACCTATGCATAGGTACCTTCTCCCACTCCCATCCATAGCTCTTACTAGCACTAATGGCATGGGCGAGGAACATATTAATATTTTTAGTGTTTGAACCCATTCCCATAAGTTTTAATTAAATTATCACTTGTTAAATAACTCTTCAGTCGGTTATCCTAGTTCTAGCCACTTAGGGCCCTGGGCCCACACTAAGAGCCACTCACTCGATGTTGTTACATTTTCTACCCTTAACCCATACATAAAAAATACATCATACATGTAGAAAAATAAATCATAAACACATTTGAGAACTACATCAAGGAATAGAAAATAATAAGATAGTCTAGGGATGTTTAGGAAAATTTAGGAACGTTTAGGGAGGCCTAGAATGGTCCTGATCCTCCTAGACAATGCTAAACCCTAATATTTCTTCCTAATCACAACCTAAACCTATTTGAGAATCTAAATGCACCACATAACCTCTACCCAACAAGTAATGAACACATAAAGTTTATACAAAAATTTTATGTAGTTTATATAAAATTCAATCTGCCTAAAATTTGACTAAGTCTGATTTTTTTTTAGAAAACTCCAAAAATTAGAAGTTGCATCTTAATTCCTAGGAAGTTGAAACCTATCTCAAACTTCCTGGAAGGTACCTAATTTCTTTATACAAGTATAACTTAAAGTATACCTTATACTTAGATGTTATACTTGTATAAATGAACCAAACTATACTAATTCTCAGGAATACAATAATAATTCACAATACTAATTCTCCGGAATATAGTATGATAGAAAATAACAATACTAACTCTCAGGAATACACTATGATAGAAAATAACATAATACAAATACTGTTCCCCCGATTCTCTAAACCCTAATACAAGATCAAAACAATAATACTAGCTCGGGAATGAAATAATACTAATTCTCAAGATTCTTGTTTACGGAATAACATGCAATAACATGAACTACAAAATAACATGAATATGGATTTAAATGACCACAAACAAACCCTAACCTAGGGTCACAAAGCTGCACATATATATATATATATATAGATATATATATATATATATCTATATATATATATATATATATATATATATCTATATATATAGATATATATATCTATATATCTATATATATATATATATATATCTATATATATATATATATATATATATATATATATATATATATATATATATATATATATATATATATATATATATATATATATATATATATATATACTGTGCATAATGTTTAAAGATAGAAAATTAAATACAAATAGTCCTAAAATGGTTGGCATTGTATAAATGGAAAAAATGACCGAGGGAATACAATAATAATGTATCATAAACATTAAAGGCATATTTGTATAAAACAACTGACATTTGTATGCAGCTTATATTTGTATAAACGGGATAGAAAATACAATCATACAGCATAAACATTAAATCGCTGGCATTGTACAACAACCTCATATTTGTATAAACATTTATACTGTAATACAATAATGTGTAAACGTTCTACAATAATGCAATAATATAGAGTACAATAATGCAATAATATAGAGTGCAATAATGCAATAATATATAAACTTTATGTAGTAATACAATGATGCAATAATGCATAAACTTTCTATAGACAAAAAAAAACATAAACAAAAGCATTCAAACAAATCTAAAACCAGCATTCATAAAATAAAAGAGATTTATCACTCAGGATGGATTGCAACCTAGAGTCTTGTGGAGACCGGTTGATGAAGAAGAATCCAAGATTTCTGACCTACTCCAATCACTCCTTCAAATCCCTCTGGATGAAATCTCCAGCCTCTATCTGAAACAACCAAATACCAAACTCAAATAATGGATTCTCTCTTCACAAAAACAAATAATTTTCCTACAATCGTACTATTGTTTCCTCTCAAATGAGCTTCTATAAAAAAAAAAAAACCCCTTTCACACAGGAAATCTTTCCTGTATATAGCATGGAGGAGGTGGTTGCACGGGTAATCCAACTAATGCGACCATCCCAACTATTCATCAGTTAATAGTTAGGCTTCAATAATATTATTGAAGACTTTTCCAGAAGAGATATAATTATATTTATCTATTACCATAATCAAATTTATGTTTCCTTTATTTAAGGAAGGTAATAGTAATTATTATTTATAAGTCATTTACCATACCATTAACTTATTTAATATAACGCAATAATTACTTACTCACCAACAATTATATAAATATATGTATGCATATGCATATGTGTGCACCCATATGCCTATGTGTACATATATTATTATTATTATTATAAATATTATTGCAAACATAATATTATTATTATAAAACATATTATTTATTCATACACTAATCCATATTCTCTACAAAATATAATAGTGATATATATAAGATGAAACATACCACTATTATTAAAATATTTATTACTATTATTGCCATAGATATTTTATTATTATGAGTATTATAAATAATACCATAAAATTATATATTATTATCGATATTAAAGCCACATGATTTAATCACGTACTAACTCGTTCCTAACAAGATACACTAGTACATAAGTAGCTACTAATAAAGATAAATTAATAAATCATACCCTCAAATGAACAATAATTCACATCAATAATCTACTAACAAAATTGAACATACCATGAAGACAATTAGAGCTACCATACTCAAAACCTCATTCTCAAAGAATGCAACAGACAAGAAACCAGCTACAAGATCCACAAAACCAAGAAACTGAGAGTACACAGAAATACATCATCCACACAAGGGACTGACTCAAGAACTCCCCACCTAAAGGTAAAAGGATCAGAGGCAGAGTTTCTTCCTGTGGAACTTGGTGATATCTCCGTAACAACAACAACGATCAAGGATTTTGAGGGATATTTTCTCACACCTATGAAGCTAGGTAGAGACAATACCTGGTACCTGCACTCCTGCATCACCAAGAAGAGATACATGGATACATATGGATATACATACAAATTAGATATATGCAAGTAGATGATCAAGATCAATACATCATGTGGACCTCAACTAAGTGAGTAACTACGACTTCATCCTGAGTCATGAAAACACATCAGACACATATACATGAAACATAAAACATCATTGTAATGGTTAGATTCAAATCCTTGGGTTAGCTCCGTAAAAAATATAAAGATAGATGGTTTTCTCATTTCATAAACATATAAATGATAACCATAAATGAGCATATCAATCATCTGATAAACATATCATCACCCAAAAAACATAAATGTAAATGTATAGCTCTAACCATCATAATAGAATGTCCAAATTAGAAAGTCCAAGTTTCACCATAGGAGAGGGTATTACAAAAACATTTGGATATGCAATCTTGAGCTTCTGGATCTCCTTCTTCCAAAAGGTTATCAGAGAATTGACTATCTATAGATGGGCACATAATTCATATTGAATCTTCTCCATCTTCTCCAATTCTATGCTTGGACCTTGATCATAGATTATCATAGTCATATCAATCTCCTTTATGTTCTGACTGAGAATGTCTAGTTAGGGTGCAAGAGCATTCCTCAATTGAGTCTATCTAGACCTTATCTTCTCCATTTCTTTCTCTTCCTTCTTGATTATGTGTAATTGACCTTGATAGACATTGTTACACATGTTCACATTAGTGGATGTGTTTAACACTAAATTCTTCACCTTCTCAATCATTGCCTCTGCATCTTTGATCTTCTTAAGATGGGTATCAATGAACTTATCCTGATACGTGGATTCTGCAATGACTTTCCTTCCTTGATCTAAAAATTCCTTCAATGATGCTTGACCAGACTTAAGAGAGTTCAAGTCTAGTGCAAAATTACTCATCAGTTCATTGAGTCTCTTCTTTAAGTACTTCTCCTCTGCCGCTATGGCCACATATTCTTCTAGGCTTGAAAAATTGACTTTGAACTAAGAGATGACTGTGCTCACATCATCAACTGAATGTACATTTACCATCTTCTAATCCTCTGGCAAAAAACTATTCAAAATATTTACTAATTCCACCAGGAGAGGACTTCTCATTACTTGCTTCTCCTTAGCCTTCTCCATAGCTAGGACACTAAACTTAATCAGGTCTTCTTCCTTCCAGGAGTCTAAACTGCTAGTGTTAGGTGTGAAACTTGACAAAAATGTTGAGGGAGTGATGGGAGTGCTATCCATCACCTCTTGCTTCACCTTGACCAAATCAAAAGAAGATTCATCTTTCTTTTCTACCTCTACTCCTTATTTCTTTTCTTCTTCTTTCTCATCAGATATATCTTCTATAATTACTTCTTCTTGTTGAGTGGGAGGGATATTGCTGCATAGGATTTCTACTTCCTCAGTGCTAAAAAATGCTTCCTCAAACTTGTCCAAGTCCTTATCAGTAGCCACCATGGCTATTTCCACATTATTTTCAATTTTTCTCTTTTTTATCTTGGGATCTTCTTGTTCTTTTGCTACGCTCTTCAATTCTAGGGAAATATTCTCATCCCTTGATTTATCAAGGTCTTCTTGTGATACACCATGTATTCTTAGGATCTTTGATGTGACCTTTACAACCTTTCTTTTTGTTGGAGTACTGTTAAGCTTAGCATCAACTTCTCTACTCTTTTCTTCATAGGTTCCCCACCTAGGTTCATTATCATCTTTAGGGGCTGATAGCAATACATATGCATAGGCTTCAAGAACTTGTTCCTCTACCTCATACCCAAGTGGATGAATCCACTTAGTTCTAGGCTCAATGACTTCCATATATGTAGTGTCTATCTCCACCATAAAGCATATTGTGTCTTTATACTTCTCTACAATACTCTCAGGAATCCTATACCTCATTTGCATCCTTGCTCTAAAGGTCTTCAATTCCAAAGTGATGTAATCTCTTAGTGTGCTTTATGTGGATGCCTTGTTTGATATCTATGGCATGGTAGGAATGGACTTGTCTAGATACAAGTTTGACACTTTACCAACTATATGAAGGTACATATAGATGATTAGGGACCCAAATATGAATACCTTAGTCTTGTCATGTTTGATAGCTTTGATGTTGTCTATCAATTGTGCATGCAATATCTCACACAAGTTGAACTCTCCATCTTCTTGCATAAGATGGATGGTTGCTAGAATAGTGCCCGTAGACACACTATTCACCCTGCTGGTATGATGAAATTTGTAACCCAATATCATTGATATCAACTTGATGTTTGGTTTCTCTATAGGCTCAATGGTCATGCCACGCTTATCAATTCTAGATTTACACACTTTCTCCACCATTTTCTTGACATCCTTACACATAGGAAGGATGGCGCCTGTCTTAGAAAGGCCTGTCATCTCATGAATTAAGTCTCCTATGATTCTTACTAGTACATCTCCAATCCAAAACAAATCATCATGGATTTTGCTCAATAATATCTTTATCCATTCAGTTTCATAGAATTCATATGTCGTGGCATATTCAATAATGGGGTGATCATTCCATTTGGTGTATTCATCCATGAACATTTTGTCTAGTTTCAACATTGTGTCCATGCGCACCCTTAACCTATCTAGTCCAACAGGTTCCTTCTTACAATAGATGTAAGCCCTTATGTCTTCTACATGCATGATGCCCATTGGTGTGTGGGAAAATGCTCCCTTTAAATAATCTAGGGTTGATTTAAATGGGTGCCTCTTGAAACCATACCTCTTCTTCTCAGCAACATCAAAAACAATAGGAGTGGCCATGACTTACTTGATATTCGCTTTGCAAATGATCTCTGAGATGTTCTGAGGGCTTCCAAATTGGCACAACAAGCTAGGGTTTCTTACAACTGATCAAATGCACTGCAAACACTAATAATTTAATCTCAAAATCTTCAAAACAACTTCAAAGGCTCAATCTTCTCTCCAATCACTCTAAATATGAATGCAATGAGTGAACAAACAACTTTATGTGTACTTAAAGTAAGAAATTCACCATTAATGCAACTCGCGTAAACCAGGCCATCACTTCAAATTTTCAAACTTGAGTTTCGCTAACAATCAACATGTGTGCTCTTGCACAAAGGTTCCTATACACTCCAATAGCTTAAGTCCAAAGATGCATACTCTGAGGATGAGTATACCAGCCACACAGGGGTCTAGAGCTAAATTAGCTCCCCCTATGACCCTGAGGGCCATTCATGCAAATGTAGAGGGTGCATCCACTGGGGATGCATCCAATACATTCTCATCAACATTTTCCTTCTTTTCATCTAACCAAATCAAGCTCACATCTTCTGAGGCTTTCACAAACTTGACTTCTACTTCAAGATCCAAAATTGGTTCTTTGGCCTTTTTAGGGCTTTCCTGACCTTGCGTCCTTGATCTACAAAACTTTGAGATATGTCCAGCCTTGTTATAGGTGTGACAAATCACTAGAGGTCTATTATTCCTCAGCACATTGACATGAGTCACCATTTTATATTATTTCATTATATGACCATTATAGTTACATATCTGACATGTAACATTCTGAGAACTTCTTGCATTGGTCTAATTTTGATTTCTTTGATCATGCTAAATCCTATTCTTCTTACTAGTCTTGCAATTTATTGCTCTATGACCAAATCTATTACATGTATAATAGTAATCATTGAAAGGTCTTACCTTTGTATAGTTCCTTGCAATGTGTCCATGCTTGTTACATGCAAAATAGGTGCATTTTATAGGCTTGCACTCATTCTTAGGAGGATCACTATTGTCTTTGGTTTGATCTTCAGTCTTCTCAGTATCAGTAGAGTTCTTTTGTGAATCCTTTCTTGCTCGCATACTATCAATCTGATTTTGTGCTTCATTGTATCTAATGCAACTAGTGTCTCCTTTGATTCTTCTTGCATACAACTGTGATTCTACCAATTCAACATTGGTGTGTAATTTGTCAATATGATCCTTTGACTTCTTCAATTCAGATTCAAAGATTTCTTTGATATTCTTTAGCTCCAAGATTTCTAAGTTAGCTTCCCTTAGTTCTTCATTCAGTTGAAGGTTCTCCTTGACTTGTTCATTGTAGACATCTTGATTGTCCATCAGTTTGTCATCAAATTCTTCAAGCTGACTCAATAGGGATGCATTTTATTCATTTAAATTCTTGACTTTTTCTTCAAGATCACTATTAGAACATCCTTTCAAATCTTTTCTTAGTCTTTTGATAACTAATTGAGCATCACTAACTTTTTCTTTTAGTTCTTCAATTTCTCTTTTTGAATTGTCTAGGTCTTCAAGTGTTGCTTCAAGATTCTTCTTTAGATGTTTCATATCTACTTTGTCCATGATCTCCTCAAGTGGTTAAACTTCTTTGCTAAGGACCAGAGCTCTGATACCAATTGTTAAGAATGGGAACATTGAGAGGGGGGGGGGGGTTGAATTAGTGTTCACTATATTTTAACTTTTAACTTTAATCTTTATGCAGAACATAAATGCTTAAGAACTGAATTAAACATTCACATAAACATGAAACATGAAATCAACACATGACACCAATATGGTTATGGGGAAAACCAAATAGGTAAAAACCCCGGTGGGACTTGATACCCACTAATAATTTTCACTAGTGTTTTGTGATCCTTGTTAGAAGATCCTTTACCCTGTTAGAAGTAGTTTTACAATGCTTTAAGTATAGTAGACCTTGTTAAGGGTCAGACCCTATTAGGAGTCTTTTACAATGATCCCTGTTAGGGGAGTGGACTCACTATCCTAGAGCTCACTACTCAAATGATGAAGGCTACAACCTTCTAAATTAGATACACACTATATCTATAGGTGAACTGCTCACTATGACATTGCTTGTCAGATCAGTTCCTTTGGTGCACTGATACTTTGACCTCTAGAAAAGCTCTACTACATCTTATGCTAACTTTTCATACCTATTCTCTACTTAACACAACTCTCCTTTCACTTCCATACCAAATACAATGGGTGCACCTTATATTTATGCGCTTATACAAAATACATAAATAGGTCGGCCCTATAACTAATTACAAATAATGCTTCCAAAAGAATTGGATTAAGTGTGCTTACAATTATACATGTACATATGTCAAAAACCTAAATACAATGGGTGCATAGCCTCTACAACATTAATTTATAATTGCAAACCAAAATAGTCACTGTCGGCTCTATGCTCTGTTCTCTACTGGCACACACTGGCTGTGCAACTTCAACTGACTGTAACTTTCACACATTTTCATATCTACTTATGCACTCTTAGAATAAGCATAAGTATAGTCTAAAAACCTTAACTTCTAGGGCGCATACCATATTTCATCCATACACATGTGCGTTGATGCTCTGAGTCTCTAGTGCTCTGTATGCTGTCTAGTTTTCAACACTTAACTGAATTCTGATCTTTACACTTAGTGCGTTGACTCCAAAATGCTATATGACTTTGTTGCCATAATGAAAACACTATATTTAGTCATATATCTCAGTATAGACAACTTTCCAATAGAAGGTTCGGAAGTCCTTGGCATATGAATGGGATGAATTCTGTCTGCATTATTTTAACTTGATAAGGACCATATTTGACCCCATAGGCACTTATAGCCATATTATGAGAAGACATTACATTTATGAGCCCCATTTTGAGGAATACTAGATGAATTGTACATATGATTATGAAGTCAAGATCCATGATTTTTGTTAGATGACCCTAGAGCTAGCACAAGATGCCTTACTCCTTTACATTCCACCAAAAATATGGGATGTAGACACTAAGGATGTCTTGGAACCATTGTATATAAAAAAAAAATCTATATAAGGGCCATTTTGAATGTTGAGGTAGAAAAGGAGGAAAATGATGATATAAATTTCAAGGCTCGACATGTATTAAAGGCAACAAAATCCTAGATCGGTAGACATTTCAAGATAGATCTGGGGTAGATGAAACAATAGCTTGACCCACCTTCCAAAGAGAAGAAGAATAAGGGATAAAAGATACTTGTTAGTGCTTAAACTTGTAGATGGAAAACATGAATCAGAAACTTTTGATATATAACTCTAATACTCCCAACATATGCATCTAACAAAATCAAACACTAAAGTATTAAGGAATAAAACCTTCTTCACTTCAAGCTTCAAGCTCAGGTGGGTTTACCTTTCGGTCTTACTTCTTCAAAGCACTATAACAATTATCCATGTCCTCAACACAAATAATATACATTTAGATCATACAACATAAAACTTAAAATGAACTGGTTATTTTAAATTGTTGACAGTGAAGAATGCAAATCAAGATAAAACAAGTTCCAAATCCTATGGTGTCATAGTCAAGAAATATACATCTACAAAAACCCTTCAGGTAAAATATCCCAAAACCTAGATGAGGTGCCTTAAACATCATCTTCTCATTTTCTTGTTCTATCATCAAATTCCTATATAAATTATGAATTCCCAGAGATCTCCATTAAGATTTACCCTTCCCTTGAAAGAAACTTAAGTTCAACCCCACTATCTACCTTGTAAAAAATGCATTAAAGATGCCTTAAAAATTTAATACATAAAGAATTAAACATCCATACATGAAGAAAATCAAAATAAGAAAAAGAGTTCTAGTATATTTTATTGATATTTTACTGCATCAGTACATTTTTGATAGAAATTTCTAAGACAAAAGTACAAGTATCAAAACTCTCTTTACAACTGACATTCACCACCCTTCAAAAAAGGAAAAACTTGCTACTTATATCACTGGATATCTTGGAATCCTCAAAGAAAGGACGCAACAAGCTTTAGATAGCCAAGATAGTGACTTTCACTAAAGAAAAAAGTAAGTTACGTCATGAAAAGAAACTGAAAAGAAACAAGTAGCCGATTCTCATAATAGTGAATCTTCGCAGGTGACACCTTTTTCTGAAGATATTCTACATAACTGTAGAAATTTTTTATGTGGATGATGACCTCCATTAAGGATAACCTACATCATTCTCTATATTATAGTTACACTCCTTTTATTTAAGGATCAGGTGCCATGTGTGATTCACTCCTCTTCTTCTACCTCCAACTCAATGGTAGCTGGCTTTTTCTTTTTTGGTTTGGTGCTTGTATCCCAAGCTACAACATCTTCTTCTGAAGGCCAAGTATATTATTTCAATCTCTGCAACAACTTAACCTATTTTTCCTACCTAGATTCAGTCATGGCTTTGATATCAACAACAAATTTGATACACTCATTTTTAATTTTGATCAAATAATCTAGAATGTTGTTGCATCTATCAATGTCTAAGGACCCATCATTATTAAGAAAGGCCTCCTACCTTATTACCAACTAACTCAAACCTAATTTCCATTTCTCAATGCTTATGATGTTTCCATCATCCCCATAAATTGATGGTAGATAGTTGTTGTATCTTGGGCCAAACATGTCCATCTTGGCCTTTATCTGATTAACCTTACCCTTGAAGAAACTCCAAGTAGTACTAATCAACTCTATTTTCTCTCCTACTTTAGAAACTATCTCTAGGATATCTAACCAATGTGGTTGCAATACCTCAAGTTTTTCAAACAAGGCACTCCTACTTGACCATATGTTAAAAAGTGGCTCCAAAGTAGCCATGACATCCTTTACATTTTTATTGGTCTTCTGCAACATAGTGCATGAGTTATGGAATGAGTCCATTTTCCCTTTGATCAGTTCACATCAATGTTGTACAATGTCAGAGAGGGCCTTTAAGGCTATATCTATCTTGTTATTCTTTGATTCACCTTCTACTTTACCAGAAACCTCTGCCATTGGTTGTTATGCAGCCTCAATTTGTAAAATTAGAGGGGGAGCTGCCTTAGAAGCCTCTTGAAGCTTAGCCTTAAATTCCTCAAGTTCATCTTCTAGTACTTTGATTTTCATTAGCTCTTTGTCTCTATCCTTTGCCAGACCACTAACCTCATCAAATAAATTACCATACTTGTTTGACAATTGGGCAGTTTTAGCCTCATTTATAGGAGCAAAATGTGTCACTGCTTTTGACACCTCAAGATCATTGGTGTTTTTGATGTAGTCAAGGATGGTGGATCTAGTTAAGGATAGTCCAAACCTTGTAGCCAACAATCAACATAGCAGAATACTCAACAACACAAAAAAAAAATAATTGTTTAACTCTAATTTTCATTAACATACCCAGCTGTAAGGCCTTTTGGGTTAGGGCCAATTACAATCAGAAACAATTCTACAAGATCCACATAGATCCAATATGATCTCAGCTAGTTTAGCTTTGAAAACAATTAGCAACTAATGGAAACCCTAAGGTAGATCTAAACTTGAGCTCGTAAGCCTCCAAGCAATCTCCTTGTCTCCAAGTGTGCAAACCACTAGCTCTACATCTACAAACTATCATATAACAATCTGATCTACAAGATCTTTTCCACAACTTCACCAAATCCAACTTTCAAAACCTCAAATCTAATTTTCTAAGTCTTCCAAGTCATGAACTTATACTATTTTTTGATCCTCCCTAAACATCTACCCAAACATCCTATAAATACTAATCATTAGCCACAAGTCAGCTGGATGAAACCATTAACTCCCCCCCAAAAATTATTAAATTCAATACAAGTTGGCATCAAAATAGCCTTAAAAACATTTAATCCAACATGTCAGCCAGTAAGAATAGCTACCAATAATAAATGTACCAAGTCGGCCCAACAAATCACATAGAACTCTAGTTGATAAACTAGAACTACCAAGCAATAGTGAAATAACTGAGCATGCCAGGCATCACTAAGCACCAGTGTCAACTAAGCACCACAAGCATCACTGAGTAACACTTTCACTGAGTTTTAGAGATTACTGAGTTCCTTAAGTGACCGAGCTTCCTTCAATGACCGAGACCATCAGTCAAGGCTGCAACTGAGTAACACTAGAGAAACACACACCTCCCATGTAGATTCACTGAGTACCCTAGAATGCCCCTACATCAGACACCCTAGGTTTGAAAAGATGTTCATATGTGAGAAGAACATCTTTCAGGATTCAACACATAAACCCTAAATTGGTTCTTCACATACAAGTCATCCACCTTTTCAGCTTGCATACTCTTCCACTTCAGCTTTCTCTATCTCTTCAAGTCTTTCTTTGAAAACACATAGGTTTGTTCTCCATTTTGATCATTCATTTTCTCTAGATCTACCAACTCAACCTAACTACCAATACTCAGACTTCTCCTACTGAGCATTATATCAAGCAAAGGCATCAGGGAAAAATTCCTGTCATCCTTCTCAATAGTAACACATTTCTAACACAATCATACATAGCTTTGCAATCATATTGCCAAGGTCTACTGAGAAATATATCACAACTATTCATCTTCACAATGTCACATAACACAAGATCCTTATACTAGCCAATCTAAACATCAATAAAGCATTGTTCTCTTACTTCTAGAGCATGAACATCTTGTAACCAGCCAATCCTATAAGGACAAGGATGCTTCATTCTATTCAACCCAAGTCCATGAACCATTTCCTCAGAAAAAAGGTTATAAGTAATACCACTATCAAAAATAACATTATAGAGTTTACCTCCAGACTTGCATCGGGTCCTAAACAAGTTACTCCTCTAACAAGGTTCCTCATTTGTACCAAGCAGTGTTCACCGTAGTAGCAAGTTCTCAAATTCAAGTTCATTCTCATTCACCATAGTAGTTCATCAGTCACCAAGATTCTTCTATGTACACTCAAAAGAACAATGTCCTTCCTCTCCACAGTTATAGCAAGTACCCTTAAAGATAACTCTACCTATCTTCTTCTTCAGTTCCATAGGTTTCTACTCATCTTCTGCATCAGTCAGTTTATCCTTCACTGAGTAATCAATATTTGCCTTCCCTCAGGGATTACTATTTTGTTTCCTCTTCAAATTATGTTTTGCCTTTAGAGCATACTAATAAGCATATTCAATAGAGTCAATATTCAGCATACCAAGATGATCCTGAATATTTAATCTCAAACCATTCACATACCGAGCTACCTTTTCCTTACCAAGCTCTCCGTGTCTAGACTGAATAGTAAGTTTGTAAAACTCCTTGATATATTCTTCAATAGAAAAATCCTTCTATTTCAAATTCTACAACTTCTTAAACAAGGCAAGCTCATAGTTAGAAGGTATGAACTTAGCTTTCAATTTTGTCACCATCAACCTCCACTGATTGATCTTCATTTCACCTTCATCTTCTCTATCTTGTTGTAGTTCTTTCCACCAAAGAGAAGCATGTCCTTTCAACTTTGTCTATGCTAATCTCACCCGAAGAGGATCTTCAATTTCTTCTAGCTCAAATAAATCTTCAAGTTCACCAATCCAATCAATCAAGTTCTCAGGATTCAAGGTACTAGAGAAAGTAGAAACTTCCATTTGGTAACTACTACTTAACTAAGCTCCAGATCTAGGCAACTAAGCAGTTCTATCTTCACCAGATCTATCCCTCCAGTCATCACCACTAGATCCAATAGGTTCAAAGTCTTTAGTAGCTTCCTCATAACCATCTTTAGTACCAACATTCTGAGGTACACCAGTAACAACTCTCATGATCTTGATGACCATGTCATTCTTCATCAACTCCATCTCAGATCTGAAATCTGATTTCACATTCTCTGTAATCCTAGATTTAATAGTATCATAGAGGTTTGCAAGTACTCTAGGGTCCAATCTTCTTGGAGGAATCCTTAAAGATAAGAGAAAACCTCTGCAAAAAACCCTATACTGACCACCTTGTGGAAATTTCCAAGTTGTATGCAAGTCAGATCTCAACCTGCCACCTTGAACAAACAACTAGGGAAAGATCCACAAGTTCAATGCTCCAGATCTGCAATCTAGATCATACAATCTCTTCACCAATAAGATCAACTTCACAAGATCAGTCTTTCTAGGTCAACCTTCACTCCACAAGATCAATTCTCACTCTGATACCACTTGATGCAATCAAGGATGGTGGATCCAGTTAAGGATAGTCTAAACCTTGCAGCCAAAAATCAACATAGTGGAATACTCAACAACACAGCAACAAAATAATTATTTAACTTTGATTTTCATTAACATGCCTAGCTGTAAGGCCTTCCAAGTTAGGGCCAATTACAATTAGAACTAATTCTACAAGATCCACATAGATCCAATACAATCTTAGCTAGTTCAGCTCTAAAAACAATCAACAATTGATAGAAACCCTAAGGTAGATCTAAACTTGAGCTCGCAAGCCTCCAAGCAATCTCCTTATCTCCAAGTGTGGAAACCACTAGCTCTGCAACTACAAACTATCAAATAACAATATGATCTGCAAGATCTTTTCCACAACTTCACCAACTCTAGCTTTCAGAACCTAAGATCTGATTTGCTAAGTCTTCCAAGTCATGAAATTTTTCTCTTTTTTATCCTCCCTAAACATCTACCCAAACACCCTATAAATACTAATCATCAGCCACAAGCTAGCTAGATGAAACCATTAACTCCCCCCCAACAATTATTAAATTTAATACAAGTCAGCATCAAAATAGCCTTACAAACATTTAATCCAACATGTCAGCCTATAACAACAACTACCAACAATAAATGCACCAAGTCGGCCCAAAAAATCACATAGAATTCCTGTCAGTAAACTAGAACTACCGAGCAACAGTGAAATAATAGAGCATGCCAGACATCGCTGAGCACCAGTGTCGACTGAGCACCACAAGCATCACCGAGTAAAACTTTCACTAAGTGCTAGATATTACCAAGTTCCTTCAGTGACTGAGCTTCCTTCAATGACTGAGACCGTTGGTCAAGGCTACAACTGACCAAACACACACCTCCCATGCAAATTCACCGAGTACCCTAGAATGCCCCTGCATCAATTTTGGATAGTCTAGATGATCTTGTTTCCCTCTATTTTCTCCTCTATGTTGACTAGGGAAGGTTTTTGAGTTCTTGGTGTAAGGGAACACATTACTAAAGCTTGAGACTTGGGGTCATACCCACTTCCTTTGATCATGTCTCCAGTATGGGCTTCATAGGATAGACTACCCTCGGGTTATTTTCTAATATGATCTATGATAAAAGCTGATGTCAAGTCCCATCTAGGCACCAAGAGAATTCCACTAGATTTGACTAACTCACTAACCTCTTTAACAATATATTCTCTGATTCAGGATCATATGTAGCTAAGGCCTTCAAAATCTCATCATCAGGACCAGTGCCCTTAGGTAATGCTCTAGCAATCTCCATATGAGGAAATTCTTAAACTCCCCACTTTTGATGAATTGATCATCACCAAGGAATTTATCTTGATGAATTTCTCTTTCATCCTTTCCAAGAAATAAAGGAAATTCCACTTCTTCTTGTGAGGCCACTTTCTTTCCCTCTTTGATTGTTTTTCTCATATGGTGATAGTAGGCTCTATCACCGGGCACTAAAGTTACAAACCTATCTATCCCTTTCCTCTGTTTCTTGTCTTTTGAGGGCCTACCCTCCTCAAGTCTTTATTTCTTCTATGGAGGCTCAGAGACATATTCTTTCTCACGTGTGTCATGACTTATATCAATGATAGGGGGTTCATTGACCTAGGGTGGACTATCACCTTATTGTGATTCATCAATGTATTCTTCATAATTAGAAGAAGAATAATAATTTTTCACTTCCAATTTCTTTTCAATTTGACCCTCCAATTGGTGAGATAGGGTACCATGCATTTTAATCATTCTATCAATTCATTTCAAGTATGGGAGGTCAAGGGAAAAACCTCCAAAGGCAATTTTAGCCTTTTTGACTTGAGCCTCTAATCTCAAAAGGTCATAAAAATTGGTAAGTCTTCTACCAATCTCATCTTCATCCATTAAATTTCTTATCACATCCTCATCATCACACTCATCATGCTCCTTGATTGTACCAATGTTGGGGATTAATGTCATTCTGGCAGTCCTAATAAAATTTTCAGGATCCACATACCTATAAATACCATAAATCATCTTAAAATGATGCAACCATGAGCTAAGCTAAGGTAATTCCCTTTTACCAATCAAGAAGTTACCTACCCTAAACTGTCGTGGAGTAAGAGTCCCTTTTTTGTGGGGTGCCAGGTGCTCTTTATCTATTCAAATTAGCTTCCAAATAAATTCTAATTGGTCAATTCTTAGAGGTACATAATTTGGGAGTATGTGTGGGGCTGTGGGCATCCATATACTCTGATTAGTGTGAAATTATGACCCAAGTAAAAGTCAGCCCAATTATGGCTTGCTTGCCATTTATCAACATATTATTGGGGCCTAAGAAGTATTAACACCCTAATTGGTAGCCTTGTGACATTGGCTCCCAAAAAATTCAAAATTGGGAAAACTATCTAATTTTGGAAAGCACATAAGTCACTTTCATTTGAAGTATAATTCCACAACCTCAACCAATACTGCACTAGATTGGGTTGTCCCTCAAACATTATCCTAGGCCTTAGCATATTCCCATCCAAACTATTAACATTGAAGTATAAAATTAAATTCATTAAGATGGAATAATGCATGAACCTTACTAGATTCTTGTCTTGTTTAATCATCACCAAGACTTCATGAATTATGTCAATTACATACTGAATATAATCATAATTTGTATTTGCATGTGAGTTCTGAAAGTCTAGGATAATCATTAGGATATCTATTGGCATCATCTTTACATCTCCATCCATCCCTAAGACTCTACATAATCCATAGGCTAGATACTTCATATAGAAATTGAGGGCTTTATACTCATAGGGAGCATTCATATGTGCTGGGAGAGGGGAAATATATTTTCCAGTTCTAGGGAAATGCATGACTAGCTAGGATTTCACAAGTCCTACTTGACTTGCATACTTCTCTTTCTCTTTCCTTAGGTCTATCTTTGTAGAGGATGAAGAATATAAATCAAAATATTTCATGAAAGATCCTTAGTCCAGAGTTACTAAGGCTGATTGGTCACTTTTTTTGATAGTTTTTGATATGGGGTCATAAAGTCTAGCTAACTCAATTATGAGGTTGAAATCTAGGAAGACATCAGGAACAATTAACTTAGCCATGCCTAAACCCCATGAATTGCAAATAGGGATGGATTTGAAATGGTTATTATAGAAGTAGTTGAACAACATGTAGCTAGAACATGAAGGAGTATCAGGATCCCTACAATCTACCATATAGTCAAGAGAGACTTTATCACTAACCTTTTATTTTGATTCAATCCTAGGAGAAATTTGACAAAATCTTCTGAGAAATTAGTCTTCCCTTTATCCTCACCACCTTTTTCCATAGTCTCCCCACTAGACAAAGCATGACTTGATTCTGGTTGACTCATCTTGTAATTTCAGACACTTTAAATTTTGTAAATTTGTTCTCCTCAAACACACACTGCTAGAGCTTCAAAATTCTCAATTGCCTTTTGAAACCTATCAAATGTTAATGCAAAAATGTCTTGTCTATATATCATCTATTATTGAACATGAAAAATTTCCAAGATTGTAGCAAATCTACTCCTAGTCACTTCAGCATTCAATTCTACATAACACCAGATTCAAATCAAGGCTAGCCATAATGTGAGATGTTGATATGTTTTTAAAAAAACTCAGAAATAAAGAAAAAAACAATGATCATAGTGCTTAAGCTTTAAAACACTCAATTACTAATAAAAACCCTCACTCAAAATCTGATTGGTTAGCCTTTTGCTTTATTCCATCTCGATAGGGTAGTTTTCCATGTAACAACAGCTCATTTCACTTTTTCATTAATGAGAACTTAACCATGTCTTATTTAGAGATCAAGTAAAAAGAGTCTCTTGATCTCTAAATGATTTTATTCATCCTAGGTTAAGTCTAGAGATCAAGTGACAAAGCCTATCTCATGATCTTTGAATCTTTCCTTAACTCATGGTTTCATCATGAGATAAAGTGACAACCATTCGATCCTGACTTGAATCAATAGTCATTGCTTCTACCATCAAATCTCTATCTTATCTCATCCTTTATTAGGAGAACACATGACCAAAGGCATTCTCTGAATCATGAGGAACTTAGATTAAGTATGGTTACCTCTCGAGAATAAGAGACTGAAGAATTTTCTCAATCCCGTAATCCTTAACTTAACTCATCATTCATTTGGCGATCTAGTGACTTAAAGCCTTCTTCAAACTTAAGAACTTAACTTGACCACGGTCCTTCTCTGAGATTCAATGACAACTGCATCTCTTAATCTCCAAATGTCTCATTTAAATCTTGGTAAATCATGAGATTCAATGACCATTGTCTTCTCATATTCTCTAAATGCTTTTACTAACCTCGATTCTATCATGAGATTCAACAAACACCTTTAATCTCTTATTTTCCAGATACATCTCTTAACCTTGGTTCAATCTTGAGATTAAACACCAACCGCTGATCATCATTGCTATCCATGGCTATCACTGAATCTCTAGATGTTTTAAGGATTAAATTATTTTTTATGAGATTGAGAGAACACTACATTCACTAGGTCAATGAATAACTTTAATCTTAACTATCAACTTATATCTAGAGATCACGCAACCAAAGAAAACTTATCATTTTGAAGACTTTTTCATTGAATTGATATAAATTTTCCTCTTAATTGCTGGGACCTAGAGATTAAGTGAACACACCATTCTCTTGATCAACAAATGCTTTCTGAATAACCACCAAAATCAAGAGAATAAGAGATATCCACTCTACCGAATCACTGAATATATAACTAACTGCACAGTCAATCATGAGAAATGAAGACAACCGTTGATCAGGAAAAACATCAATTGTCCATGCTTGATCACCAAATGTTGTAGAACTTAACCATTTAATAAGGAAAATAGGAGAAGACTATTGTGCTAGGTCCCTAGATGTTTGAAGAAAACCATCAGGGATCACGAGAACAAGAGACAACACTGTCGGTGAATCTCCAGAAAGAAAAAATGAACTACCAAACATAATTGGAGATCAAGTGACTGAAGAGATCATGAAAGAGATCCAAACTGTGTCGCTTGTTCACTAAATGAAAATTGACTTAACAATTATATCCTAAGATTCAAAGAACACTAGGAAAGAAAAAATACCATGTGCAAATATGAAAACTTAAGTGGCTCAAAAAGTAACACAAAAATATAAGGATCTAGGGCACACTTAAGACATTTTTCATGAACAAAAACCCTACCGAGGGCAAAAAGATCTAGGGTAAGGATACATAAGCATTATCCACATGGTGAAACTTGAAATTCAAACCCTAAATGGATGAAGATGCTTGCAGAGACACAAAAAATTGAGGCAAGGACTAGAAATGACACTTTCTTAGAAAAACCTAAAATTACTCCAACAGTGGCTCTATCTGAGGATGGTTGAATGCAAGTTCATAGAAATTAACCAAGAATCTCTGGGTGGAAGACCAAAAAACACTAACCTACAACAAGAAATAAACACACAACTAAAACAAACACACCTATACATATTTTACAAAGCTACTGTGCATGGAACTGATTATAACTTAATTGAAGAAATATTTTAGAAATTGTCCATGCACTGGCAATTCCTATTCTTCACCATCCAGATTTCTTAAAAAATATGAATCCTTTCCATGAATCTAATGGATAACATAATTACCTAACCAAAAGGACTCAAATTTATTATGCTTTCCTTTATCCTCAGCCCTGGCATTCCATTAAAGGATCAGATCATCAGGCTAGAACTTTCTAATACATGCTCTTTTGTCAAAAAGATATTTCATCTTTTGCTGCAGTTTCACATTTTCTTTCTGACTTTCTCTTCTTGTTTCATCTAGTTCAACCAACTAGATCATTCTATCTTGTAAAGGATCACCAACTTCCAATTCTTCCTCTTGTATAAATTGGTATATGGGCAGCAAATTATTCACAGGGAGCCTTGATTTCATACCATATACTAACTCAAAAGGAGACTTCCTTGTGGCTCTTTTCTCTATAATTCTATCTTCCTATAATGCTAACTTCAATTTCACATGTCAACTCCTTTTATTCTTCTCCAATGTTTTCTTCAAAATTTGTAGAATTCTGTTATTGCTTGATTCTGCTTGCCTATTGGGCTGTGGGTGATATGGGGATGAGTATGATAGAATTATACCCATTTATGAAAAAAAAATAGTGAATTATTATGATCTAAAGCACATGGAATTTTCCATTATAAATTTGATAGGGACACCAAATCTAGTAATTACATTAATCATCAAGAATTCAGTTACCATTGTTCTTTATTGCAACATCGGGAACATATGCATTGACTTTTGCACAAACCAAATAGGGTCTAAAAGCCTTGACTACCTTAACCAATGCATAAGCCTTCTTTTCCATCAACTCATAATTTCACTCAGTTGATTGTAATGATTTTCTAAAGAAAGCAATGGGATGCTCAAATCCTTCCCCATCTTTTTGTAATAAAATTGTTGCAATGGTATGAAAAGAAGAAAAAGAAAACAAGGAAAAAGACTTAGAATAATATGGAGATATTAGGATAGGGGCCTCTTGGATTGTTTGTTTAACCTTCTCAAAATCATTTTGAGCTTCATGATTCCAATAAAACTTTACATCTTTCTTTAGAAGCTTGACTATGGGTTTGACCAACTCTGCAAAATTAGCAATAAATCTCTTGAAAAAATTGATTTGTCCTAAAAAGGACTGTACACCTTTAAGATTCTTTGGAGGAGGGACCTTTTTTATTTCTTCTACTCTCTTAGGTTCAATCCCAACTCCCTCCTTTGACACTATATGTCCTAGCAACTTCCCTTTAGTAACAACAAACTGACACTTCTTAGGATTCAGTGAAATGCCAAACTCTAAGGCCTTGACTAGAACCTTTTCTAAGTGATTACAATGGTCATCAACTTTGTTGGAATAAGAAGTCAAATCATCTTGATATACAACCATAAGAACATTGATTAAGTCTTTGAAAGAAACATCCATTTCCCTCTGAAAGGTTTCTCCAACATTTTTCAAACCAAAAGGCATACAAACATAAACATAGGTTTCCCTGATGTAGGAGCATCTCGGGTCCTTGGCAATCTTGTGTCACCAAAAACATGTTTGAAGTTTTCTATGTTTCTTGATTCCTTCTTTGACCGAGTTGGTTTGGTCTTGCTTGATTTCCTTTTTTTACCAGTGTTGGTTAGTTATCTCTTTGGCACTCGATGAATTTCCCTGGTGCTCAGTGATGTTTGTTTGGCACTCAGTTTCCCTACTTACTGAGTTATTTAATTTGGATTTTTTAGTTGAGGCCGACTTGTGTATTTAATTTGGGTCATGGATTTAATGATGGTATCTATCATTAAGAAGCATGTGGACCTAGATCTAGTCATTCCTTCCATTGATGGTGGGTCTCAAGGCCGAATTGATTCGGTAGCCTCTTGTATAAATGTAGTTGTTTGGTTAGAGTTTGAGGAGTGAGTTTTTGGAGATAGAACATACAAGATAGAAAATTAGAGATTGTTGGTAGATCATCACATGTTGGAAGAATTCTGTATTTTCTTTTAATATTTGGCCTAAATCAGGAAGGCCTTACAGCCCAACATGTATAAGTCAATTGAATTAAATATATGAAAGTATCTACATTCTCTCTCTCACTGTTGTGCATTGTTGCTTTCATGTGTGATCTCTACAAGGTGGATTTGGTTAGGGTGTGCCTTTGGCCCCTCTCTATATCCTCCCTTGTGTTAGGTGGTATTAGAGCGAGGTGAGATCTAGATCTAGGTTTGTGAATCTAGGTTTGAGGGTTCCTTGTCAAACCCTATTTGAATTGTTGTGGGGTAGAAGATTGCGATTTGGCCTGCAATTACAGAGGGTTTTCAAGATGGTTTGTGGGAGGCAAGATGTGGATCCAAGATTGGCAGACATGTTGAGACAACTTGCTGCTAGATTAGAAGTTGTTGAAATAGCCCATAGAAGAGGAAGACATCTTGAAGATGTTAGCAATGATGAAATTGAGGAAGAACAAGTTGATGTAGAACCTGCACCAGTGATGGATCAAGGTGAGGAAATATTGTTGAAAGATTTGACAAATCTAAAGTCTACACCACACTTTAATCCTCCTGAGTATTGTGGAAAATTAGATTCTAATGAATTGGTGGATTGGATCACTGAGATGGAAAAGTGCTTTGAATATGAAAATGTACTTGAGGAAAAGAAGGTGAAAATTGCAAGCACGAAGTTGAAAAGTCATGCATCCTTGTGGTGGGAACATCTGTAGTTGGATAGAAAGAGGAAATGCAAAGACACAATCCAGGTATGGAATAAAATGGTGAATAAATTGAAAGGAAAGTTCTTACCTTGTGATTATCAAAGTAACCTATTTAGGTGAATGCAAAGTTTGAGGTAGAAAGATAGCTCAATAAAAGAATATACTTAGAAATTCTATAGATTAGATATTAGATCTGGACATGATGAAGATGATGTGGAAATAATTGCTAGATACCTAAATGGTTTGAGAGTTTCCATCCAAGAAGAAATCAGTTTTGATCTCTTATAAGCCAGATACATCTCTTAACCTTGGTTCAATCTTGAGATTAAACACCGACTGTTGATCTTCATTTCTATCCATGACTATCACTGAATCTCCAGATATTTTAAGGTTGAACTAATTTTTCATGAGATTGAGTGAACACTACATTTTCTAGGTCACTAAATAACTTTAATCTTAACTATCAACTTATATCTAGAGATCATGTGACCAAAGAAACCATATCCTTTTGAAGACTTTGTCACTGAATCACTAGCCATTTTCCTCTTAACTGCTTGGACCTAGAGATTAAATGAACACACCATTCGCTTGATCACTAGATGCTTTTTGACTAACTACCAAAATCAAGAGAATAAGAGATAACCACTCCGTTGAATCATTGAATACATCACTAACTACACAGTTAATCATGAGAAATGAAGACAACCATTGATTAGGAAATACATCAACGGTCTGCGCTTGATCGTCGAATGTTGTAGAACTTAACCATTTAATTAGGTGAATAGGGGAAGATTGTTGTGCTAGGTCACTAGATGTTTGAAGAAAAATGCCAAGGATCACAAGAACATGAGAGAATACTATCAGTGAATTGCTAGAAAGAAAAAACTAACCGCCAAACACAACTAGAGATCATGCGACTGAAGAGATCATGAAAGAGATCCAAACTATGTTGCTTGTTCATTGAATGAAAAGTGACTCAAGAATTATATCCCATGATTCAAAGAGCACTAGGAAAGACAAAAGACCACATGAAAATATGAAAAATTAAGTGGCTCAAAAAGTAACATAAAAACATAAGGATCTAGGGCACACTTAAGACATTTTTTAGGAACAAAAACCCTATCAAGGGCAAAAAGACCTAGGGCAAGGATACATAAGCATTATCCACATGGTGAACCTTGAAACTCAAACAATAAATGGATGAAGATGCTTGTAGAAACATAGAAAAATGAGGCAAATGACACTTTCTTAGAAAAACCTAAAATTACTCCAACAGTACTTATGCCTCAATTCAAGGGAGCTACTCCACAAAGGCCAGAGATAGTATATAGGCATGGGTGGCCAAAAAAATATGGATCTATTCCAAAGGCCAAGCCAAAAAAGAGCCAACCAACAAGGATTAATTCTCCACCTAATGCTTAGTCTTCCGACAGTCAAGAGCAAGCCGTTGTTCCCAAAAGGTCACATAAAGTAAATGCTATAGACCCCAAGACTACGGGGTTAGAGAAGGGAAAATTTTATAAAAGAAAAAGGTCATCTGAATCTCTTCACTTGGAAGCTATGCCAAAAGAGGATGAGGTAGAGGAAGAAGAAGAAGAAGTCCCCCTAGTCTAAAGGATTTGATTGGGAGCATCCTTAAATAAAAGGAAGGCTCAGGAAGAGGATTTTCAAATTGATGTTGATACAATGACCCAAGCGATGAAGATAGATCCACGAGAGGGCTTGGGAGATGATGAGCTATACATGTCTAATTTTGAGGGCCTTTATGGGTTCAAGGAGAAAATGTGAGAATAACAAATGCCTTCTTCTCTTTTGATGATCAATTGGATTTCTCATTTTCTCCCCCTCTAACTCAATTTATTGCTTCAACTCCTAGAAAAGGCTATAGAAGAGTCAACATTGGATAGTGAACCAAATCAACAAACACCTTAGGGAATAATTTTTTTTTCCAATGGAGGTAGATGAAGAGCTACAATGAGGTGAGTTGATAGAACAAATGAAGGAATCAGGCCAAGAGGAACCTTCAGTTGAAGTACCCTTGGAAAAGGATGATGAAGTTGTTCCATCTATATTTTCACCTCAAATAGCAAAATCTCCACTCCAAAATCATCCTCTTCAACCCCCACTCTAGAATTCACCGATCCAACTCCCTACTCCAACCCCTCCTTTGATGCATATTTCCACACCTCTACCATCTTTTCCTTCATCCACTCCTCCTCCTCTTAGTCCAACTCCACCTCTAGTTGAAGCTCCCATGCCTCCTCAATTAGTACCTCAAATTCCTATTCCTCCACCACCTATGCCTAATCCTCCACCTAAATTTCCAACTCCTCCACCATCTCATTCTATCCCTTCTTTTGAGGGAATCCAACAAGAGGCACATTAGTAGGAAAATGATATAGAAGAAGAAGAGAGTGCCCTTCCTCATGAGAGTGAGGTCAATGAATAGTCGAAAGAAGAGGAGGTAAGAGAAGAAGAAAAGAAAGAGGTAAGAGAAGAGGCACTAGAAGAACAAGAATGGGTGACCTCAATTTTGATAGCATCGTACGAGCCAATAACTACCTTCACCAAGCCTACCTGGTTTACCAAAGAGATACAACCAAGGGTAAGGGTATATTTTGATGAAGAGGACACTGATATGGTGGTGCTACACCAAGATTTCCAATAAGGAGAATCAAGTACCTAATAAAGAATGCTTTTATA
Organism: Chamaecyparis obtusa; assembly: GCA_027943335.1. NCBI lineage: Eukaryota > Viridiplantae > Streptophyta > Pinopsida > Cupressales > Cupressaceae > Chamaecyparis > Chamaecyparis obtusa. The sequence continues at coordinate 2,588,837 of BSBK01001645.1, read as the reverse complement.
TGTTACTCAAGATCATAGGGGCTAGTAGAAATCACAAGTGGTGGTGCCAACAATTGACACCTGTGTGGTAGAGATAACTCTTGAAGACTATGTCTTTTAAGAAGTGGATCTAGGAAAGCATAGAAGGGAGGGGAGTAAGACATTGTTGAATTTAGGATTAAGGCACACTCTATGCTTTATGGATACGATGAGGAGAAGATAAAAATTTTGATGGAGAAAATGAGGCAATGAAAAGATTCATTATTAAAATGACAGGTCCCATTGACCTTAGAAACCTAGAGGCCTCATTATAGGTTGTTTTAGAAAATAGGGTTGCTCTTGAAATACCGATGGATGTACACATTATTTTATTCATACTTGCTCAGATTGGAAGGGTGACTTTGAGGAGTTAGAAAGGGTTTTCTTAAGGATAATTTTGAGACCTTTCAAAGGAATTATTTGGGAGATGACTAAATTGGTGGATATGATTAGCATTGAGGAAGGATTAGAGGCACATATAGAGCAATGGTAGAAGGTCCTGGATGACCTTAAGATAATAAGGAAGAAGCACTTCTAAATTTTGGTAAATATTTATAAAGGTTTTGAGTTGGAAAATTTTGAAATATGGATCAAGGATATAGCTGAAGCATTGAATATATTCTATCAGAAATAGTTAAGCTAGATCAATAAGAAGAGAGATGAAGGAATGATTTGGGTAGAGGAATTGAAAAAATTATTTGAAGGTTTGGACCTAGATTTGTATGATGATGATGATAGAAAAATCATGTACCCTATAAAATACATTGTACATCAATTCATGGAAATTTTGAATAGTGTAAAGATGAAGGAAAACCTCCAACAGATGTTCTATCAGAAGGAGGATATGCAAAAGATGCAGGCATGAGAAGAGGAGATACAATATTTTTCTGCTAAATTGGCTTCTTTTAGAGAGAAGCAACAACAACACCTTGGGAGTATCCAAATGATAGATTTTGAAGAACTCCAAGAGATAGTAGAGAGACTTCATAAGGCACATACATAAATCCTTCCTAGCGACTAAGTGTTCAGTTTTGGACTTAGTTGATTTTTGCATGAAGGTGGTTTTTTGACACTTGGCCAAATTTTGAGTTCAAGATTTTCATCCTTTCGGCCTTCAAAAGTCCAAAATTTTTCCTGGCATAGAGTTTTTGACTTAGTCATTTTTTCAAGAGTTATTTTTCAGAGTAGGGGTCAAGGTCCAAATTTTTTGGGTTGTTGCCATAAAAAACTTCCAGTCTTCTATAATGGATTTTCAGTCTAATTGACTACATGGTTTAGGTCATTTTTGTATGCCTTGAGGATATCTATTAGTTAGAATCTCAAAGAGGAGCTATGAAGAGGATTTATGGGAAGAACTCCAAGTTTTGAAGAAGGATGTGAAGAAGAACGATGGAAATCTAGAGAAGATTTTGAGTTTTTGAATGCATCCTAGGCTTTGAAATTGTAATGCACATGGATTAAATCTATACTAGATAGTTTAGGGTTGCTTTAAGAATAGTTTCCTTTTAGTAAGATTTAGTTTAAAGTTTTTTCAAAGTTTCATGCATAACTAAAATCCTAGCTACAAATTTCTTATTTTCCCTAAAGGGTGAAGCCCTATAAATTATAAATGAACAATGTAATTATGTTTGGTTATTATTGCATTACAATACATACAATTTGTGCTTCAATAGTGATTTGATAATTTTTTTCTATCTTTGCAAATTTTATGGATGTGTGTTTGCTCATTCTTTTTCTTCAAAGAGCCAATTGATTGTATGGTGATTTTGATCTACGGATTTATTAAACTGGTGTTTATCATGCTACATTTTCTTGCTATGATGAATTATTGGGAAGATTGTTCTTCATTGCTTCAAGATAAATTTATCTCATGTATGCGTACATTCATGGTGGCTTCATGATTTGATGAATTTTGACAAATATTACATGTGCATTTATTTCCATTGATGACCATATTTGCACAATTGGGGTTGTGAGTTATTCAAATCTATATTTTGTGGGTTTTCTCCATCTTCACGGTAATTTAATTTGCAAGGTTTTGCAATGATGGTTTGTGTCTATTAGGTTTACTTTCTTCAATTTTCATTCAATTCTTGTTACCTTTCTATTTACATTTTCTAAAAATCAATCATAATAGATTAGATTAAATTGGCAAAATTAGAAGTTTCCATAAAAAGATTATGAAAAATACAAAAAGATCATTCATTTTAAGATTGTTTTTGTAGCCTCTCCAAGATCAAACCAACAAAGGCCTCCTCATGAATAGTTTCACATTTATATTCGATTGAGCTATCTAGAAAATTGAGACCCAGCCTAAAAGGAACCTTGAGATTAATTTCATCATTATTCCAAGAGGGGAATTTGTTCATCCAATTTCCTAGCCATTGTCTTGTGTAAAAATGTTTCTCAATAGAAGTGGCACTAGAAGGAGGGACCTCAAAGGGAGACCAAAAACTATTGGATCTTTCTCTCTTGAGTCCTTAGATCATCACCCAACAAAGGAGAATTTTTAGAAGTAAAAGAATTTTGTAGATCTCACAGTGATAAAGAGAAGCCATAGGAAAGTCTTCTTCATCAACCGGTTCTGCACAACCATCCATCATTGCCATATATTGCTGCTCCAATTGAATCTATACCACCACTACCTCTATTGGCCTTTTTTACAAATGCATAAATCTCTCTACTAGACCTACAAGGCTAGCTCCATGAGCTACCTAAGAACCCTAAAAATTTCTATTTGTGTTTCATCTATGGTGAATCTAGGATATCAGAAAAACACATCCGTGCTTTCAAAGAAATATGCAATCATAAGGATATTGTACATTAAGATGTGGTGTTTTGTCTTTTCCTAGACATATTGGGAGAGTTCACATATAATTGGCACTTCAATTTCCATAAGCATCTGTCACTAGTTGGGTTGAATTTGAGACCAAGTTTCTCAACCAATTCGAATTGTACATTGATCCCACCACTCTCCATCATCAATTAATCTTAGCAAGAAAGGAACACAATGAACCAATTGAAATGTTCAATCATTGTTTCGACAAGATGCATTAGAGAATCAAAGCACCTTACATCATACGCATTGGGGCTGCCATACAAGTATACTTGTGAGCCTTGGATCCTTTGAAATCCATCTTCCTAAAAATATTTCCACCAACAAACATAGATACTTTGGAAAAGGTGTGTAACAAGGCCATTACCTACATACAACAAATGGGTCCACAAGATGGTGGAAACTATGGTGCTATACCCTGATTGGAAAACACAACCATGGTTAATCTATTTGTAGCTAATAACCAACCTCTAGTTCATCATGCTCTAAAGCTCAACCTAATCCTGACTTCATATGTTTCTCCCTTGCTACTTTCCATTACATACCCAGGATATGATTCACATAAGGAAACACTCTATGAGAAAAGGGTTGCTGTCCCAAATGAACTTGATAACAACTTGGTGAGCAAATTAGATGTGATGAAGAAGATGCTATCACAACTGGCCAGCAAAATTACAAGAATGAAACTAAATCCATCTCAAAGCTAAGGGAACTACCAGTGACTAACTACTGCCCCAAATCCTTATTCACAAAATTAAAACCATAATTATAATAATCACAACAACAAAAATAACTACAGTAATACCTCACAAGATAAACAATTTGGGAAACAATGAACCAATACACCTTCGAACACATGACCCAATAATAGGAGGATACCTGCTGACAATGCCAATGTTTATAATTTAGCTGAGGTTAACTTCACATAAAATACAAGTGCAAGCCATGCATATAATGAATATAGGAATGAGGTTGACAATCAACAAAAAAACAACTTTGGTAATCCCCCAACACATTTTAACACCATGTTTTTTGATTCTTATGAACCAACATTTGAGGAGAGTTCTAACAAAGACATATTGGAAGAAGAGCTTATATTCCCTTTTTCCTAATAGAGTCAGCTTGAAAAATCTAAAGTCCATGCTTTTCAAAATAAAAATTAGAATAACTATAACATCAGAAGTAGGAGGGAACCCTGGACCAATGGTATTCCCCTAGATTGCAACCCACCCCTCCAGATCTATGAGCTAACAATAATCCCTCACCTCATAAGGGCCCGAGTGTGGCTATCATGGTATCACAACATTAGCCTACCATGATCAAGAACCTAGCTTGGTCTACCAAGAAATATAACGCATTGGAGGAGCTGAAATGAGTAAATGCCAATATGTCAATGTATGACATGCTAGAAAGTTGTCCTACATAAAGGGAAGCAGTCTTGAATCACTAGATCATTCTAAGCCATTCATGTCAAGTAATAATGTGAAAAATCCTTCCTTCAATATTAATGCAGATGAGGCCATACCAAAAATGTTTAAGAATAGAGTCAAAGTTCCTCCATTCCTGTTAAGCCTTAAGATCTTTCAAAAAAAACTTTCATAATTGTTTAATTGATATAGGGGCTTCGTGTAATGTCATGCCTTTATCTATATGTCAAAAGCTAGGAATGAGTCCTCAACCAACCAATAGGTTTGTGATTCAACTAGATAAGACTAAAGTCAAGGTCATTGGGGTCATAAAGGATGCTTTCATACAACTAAAAATAGACCCAAGGATACAATATTACATAGATATACACATAGTCAAAATCCTAGTAATATACAAGATGTTTCTTAGTAGGGAATAGACTAGATCCCTAAGAGGTTGGTTTTATACTAACTTCACCCAATTGTGGCTACCTTCACACAATTGTTGTAATGTCCCCGCTAGGGAACTCATAAGGAATCAAGTCTATGACCTAAAATTACAACTAACAATTTTTATTTTTAACATTCTAACATTACATCATTTGTTACATTCAAAAGTACATTCCTTAAGGTTCCCTTAATGAATTCATTTACCGTTATCAAGCATTGAATTTTACTACTTAATCAAATGAAGTTCATTTCCTTTTCTATTTGTTTACTCCTTAACCTTATCTATGCACAACTCAATTGCATTAACAATACATAAATAAGCTTTCCATTAAAAGACCTCACTATACATTCCTGCTTAAGATCATAATAGAAGGAGTGTAAATTACTTAACCATATACTAATAACCAACACAAATCATTCAATGAATCTTTCTTTTTCCATAAGTTTCCACAAATCATCATCTATAACCTTGTATAAGTCTAGTTAAGAATTGAGCTTAAAACCTCATTTGAATAATCATACATTACTCACATTGAATTATACATTTAAGAAGTCACATCCCATTACTACTTTAAATAACATACATGTTTCCTTTTCCCTTATTATTTCACCTAAAGATACCCTTGAACTCTTAGCATATCTTCTCACTAACCATATATCAAAACAAGTTTCCTTTTAAAGAAGTTTACATCCATAAATAATTGCATTACCATTACTTCTAATTTTCATTTAAGATTCTCAAGAGATATAAGGTAGGAATTACTCATTGATTTAACCATATTCAATCCCCTTTTCAGATTCATAATTCTACCCTTCCCATAACTTATTTCTTACAATCTCCTTTTACAAACATAATTATAGTTACTGCACATTTCCCGAAGGCATATAGAAAGATAATTACATCAAGTTGCCCAAAGGCTTACATTACATCTTTACATCTTGATCAAAAAAGATAGAGATACATGATACAAGAACAAAATCTTCACCACTGAACAACTCAAAATCTAAGCCATGACACGAACCATGAACCATACCTTGAAAGAGATTTTCCACCCAACCATGTGAAATTGGTAAAGTTCCACCCCCCATGCTAGGAGATAGAGCCAAGGTACTCTCAAGACCTTAAGGAAATATAAGTCTCAAAACCAATAAATCCAAGACTCAAATAAAAGGAATAAGGCACATAAAAATATCATCATATTATAACACTAAGGTTAAGGTTCTAGGAGACCACCTAAGTGAGTGTCATCACACAACCTATGTATTAGGATCCACCCTGGCAACCATGTAACCTTGGTCCCCACTTTATGAATAGGGATCCACCCTGGCAGTTATCCCTAATCTCGGTACTCCAATCAAGTCTATGTGGCCATTATTATATTTTCTTTCATTATCTTTTGAATCCCCCCTTCCCAGGTTAATTTTTAAGGTTATCACTTTTTACAAACCCACCCATAGGATCATCTGGCAACCACTTTAGGGTTCCAACACCTATGGTGAGATAATCACTTAGGGTTCTTATTCCCTTACCCATCACAAGCCACAAATACAAGATAACACTTCCAGGTCCCGATTCATAGGTTTAGGAAACTCCCCTGCGCACTTAGGCCCTTAGAGCGAGTCCTAACCTTAGCCATATACATCACAGGAACCATTGTAAGAATGTATATCACAAGACATCTAAAAGAAAAACATAAAAATTTCCACATGCATTAGTACAACTTTACAAGGCTCATTTATAGGTCTAAGGAACCCTCTCATGCACATAGGCCACCGAGATGAGTCCTAGCCTCACAAACTAAGCTCAAGAATATGCCAAGTGTAGAAACATCAAAAGTACACTATAAAACCTCAACACAAAAAGTAATAAACATACCTAGGGGATAGAAACTTCCACATGCATAAACACAACATTCCATAGCTTGTTTTTATAAGTCTAGGAAAAACTCAAGTGCCTGAAATTTGGCTAAGTTTGAAATTTTCAAAAAAAAACCAAAAACTATAATTTGCATCTTAACTCCTATGAAGCTGAAACCTATCTCAATCATCCTGGAAGGTACCTAATTCCTTTATACAAGTATAACTTAAAGTATAAGTTGTAACTTATACTTAAATTTTATACTTGTATAAATCCTATTTTTCCTATCTACCTCGGTTAATCCTAACATTCTCGTCTTCCTCAGCTAACACTACACCAACCCTTCTCAGCTAATACTAAACCAACCCAGCTTAGCTAATACTATACCAGCCCTAATCGGATAATACTAAGCCGACCTTGCTCGGCTAATACTAAACTAACCATGCTTGGCTAATACTAGGCCGACTTGCTCGGTCAACACTAACTTGCTCGGCCAACACTAACTTGCTTGGCCAACACTAAATCGATTGCCAGAAACTATGAAATACGACTGTCAACTCTGACTTGTGGGTAAAACTGGGCATTATGGGGACTATGGTTGCCTAATCTAGGCATGACCCATTTGAGATCTCCCAATTTACCTTAAAAAATGGCTCATCAATCCATGCTATCTATCTAACAAATCTATTCTAGATCTAGACAAAGAAAGGTGGTGCACAAACATATATGGACCAGCAGGGTTGAAATGATAGTTCTAAATTTTGGAAGCATTCATAATACATTCATTAACAATATAATACACTATCCTACATGATCAAAACCACTTCTACCCTCCCAAGAAGATTTTACCACAGTGAACATACAAGCATTCATAAAAATCACTTCCCAGAAACATATTTCAAATAAATAGAAAAATAAAACATATATATAGTTCTCATTTTCAAACAAAAGTAAACAATCATATTCTCATCAAGTAACATATCATTCATATACATAATCATGCACATGGGAAGAATGAAGATTCATCCCAATTAGACCCTACTTGGGGTCCTGCGGAGAATCGTCTTCCCTTGGTTGGAGACTCTCTGCAAAATTTCCATCCTCGAGTAGATATTCACCTAAAAATATTCCTCTGACATTCAAACTTTAAACAATCCATACATGATTCCCTTCCAAACTGAAGAAATCTCAAACTCACAGAAAAACTCTAATAAATTTTCTAGAGAAATCCCTGCAAAAATCCTCTCAAATTTTTCCTAAAAAAACTCTCCTTCTCCTTCGCACAAAAGAAGCAAATATTTATGATAAAACTATGTGATTGGAGTAGTTTCTTTACAGGAAGAAACTTCTCCAACTTCCTTAGTTGGTTGAATAATCAATAAATCATTCCTGTAAAAGACTTAATCAAGGTTTTAATAATTTTAATTAAAATAGTCTCAAAATAAAACCGTAAGAAGAAAACTCTACAAATAACTTTCAAGAAAAACCATAGCACATATGGAAACCAACTAGCCTAACTCCTAGGAGGTCTCAAGTTCAACTCCCTCCTAGATAGCTAGTTTTTACTACAAGAGCATTTCTTTTATTAATTATTATTATTAATATTATTTTCACTTTTTATTTAATACATTTATTGAATTCACTCACTTTATTTATTTATCATAAATAACATACCATTACACAATTAATGAAAAACATACAATTATTATTATTTATATAATCATGGATATATGCATGTGCACCCACATATACACATACCTATATAAAATACAAACAATATAACACATATAAAATAAATAAATATATATATACATATACTTACAAGGATAAATCTAACTCACCTCATAAATCATAGAACAACATCAAATCATAAATCACAAGATCACATCACATACTACATTCAGAACCCTTGGCTAGGCCTAAACAAAAATCTAAGTCCATGGGTAACCTTGAGATTAATCTTGGTAATATCTCCACACAACAACAGTTTGAGGATTTTGAAGGTAGGCTCAGACTTGTGTAGCTAGGTGGAGTCGATGCTAGGTACTTGCATCCTGCAACACCAACCAACATGCATATATACATATATATAAATAGCCAATGGAAACAAGGAGGGAGAGTGTGACATCATGTGGACCTCCTGTAGCAGTAACTATGACTGCCTCCCCTCATCCCACACTCACACCAGATAATGACATCAACAAAGCATAATTGGATTAGTATGGTTAGTACCAGAATAATCTCTTTTCCATATTGTATAAAAGAATGCATCATAACATAATCATGTGAATATAAATCATCTATTAACTTTTAAAAACCCATTTAACCATCAGGAATGTACTCAAAATGTCCCATTATCAAATCAAGATAAACAAATCATATAACCCTAAATGCATTAGTCATGTCTAATTCCAAGTAACGTTATAAGAGAAGGTAACACTGTTTGATACAATTGTCTGAAGGACATTGTTGGATTAGCTATGTGTTGTCTTTGATGTCACACAAATGTCATATCAATTATTATTCTCAGTATCTACCGAGTTCAGTCGGTCAGCTAAGCGGTTCTCAGTATCTACCGAGCTTAGTCAGTCAGCAAGGTGGTTTTTAGTGTCTATTGAGTTCTCTCAGGTGTCTAAAGGAAACATGATAGGATATCAGTGTTAACCAAGCCTCCTCAGTTATTGAAGGAAATTAGTGGTTACCGAGCTCTCTCGGTCTCCAAAGGATGTTGCAGAATTCGCTATGGTTACCAAGTTCTCTCGGTCACCAAAGGAAATCTTTTCAGGATTAATGTTTACTGAGCATGGTCAGCCCTTTCAATGAATTTTGTTATTACAGTTTGTTTATCCCAGCTGACTGTTACAATAATTATTAGTGCCGACTTGTCAATCTAAATGATTATGAAATGGCATATATATATAGAAGGTAAAATGATGAATAAAAATATACAGCATGCAGAAATCATTTTGAAGAAAGGTGTGTGTGAATTTTGAAGGATGGTCAGATATCCTTGAGGAGTAGCAAAGATTTAATTGATCAGTAAGGATCTAGTGAAACAGAATAGAGATCTATATTTAGCAATTCAGTTGCAGGTTATTTCATTGTTACTCTCTAGCAATTGTAGCAGTGATATCAAAATCTCTTAACCGAGTTGGTTTAACAACCATTTTGTAAATCCTCTAACAAGGTAACAGTTCTATTGAATTGTTTCAAGACCTCTTACAAGGCCACTCCTAGTAGGGTGATTAAATCCTCTAACAAGGTCACACCTAACAGTGTGTTTTGTAACCTTTTACTGGGTTGGCTTCTAACCGGGCATCACTTCAGAAGAGTGAAAAATAGTAACTAGTTACATTGGTGGTTTTTCCCTTATTGGGTTTCCATGGTAAATTTGGTGTCTCTTGTGTTCATGTTATTTTCTTTATTCATGTATGTTAATCAGTGATGAATGCTTAAGAACAGTTTAAATTATTACACATTTCAAGGATCAAGTTTTCAGCATTTCTCTATATATTTACCGAGTGGCACAGTAAATAATTTGTTAAGATATTTAAGGGATCAGTGGTAATATTCTTATGGCTAACTGATTCACCCCCCCCTCTCACTTACTGCATCTATATTTCCAAAAATTGGTATCAAAGCATTTGGTGCTTGCAGGAAGGGTTTCAAGGACCTAAGCTAAAGATCAAGATGTCTTACAAAAGAGAAATTCCAAGGCTTAACAGAAATAACTTTTCAGCATGGAAAGGTCTCATGAGATTACATCTGGCTTCCATTAGTGATTCAGGATGCAAATATATTGATCAAGAATATACAATTCCTACTGGCACATTAACTGTTGAAGACATTGCAGAGAAGAGGAACCATAACACTATGATGATAGACATTGCATCAGCTCTTAGCTATGAAGAATTTGATGAAATCAAAGACTACACAACTGCTCATGAAATGTGGAACAAGCTGAAGAAAATCTATGGCGGTGATGACAATGTGAAGAGAGCCAAAGCAGAGAGCCTGAGAGGATAGTTTGATCAAATGAAAATGAGAGAAGAAGAAAACATTGCAAAATATGTTGAAAGAATCAAGACAAGTGTTAGTGCAATCAGAGCTTCTAGAGGAAAAATTGATGATGAAATGGTTATAAGTAAGGTTCTTAGAACATTACTCCCTATTTATGCAATAAGAGTCTCTACTATTCAAGAAAGAAGATGTGAAGAAAATCACAATATAACTTTGGATGCCTTATTTGGAAGATTGACAGCCTTTGAACTGGATAACTATGACAACTATGTTCCAACTTCTAAAAATATTGAATCAGCTTTTGAGGCCAAACTTTCACTCAAGAAAGGGAAGAAAATCCAATAAAAAAGTGAAGAAGAATTAGAGGAAAGTTTTGATAGCGATCTTGAAGTTATTGAAGCATTACTTACAAAGAAGTATTCAAGAGGCAGAGGAAAATACAGAGGTAAAACTCCCTTAATCTATTTTTCATGTGAAGAAATTGGTCATATTGTAGCTAGGTGTCGAAACAAGCAAAGCAAAGATGAGATGAAAAATTACAAGTACAATGGTAAGAAAAATTTCAAATCATTCAAGGATAAAGGTAAGAAAACATGTTTCTTAGCTAAAGATTCGGATGATAGTGAAGAAGAAATTGTTTTCATTACTGTAAAAGATGAATCTGATAATGATGAAGATGAGATGGCACTTATCTCTCATATAAGAAAGAATGATACATGGATTATAGACAATAGATGTTCACATCATATGACTGGTGACAGGACCAAGTTTGAACACTTTGAAAACTTTGATGGTGGTAATGTAAGGTTTGGAAACAATGAAACCTATTGTATAAAAGGAAAGGGACGAATTTCATTAACCAAAGAGCTTATATGTGATAATGCATATTTGGTCGAAGGACTAAAGCATAATCTTCTAAGTGTAGCACAGCTAATCAACATTGGATTCAAAGTTGAATTCATGAATGGCAAAGCAAGACTGTTGGATGACAAAGGAAAACTGATAGGATCAGGAAAACAAACCAAAGGTAACCTATTTTATCTTGATCTTGGTGATTACTCATGTTTTATTGCTCAAATTGAAGAAAGTTGGTTATGGCACAAAAGGTTATGTCATGTAAATTTTGACAACATGATAAAAATAAGAAAATTCAAGAAAGTAAGAGGTATTCCTACTTTGAAGAAACCTGATGTTGGTCTATGCAAGAATTGTCAAATTGGTAAAATGGGAAAGTCTAGTTTCAAAAGTAAAAACTATCAGTCTAAAGATATTTTGGAAATTGTGCATACTGATTTATGTGGACCTATTGGAATTGAAAGCTATACCGGAGAAAAATTCTTTATTCTCTTTGTTGATGATTATTCTAGAATGATGACTGTTATGTATTTAAAAGAAAAGTCTGAAGCATTTGAGAAGTTCAAATGGTATTTAGCAAGAGTAGAAAAGGAAATAGGAAAAAGAATAAAATGCTTGAGATCAAACAAAGGTGGTGAATTCATCTCCCATGAATTCAATAATTTCTGCATTGAAAGAGGAATCAAAAGATAGGTATCAGCCCCGAGAATTCCTGAGCAAAATGGAATAACTGAAAGAAGGAATAGATCTATCATGCACTGTGCAAGGACTCTAATGATTGAAAAGAACATTGCTATGAAATACTAGAAGGAAGCTATCAGCATTGCAGTTCATACCTTGAACCGAGTACAACTAAGAAAAGACACATTCAAGACTCCATATGAGCTATGGTATGGCTACAAACCAAATGTAAGTTACCTAAAAATATTTGGTAGTAAATGTTACATCTTGAAAGAATCTAGAAAAGGAAAATTTGATGTAAAAAGTGATGAAGGAATATTTTTGGGATATTCTTGCAAAAGTAAGGCATATAGATGTCTAAATTTGTCTACTTACAAAATCATAGAAAGTGCACATGTGAGAATTGATGAGTTTGTAGAAAAGATTGAAGAAGAAAGCAAAAAGGAACCAGAAGACTACAAAAAATTTGTTTACATCGAACCTAATACATTGCCAGACACATGTAAGGAGACTACATCTACTGAGCCTATTACAGTAACTGAGTCACAAGAAGAAGTTCTAACTGAGTCAAAAAGTACCGAGTCTCAGTTTGAAGCTACCAAGCAAGTATCTATTAAGCCCGAGCAATCTGAACCTGAAGATGAAGAAGATGACAATGTAACTCATTCAGGAAGCAAGGAACCTGTATTAGCCAAGTACGTCAGAAGGCATCATAAACTAGATCAGATTATTGGAAACAAATCAGATGGTACTATGACAAGAAGTAAACTAAAAGGTACATGTTTATTTGCTAATTTTGAACCTAAAAATGTCAAAGATGCATTAGAAAATGAAAGTTGGATTGAGGCTATGAATGAATAAATAGAGAAAATAGAGAAAAATAAGACATGGACTCTTGTACCTAGGCCTAAAGATAAAAATGTAATTGGGACAAAATGGGTATTCAGAAATAAGTTGAATGAAGATGGTCAAGTATCAAGAAACAAAGCAAGATTGGTATGTAAAGGATATTCTCAAGAAGAAGGAATAGATTATGGAGAGACTTTTGCTCCTGTTGCAAGATTAGAAGGTGTGAGGACTTTATGTGCATATGTAGCACATAAAGGATTTAAGGTATATCAGATGGATATCAAATCTACTTTTCTCAATGGTATTCTTGAGGAAGAAGTCTACATTAAGCAACCTGAAGGTTTTGTTGATCCAGACAAAAGGGATATGGTCTGCAAATTACACAAAGCATTGTATGGTCTAAAACAAGCTCCTAGAGCATGGTATGAAAGATTACATAACTATCTTACTCAGATTAATTTCAAAAGGGCTAATGACAACAACAATTTATACATCAAAGAAGGATCAGATAACAAAATTGTTTTGGCAGAAATATTTGTGGATGATACTATGTTTACAGAAAATGATGATTAGTGCAAAGAATTTTCAGAGCTTATGAACAAAGAATTTGAAATGTCTATGTTTGGTCAGATAAAATTCTTTGTTGGACTTCAGATTCAACAGAACAAAAATGGTATCTACATTACTCAGTCTAAATATATCAGGGAAATACTTAAGAAATTTGGTATGGAAGATTCAAAACTAGTTGGTACACCCATGTGTACTGGACTGAAGCTTACCAAAGATGATGATTCAAAAGAAGTAGATCAGACCTTATACAGATCAATGATTAAAAAATTATAGTATGTAGTACACACAAGGCCTGATATTGCCTTAGCAGTTGGAATAGTGGCAAGATTCTCAGCGAAACCTAGAGAAAATCACATGATGGCAATCAAAAGAATCTTGAGGTATTTAAGGGGAACTGAAGATTATGGCTTGTGGTATAAATTTGGAGGTAATCTAGATTTAAAAGTGTTTACTGATGCTGATTGGGCAGGAAACATTGATGATAGAAAGAGTACAAGTGGTGGTGCATTCATTCTTGGCAAGAGGTTAGTATCTTGGACTAGTAAAAAGCAAAACTACACATCCCAATCCACAATAGAAGCATAATATGTTGCTGCAGTAGTAAACTGCTCTAATATTATATGGTTTAAATAGCTTTTGGAAGGCATGAAGGTTGAGATCAAAGAACCAGTTGTTATGTTTTGTGATAATACAAGTGCAATAAATATTTCAAAGAATCTAGTAATGCATTCCAAAACCAAGCACATTGCAATTAAATATCACTTTGTTAGAGAATTGGTGCAGGATAAGGAAATCAAATTGGAATATATTCATACAAAAGAACAAATTGCAGATATCTTCACCAAGCCACTACCTAAGGATGCATTCTTGTATCTAAGAGGCAAGTTAGGGGTCACTCCCCTGTCTGAGGTTCACTAAATAAAGTTTTAGTGATGCATCAACCAGAACATGTTAAAGATCAATCATTTGATGCAGCATAGTTAAGGAATCATTGCATATGAATCAGTACATAAGGTACATTGATATTTACCGAAACTATGTAAGTTGTCTTTGGCATGTGTTGTCAAAGAGGGACAGTTTGCTGTCATTTCAAGAAATTTCTAAGGAGAATAATTTGAGAAGTTAAGAGGGAGAGTTCTCAGTTAGAGAAAGAAGTTTGAAGATGTTGAGAATCAGAATGAAGCTAAGGATATGTTTCTTACTCTTGGTTTATCTGTGAAATTTCATTGTGCTATGACATGTTGTGTTGCCATCAATGCCAAAGAGGGAGATTGTTGGATAAAATTTTTTGAAGGACATTGTTGGATTAGCTATGTGTTGTCTTTGATGTCACACAAATGTCATATCAATTATCATTCTTAGTATCTACTAAGTTCAGTTGGTCAGCTAAGCGGTTCTCAATATCTACCAAGCTCAGTCGGTTAGCTAGGCGGTTTTTAGTGTCTACCAAGTTCTCTTGGGTGTCTAAAGGAAACATGACAGGATATCAGTGTTAATTGAGCCTCCTCAATTATCAAAGGAAATTAGTGGTTACCGAGCTCTCTCGGTCTCCAAAGGATGTTGCAGAATTCACTGTGGTTACCGAGTTCTCTCGGTCACCGAAGGAAATCTTTTCAGGATTAATGTTTACCGAGCATGGTTGGCCCTTTCAATGAATTTTTTTATTACAATTTGTTTATCCCAGCTGACTATTACAATAATTATTAGTGCCGACTTGTCAATCTAAATGATTATAAAATGGCACATATATATAGAAGGTAAAATGATGAATAAAAATATACAGCATGCAGAAATCATTTTGAAGAAAGGTGTGTGTGAATTTTGAAGGATGGTCAGATATCCTTGAGGAGTAGAAAAGATTTAATTGATCAGTAAGGATCTAGTGAAACAGAATAGAAATCTATATTTAGCAATTCAGTTGTAGGTTATTTCATTGTTACTCTCTAGCAATTGTAGCAGTGATATCAAAATCTCTTAACCGAGTTGGTTTAACAACCATTTTGTAAATCCTCTAACAAGGTAATAGTTCTATTGAATTGTTTCAAGACCTCTTACAAGGCCACTCCTAGCAGGGTGATTAAATCCTCTAACAAGGTCACACCTAACAGTATGTTTTGTAACCTTTTACTAGGTTGGCTTCTAACCGGGCATCACTTCAGAAGAGTGAAAAATAGTAACTAGTTACATTGGTGGTTTTTCCCTTATTGGGTTTCCATGATAAATCTAGTGTCTCTTGTGTTCATGTTATTTTCTTTATTCATGTATGTTAATCAGTGATGAATGCTTAAGAATAGTTTAAATTATTACACATTTCAAGGATCAAGTTTTCAACATTTCTCTATATATTTACCGAGTGGCACAGTAAATAATTTGTTAAGATATTTAAGGGATCAGTGGTAATATTCTTGTGGTTAACTAATTCACCCCCCCTCTTAGTTACTACATCTATATTTCCAAAAAATCTAACCCTTAAGTGATTATAATCAATTAACCTAAGGTACACATGAATAATAATAATGAGCATTTCACATAAAAGCATATAAGTCTGTCAGGTGATCCTTTTAGCATTAAGGTCCTTAACTATTTCTGACACACAAGAAGATGTATAGGAACATACCTATGCAATTATTATTATTTCCCATATTAAAATATGAAGTTAGGGTGAGTTGTAAGTGGTTCGGTTTAAAGAAACCATCACAAGAAGGATTATTCTCACATATAGTCCTTCCTAATTTCAAGAGATCATAACCAAGACTTGATAGGGTTGGAGGGGCATTACAATTGTGGCTACCTTCAAAATTATTAAACAACTATATCAAAATTGATGCAAAGCCTAAACATAAATAAATGATCATTGAGTATAATGCTCCTAAAGAAGTTTTGTTCTCATAGGATGATTTGGTAGCATATCGGTTTGATAGATTCCTAATGTTCTAGATCAAAGAGGAGGATGATTATAGTGGTAGCCCTATACAAAGATTGATACACCCTAAGGTACCTAAAGGAATCCTTTAGGAATTCATCATTAATATGACCAAGAATATGAAACATCTCCGGCATAAGGTTAATCCTAACATACTAATGCTGCCAGGATATTGTTTCTTGCACCAAGTGAGTCATTATGAGTTTGAGTGTCATGATTGTCAAACTACCATTTCCCAAATAATAGGCCAGATACCCCAAACTATAAAACCTACCTAGAGGGAAACATAAAAAAAATATGGTGAATACTCCTCTCATGATGAAGAATCCTTGGTTACCATTCAATGGAAGAAGGACACCCAAGCCTAAGAGAAGAGAATCCTCCACAAGAGAAATGGAGTTCTTCAGATGATGGGTGTTTTCCACCATTTCAAGGGACATGGAGGAAAACAAGGATAAAACATAAGACAAAATGGGTACCCATTGTAGTAAAAGAAAGTTCAGATATAGGAGTTTAAATGATTCTTCCTTGCAAAGACACCATATTGTAAGATGATTCCATTGAACCCAAGAATGGATCCCAGATGCCCAAAATTGAGTCCAAACCTCAACCTAAACCCCAATCCCCTAGGGGTCATCTAGTATGGAAGTTAAGGTTTCATGGTTCCAAATGCAAATAAGGGGATAGAGTGGGAATTGAGTTGATTAATCCCTAAGGTAGTTCTTACTACACCACCTATAGGGTACAATTCTTTTGTACTAACAATGTTGTGAAATACAAGGCATTAGTATGAGGCCTTCTCATGGCACATGAAAAGAAGATCAAATCCCTAATAATGGAAGCTGATTCCCATCTAGTAATTTGACATATCCATAGCCAATACTCATACAATGATAAGTAGTTGACCTCATACCAGAATCATGTCTAGGATTTGATCAAATATTTTGAGGCATTCAACATTAAAAACATCTCAAGAAGGAATAATGTAGTTGTTGATGCATTAGTAGTATCAAAAAGCTCCTTACATCCATTGGAAGGATCAAAGTTAAAGAAGTTTTTAGTCAATCTCATCACTGTACTAGTTGTTCCTAATAACATCACCAATTTTCAAGTATTCCAGGATGATCAATATATACTTGTGTTCATCATGAGTGCTGGAGTCTTTGAAAAAAAATCTATCAATGAAGAAGTTGACAAAATCAAAGAACTTGATGACCATGGGATCCTAAATTTAAAAACTAACTATAACATTCCAAAAGGGATGCTAACATTAGAATGAATCTTTGAAAAATATGACTATGCTCAGGAAAAGAGGAAGGCCCCAACTATGGGTGGTGATGATTGTGCAAGTGTATAATTTGGGTACCCAATACAAACCAAGAGAGGTCCATATTAGGAAGATTGGTATAGATGAAGAAAAATGGTGAATGATAGAATTTATTAGAGAATAGAAAGATGTTATAGCATGTAGCTATGAGGATCTAAATAATTATAATCCCTCTATCATTATGAATAATATAATGCTAAACCCTGATGCTAAACATTTCCACCAAAGGAAGAGAACAATCAATCCACTAATCAAACCTATGATATAGAAAGAGGTGCAAAAATTGCTCAATGCAAAGATCATTTTTCCTGTCTGACTTTTAACTTGGGTTGCAAACTTAGTTCTTATGAGAAAGAAGAGTGGAGAAGTTCAGTTATGCATATACTTCTAGAACCTTAATAGATCCTCTCAGAAAGACAATTACCCATTTTCATCCCTCGATGAAGTTGTTGGAGATTTGCCAGCAAACCAGTGCTGACTATATGTTTGTCATTGATGAAAACATATTGTAAGTAGCATGCATAGAAGACTTATGCAGTAAGCTTTGAGTATATGTAGCATGGACATGTTATCAACATGATATTATGGATGCAGAGGTTAATTGTTAGTACAAATAGTTATGTAGCAGCTTATGTCAGTAGTGTTCCTGATAGAGTTACAAGTAGTGTTTTGTGAGTGATTGTCCGTACAGTTATCATGAGTCTTGCACATTTGGATATGTGATGGAGACATGTTAGTGTTGTTACATTAATGGATTTAGAGTCTGATGTGTAGTAGAAGTGAAGTTATGCAGTCACTATTCACCAGTTGCAGTTTCCTATGTTTTTCTAGAAGAGCCGATAGAGATTATACTGGTATAGGAGTTGCACCTATAATTTTGGTATGTGTGCTTGGATTAGTGATTTGAGAAGAGTTAAGAAGGTTTGGTTAAGATTGCATGATGTAATTCAGCTTGAGGAGAAAGTATCAATTAATTTGGTAGAGCTGATAGTGTGTAGCATGCATCTACACTTATTGATTTGGATAGTTCCTAGTTTGTGTTGCATCCTTAGTAGAGCTGACCAAGATATTATTGGAGGGTGTTGTTGTTTCTCTAATATGATTTCAAGTTGGTTCTAATAAGCTAACTTGATTAAATCATTTAGAGGAAAGATACTTATAGCCAGTCATTTGTGATCGCTAGGAGTATGGCATGGAGATGAAAAATTAGAGCAAAGCAGAGAGTGTGAAGTATTATGTCATCAAGAAGAGGTATGTGTGATAGAGAAGATAGAGTGTGCTATTCATTGGAACTGATCAAGATAGAAGGTCTAGCTCATAGTTCACCAAGATCTTGATATAGTGTGTATCAATTATTCAGAAGGTTGCAGCCTTCTCCCCTTTGAGACATGAGCTCTCAGACAGTGCATCCTCACCCCTAACATGGTCAATCATAAAAGACTCCTAACAGGGTTTGACCTTTGAACAGGTCACTGTACTAAAAGCATTGTAAAGATCAACTCCTAATAGGGTTGTAAGATCTTCTAATAGTGATCATTATACACTAATTTAGTTTATTAGTGGGTGTTAATTCCCATCGGGGTTTTTAATTATTTGGGTTTGCCTCATAACCAAAATATTAGTGTTGTGTTCAAGTATTCTTTCATTATGTTTATGCTTAAAGTTTAAGTATACTTAATTGGATAAAGAATTGAAATTTGTAGATACCTGATTCATCCCCCCCCTCTCAGTTATGTCTTGGGACTATTCCTAAAAATTGGTATCAGATCCAAGTGCCTTGGAGAGAAAGTTGAACAGCTTGAGGTTGATCAGATGGCATTCTTTAGAAAAGACAATCCTAAGTTTGATGGAGAGAACTATCTTGACTAGAAGAACAAAATGGTGACACATTTGTAGTGCATTACTTTTGAAGTTTTTGAAGTGGCTATCAAAGAAGTTAAGATCCCCTCTCTAGCTGATCTTGCAAAGGAAGATGCTACTGGAAAGAAAAATGATTTGTTCCATCAGAATGCAATAGCCAAAGAAGCCCTTATCAATTCCTTATCTGACAGTGAGTTTTTAGAGATAAAGAAAGTAGACATATCTTACATGATATGGAAGCACCTAGAAGACATGTTTGAAGGAGATACACACAAAAATAATGTGCATAGAAAGACATGGAATAAAAGATACAATGCATTAGATATGCTACTTGAAGAAGACATCAGAGCTTACAACCAAAGGATTAATGAAGTAGTTGCTAGAATCAGAAACAATGATGGAGAGATCTCAGAGGAAGACATTATGGATTAGTTGATGACTACTCTTACAACATAGTATGAAAAAAAGATCAACATCCTTGATGAGACCATGCAACTTACAAAAAATTTCAAGAGAGAGACCTTGATCAGCAAAGTTTCAACTTTTGAGATTTCAAGATTGAAGACAGAGCCTAAAAGTGAGACAGCCTTCAAAGCATCATTCCAAGGTAAGAAATCTTTAAACACTTCTGGTAATTTTGATGATGAAGATGAAGATAAAGAGATGATGATATTATTGCTATGATTGATAAGAAAGAAAGAAAAGGAAAAGGAAAATATGAAGGTTAGTTACCATTCAAATGTTTCTCATATAATAAGATTGGTTGCTTTGCATCTAAGTGTCCTACAAGAGTTAAGAAATTCAGAACTAACTACAAGCTTAAGTATACAAAAGAATGTTACTATGATGGTGATAGAGTTTCTGATGATGATTCAATTGAAGGTGAAATTGAATTCATTACTATTATGGAGAAGATATTTGATGAGATGGATCATGAAGATGAGAAAAAGGGACAAGAGCTAGCATTGATTTCACAAAAAGACATATAGATAAATTGGATTATAGATAGCAGTTGTTCACATCACATGACAAGAGATAAAGATAGATTTGTTCATCTAGACAAATAAAAAGGTGGCATGGTTAGATTTGGAGATAACACTCCTAAACCTATCATTGGTAGAGGAGCTATCACATTGGATGGAAAGAACAACACTAATGATGTTCTTTATGTAGATGGTTTACAACATAACCTTCTTAGTGTTGGGCAGTTGTTTGAAAAAGGTTATTAGTTGGAGTTCAAAGACAAAAAGTGCATCATTAACAATAAGGATGGTGTAATGATTGCATCAGGTTCAAAAACTAAAGATAATGTTTTTCAGCTTAATATAGAAGCAAGTTATTTTGTTGCTAAAGTAGATGACAGTTGGCTATGGCATAAAAGACTATGTCATATCAATTTTGATAACATAGTAAAGATAAGCAATGTAAAGGTAGTAAGAGATCTACCTAGCATAGAAAAGCCAGTTGATACTATTTACAGGGAATGTGTGATGGGAAAGCATGTGAGGAATTCATTAAGAAGAAAGCATAATTTAGAAGAGAACAAGTTGGATCTGATTCATACAGACCTATGTGGAATAACTCAAACAAGATCATACTATGGTGAAGGGTATTTCATTTTTTTTGTTGATGATTATTATAGAATGATGTAGGTTGTGTTCTTGAAAGATAAGTTAGAAGCATTTAAGAAGTTAAAAATATTCAAAGCTAAGGTCGAGAATGAATCTAGACTAAAGATAAAGTGTCTAAGATCAGATAGAGGAGGAGAATTCACCTCTGATAGATTGTATGAGTACTACAAAGAACATGGCATACATAGATATTTGAGTGCACCTATAACCCCTCAATAGAATGGGATTGTAGAGAGAAGGAATAGGATCATCCTTCATACAATGTGCACCATCATGATTGAAGGAAAAGTTGCACACACCTATTCGAGAGATGCAGTCAACACAACCATCTACACCATCAATAGAATATAATTGAGGCTTGGTGCAGACAAGACACCTTATGATCTATGTTTTGGTAATGTTCCTATAGTGAAATACTTCAGAATCTTTGGAAGAAAGTGCTACATCAAGAGGGATGAAGCAATTGGAAAGTTTGATACAAGAAGTGATGAAGGTATTTTCCTTGGTTACTCTACTAAAAGAAAAGCTTATAGATGTTTTAATTTGAGATTGAAGAAGATCATTGAAAGTGCTCATGTTAAGATTGGCGAAAATTTTATGATTCAAGAAAGATATCATGATTATGCACCTATGATTGAAGAATAACCCAGTCCTACCACTAGTGAGATAATTGTTGAAGAGATGTTTGACAGTATTGATGTATTACTCAATGAACCTGAAACAAGTGAAGAAGAAACTTAGAAGGCAGATGAGACAATATTACCTAAAGTTCCAAAGTTTACATCTAGATATCACTCTAAGGATGACATCATTGGAGATCAGAGTGGAAAAGTCACAACAAGATCAAAAGAAAAGAGTTCATTAGGAAATGAAGTGGTATGTTTACTATCTCAGATTGAACCTTTAAGTGTTGAAGATGCATGTAATGATTCAGATTGGCATGATGCTATGAAAGAAGAACTAGA
Source organism: Chamaecyparis obtusa (assembly GCA_027943335.1). Classification (NCBI taxonomy): domain Eukaryota; kingdom Viridiplantae; phylum Streptophyta; class Pinopsida; order Cupressales; family Cupressaceae; genus Chamaecyparis; species Chamaecyparis obtusa. The sequence continues at coordinate 2,566,588 of BSBK01001645.1, read as the reverse complement.
TTAGATTATTAAGAATGATACTTGCGAACTGGTCCCAAGACCTAGTGATAAGAATGTGATTGGAACCAAGTGGATATTCAAAAAAAAGATGAATGAAGATGGTACACTAGTAAGGAATAAAGCAAGGTTAGTATGTAAGGGATATGCGCAAAGAGAAGGTATTAATTATTCAGACACATTTTCACCTGTGAGGAGATTGGAAGCCATTAAGTTGTTTCTAGCTTATGGGACATTCAAAAACTTCAAAGTTTATCAAATGGATGTTAAGTCAGCATTCTTGAATGGAGAGTTGAAGGAAGAAGTATACATTGAGCAGCTAGAAGGATTCACCTTATCAGATAGGCCTGATATGGTATGCAGATTAAAGAAAGCCCTCTATGGACTTAAGCAAGCAACTAGAGCTTGGTATGAGAGACTTGATGGATATCTAAAAAAAATTGGATTCAAAAAAGGATCAATAGATTGTAATCTATTTATAAGAGAGGCATCTGAAGGTTTACTACTTGTAGCTATATTTGTTGATGACATTATCTTTGGGGGTAATGACAAACTTAGTGTAGAATTTTCTAAGGAGATGCAGAGTGAGTTTGAGATGAGCATGATTGGACCTATCAAATACTTTTTGGGATTAAATGTACAGAAGACAAAGAAAGGTATTTTCATTAATCAGTCTAAGTATGTAAAAGAGATATTGAAGAAGTTCAAGATGGATGATTGCAAGCTAGTGGATACACCTATGATAACAAGATGCAAGCTTACAAAAGAATATGATTCTCCAATAGTAGATATAACATTGTAAAAGTTTATGATTGGTAAACTTATATATCTTACTCAATCTAGACCTGATATTCCTAATGCAGTTGGCATAGTTGGAAGATTTGCAGCAGAGCCTAAACAAAGTCACCTCATTGCAGTAAAGAGAATATTCAGATATTTGAGGGGCACTATAAATTATGGTCTATGGTATTCTAATTCAAAGAATGTTGAGCTTCATGTATATACGGCTATAGATTGGGCAAGATGTGTGGATGATAGAAAGAGTACATTAGGAGGAGCAATATTTCTTGGTGATAGACTAGTCACTTGGACAAGCAAGAAGCATAATTGTATTTCTTAGTCAACAACATAAGCAGAGTATGTTGCAGTAGCTTTGAATTGTTCTACAATTGTTTAGATCAAGAAGATGATAAAGGATTTTGGAATTGATATTGATTATCTTATTGTTATTCATTGTGATAACACTAGCACTATCAACATGTCAAAGAATCCTATGAGGCATGCAAAGACAAAACACATAGAGATTAAGTATCACTTACTAAGAGAGAAAGTAGCAGAGAAAAAAGTCAAATTGGATTATGTGAGTACAAAGGAATAGGTAGCAAATATATTCACAAAGCCTTTATCAAAGGATACTTTTGAGTATCTCAGGGAGAAGCTGGGAGTAATTCTCTTCCTTGATTTTGATTAGAGAAAGTGGAGAGAGAATTAGTCCTCAATGACTATTGGATGGTTGACTACTCTACTTTAGGATTAGTACCAGTGCTTAAATGTTTGGTGCCCTTTTCTAGTGATGTCAAAGGGGGAGTAGTATATAATCATGAAAAACAATATTAAAGGGGGAGTACATACAGATTTAAAGAGTAATATATAGAAGCAATAGGGAGTAGTATTCAGTCATGGAAGCAGTTTAGTTGAGGAAATGGAGAATATTGAAGAATATTGCAGCAGATGGAGGATTCATCCTTGGGGGAGTTTTGATAAGGAAATGGAGAATATTATAAAAAAAAATTTCATTTGGATTGGTGGTGTTTTTCATTCCATATGTTGCCATCAATGCCAAAGGGGGAGATTGTTGAAGATTTGCTAGCAAGCCAATGCTGACTATATGTTTGTGATTGATGACAACATATGGTAAGTAGCATGTGTGGAATACTTATGTAGTAAGATTTGAGTATATGTAGCATGGACATGTTATCAACATGATATCATGGACGCAAAGGTTAATTGTTAGTATAGACAGTTATGTAGTAGCTTGTGTCAGTAGTTTTCCTGACAGAGTTACAGGCAGTGTTCTGTGAGTGATTGTCCCTACAATTATCATGGAGCCTTACATGTTTGGATATGTGATGGATACATGTTAGTGTTGTTATATTCATGGACTTAGAGTTTGATGTGCAGTAGAAGTGAAGTTATGTAGTCGCTATTCACCAATTGTAGTTTCCTGTGTTTTTCCAGAAGAGCCGACAGGGATTATATTGGTATAGGAGTTGTGCCTATCATTTTAGTATGTGTGCTTGGATTAGTGATTGGAGAAGAGCTAAGAATATTTGGTTAAGAGCACATGATGTAATTCAGCTTGAGGAGAAAGTATCAATTAATTTGGTAGAGATGACAGGGTGTAGTGTGCATCTACACTTATTTATTTGGACAGGTCCCAATTTGTGTTGCATGCTTAGTAGAGCCAACTAAGATGTTATTGGAGGGTATTTTTGTTTCTCTAATATGATTTCAAGGTGGTTCTAATAGGATGAGTTGATTATATCATTTAGAGGAAAGATACTTATAGTCTTATAGTCGGTCATTTTTTATCGCTAGGAGTATGGCATGGAGATGAAAGATTAGAGCAGAGTAGAGAGTATGAAGTATTATGTCATCAAGAAGAGGTCTATGTGACAAAGAAGATAGAGTGTGCTATTCATTAGAACTAATTAAGGCAACAAGTCTACCTAATATTTCACCAAGATCTAGATATAGTGTGTATTTGTTATTTAGAAGGTTGCAACCTTCACCCCTTTGAGTAGTAAGCTCTCAAATAGTGCGTCATCACCCCTAATAAGGTCAATCATAAAAGAATCCTAATAAGGTCTGACCTTTGACCAAGTCACTATACTAAAAGCATTGTAAACATCAAATCCTAACAGGGATGTAAGACCTTTGAATGAGGATCATTATACACTAGTTCAATTTATTAGTGGGTGTTAAGTTCCACTAGGGTTTTTACCTATTTGGGTTTTCTTGTAACCAAAATATTGGTGTTGTGTTCAAGTGTTCTTTCATTGTGTTTATGCTTAAAGTTTATGTATATTTGATTGGATAAAGAATTGAAACTTATAGATAATTGATTCACTCCCCCCCCCTCTCAGTTATCTCTTGGAACTATTCCTAATAGAAGTGTTGTAGATAGTGAATGGGTCACAATGATTTCCTTTCTTGATGGTTATTCTGGATATAATGAGGTCATGGTAAAAGAAGAAGATCCGTTGAAAACCACATTCACTACCAAATGGGAAACTTTTAATTACCGCCACATGAATTTCGATCTAATCAACATTAGGGTGAATTTTCAATGTGAAATGGATGAGGAATTTAGAGGCCTTGTGAATAAGTGCATTTTCATATACATGGATGACCTAATAATGTTTTCAAGGAACCGAGCTAATCATACTTTTGATTTACACAAAGTATTGAAGGGATGATGAAGTTATGGAATTTCTCTTAATCCTAATAAATGTGTATTTGGGGTAACCCAAGGAAAGTTATTGGAACACATCATATGAGAGACAAATATCTCTATAGATCCCAAAAGGGTCGAAGCCATTCTCAAACTAGTCCCACCCAACAGCAAGAAGGAATTGAAGTCTTTCGTTGGGAAGATTAATTTTGTCAAGAAATTCATTAGTGGGTTTGCCGAGATAGTACGTCCGTTAAATGACATGATGAAGGATGCTAAGATAAAATGGAATACCCTGATCAAGGAATCATTCAAAGAAATTAAGACCTCCATTGCTACTGGTTCGGTTCTCGTTATCCTAGATTATACTATACCTTTCAAGGTCTAATCTTTTACCTTGGAACACTCATGCACCGTAGGGATCCTCACTCAAAATAGAGATGGTGGAGATGAGAGACTAATATCCTTCATGATTTTTCCTTTGAAGAATTATGAGCTTTGTGTGTGTGAAAATTGTACCTATCTGGAGACACAACACTTTAGTAAAACATTAGAGGTTAGCAAATCAAGAAATCTGCAAATGAAACAAACAATGCTAATCATGCGATTTACTGCCTTCTAATAGGTATGAGTTTGATATTCTCAGAATTAGACCGGGACTAATAACAATACAACACCTAAATGAAGGATTTAATGATGAAAGATGAATGCAGGTTAATCTATTTTTTTTAAAAAAATTTTCTATACAATATGTATGGAAAACTGAATGAAATTGATCTAGAATGAAATGAATGCAAATTTTATCTAACAATAATATGCTATGCTATGAAAAATAAATGAAAGCAATAATCTTAGAAATAGCACAATCTCACCAAGTCCCCAGATCTCACAAGCCAAATTCTCCAAATTTGTAGGTGTGTTTTTGAAGGACTGAGCCTTGTTTATATAGAAATCTAGATTCTGGGGAAGCTTATGGAAAGCCAAAAATCTCTCCCTGATCAACTCAGATTGATTATTGAGTTATAAAAAATTAGAAAGAGTTAACTCACAAAATCATGCAAAATCAACTTTTAAACTCGAATCAGAGTTCAGATCACTTTTTCAACTCACAATCACATGTTGAGTTCAAAAAGTTAACAAATTGAATCGATTTGTTGATTCAGAGTTTAACTGCTCTTTTGAATGTGCATGGATAATTATGAATTTATTTAATAATTCAAGTGATTTATCTCAAATTAACTGATTTTTGAATAAAAATAATTGATTTATGGGTTAATCAATTATTTAATTAAACTTTATCGCAAAACTATATCATTAATTTTGACAACTTGATTTAATCAATTATTTCTAGGAATTTGATTTATTGTCAAAAAAAAATAATATTTATTAGGAATAAATGTAATTAAATCTCATTAAATAATTAAGTGGCAGAATTAAGTTTAATTAATCAAATATTCAACATATTCAATTAATTAACTTTAGGATAAATAATATCATTTATCGCCAAATAATATTTAATTAAAGATAATTAGGATAAATTAGGAATATTCCCCAATGTAGAATTTGTAATACCCAAAAATGGGCTATAGGTTCATTAACCTCCTACATCTTCAAAATTGAATGAAACTGACATCAAAGTCCTAACCTAAGGCACATCTGCACATTATTGAATTTTAATTGATTTTATCCTAAATTCTGCATCGGAAAATATTCCTAGCCATATTCCTATTTATCCTAATTATCTTTAATTTAATTATTATTTGGCGATAAATCCTATTTATCCTAAAGTTTGATTAATTGAATATTCTGAATATTTAATTAATTAGATTTAATACTGCCACTTAATTATTTAATTAGATTTAATTAAATTATTCCTAAATTGTATTATTTTTATTTTGACAATAAATCTAAAAATCTTATGACTGTAATACCCCAAAAATGGGCTATAGGTTCATTCACCTCCTATATCGACACATCGAATGAATCGACATCAAAGTCCTAACCTAAGGCACATCGGCAAATTATTGAATCTTAATTGATTATCCTAAATTTTGCATTGGGGAATATTCCTTGTTCCTATTTATCCTAATTATCTTCAATTTAATGATTATTTGGCGATAAATCTTATTTATCACAAAGTTTGATTAATTGAATATTTTGAATATTTAATTAATTAGATTTAATACTGCCACTTAATTATTTAATTAGATTTAATTATATTTATTCCTAAATTGTATTATTTCATTTTGACAATAAATCAAATATCCTATGACTAATTGATTAAATTCTTATTTAATTAATTAATGTCAATTGTCAAATTTAATAATATAGTTTTTGAATAAAAGTTTGATTTAATAATTGATTAACCCATAAATCAATTATTTTATTTTTAAAATCAGTTAAGTTGAGGATAAATCACTTTATTTATTAAATTAATTCATAATTAATTATGCACATCCAAAAAGTAGTTGAACTTTAAATCAGAAAATCAATTCAAGTTGTTTTAAAAATAAACTCAACTCTCTTTTGAGTTGAAGCTGATCTCAACTTCTGATTTAAATCAAAAAGATGATTTGCATGATTTTGTGAGTTAATCTATCTCTAAATTCTTGATAACTCAAAAATCAATCTGGGTTTATCAAGAGTGATTTATGGCTTTTTCCATGCACCTCCAAAGTCCTAGATTTCTATAAATTAAGGCCTTAGCTCTTCATTTTGGATCCATGCATCCATGAATTGCATCCTCACACTGGCAAATTGGTGATCGAAGAATCAATCTTTGTGAATCAAAGCTATTGTGAGATTTTCATTGTTTTGAGCATTCATATCATTTAGCATATCATTGTTAGATTAATTGCATGTCATATCAGTTTCTCATATAGAATAGATTCATATCAGTTTGTTTCATCTTATTGCATAGAAAATCCAAAAATATAGATTAATTTGCATTCATCTCATATCTAGATTCTGCATTCAAATCCTTCATTTAGGTGTTGTCAAGGTCACTAATCTCGATCCAATCTGACAATATCATACTCACACCTACTAGAAGGCAGTAAATCACCTGGTTAGATTAGTTTCCATTTCACTGCATGATTTTGATTTCTTCTAACCTCTAATGTTTTACTGAAGTGTTGTGTCTATAGCTAGGTACAAAATTCACACACACAATGACTAATTAATTAAATTCTTATTTAATTAATTGATGTCAATTATCAATTTTTAATGATATATTTTTTGAATAAGAGTTTGATTTAATAATTGATTAACCCATAAATCAATTGTTTTAATTCAAAAATCAGTTATGTTGAGGATAAATCACTTTATTTATTTAATTAATTCATAATTAATTGTGCACATTCAAAGAGCAGTTAAACTCAAAATCAGGAAATCAATGCAAGTTGTTAACTTTTGGAAAGTCAACATTCTATTTTGAGTTCAAAGCTGATCTAAACTTTTGATTTGAGTTAAAAAGCTATTCTTGCATGGTTTTGCATGATTTTGTGAGTTCATTATCTCTAATTTCCTAATAACTCAAAAATCCACCTGAGTTTATCAAGAGTGATTTATGGCTTTTCTCTTGCATTATCAAAGCCCTAAATTTTTATAAAATCAAGGCTCAACTCTTTAGTTTTTATCAACACTTGAATTTGCACAATTACTCTAGTGAATTGGTGATTGAAGGATTGCGCACTTGCGACAGGTGATTTGTGAGATTTTTCATAGTTGATCATTAACTCTTGCATAGTTCCATATCATAGATTTCATAATCATTCATAGCATTTTTAGATCAAATTTGCATTCCATTTCATTCATTCTAGATTAATTTCATACAGTTTTCCATATTATTGCACAGAAAATCTAAAAATATAGCTTAATTTGTATTCTTAATCTTTCATATTTTGCATTCAAATCTTTCGTTTAGGTGTTGCATTGTCACTAGTCTCGGTCTAATCTGAGAGTATCATATGTGCACCTACTAGAAGGTAGTAAATCACCTAGTTAGTTTTGTTTCCATTTCATTGCACAATTTTAGTTTTTGCTAACCTCTAATGTTTTACTGAAGTGTTGTGTCTACATATAGGTACAAAATTCACACACACATTTTTGGTGCCCATTGTGGGGCCCTAAAATGGGTTTCCATTCTAGTTCTATCAAAATTTCTATCAATTTCTTGTCATTTTCTAGTTAAAACTATGATTTTTATTTTCTATCCACACATTTTTTGTACGATTTTTGTCAGAAAGTCATTCTAGGAGGTACCCACTATCGTACGATAGGTTCAAATTTCAAGGCTCATATCAGAGAGTACACACTATCATTTGGAAGCTTGATTGTTGTATGAGAAGACACCCATAGTCGTACGAGTTTCCAAACTATCATCTGGGAGGTAACCCACTTTTGTACAAGTTTTAACTCTAGAATTTGATTGTCATTTCAGCATCTTTGGTAGTTTTTTAGATTTAATTTTTAGATTTGGACTAACAGCTAACCCTAACAATTGAAATCTTCTATTTTGACTGATACTTGCTGAATTTGATTGGAAAAAGAATAATTAAATTGCTAAAAACATGTAAAAATATACTAAGCGCATTGTGAGGAATTCAGGTATTCTTCTCAAGCTGATAAAATTTTTATTTAGATTAAAATGAACTCTCACATGTCAGGCTTGTGTGATTTTCTTGCTTTCATATCACAGACTTCATTTTGGGCTATAAAACAAACATAGATTTGCTTTCTACATATCTGTTACACATAGTAAATAGGCCCTATGAACACTATTTGTGGATGATCTCAAGGGAGTGGGCTTCTTTCACTTGTTCATGCATGTGAAGCTCTTCTTAAGGATGGATCCCCTTGTAGGTAGGGAGGTTATTGAGAGAGTCTCATGTTCTACTAGATTCATGTGTCTTCAAGTTTTGATTGATACATTCTCTTTTCAGAGGGGTTGATAGATCATAAGTGGTTGATGTCATAGATATTTATAATATAATCTTGGTCTTAGCATGTCAGATTAATCTATCTACTTTGTTTTGGTTAAAAGTGAAAAGGCTAGAGGACTATGCTCTACTCCCTTTTTAGGTAGTATCAGAAACTCAGATCCTTGAATCTGGAACCAGTCTCCATGTGGTATCTTTTGTGAGTCACCTTTAGAGAGGGTTAATCATAGTGGACATTTCCTTAATTGGGTAAACTACATTGACAGAACCTCAAGCGGTAATAGCCATTTTCACTGTGGTAGCAACAGGCACTATATAAATGTCCTTGTGGAGGAAATCTTCATAGATGTGGTCTCTTGTTGGGTTGTTAGATCTCCCTAGCAGCTCCTAATTGATTAATTTCTTAGATTGTGTCAAAACCCCAATGTTCCTAGATTGGAGTTCTCCCTCTTGAGATCACAAAAGTTGCAGAGTCAGACCATTCCTACAAACCCTAGTGAGGCCAAATTTTCATTTTTTAGGAATATGTACATTATTATAAAACTTTTTGGAACATACACTATTAGCACTCCTAGGGATTAGCACATTTAGTCACTTGGTTGTTCATGCACAGGGTTGCTTTGTCCCCTGTTTATTTTTTTTAGATGTGCTTGAAATCACTTGCTTGCTATTTTGCATGCCTATTTATCTATTTGGTTACTAAGAATGAATCAATCCGGTACAATCTTCAAATCTGGACAGACAATTTTGTGAACAATTTGAAACTGAAAACCTAAAAATTGCAAAATCTAATGTCGAACACCTTTCTGGAGTCAAAAGTCATCCTGTAAAGTTAGAAAGTTGTACGACTTTTGGCTATTGTCATTTTAGAACCCCCAGATTTCTTTATGATAGCTTGTAGAGTGTTGTACAAGTCTTGCCACCAGTTAATAACAAAAGTAAAAAATCCTCCTATCATCTATCATGTGAGTTTTGCAACTATCGTACAAGCTCTTCAATTGTCATTTCATAGCCTACCCACTATCGTATGAGCCTGTAGAAAGTCATTTGAGAAAAGTCTAAAAAAATTGTCAGAAAGTGTTAAAAACTATTAGAGACCCAGCTTTTCTAGCCTATTTCAGAGTCTGTCAAGAAAATCACCATGTTAGGAACATAGTAGAAACTAGAATGAATCCAATCATTTTCCTAAAGTGGCCTCTTGAGTCTGATTTAGCCTTCTATTTAATCAATTTGAGTCTTTTTCATCTTGTGTCAAAACTTTGTCATAACTATCAATCTTCAATCCATCTTCAAAATGGCTAAGTGTTGTGAACTCGTGTTTGCTATCTTTTGGGCATCTACCCAAACATCCAGGGCACAATATTCATCATTTATGTCCAATCTTATCATCAATCAATCAAACCTTAACAAGGTTGCATCATCTGATCTTCTTGAATCAACTCATTCTTCAGTTGTCTCCATTGTATTCTTCTACTTCACCCAAGGTTAATGGTGGAAACTAGAGCTTCTTCTCACAAGAAATCAGGGGAAACATCTCATACCTTACCTTTGAATCATATCTAGGGTCCAACTCTTGAACAACTCTACAATTCTAGTCTTTATGAAGACGATGGTCTTGACAACTTTTGATTAAAAACTGGTTACATACCCCCTTCATCAACTCATGGAGGTAATCAACAAACCCCTCCTCAATCTAATCCAAGGAGTCCTAAAACTCCTAACATGTCTCAAGCAGGGACAAATCATGGCTCTCAAAGAGCTTAATCTCAACATGGTATGGATCAAGAACCTACACCCACTGAAATTTCTCAATATCAAAATGATGATAACTTCAAATGAATGATGAAATATTTCTTGAAAGAAGATAGAGAAACATACTTTCTAGAGTTAGCTCATCAAGGAGCTAAAATTCCTCCCAACTTTAATGTGGAAGATATCATCATACATGAGAAAAAAATTCCTATTTTGGCTATGATGAAACAAATGCATGCCATGCAAGTAAAACTTAACAAAATGGAAAAAGAAAAAGAACCTAAGGAGTTCTCCATGGAGGCCCTATGTCCTTTTCCATTCGATAAAGACTTGTATATACCACCATTCCCTAAGAGGGTGGAAATGCTGAAATATGATAAGTATGATGGAAACTCTGATCCTCAAGATCATGTTAGAGAATTCTATACTCAATCTATGGAGTTCATGCACAAACTGACCTATTTGATGCATCTTTTCCCTCGATCTCTGGGAGGGGTAGCCATTCATTGGTTTTCTAGGATGCCTCCTACAATCAAAACCTTTGAGGAGTTGATCAAATTGTTCTATTAGCAATACTCCTACAATATCCAACATCCAGTGACCATGATTGATATCTACAATCTCAAACAATATCCAAGAGAATCATTCCTGACATTTCTCAAAAGATGGAGAAAGAAATTCTCTCTATATGCTAGGCCTATTCTAGAAACTAAGAAGCTAGAAATCTTCATAAAAAATCTTGTTCCAGAAATCAACTACCCTTTACAAATGCAAAATCATACATCTTTTGATAAGATGGTGGATAATGCAATCAAAATTGAAAAAGTACTTGTGAAAAAAGGAGACATCATACTTCAAAAGGACAAGTATGAATCTAGTTCTAAGGATAAGAACAAAATTTGGAACAAGAATAAGGGTGTCATCATATATGGCATTGTTGATAATCTCCATGCCCCATCTAAGGAACCTATTTTAAATCTAACCATTGGTACCCAAGCCATCAAAGCTTTAGAACAAAAGGTGTCTAAATCATCTCAAAAGAAGGCAGAATACAAATCTTGGTCCACTTATAATAAATGAAAGTTCACTCCTCTTAGAGAATCTTTGGAATCAGCTATGAGAACTCTACTGGCTAATAACATCATCTCTTTTCCTAAGATCTAACAATATGATCCTGACCCTAAGCTAAAATGGTGGAGAGAGAATAAATTCTATGACTTCCATCGGGGTAAAGGTCACAAAACTAATAACTGCTTGCGCTTGAAGCATACCATTCAAGACAAGATTGATAATGGAGAAATCATGATTAATAATCCTAAAAGCAATAATGATCACACAACATTCACCAAACAATTTCCAAAGCATAGCCAAGGAGATTCATCTTCTCAACCTAATGTGGGTGCTAAGGTCAATTATGCCTATCCTGGAAATAATACTATTATCAATATGGTTGAACCAAGCCTATCTGAGCATTGCAATGTCATCACAATTGTAATAAGAGATAGAGAAAATCAATCAGCTAACATAGTTACTTGATCACAAGCTCAGGCACACCTATAAGGAAAAATCCTAGATCAATCAAATGTCCCTAAGGTGCCTTTTAATCTATCTTCTGCTTCTAAATAGAAGGCAACATCTAAATCTTCAAATCCTAAGGACACGAGGCCTACTTCATACAGTATTGTTCAACAAATCCAACATACTAATGCTAAAATCTCCATGTTTGAGTTGCTTCAGATATCTCCAGCTCATAGAGCCATTATAGACAAAGCTCTACTTGGATCCAATGTTCCTGATAACCTTGATTTAGACAGATTCCAGGCCATGGTTGGTCATCTTACATCTCCATAGTATATCTCCTTTTTAGAGGATGATGATAACTCCTTGAGTTATCCACATAACCAGCCCTTGCATATCAAAGTCTTGATCCAAAACTATCATTTCAAACATGTGTTGATAGATGGTGATGAAGGGTGCTCCCCTTAATACCATAAACACATAACAGAAATAGAGAAAGAACAACAATATGCAAGAACAAAAAATTGGCTTCTTATTATCTCCACAAATGTGGAATTACAAACTTTCAGAATTACAATATACAAAGCCACATGGGCATTCCCTTACAATATTCTATAGGACAAAGCCTCGAACTATTACCCAGATCTACTGCCCAGAACTATTCTGAACTGCCTAAGACAATAATACAGCCTTCCTTATATAGACAATTTTTCCACCGCCTGGGAAGGTTCTAGAATTTTAGCTAATAGGGTCGACCAAACTTAGAATTATTTTATTTTACATTTTATTACATCATAGTCAGCTCAAGATAACCTTTGAAACTCAAACAAAAATTTTGAAGAAAATTATTTTTTGATATTTCAGGTGGCCCAACTTCTGAAGACCATAAGTCATCACTAGTTGACCCGATCGGCTATTATAACCCCATTTCAGAAATGCCAAGAAGCGCTCTATAGGCTTAACTAGCGTAAGCGCCCGACACATAAATTTTTGACCTCATCCGGGGCCTCTAAAGCCTTCAAAACTGAGTTCAAAGTTTTTGTACCCTGCTGCCAATACCGAAAATCTTCAATATCTTCCAATATACACTTGATCTGGCAATGAAACTTTACTGGTAGACTTATATGACCAAAATGAACCTCCATGAAAGAAATCAGATCATTCTAAGCAAATACAAAAATTACCAAAAATAGTAACTTTCCATAAATAGCAGCTCTACACAAAATAGCCCTTATTAAATATAAAAAAAGAATTTTTTTATTTTTTTTTGGGTGATGCAAGATTGCTCTCACACCCAGGATGCTCCTGTATCAGACACTCAGGGTAATTTGAGAAGTGACCCTGTCACGACTCAGGTGTGCAGAGGAAAACCAAGACGGTTAACCTCCTTCTTTGTTAGCCATGATGAATCTTCAATAGGTCATCCTTTCTATTTGACCAAATACTCTTCATATGTCCTATTCCTTGTGCTTCTACTAGCATGACTGTCCAGTATGTCTTCAATCTCCTTGATATCTGAACTAGTTGCTGGAATACTCCACTATGCTGCTACAACCTCATCTTGAACACCTCCTTCATGATACTCTATCAAATCTGAAATGTTAAACACTGGTGAAATATTCAGCTCAGTAGGCAATTCTACCTCATATGCATTTCTTAAATCATGCTTCTTCAGTATCTTACATGGCCCAAACTTCTTCATTTTCAACTTGTTATATGTACCAACTAGAAACTGCTCCTTTTGCAAATGAACCATGACTTCATCTCCAACCTAAAATTCTTTATGCCTCATTTTCTCATCTGTCTTAGTCTTATATTGCACATTCATCTTGGTAATATACTTCCTCACCTCCTCATGGATGTTCTTCAAATGTTCTGCAAAATCTTCAGCTTCAGCACTACTTATTTCTCCTTTATCTATTTTCCTCAATTCAGATGCATTTCTTAGACTACTTCCATATACAATTTGGAATGGTGATTTACCAGTGCTCCTGTTGACAGAATTATTGTATGCAAATTCCACCTGTGGTAAAATAAAATCCCATCCTGTTGGCTTATCTCCAACCAAACATCTCAGCAAATTTTCCAAACTTCTATTCACCACCTCTGTCTGTCCATCAGTCTATGGATGATGTGATGAACTAAACTTCAAATCTATCTTCAACTTCTTCCACAATGTTCGTCAGAAATATCTAACAAACTTAGTATCTCGATCTGAAACTATAGTCTTTGGAAAACCATGTAGTCTCACCACTTCTCTGAAAAATAATTTTGCTACATGAACAGCATCATTAGTCTTCTTGCAGGGAATGAAATGTGCCATCTTAGAAAATCTGTCAACTACTACAAAAATTAAATCATGTCCCCGCTGTGTCCTCGGTAAACCAAGAATAAAGTCCATACTGATATCCTCCCAAGGCTTCTCTGGTACAGGTAATGGCTGATACAACCCTGTATTCTCCTTCACTCCCTTTGCCATCTGACATACTCTACAACTCTGTACAAAATTCTTGACATCTTGTTGCAATTGTGGCCAATAATAATTTTCACTAACTAAAGCAAGGGTTTTATCACGACCAAAATGTCCCGCCAATCCTCCGCTATGCTTCTCCTTGATGAGATTCTCCCTCATAGAGCTTCGGGGAATGTACAACTGACTCCCTCTCAATAACATATCATCCTATATGATGAAATCCAACCATTTCATCCTGTCTAGAGTAATAGGTTCTGTACAAGCTTTCTAAGTTTCACCAAAATCAGGATCCTCTGGATATAAATTCTTGAGTTCCTTGAACCCAACCACTTCAATCTGCATTTTTGTCAGCAACAGTTGCCTTCTGCTAAGAGCATCTGCAACCCTATTAGACTTTCCACTCTTGTGTTTCAAAACAAATGTATAACTTTGCAAAAACTCAACCCATTTCAAATGCCTCTGATTCAACTTTCCTTGACTATTCAAATATTGCAAAGCTTGATGATCAGTATACAAAAAAAACTCATTAGGAAGCAGACAATGTCTCCACTTCTTTAATGCCTGAACTATAGCATAAAATTCTTGATCATAAACAGAATATTTCCTCTTGGCATCATTTAACTTCTCACTGAAATAAGCAACAGGTTTACCTTCTTGGCTCATAACAGCTCCTATTGTAGTACCACTAGCATCATAATCTACTTGAAACACTTTATTAAAATCTAGAAGTGCTAAAATAGGTTATTCTGTAACTTTTTGTTTCAACAATTGAAAACTCTTTTCTACCCCATTAGTCCACTTAAATTCTTTTCTATCCCCTCTCTTTGTTTCAGTCAAGGGTCCACAAATACTGCTAAAATTTCTGCTAAACTTTCTGTAAAAGCTAGCCAAACCATGAAAAGATCTTACCCTAGTAGCACTCCTTGGAGTAGGCCATTCAAGGATAGCCTGTACCTTCTCTGGGTCTATTTTTAGACCTTCTGCTAAGACTAAGAATCCCAAATACACTAACTCTTTCTTCACAAAACTGCACTTCTTCAAATTAATCAACAATTTCTCATCTCTCAACTTCTCAAACACCATACGAATATGCATCATATGTTTCTCCAATGTCTTGCTAAAAATCAAAATATCATCTAGGTAAATAGTGACAAACTTACCCAGAAATTTTTTTAGAACCTCGTTCATGAGCTGCATGAAAGTGCTCGGTCCATTGGTTAGCCCAAAAGGCACGACTAACCACTTATACAGTCCTTCCTTTGTCTTGAAGGGAGTTTTCCATTCATCTCCTTCTCTGATCCGAATTTGGTGATATCCACTCTTCAGATCTATCTTTGAGAAATACACAGCTCCACTCAAACAATCCATAATATCATCCATTCATGGCAATGGAAACCTATACTTGATTGTGATCTTGTTTATTGCTCTGGAGTCTATACACATCCTCCACTCTCCATTCTTTTTTAGTGCTAATACTGCTGGTACAGCACAGGGACTCAGACTCTCATAGATCAATCCTTTCTGTAACAGTTCATGTACTTGTCTATTCAAATCCTCACTTTTTGCAAGTGTCATTCTGTGTGCTGCCTTATTTGGCAAACTTGCTCCTGAAATCAAGTCCATCTGATGACTGATCTTCCTGACTCGTGGTAATCCATCAGGCATGTTATCGGATACAATATCCTGAAACTCATTCAACAAATCTACAACTTCTATAGGGACATCTTCTACTTCCTCTTTACCAGCTTTTGGAATTAAAGAAAAACATACATGCTCATGCCTCATACCATATAAGAAATTTTTTCTATCAACAAAAGTTATCCTTGCATTACCACATACTTTTTCTTCAGTCTCCTTCAATGGTTTTAGCTTATGTCACACTCCATCTTTTGTCAGGGAATAAGTATTCGCATGACCATCATGTACAGCACATCTATCAAACTGCCATGGTCTACCCAACAACATATGACATGCATCAATAGATATGATATCACACAATACCTCATCTTGGTATCCTTCAATCTTGAACTTCACTAGGCATTGTTCATTGACCATGACCTTGTGGTCATCTTGTACCTAGGCAATCCGATATGGATGTGGGTGTTTCTGTCTCTTGAGTTTCAACTTTGTCACCATCTCTTCTGACACTAAATTGTCAGTGCTTCCACTATCGATAATCACATCACAGCATTTACCCTCACACTTGCATCGAGTGCGAAACAGGCTCCTCCTTTGTTCAGGTTCGTTCTCACCACTCAGCAAGACTCTTCTGTTAATTAGCGTTTCTCCTTTTTCAGCATCTTCAGAATTTGATGAACTAGCATCTTCATCGACATGTGCAACTCTGGCC
Source organism: Chamaecyparis obtusa (assembly GCA_027943335.1). Lineage (NCBI taxonomy): Eukaryota > Viridiplantae > Streptophyta > Pinopsida > Cupressales > Cupressaceae > Chamaecyparis > Chamaecyparis obtusa. Next base: position 2,550,104 of record BSBK01001645.1, on the reverse strand, counting down.
TGGCCTTCATTTCTCCTATCTATTCTGCCTTGGCGCTAAGGACATTCAAATGCCCTATGACCTTCTTCTCCACAGTGAAAACATGTTCCACGGAAGCCACCTCTTTCAGATCCTTGTCCTCTTCCTCTTCCTCTCTAATCTCTATTAGTCTGATCTTGAAAGTGATTGGAATTATTTTCTCCCTGATTTTGACTGCTACTGGCCTCATCCTTCTTTTTCGAATTTTCATTTCGGCCACCATATGGCCGTCCACCAGATCGTCCACTGTGACCTCTTCCGTTTTATCTATTTTCAAACTTCTTGTTCAACTTTTCCTCTACTTTTAGGGAAAACTGGTATGACTCTTCAATAGTGTTCACTCAAACTAGATTCAACTCCTCCTAAATGCTTGGCCTTAACCCATTAAGGTATCAGACAATTTTCTCCTTATCAGCTTCTGCATGGCCTATACTGATGAGAAGTCGATAGAACTCCTCTTTATACTCCTGAACTGATCTTCCTGCTTGCTTCAAACTTTGTATTTTCTTTAGTAGGTCAAGAAAATAATCAACAGGAATGAATTGTCACTTCAATTTATCCACCATCCAATCCCATCCTGTGATTTTATCTTTCCCTCTTTTATTTCACTCCAATTGAATTTCTTGCCATGAGATCTTCGCATGACCTTTCAATTTGGTCTTCGCAAATTTTACCCTATCAGGATCCTCAACATCTTCGTACTCAAAATATTCCTCACATTCATTGATCCAGTCGATCAATTCCTCTAGGTTAAGATTTATAGAAAATGTAGGAACTTCAATCTTTGGTCTTTTTCCAATCTTGGAAATTGCCCGAAAAAGTCTTTCTTCCTCTTGGTTCACAATTTCAGCTTCTCCTTCTTGATATTCTTCTTCGGATTCATCCTCATTTTCATCTCTGACATTAAGATTCATTCCTCTACAAATCTCTTCTTGTAATGCTCGCACTTGTCTCTGCAGCTCTCTAACCTCAAGTGTCATAGCACCAGATCTTTCACCACGTTCTGTTTGTGGAGGCATTTTTGTGATGCATGCTGAAACCCTAACCACGGTCCTGGTGCAAACTGCTTCAAAGTCGACGATCTATTTACACACTCAAGAACTCCCACTCTGATACCACTTAATGAAGGGTGCTCCCGTTAATACCGCAAACACATAACAAAAATAGAGAAACAACAATAATATGCAAGAACAAAAAATTGGCTTCTTATTATCTCCACAAATGTGGAATTACAAACTTTCAAAATTACAATATGCAAAGCCACATGGGCATTCCCTTACAATATTCTATAGGACAAAGCCTCGAACTATTACCTAGATCTACTGCCCAGAACTATTCTGAACTACCTAAGACAATAATACAGCCTTCGTTATATAGACAATTTTTCCACCGCCTGGGAAGGTTCCAGAATTTTAGCCAATAAGGCCGACCAAACTTAAAATTATTTTATTTTACATTTTATTACATCATAGTCGGCTCAAGATAACTTTTGAAACCGGAATAGAAATTTTGAAGAAAATTATTTTCTGCCATTTCAGGTGACCCAACTTCTGAAGACCATAAGTCATCACTAGTTGACCCGATCGACTATTATAACCCCATTTCAGAAATGCCACAAAGTGCTTTACAGACTTGACTGACGCAAGCACCTATCACCCAAATTTTTGACCTCATCCGAGGCCTCTAAAGCCTTCATAACAGAGTTCAAACTTTCTGTACCCTGCTGCCAATACCGAAAATCTTCAATATCTTCCAATATACACTTGATCTGGCAATGAAACTTTACTGGCAGACTTATATGACCAAAATAAACCTCCATGAAAGAGATCAGATCATTTTGAGCACATACAAAAATTACCAAAAATAGTAACTTTTCATAAATAGTAGCTCTGCACAAAATAGCCCTTATTGAATATAAAAATAGAATTTTTTTTTTTTTTTTTGAGTGATGCAAGATTGCTCTCACACTCAGGATGCTCCTGCATCAGACACCCGAGGTAATTTGAGAAGTGACCCTGTCACAACTTAGGTGTGCAGAAGAAAACTAAGACGGTTAACCTCCTCCTTTGTTAGCCATGATGAATCTTCAATAGGTCATCCTTTCCATTTGACCAAATACTCTTCATATGTCTTGTTCCTTGTGCTTCTTCCAACATGACTGTCCAGTATGTCTTCAATCTCCTTGATATCTGAAGTAGTTGATGGAATACTCTACTGTGCTGCTACAACTTCATCTTGAACACATCCTTCATGATACTCTGTCAAATCTGAAATATTAAATACTGGTGAAATATTCAGCTCAGTAGGCAATTCTACCTCACTTGCATTTCTTGAATCATGCTTCTTTAGTATCTTACATGGCCCAAACTTCTTCATTTTCAACTTGTTATATGTACCAACTGGAAACTGCTCATTCCGCAAATGAACCATGACTTCATCTCTAACATGAAATTCCTTATGCCTCTTTTTCTCATCTACCTTAGTCTTATATTGCACATTCATCTTGGTAATATGCTTCCTCACCTCCTCATGGATGTTCTTCAAATGTTCTGCAAAATTTTCAGCTTCAGCACTACTTATTTCTCTTTTATCTATCTTCCTCAATTCAGATGCATTTCTTGGACTACTTCCATATACAATCTGGAATGGTGATTTACCAGTGCTCCTGTTGACAGAATTATTGTATGCAAATTCCGCCTGTGGTAAAATCAAATCCCATCCTGTTGGCTTATCTCCAACTAAACATCTCAGCAAATTTTCTAAATTTCTATTCACCACCTCTATTTATCCATCAGTTTGTGGATGATGTGATGAACTGAACTTCAAATCTATCTTCAACTTCTTCCACAATGTCCGCCAGAAATATCGAACAAACTTAGTATCTCGATCTGAAACTATGGTCTTTGGCAAATAATGTAGTCTCACCACTTCTCTGAAAAACAATTCTGCTACATGAACAGCATCATTAGTCTTCTTACAGGGAATGAAATGTGTCATCTTTGAAAATCTGTCAACTACTATAAAAATTGAATCATGTCCCTGCTGTGTCTTCCGTAAACTAAGAACAAAGTCCATACTGATATTCTCCCAAAGCTTCTCTGGTAAAGGTAATGGCTGATACAACCCTGTATTCTTCTTCACTCCCTTCGCTATCTAACATACTCTGCAACTCTGTACAAAATTCTTGACATCTTGTTGCAATTGTGGCCAATAATAATTTTTACTAACTAAAGCAAGGATTTTATCACGACCAAAATATCCCGCCAATCCTCCGCTATGCTTCTCTTTGATGAGATTCTCCCTCATAGAGCTTCGGGGAATGCACAATTGACTCCATCTGAATAACAATTCATCCTGAATGATGAAATCAAACCATTTCGTCCTGTCTAAAGTAACAGGTTCTGTACAAGCTTTCCAAGCTTCACCAAAATCAGGATCCTCTAGATATAATTTCTTGAGTTCCTTGAACCCAACCACTTCAATCTGTATTTTTGTCAACAACAGTTGCCTTCTGTTAAGAGTATTTGCAACCCTATTAGACTTTCCACTCTTATGTTTCAAAATAAATGTATAACTTTGCAAAAACTCAATCCATTTCAAATACCTCTGATTCAACTTTCCTTGACTATTCAAATATTGAAAAGCTTGATGATCAGTATACAAAACAAACTCTTTAGGAAGCAGATAATGTCTCCACTTTTTTAATGCCTAAACTATAGCATAAAATTTCTGATCATAAATAGAATATTTCCTCTTGGCATCATTTAACTTCTCACTGAAATAAGCAATAGGTTTACCTTCTTGGCTCATAACAGCTCCTATTGTAGTACCACTAGCATCACAATCTACTTGAAACACCTTATTAAAATCTAGAAGTGCTAAAATAGGTTGTTTTGTAACTTTTGCTTCAACAATTGAAAACTCTTTTCTGACCCATTAGTCCACTTAAACTCTTTTCTATCCCCTCTCATTGTTTCAGTCAAAGGTCTACAAATACTGCTAAAATTTTTGATAAACTTTTTGTAAAAGCTAGCCAAACCATGAAAAGATCTTACCTCAGTAGCACTCCTTGGAGTAGGCCATTCAAGGATAGCCTGTACGTTCTCTGGGTCCATTTTTAGACCTTCTACTGAGACTAGAAATCCCAAATACACTAACTCTTTCTTACAAAATTGCACTTATTCCAATTAATCAACAATTTCTCATCTCTCAACTTCTCAAACACCATATGAATATGCATCATATGTTCCTCCAATGTCTTGCTAAAAATCAAAATATCATCTAGGTAAAGAATGACAAACTTACCCAAAATTTTTTTTATAACCTCATTCGTGAGCCGCATGAAAGTGTTCGGTGCATTGGTTAACCCAAAAGGCATGACTAACCACTCATACAATCCTTCCTTTATCTTGAAGGTAGTCTTCCATTCATCTCCTTCTCTGATCTGAATCTGGTGATATCCACTCTTCAGATCTATCTTTGAAAAATACACAGCTCCACTCAAACAATCCATAATATCATTTATTCATGGAAATGGAAACTTATACTTGATTGTGATCTTGTTTATTGCTCTGGAATCTCTACACATCCTCCACTCCCCATTCTTCTTTGGTGCAAATACCGCTAGTACAGTAAAGGGACTCAGACTCTCACAGATCAATCCTTTTTGTAACAGTTCATGTACTTGTCTATTCAACTCCTCATTTTCTGCATGTGTCATTCTGTGTGTTGCCTTATTCAAAAAACTCGCTCTTGGAATCAAGTCCATCTGATGAATGATCTTCCTGACTGGTGGTAATCCATCAGGCACGTTATCGGATACAATATCCTGAAACTTATTCAACAAATCTACAACTTCTATAGGGACATCTTCTACTTCCTTTTTACCAGCTTTTGGAATTAAAGCAAAACATACATGCTCATGCCTCATACTATCGAGGAAATTTCTTCCATCAACAAAAGATATCCTTGCATTACCACATACCTTTTCTTCAGTCTCCTTCAATGGTTTTAGCTTATGTCGCACTCCATCTTTTGTTAGGGAATAGGTATTCACACGACCATCATCTACAACACATCTGTCAAACTGTCATGGTCTACCCAACAACATATGACATGCATCCATAAATATGATATCACACAATACCTCATCTTGGTATCCGCCAATCTTGAACTTCACTAGGCATTGTTCATTGACCATGACCTTGTGGTCATCTTGTACCCAGGCAATCTAATATGGATGTGGTTGTTTCTATCTTTTGAGCTTCAACTTTGTCACCATCTCTTCTGACACCAAATTGTCAGTGCTTCCACTATCGATAATCACATCATAGCATTTACCCTCACACTTGCATCAAGTGCCAAACAGGCTCCTCCTTTGTTCAAGTTCATTCTCACCACTCAGCAAGACTCTTCTGTTAATTAGTGTTTCTCCTCTTTTAGCATCTTCAAAATTTGATGATCTAGCATCTTCATCGACATGTGCAACTCTGGCCTGGCCTTCATTTCTCCCATCTGTTCTGTCTTGGCGCTGAGGACATTCAAATGCCCTATGACCTTCTTCTCCATAGTGAAAATATGTTCCACGGAAGCCACCTCTTTCAGATCCTTGTCCTCTTCCTCTTCCTCTCTAATCTCTATTATTCTGATTCTGAAAGTGATTGAAATTATTTCCTCACTGATTCTGACTGCTATTGGCCTCATCCTTCTTTTTCGGATCTTCATTTCGGCCACCATATGACCATCCACCAGATCATCTACCGTGACCTCTTCCATTTTGTCTGCTCTCAAATTTTTTGTTCAGCTTTTCCTCTACTTTTAGGGAAAACTGGTATGCCTCTTCAATAATGTTCATTCGAACCAAATTCAGCTCCTCCTGAATGCTTGGCCTTAACCCATTAAGGTATCGGGCAACTTTCTCCTTATCAGCTTCTGCATTGCCTGTTCTGATGAGAAGTCGATAGAACTCCTCTATATACTCCTGAACAGATCTTCCTGCTTGCTTGAAACTCTATATTTTCTTTAGTAGGTCAAGCTCATAATCAACAGGAATGAACTATCGCTTCAATTTATCCACCATTTGATCCCATCTTGTGATTTTATCTTTCCCTATTCTATTTCGCTCTAATTGAATTTCTTGCCACCAGATCTTCGCATGACCTTTCAGTCTGGCCTTCACAAATTTGACCCTATCAGGATCCTCAACATCTTCGTACTCAAAATATTCCTCACATTCATTGATCCAATCGATCAATTCTTCTGGGTTAAGATTTTTAGAAAATGTAGGAACCTCAATCTTTGGTCTTTTCCCAATCTTGAAAATTGCCCGAAAAAGTCTTTCTTCCTCTTGATTCACAATTTTAGTTTCTCCTTCTTGATATTCTTCTTCGACTTCATCCTCACTTTCATCTCTGACATTAAGATTCATTCCTCTGCGAATCTTTTCTTGCAATACTCGCACTTGTCTATGCAGCTCTCTAACCTCAGGAGTCACAGCACCAGCTCTTCCGCCACATTCTCTTCGTGGAGGTATTTTCGTGATGCGCACTGAAACCCTAACTACGGTCCTGGTGCAAACTACCTCACAGTCAGTGATCTATTTAAACACTCAAGAACTTCTGCTCTGATACCACTTGATGAAGGGTGCTCCCCTTAATACCACAAACACATAACAGAAATAGAGAAACAACAACAATATGCAAGAACAGAAAATTAGCTTCTTATTATCTCCACAAATGTGAAATTACAAACTTTCAGAATTATAATATGCAAAGCCACATGGGCATTCCCTTACAATATTTTGTAGGACAAAGCCTTGAACTATTACTTAGATCTACTACCCAGAACTATTCTGAACTGATTAAAACAATAATACAGCTTTCCTTATATAGGCAATTTTTTCACCGCATGAGAAGGTTCTAGAATTTTAGCCAATAAGGCCGACCAAATTTAGAATTATTTTATTTTACATTTTATTACATCATAGTTGGCTCAAGATAACCTTTGAAACCCGAAGAAATTTTTTGAAAAAAATTATTTTCTGTCATTTCAGGTGGCCCAACTTCCGAAGACCATCAGTAATCACCAGTTGACCCGATCGGCTATTATAACCTCATTTTGGAAACGCCACAAAGTGCTCTATAGGCTTGACTGGCGCAAGCGCCTGTCACCCAAATTTTTGAACTCATCTAGGGCCTCTAAAGCCTTCAAAACTGAGTTCAAAGTTTCTGTACCCTGCTACCAATACCAAAAATTTTCAATATCTTCCAATATACACTTGATCTGGCAATGAAACTTTATTGGCAGACTTATATGACCAAAATGAACTTCCAAGAAAGAAATCAGATCATTCTGAACACATACAAAAATTACCAAAAATAGTAACTTTCCATAAATAGCAGCTCTGCACAAAATAGCCATTATTGAATATAAAAATAAAATTTTTTTTTAAATTTTTTTTTTGAGTGATGCAAGATTGCTTTCACATTCAGGATGCTCCTGCATCAGACACCCGGGGTAATTTGAGAAGTGACCCTATCACAACTCAGGTGTGAAGAGGAAAATCAAGATGGTTAACCTCCTCTTTTGTTAACCATGATGAATTTTCAATAGAACGTCCTTTCCATTTGACCAAATACTCTTCATATGTCCTGTTCCTTGTGCTTGTACCAACATGATTGTCTAGTATGTCTTCAATCTCCTTGATATCTAAACTAGTTGCTGGAATACTCAACTGTGCTGCTACAACCTCATCTTGAACACCTCCTTCATGATACTCTGTCAAATCTGAAATGTTAAACACTGGTGAAATATTCAGCTCAGTAGGCAATTCTACCTCATATGCATTTTTTGAATCATGCTTCTTCAGTATCTTACATGGCCCAAAATTCTTCATTTTCAACTTGTTATATGTACCAACTAGAAATTGCTCCTTCCGCAAATGAACCATGACTTCATCTCCAACTTGAAATTCTTTATGCCTCCTTTTCTCATCTGCCTTAGTCTTATATTGCACATTCATGTATTGCAACTTGTTATATGTACTACTTATTTCTCCTTTATCTATCTTCCTCAATTCAGATGCATTTCTTGGACTACTTCCATATACAATCTGGAATGGTGATTTACCAGTGCTCCTGTTGACAGAATTATAGTATGCAAATTCTACCTGTGGTAAAATCAAATCCCATCCTGTTGGCTTATCTCCAACTAAACATCTCAGCAATTTTTTCAAACTTCTATTCACCACCTCTGTCTGTCCATCAGTCTGTGGATGATGTGATGAACTGAACTTCAAATCTTTCTTCAACTTCTTCCACAATGTCCACTAGAAATATCTAACAAACTTAGTATCTCAATCTGAAACTATGGTCTTTGGCAAACAATATAGTCTCACCACTTCTCTGAAAAACAATTCTGCTACATGAACAGCATCATTAGTCTTCTTGTAGGGAATGAAATGTGCCATCTTTAAAAATCTGTCAACTACTATAAAAATTGAATCATGTCCCTGCTGTGTCCTCGGTAAACCAAGCACAAAGTCCATACTGATATCCTTGCAAGGCTTCTCTAGTACAGGTAATGGCTGATACAACCCTATATTGTGCTTCACTCCCTTCGCCATCTGACATACTCTGCAACTCTGTACAAAATTTTTGACATCTTGTTGCAATTGTGGCCAATAATAATTTTCACTAACCAAAGCAAGGGTTTTATCATGACTAAAATATCCTGCCAATCTTTCGCTATGCTTCTCCTTGATGAGATTCTCCCTTATAGAGTTTCAGGGAATGCACAACTAACTCCCTCTGAATAACATATCATCTTGAATAATGAAATCAAACCATTTCGTCCTGTCTAGAGTAACAGTTTCTGTACAAGCTTTCCAAGCTTCACCAAAATCAGGATCCTTTGGATACAAATTTTTTAGTTCCTTGAACCCAACCACTTCAATCTGCATTTCTATCAGCAACAGTTGCCTTCTTCTAAGAGCATCTGCAAACCTATTAGACTTTCCACTCTTGTGTTTCAAAATAAATGTATAACTCTACAAAAACTCAACCCATTTCAAATGCCTCTGATTCAACTTTTCTTGACTATTCAAATATTGCAAAGCTTGATGATTAGTATACAAAACAAACTCTTTAGGAAGCAGATAATGTCTCCACTTCTTTAATACCTGAACTATAGCATAAAATTCTTGATCATAAACAAAATATTTCCTCTTGGCATCATTTAACTTCTCACTGAAATAAGCAACATGTTTACCTTCTTGTCTCATAACAGCTCCTATTGCAGTACCACTAGCATCACAATCTACTTGAAACACCTTATTAAAATCTAGAAGTGCTAAAACAGGTTGTTCTGTAACTTTTTGTTTCAACAATTAAAATTTTTTTTCTACCCCATCAGTCCACTTCAACTCTTTTCTATCCCCTCTCATTGTTTCAATCAAGAGTCCACAAATACTGCTAAAATTTCTGATAAATTTTCTATAAAAACTAGCCAAACCATTAAAAAATCTAACCTCAGTAGCACTCCTTGAAGTAGGCCATTCAAGGATAGCTTGTACCTTCTCTGGGTCCATTTTTAGACCTTCTACTAAGATTACAAATCCTAAATACACTAACTCTTTCTTCACAAAATTGCACTTTTTCAAATTAATCAACAATTTCTCATCTCTCAACTTCTCAAACACCATATGAATATGCATCATATGTTCCTCCAATGTCTTGCTAAAAATCAAAATATCATCTAAGTAAATAATGACAAACTTACCAAGAAATTCTTTTAGAACTTCATTCGTGAGTCGCATGAAAGTGCTCGGTGCATTGGTTAGCCCAAAAGGCATGACTAACCACTCATACAGTCCTTATTTTGTCTTGAAGGTAGTCTTCCATTCATCTCCTTCTCTGATCCAAATCTAGTGATATCCACTCTTAAGATCTATCTTTGAGAAATACACAGCTCCACTCAAACAATCTATAATATCATCCATTCATGGCAATGAAAACCTATACTTGATTATGATCTTATTTATTTATCTGAAATCTGTACACATCCTCCACTCTCCATTCTTCTTTGGTGCTAATACCGCTGGTATAGTACAGGGACTCAGACTCTCACGGATCAATCCTTTCTGTAACAGTTCATGTACTTGTCTATTCAACTCCTCACTTTCTGCAGGTGTCATTCTGTGTGCTGCCTTATTTGGCAAACTCACTCCTAAAATTAAGTCCATCTGATGACTGATCTTCCTGACTGGTGGTAATCCATCAGGCACATTATCAGATACAATATCTTGAAACTCATTCAACAAATCTACAACTTTTACAGGGATATCTTCTATTTCCTCTTTACCATCTTTTGGAATTAAAGTAAAACATACATGCTCATGCCTCATACTATCTAAGAAATTTTTTTCATCAACAAAAGTTATATTTGAATTACCACATACCTTTTCTTGAGTCTCCTTCAATAGTTTTAGCTTATGTCACACTCCATCCTTTGTTAGGGAATAGGTATTCGCACGACCATCATGTACAGCACATCTATCAAACTGCCATGGTCTACCCAACAACATATGACATGCATCCATAGATATGATATCACACAATACCTCATCTTGGTATCTGCCAATCTTGAACTTCACCAGGCATTATTCATTGACCATGACCTTGTGGTCATCCTATACCCAGGTAATCCGATATGGATGTGGGTGTTTCTGTCTCTTAAGCTTCAACTTTGTCACCATCTCTTCTAACACCAAATTGTCAGTGCTTCCACTATCGATAATCACATCACAACATTTATCCTCACACTTGCATCGATTGTGAAATAGGCTCCTCTTTTGTTGAGGTTCATTCTCACCACTCAGCAAGACTCTTCTGTTAATTAGCATTTCTCCTCTTTCAGCATCTTCAAAATTTGATGATCTAGAATCTTCATCCACATGTGCAACTCTGGCCTAGCCTTCATTTCTCCTGTCTGTTCTGTTTTGGTGCTGAGGACATTCAAATGCCCTATGACCTTCTTCTCCATAGTGAAAACATGTTCCACGGAAGCTACCTCTTCCAAATCCTTGTCCTCTTTCTCTTCCTCTCTGATCTCTATTATTCTGATCCTGAAAGTGATTGGAATTATTTCCTCACTGATTCTGACTGCTACTGGCCTCATCCTTCTTTTTCGGATCTTCATTTCAGCCACCATATGACCGTCCACCAGATCATCCACCGTGACCTCTTCTATTTTGTCTGCTCTCAAACTTCTTGTTCAGCTTTTCATCTATTTTTAGTGCAAACTGGTATGCCTCTTCAATATTGTTCATTCGAACCAGATTGCAAAGCTTGATGATCAATATACAAAATAAACTCCTTAGGAAGTAGATAATATCTCCACTTCTTTAATGCCTGAATTATAGCATAATTTTTTTGATCATAAACAGAATATTTCCTCTTGGCATCATTTAACTTCTCACTAACATAAGTAATAGGTTTACCTTCTTGGCTCATAACAGCTCCTATTGCAGTACCACTAGCATCACAATCTACTTGAAACACCTTATTAAAAATAGGAAGTGCTAAAAAAAGTTGTTCTGTAACTTTTTGTTTCAATAATTGAAAACTCTTTTCTGCCCCATTAGTCCACTTAAACTCTTTTCTATCCCCTCTCATTGTTTCAGTCAAGGGTCCACAAATACTGCTAAAATTTCTAATAAATTTTATGTAAAAGCTAGCCAAACCATGAAAAGATCTTACCTCAGTAGCACTCCTTAGAGTAGGCCATTCAAGGATAGCCTGTACCTTCTCTGGGTCTATTTTTAGACCTTCTGCTGAGACTACAAATCCTAAATACACTAACTCTTTCTTCACAAAATTGCACTTCTTCAAATTAATCAACAATTTCTCATCTCTCAACTTCTCAAACACCATACAAATATGCATCATATGTTCCTCCAATGTCTTGCTAAAAATTAAAATATCATCTAGGTAAACAATGACAAACTTACTTAGAAATTTTTTTAGAACCTTGTTCATGAGCCGCGTGAAAGTGCTCAGTGCATTGGTTAGCCCAAAAGGCATGACTAACCACTCATACAGTCCTTTCTTTGTCTTGAAGGCAGTCTTCCATTCATCTCCTTCTCTGATCCGAATCTGGTGACATCCACTCTTCAGATCTATCTTTGAGAAATACACAGCTCCACTCAAACAATCCATAATATCATCCATTCATGGTAATGGAAACCTATACTTGATTGTGATCTTATTTATTGCTCTGTAATCTGTACACATCCTCCACTCTCCATTCTTCTTTGGTGCTAATACCGTTGGTACAACACAGGGACTCAGACTCTCATGGATCAATCTTTTCTGTAACAATTCATGTACTTGTCTGTTCAACTCCTCACTTTCTGTAGGTGTCATTCTATGTGCTGCCTTATTCGGCAAACTCACTCTTGGAATCAAGTCCATCTGATGACTGATCTTCTTGACTGGTGGTAATCCATCAGGCACGTTATCAGATACAATATCCTGAAACTCATTCAACAAATCTACAACTTCTACAGGGACATCTTCTACTTCTTCTTTACCAGCTTTTGAAATTAAAGCAAAACATACATGCTCATGCCTCATACCATCTAAGAAATTTCTACCATCAACAAAAGTTATCCTTGCATTACCACATACCTTTTCTTCAGTCTTATTCAATAGTTTTAGCTTATGTCACACTCCATCCTTTGTCAGGGAATAGGTATTCGCACGACCATCCTGTAGAGCACATCTGTCAAACTGCCATAGTCTACCCAACAACATATGACATGCATCCATAGATATGATATCACACAATACCTCATCTTAGTATCTGCCAATCTTGAACTTCACCAGACATTGTTCATTGACCATGACCTTGTGGTCATCCTGTACCCAGGAAATCCGATATGGATGTGGGTATTTCTGTCTCTTGAGCTTCAACTTTGTCACCATCTCTTCTGACACCAAATTGTCAGTGCTTCCACTATCAATAATCACATCACAATATTTATCCTCACACTTGCATCGAGTGTGAAATAGGCTCCTCCTTTGTTTAGGTTCGTTCTCACCACTCAGTAAGACTCTTCTGTTAATTAGCATTTCTCCTTTTTTAGCATCTTCAAAATTTGATGATCTAGCATCTTCATCGACATGTGCAACTTTGGCCTGACCTTCATTTCTCCTGTCTATTCTGCCTTGGTGCTGAGGAGATTCAAATGCCCTATGACCTTCTTCTCCACAGTGAAAACATGTTCCACGGAAGCCACCTCTTCTAGATCCTTGTCCTCTTTCTCTTCCTCTCTGATCTCTATTATTCTGATCCTGAAAGTGATTGAAATTATTTTCTCACTGATTTTGACTGCTATTGGCCTCATCTTTCTTTTTTGAATCTTCATTTCGGCCACCATATGACTATCCACCAGATCATCCACCACAACCTCTTCCATTTTGTTTGCTCTCAAACTTCTTTTTCAGCTTTTCCTCTACTTTTAGGGCAAACAGGTATGCCTCTTCAATACTATTCATTTGAACCAGATTCAGCTCCTCCTGAATGCTTGGCCTTAACCCATTAAGGTATCGAGCAACTTTCTCCTTATCAGCTTCTGCATGGCCTGTTCTGATGAGAAGTCGATAGAACTCCTCTGTATACTCTGAACAAATCTTCCTACTTGCTTCAAACTTTGCATTTACTTGAGTAGGTCAAGCTCATAATCAAGAGGAATGAACTGTCACTTCAATTTATCCACCATCTGATCCCATCTTGTGATTTTATCTTTCCCTCTTCTATTTCGCTCCAATTGAATTTCTTGCCACCAGATCTTCGCATGACCTTTTAGTCTGGCCTTCGCAAATTTGACCCTATCAAGATTTTTAACATCTTCATACTTGAAATATTTCTCACATTCATTGATCTAGTCGATCAATTCTTTTGGGTTAAGATTTACAAAAAATGTAAGAACCTCAATCTTTGGTCTTTTCCCAATCTTGGAAATTGCCCGAAAAAGTCTTTCTTCCTCCTGGTTGACTATTTCAGCTTCTCCTTCTTAATATTCTTCTTCAGTTTCATCCTCACTTTCATCTCTGACATTAAGATTCATTCCTCTGTGAATCTCTTCTTGCAATGCTCGCACTTGTCTCTGCAACTCTCTAATCTCAAGTGTCACAGCACCAGCTCTTGCGCCATGTTCTCTTCGTGGAGGCATTTTCGTGATGCACGTTAAAATCCTAACCACGGTCCTGGTGTAAACTACCTCATAGTCGGTGATCTATTTACACACTCAAGAACTCTATCTCTGATACCACTTGATGAAGGGTGCTCCCCTTAATACTACAAACACATAACAGAAATAGAGAAACAACAACAATATGCAAGAACATAAAATTGACTTCTTATTATCTCCACAAATGTGAAATTACAAACTTTCAGAATTACAATATGCAAAGCCACATGGGCATTCCCTTACAATATTTTATAGGACAAAGCCTCAAACTATTACCGAGATCTACTGCCTAGAACTATTCTGAACTGCCTAAGACAATAATACAACCTTCTTTATATAGACAATTTTTCCAAAGACCATAAGTCATCACCAGTTGACCCGATCGGCTATTATAACCCCATTTCAGAAACACCATGAAGTGCTCTACAGGCTTGACCAACGCAAATGATTGTCACCAAAATTTTTGACCTCATCCAGGGCCTCTAAAGCCTTCAAAACTGAGTTCAAAATTTTTGTACCATGCTGCCAATACCGAAAATCTTCAATATCTTCCAATATACACTTGATCTGGCAATGAAACTTTACTGGCAGACTTATATGATCAAAATGAACCTCCAAGAAAGAAATCAGATCATTATGAGCACATACAAAAATTACCAAAAATAGTAACTTTCCATAAATAGCTGCTCTGCACAATATAGCCCTTATTGAATATAAAAATAGAATTTTTTTTTTTTGTTTCTTTTTTTTGGGTGATGCAAGATTGCTCTCACACCTAGGATGCTCCTGCATCAGACACGCGGGGTAATTTGAGAAGTGACCCTGTCACGACTCAGGTGTGCAGAGGAAAACCAAGACGGTTAACCTCCTCCTTTGTTAGGCATGATGAATCTTCAATAGGTCATCCTTTCTATTTGACCGAATACTCTTCATATGTCATGTTCCTTGTGCTTTTACCAACATGACTGTCGAGTATGTCTTCAATCTCCTTGATATCTGAACTAGTTGCTGGAATACTCCACTATGCTGCTACAACCTCATCTTGAACACCTCCTTCATGATACTCTGTCAAATCTGAAATGTTAAACACTGGTGAAATATTCAGCTTAGTTGACAATTCTACTTCATATGCATTTCTTGAATCATGCTTCTTTAGTATCTTACATGGCCCAAACTTCTTCATTTTCAACTTGTTATATGTACCAACTGGAAACTGCTCCTTCCGCAAATGAACCATGACTTCATCTCCAACCTAAAATTCCTTATGCCTCCTTTTCTCATCTGTCTTAGTCTTATATTGCACATTCATCTTGGTAATATGCTTCCTCACCTCCTCATCGATGTTCTTCAAATGTTCTGCAAAATCTTCAGCTTCAGCACTACTTATTTCTCCTTTATCTATCTTCCTCAATTCAGATGCATTTTTTGGACTACTTCCATATACAATCTGGAAAGGTGATTTACCAGTGCTCCTGTTGACAGAATTATTGTATGCAAATTCCGCCTATGGTAAAATCAAATCCCATCATGTTGGCTTATCTCCAACCAAACATCTCAGAAAATTTTCCAAACTTCTATTCACCACCTCTGTCTGTCCATCAGTCTGTGGATGATGTGATGAATTGAACTTCAAATCTATTTTCAACTTCATCCACAATGTCCGCCAGAAATATCGAACAAACTTAGTATCTCGATCTGAAACTATGGTCTTTGGAAAACCATGTAGTCTCACCACTTCTCTGAAAAATAATTCTGCTACATGAACAACATCATTAGTCTTCTTACAGGGAATGAAATGTGCCATCTTAGAAAATCTGTCAACTACTACAAAAATTGAATCATGTCCCCGCTGTGTCCTCGGTAAACCAAGAACAAAGTCCATACTAATATCCTACCAAGGCTTCTTTGGTACAGGTAATGGCTGATACAACCCTATATTCTGCTTCACTCCCTTCGCCATCTAACATACTCTGCAACTCTGTACAAAATTCTTGACATCTTGTTGCAATTGTGGCCAATAATAATTTTTACTAACCAAAGCAAAGGTTTTATCATGACCAAAATGTCCTGCCAATCTTCCGCTATGCTTCTCCTTGATGAGATTCTCCCTCATAGAGCTTCGAGGAATGCACAACTGACTCCCTCTGAATAACATATCATCATAAATGATGAAATCCAACTATTTTTTCCTGTCTAGAGTAACAGGTTCTCTACAAGCTTTTCAAGTTTCACCAAAATCAAGATCTTCTAGATACAAATTTTTGAGTTCCTTGAACCCAACCACTTCAATCTATATTTCTGTCAGCAATAGTTTCCTTCTACTAAGAGCATCTGCAACCCTATTAGACTTTCCACTTTGTGTTTCAAAATAAATGTATAACTCTGCACAAACTCAACCCATTTTAAATGCCTCTGATTCAACTTTCCTTGACTATTCAAATATTACAAAGCTTGATGATCAGTATAAAAAATAAACTCGTTAGGAAGTAGATAATGTCTCCACTTCTTTAATACTTGAAGTATAGCATAAAATTCTTAATCATAAATAGAATATTTCCTCTTGGTATCATTTAACTTCTCACTGAAATAAGCAACAGGTTTACCTTCTTGGCTCATAACAGCTCCTATTATAGTATCACTAGCATCACAATCTACTTGAAACACCTTATTAAAATTTGGAAGTGCTAAAACAGGTTGTTCTGTAACTTTTTGTTTCAACAATTGAAAACTCTTTTCTGCCCCATGAGTCCACTTAAACTCTTTTCTATCCCCTCTCATTATTTCAGTCAAGGGTCCACAAATACTGCTAAAATTTTTGATAAAATTTCTATAAAAGCTAGCCAAACCATGAAAAGATCTTACCTCAGTAGCACTCTTTGGACTAGGCCATTCAAAAATAGCTTGTACCTTCTCTGGGTCCATTTTTAGACCTTCTGCTGAAACTACAAATCCCAAATACACTAACTCTTTCTTCACAAAATTGCACTTCTTCAAATTAATCAACAATTTCTCATCTCTCAACTTCTCAAACACCATACGAATATGCATCATATGTTCCTCCAATGTCTTGCTAAAAATCAAAATATCATCTAGGTAAACAATGACAAACTTACTCAAAAATTCTTATAGAACCTAGTTCATGAGCCACATGAAAGTGCTCGGTGCATTGGTTAGCTCAAAAGGCATGACTAACCACTCATACAATCCTTCCTTTATCTTGAAGGCAGTCTTCCATTTATCTCCTTCTCTGATTTGAATCTGGTGATATCCACTCTTAAGATCTATCTTTGAGAAATACACAGCTCCACTCAAACAATCCATAATATCATCCATTCGTGGGAATGAAAACCTATACTTGATTGTGATTTTGTTTATTGCTCTAGAGTCTGTACACATCCTCCACTCTCCATTCTTCTTTAGTGTTAATACCACTGGTACAGTATAGGGACTCAGACTCTCACGGATCAATCCTTTCTATAACAATTCATGTACTTGTCTATTCAAATCCTCACTTTCTGCAAGTGTCATTCTGTGTGCTGCCTTATTCAGCAAACTCACTCTCGGAATCAAGTCCATCTGATGACTAATCTTCCTGATTGGTGGTAATCGATTAGGCATGTTATCGGATACAATATCCTGAAACTCATTCAAAAAATCTACAACTTCTACAAGGACATCTTCTACTTCCTTTTTACCAGCTTTTAGAATTAAAGCAAAACATACATGCTCATGCCTCATACCATCTAATAAATTTTTTCCATCAAAAAAAGTTATCCTTGCATTACCACATACCTTTTCTTCAGTATCCTTCAATAGTTTCAGCTTATGTCACACTCCATCCTTTGTCAAGGAATAGGTATTCGCACACCCATCATGTATAGCACATCTGTCAAACTGCCATGGTCTACCCAACAACATATGACATGCATCCATAGATATGATATCACACAATACCTCATCTTGGTATCTGCCAATCTTGAACTTCACCAGGCATTGTTCATTGACCATGACCTTGTGGTCATCCTGTACCCAAGTAATCTGATATGGATGTGGGTGTTTCTATCTCTTGAGCTTCAACTTTGTCACCATCTCTTCTGACACCAAATTGTTAGTGCTTCTACTATTGATAATCATATCATAGCATTTACCCTCACACTTGCATCGAGTGCGAAATAGGCTCCTCCTTTATTCAGGTTCATTCTCACCACTCAGCAAGACTCTTCTGTTAATTAGCGTTTCTCCTCTTTCAGCATCTTCAGAATTTGATGATCTAGCATCTTCATCGACATGTGCAACTCTGGTCTGGCCTTCATTTCTCCTATCTGTTCTGCGTTGGCCTTGAGGACATTCAAATTCCCTATGACCTTCTTCTCCATAGTGAAAACATGTTCCACGGAAGCCACCTCTTTCAGATCCTTGGCCTCTTCCTCTTCCTCTCTGATTTCTATTATTCTAATCTTGAAAGCGATTGAAATTATTTCCTCCTTGATTTTGACTACTACTAGCCTCCTCCTTTTTCAGATCTTCATTTTGGCCACCATATGACCGTCCACCAGATTGTCCACCGCGACCTCTTCTATTTTGTCTTCTCTCAAACTTCTTGTTCAACTTTTCTTCTACTTTTAGGGCAAACTGGTATGCCTCTTCAATAATGTTCATTTGAACTAGATTCAGCTCCTCCTGAATGCTTGGCCTAAACCCATTAAGGTAGAGGGCAACTTTCTCCTTATCAGCTTCTGCATGGCCTATTCTGATGAGAAGTTGATAGAACTCCTCTGTATACTCCTGAACAGATCTTCCTGCTTACTTCAAACTCTGTATTTACTTCAGTAGGTCAAGCTCATAATCAACAAGAATGAACTGTCGCTTCAATTTATCCACCATTTGATCCCATCTTGTGATTTTATCTTTCCCTCTTCTATTTCACTCCAATTGAATTTCTTTCCACTAGATCTTCGCATGACCTTTCAGTCTGACCTTCACAAATTTGACCCTATCAAGATCCTCAACATCTTCATACTCAAAATATTTCTCACATTCATTGATCCACTCGATCAATTTCTCTGGGTTAAGATTTTTAGAAAATGTAGGAACCTCAATCTTTGGTTTTTTCCCAATCTTGAAAATTGCCCGAAAAAGTCTTTCTTCCTCCTGGTTCACAATTTTAGCTTTTCCTTCTTGATATTCTTTTTTGGCTTCATCCTCTCTTTCATCTCTGACATTAAGATTCATTCCTCCATGAATCTCTTCTTGCAATGCTCGCACTTGTCTTTGCAGCTCTCTAACCTCAGGTGTCACAGTACCAGCTCTTCCGCCACATTCTCTTCGTGGAAGTATTTTCACGATGCGCGTTGAAACCCTAACCACGGTCCTGTGCAAACTACATCACAGTCAGCAATATATTTAGACACTCAAGAACTTCCACTCTGATACCACTTGATGAAGGGTGCTCCCTTTAATACCACAAACACATAACAAAAATAGAGAAACAATAACAATATGCAAGAACATAAAATTGGCTTCTTATTATCTCCACAAATGTGGAATTACAAAATTTCAGAATTACAATATGCAAAGCCACATGGGCATTCCCTTACAATATTCTGTAGGACAAAGCTTTGAACTATTACCCAGATCTACTGCCCAGCACTATTTTGAACTGCCTAAGACAATAATACATCCTTCCTTATATAGGCAATTTTTTCACCACCTGAGAAGGTTCCAAAATTTTAGCCAATAAGGCTGACCAAACTTAGAATTATTTTATTTTACATTTTATTACATCATAGTCAGCTCAAGATAACCTTTGAAACCCGAACATAAATTTTGAAGAAAATTATTTTTTTCCATTTTAGGTGGCCCAACTTCTGAAGACCATAAGTCATCACCAGTTGACTTGATTGGCTATTATAACCCCATTTCAGAAATGCCACGAAGCACTCTACAGGCTTGATTGACCCAAGCGCCTATCACCCAAATCTTCGACCTCATCTAGGGCCTCTAAAGACTTCAAAACTGAGTTCAAAGTTTCTGTACCCTGTTGCCAATATTGAAAATCTTCAATATCTTCCAATATACACTTGATCTAGCAATGAAACTTTATTGGTAGACTTATATGACCAAAATGAACCTCCAATAAAAAAATCAGATCATTCTAAGCACATACAAAAATTACCAAAAATAGTAACTTTCCATAAATAGCAGCTCTGCACAAAATAGCCCTTATTGAATATAAAAATAATTTTTTTTTTTTTTTTTTTTGGGTGATGCAAGATTGCTCTCACACCTAGGATGCTCCTGCATCAGATGGGGGCACTAGTCTAAATATTTTTTCTTACAGCTTGATCACACAATTGGGCTTTTCAGAAATGACCATTGATCCTAGAAAGAAAATAACTATCAAAGCATATGATGAAGAAGAAAGATCCTCCAAGGGAACAATCATCCTGCCTATTAGAACAGGTCATGTCATTAGAGATACTCTATGTCAAGTTCTTGATCTACCTTTGGCTTACAACATCCTTCTAGGGAGACCTTGGATACATGAAATGAAAGCTATTCCTTCTACATACCATCAGTGCTTAAAATTTCCTTGTGACAGAGTAGAGGTAACCATTCTAGCTAACGTGTCAATAACTTGCAATACATTGAAGGCAAATGTGGATAAACTTGTTCCTAATAATAGAGAATCTTCCATTAAGAAAACAGATGTAGCATCCACATCTAAGATAGAAGATATTTCAAAAGAGGTCAACATCAAAGAAAATGGTATGAGAGAATATACTATAGAGCCAGTCTTGTCTTTGAAATCTCTCCCTATCTCTCCTAAGTCTTATGGGCAACCTTTAAAATAGTCCAAACCAGAATCTAAGGAACCTCTTGAGGCATATAAAGGAAAATTTGTTGTAGAGAAAGTACCTAGCAAGAATTTGAGGAAGATGAAGCTATGCTTGCATGGCTTTACAAAGATGAACCTGAATCCCAAATTGTTCCACCTAGTGACTCTAAAGTATCGAAGGTTCCTTCTAAGTCATATGGCCCAGGGGATAAACTGATAGCTAAGATGGGATATAAAGGAAAAGGACCTCTAGGACTATAGGGTAAAGGTCTTATGTCACCTCTTGAACATTGTGGTTGAGCCAACAAGAATACAATAGGTCTAGGATACACGAAGAAGCCTTTCTATCTTAGCAAGAACTCCCCACATGTTCTAGAACAAATTGAGCCTTCCGTAGCAAATCAACTAAAAGGGGAAATAACTGAACAATCTGATAGTGATGATTCAGATGCCACTGATGAGATCATTCCTTATGAGCATTTTTCTAAAGAAATAAAAGACCTCCTTGATGCTAAAGATGATCTAATCAAAAGAATTAATGTAGTAGAAACACAAGAACCTACTATAAAGCAAGCGATAGTTGCACCACAAGAACCAGCTGATCTCAATGACAATCAAACAGACAAAGAGGAAGGTGGTAGTTATTCTGAGATAGATTCTCATGAGTATGAATTCAAATTAGAATCTGAGGGTAACCCTTCTTGGGGTATTCAGCGTGACCTTACTCATGTTCTTAGATTTCCTAGAGGCATAGATGAAGAATCTAATGACTATGAATGGGGAGCCATTCCAGAAGAAGATGATCTTATTACAGAGAAACATGTTGATGTTATTCACCAATATGCACCTAAACCCAATGTAAGTCTAGAGCGAAATGATGAACTTATTGAGTCTGATCCACCGATGGCTAAAGTGGATTATCACAATGAAATTGAGCCTATTCATGAATTTAATGTCTTAAGTTGTAATATCACCTTTGAACTCAAGCATCAGGTAAGGACCGATGATGATAGATCCATATCTGTAAACACTATCTCCCAATCTTTTCCCACTTTGACTATCCAACATCCTAAACTTCTTGATCAAACCTCCACAAACCCGAGCCATGGTATTTATACCTTCCCAAATGACTATGCCCTTTCTTGCTACCTCAATGCAGTTGAGCCTATGAGGACTTCCATCAGTGAACTGAGTGTTAGCATGACAGAGTCAGACATCAAGTATCTTAGTCAGAAAAATAAGAATAAAAATAAAAAGAAAAGGAGTTATGAGGGTGAAAACCATTTTGTGGTAGTCTCGGAACCTAAAAAAGTAAAAATAAAAGATGTATCTGAAGGTGAAAACCTCTCTGAGGCACCTAAAGATGAGATATTTGATGTCCTTCCAACTCATTTACATGATAGAGCTCCAGTTCTAATTGAGCCCACTCAATCCATCAACTTGGGAACAACAGAAGAACCATAGTTGATTCATGTAGCACAATCTTTATTAGAAGAAGAGAAGCAAAAATTTACAACCTTCCTCACAGAGAAGAAGATCAACTTTGCATGGAAATATTCAGATATGCTAGGGTTGGATCCTGATCTTATAATGCACCATTTATTTATAGCTCCTGGAGTAAAATTAGTTAAACAAAAATTAAGGAAGATGCATCCTCATGTTGCACTCTTGGTAAAAGCTAAATTAGAGAAACTACTAAAAGTTGAATTCATCTGAGTTATTGATTATACAAAATGGATCTCTAATATTGTACCTATTTCAAAACTAGATAAATCAATTAGAGTGTGTACATACTTTAGAGATGTAAATAGAGCATGCCCTAAGGATGATTTTCCACTACCTAACATTGATATGATAGTGGACATGACTGTGGGCTTTGAGATGTATTCTTTAATGGATGGTTTTTGTGGATATAATCAAATAAAAATTACTCCAGAGGATCAAGAGAAAACTACTTTCACATGTGCATGGGGCACCTTCTATTGGAATGTCATGCCATTTGAGCTTAAGAATGTTGGTGCTACATATCAGAGAGCCATGACATCTATTTTTCATGACATGATGCATAGGACTATCGAGGATTATGTTGATGATACTTTACCAAAATCTATGATTAGAGCTGAACATCTAAATGACTTGAGCAAGATACTAGATAGAATGAAAAAATTTAGTCTCAGACTAAATTTTAAGAAGTGTGCTTTTGGTGTCACTTCTCGAAAGCTCTTAGGATAAATAGTTTCAAAGAAGGGCATTGAAGTTGATCTAGCTAAAGTAAAGGCTATAATGGAGATGCAACCTCCAAAGAATATTAGTCAAATGAGAACATTTCAAGGGAGAGTTCAATCTATCAGATGCTTCATATCTCAATCAACAGACATATCATAGCCTTTTACAAAAAAATATTACATAAAGGTGTGACATTTGCGTAGAATGAAGAATGTGAGAACAACTTTAACCATATCAAGAAGTATCTATCAAATCCTCCTATCTTGATGCCTCCCATTCAAGGGAAGCCTTTGATCTTATATGTCTCCACTACAAATACATCACTGGGGGCATTTCTTGCACAACATGATGAGAACAAAAATGAAAGAGCTATATACTATATTAGTCGGACAATGGTGGCATACAAAAAGAATTATTCAATGATTGAGAAGGCTTGTCTAGCTGTGATCTTTGTATCACAAAAACTGAGACATTATATGTTGGTAAATACCACACATTTGGTAGCTAAAATTGATCAACTAAAGTACCTGCTAAGCAAAGCTGCCCTCACAGGTAGATTAGCCAAATGGGTCATGCTCTTAAGTGAATTTGACATTGAATATGTTGAAAGAAAAGTTATAAAAGGATAGGTTATTGCTAATCAATTAGTAGATGCACCTATGATTGATGATACACTAATGAAAATGGAATTTCTAGATTCCTCTATCATGACTCTTTCTTCTAGAGAATGACAGTTATTCTTTGATGGCTCCTATACACATAATGGATCAGGAGCATGCATATTATTTATAACTCCTCAAGGATAATCCATACCCAAAGCATTCAGATTAAAGTTCCCTTGCACAAACAATATTATAGAATATGAAGCCCTTCGTAATGGCATGAAACTAGCAATTGAGTGGAGAGTAAAAGAGATACACATTCATGGAGACTCCCAACTTGCAATCCATCAAGTCAATGATGTGTACCAAACTAAGGATGAAAATCTCATTCCATATAACAGAATGGTAGATGATCTAAAGAAGTATTTCATATCTATCTCATTTGAGCAAATACCTAGAACAAATAATAAGGCTACTGATGCAATGGCAACACTGTCTACTCTATTACAATAGCCTAAACATGAGCTATGCTATGAGTTCCTAGTGGAAGCACTATCTTATCCTGCATATGACTCCCCTGAAACCCGCATGATTTGCACTATTATAGGTCATGATTCATCCAAATATAACAACCTATTCTCCTATCTCAAAGACCAAATCATTCCCGATACCTTTAACCATCATGAAAAGAGATACCTTATATGTAATGCCTCTCGATGTCATCATTGGTCATGATCTATACAAATGAGGTCTAGATGGTATGCTCCTTAGATGTTTAGAATGGGAAGAGTCTCAACGTGTGTTAGAGGAAGTCCATGATAGTATTTTTGGGTCACACTCGAATAGTTTAACACTAGCTTGAAAACTTATTAGGGCTAGGTACTATTGGCCTGAAATGGAAAAAGAGTCTATCAAGTTTGCTAAGAACTGTCAAAAGTGCCAAGTGCATGGCAACTTAATTCATGCTCCAGGGAGAGATCTAATTCCCTTTACTACACAATAGCCTTTTCACCAATAGGCATTTGATCTTATAGGATCTATACATCTTCATTCTTCTAATGGACATACCCATATAATCACAGCTACATATTTTTTTACAAAATGGGTAGAAGTAGTCCCTTTGACTCAAGCAACTGGAAAACAAATATCTATGTTCATCTTGAACTATATCATATGCAGATATGGGATACCTCATTCCATAATCATAGATAATGGTGGACAATTCAAGAACAAAGATCTAGATGATTTATGTGCTAAATTCAAGATTACACAGCATTGGTCATCTATCTACTATCCTCAAGTGAATGGACAAGTAGAGGCTTCAAACAAGAATCTATTGAAAATCTTGCACCGTAAAGTTAATAAAATTGGAAGAGACTGACATCTCATGATCAATCTAGCTCTTTAGGCCTACAGAAAAAGTATCAAAACACCTAATAGGGCTACACCTTTCACTTTAGTTTATGGGTCTAAAGTAGTACTGCCTATTGAGGTTGAAATCCCATCACTAAGAATCAGAATGCATGGTCTAGTAACTGATGATGACTATAGAGTGTCTAGGTTGCAGGAACTTGAACTATTAGATGAGTGTAGACAAGCAACATATGATCATCTCATAGTGTATTAGAAAAGAATGTTTAGAGGTTACAGCAAGAAAGTAAGACATGGAGAATTTTAGGTTGGTGATCTAGTCTTGAGAGAGAATCCTAAAAATCAATCACATAGAGAGCGCAAGGGGAAGTTTGAACCAAACTAGCTGGGTCCCTTTGTTATCACTACTGCTTTTTGCTCTAGTGCCTATCAACTCTCAATGACTGAAGGAGAATAGCTTCGAGAACCAATCAAAGTTCTCCATCTAAAGAAATTCTATGCCTAAGGCATTCAGTGTATGGTAAATTGTCCTCAAAAAATCTTAAAACTTGGAAAAAGTCTTAAAAAAATGAACATCTTGGTGAAAACCTAGCAATGGGCACCTCGATGATTCACAAAAAAAGTAAAAAATATCAAAAATTCAAAAAAATGAGAAAAAGAAGAAACAGTGCCTTGGTGAAAACCTAGAAATAGGCACCTTGGTAGCAAAAATAGAATCTCTGCCAAGATGGTGAAAACCTAGCAAAGGGGTGCCACTTGTTTCAAAACACTCCATCTATCAACGTAATCTTGGTCTTTCCCAGCTTTCAATCTTGCTTTAGTTTGTACATATTCCTTGATTTGTTTGTGTATTCCTATTTTCAATAAGTCGATCTGTACACCAATCAGCTAAAGCATCTGTATCCTATCAATGTTCAAACTTGAGGGCAATCAATGTCATATCCTATGGTCTCCAATGTATCTTAGACATATCATATCTAGTTAGAGTCCTTTGAAGCTTCATCTGAGTCACTTAGTCTATCTCCTCTCCAGAAAGGATTTTTCATCTACAACAATGCAATCAAACACAAACTGAAAATAATTTATGTTTTTTACATGTTTTTATCTCCTTGTCTGCTTACTGATTCACATTGAAATTTTTACATATTAGGTTCCCTTGAGCTCTTCGATGATGTCCTTTATAGGATTTAGAGAGTGATAACTAGGGGCATAATCTTTTCTATCTTCTGCTTGTATGTGCAAATCTAACAACTTTGGAAATTTTGGATTGAAATAGTGTCCGACTGTAAGAGCCTTTATCTCAAATTGGATGGCCATGCGTACCTTAACCATTGATACCCAAAAAATTCAAGGAAGTTTGATCTCACTATTATCTTTTTTGAGTGAGTTCTTTCTTCTATTGTGAAATGCGATCTTACTTGAGGATGTGAATGATAAAGGGTCACTATGGGTAATTCACATTGGATTTAGAATGATCTCTTGACTATTTGATGTGTTTGAATGCAAGGTGTATTCTGGTCATCACAACATCTATGTTTTGATGCTCATACAAATTTTTATATCAAAATGAACATGATATTCAAGTCATCCTGGTGTTTGTGCCTTGGTGCTTATATCTAATCTTACATTCTGAAAACAAAATCAATATTCATATATCCATGGTTTCACAATTAGTGGGTGTTGTATTGATCCTTGCATATAAAAATTGATATTCATATGCCTATGGTTTCATAACTAGTGGGTATTGTACTGATTTATTCGGTTACCTAAAAATTCAATGATGAAATCGATTGACACATGATCAGTGACTAGGTCCTAGGTCTTAGATTGCATTTTATTTCACATGGTTCTTTGCATTTTGCATGTTTGCATGATCTCACAAGTGGCTACATAAACTTCAACACTTAAATGATTCTTCTATCACCTCTTCAAATCTCACAAGAGCTGACACTTAACTTGAAGGTCTCTTCATGGAATTGCAAGCTGTTATCCTCTTGGGTTAAACATCCTTTTGACATAAGATTGAGTACTTGTCTTCATCAATTCCTACAAAACATATCATGTGTATCATTGCATCCACATTTCATACCATAACCATCTGTTGCATTACAATACATCCATGTGCATAAGTATAAAATCATACATACATCTTTTCATAATCAAAACACATTTGCATTACATCTATACATATGAAAGAAATCATTGCATTGCATTAATCCATACATACATTCTACACTACTCATAGCATAAGCATCACATGATATCATCATAACTCAAAAACATGACAAGTACAAATGAAGTCATAACCAAAATATCGATCTCATATATCTATCAAAAATCTCGAACTAGTCAGGGGTGCACTATTGGCACATTATACAAAAGAATGAGCTCATATGAGCCATCAAAGTCAGAATAGTATCAACATCAAGATATCAAAAATATTAGAACAAATAGACAGATTAGCTATTAGCTTGATCCTCTACATCTAGTGGAGGTGGAGGTGGTGCATCCGGTACTACCTCTACTCTAGGTGCTCTGGCTCCCTCTGATGCCAACATATACTAAGAGTATGTAGGGACTCTCTGTGTAGCAAGAACAACACTGTAATATGTGGACACATAGTAAGCTGCCTGGGCGGTCTGATGATTCACCTCTTCTTGTAATATTTGCACCTTTGCACGAAGCTCAATGCGCTATCTATCTACCTGTAAATATCTCTCCTCCCACTGAGCACTGTGAACCTATAGATCTACCTTCTATGGAACTAGTGGGATGAGGGGGCCTCATCTATCCTGATGGTCTCTATGGAGGAGCCATCACTCTCAGTCTCAGAGGTGTAGGGTGTACAATAAAAACATGTGTAGGTCTCAGACCTTGTCCCATCAGAGCACCTGTAACATCTATTGCCTCCTCCATGGAAGGTATTAGCTCTGTAGGGTCTAAGAACCTATGGGTAGGATGGTCTACAAGCTAGGCAATGAATCCATTTGTAACTCCAACATCAAGTACCTTTGGTCTATACTCCCAATCTCTACCAATGATGCCACTATACTCCTATGAACACAAAGCATAAGAGAGCCTCATGGTCCATCCAAGTCCAAGCTCATGAGCTATCTGAGCATAAGTGGCATAATCCTTCAATGCATCCTGCACTCATCCATACTACTACCACACCCCAGTGATAATGAATCTCTCTAAAGTGGAGGATGACCTCCCGATCAGTACACGGCTCTGAAAGAAGAAACTAAACTGCTCTCATGCAGTAGGCCAAGGCTCTATACCCACATATGGTCTCCATCGAACAAAATTCATATCATCGAGGCATTGCCTCCAGTACTCAGTGTGACCCATCTACCCCTATATGACATACCCCACACACACACACACACACACACACACACACATATATATATATATCACTGGCTCCTATGGCTGCCTCTGTTAGGTACATACTAGTCTCAACATGGGGATATGCTCCCAAACCCAGATCTATAATACTAAAGCTCCAACTGCAAATGACTTGCTCTCCTGATACACTACCTCGTGCATCTCAGAGAACATATGGGTCAAAAGACACTGACCCCAAACCAACTCAGAGGGAGTCACCATCAGACGTGCAACCATCAGGTTCCAGCCCATCAATAGACCATTCTGTTGATGGTCAAACATGATAATCCCTCCTATCATTCTGACAATAATATAATCTAGCCAGTGCGTCTATCCATAACACTGTACTAAGGTCTCCTAGGAAATAGAGGCAGTCATCTGGGTATCATCTCCAAAGAGATGTCTGAATGCTAATAGACCTGAGTTCCCCAAACTCACATACTCTAGATGTCATCCTACATGGAATGGAATGCACAGTATCTGGTACACATCCTCTAGGATCACAGTAATCTCCCCCATCGGTAAATGGAAGGTTTGCATCTCTGAATGAAATTTCTCTATCAAAGCAGTCAAAAGTTCATGATTTACCCTAATGTTGGGTAAATGTATGAGATACTCAAAGCCACAGGATGCAAGGTGTACCCTCATCAGGTCAAGTAGTGACACACATAGTCTTTGAGTGGCTGGATGTGAAATGTGTACATGAACATCTGGATATATGACCTACACATCATAGAAACAAGGAATCCTATCAGTACTTTGGTTACATAACAGGTTACAAGGGCAAGAATTGAGTAGTTCATTATTTTAGAAGGTAGGTTAAAAGGTCAGCAATTAGGCTCAAAGATCAAGAAATTCAAACATTTGACCTAGCAATGAGTTTTAGGCTCACTATTTTTTGTATGACACTTCAGACTAGCATAGAAAGTCATACAAGTTTCTACATCATACCATACGACAAATCATAGTGACACGACAATGTATCCCTCATCGTATGAGTTATGAGGGACTCAATAAAATATCGTATGACTCTTGGGTCCCTTTGATATGAGTCTTGGGGGTTAATGAAATGAAAACCTATCTACAATTCAAAAGTTGTACAAGTCTCGATGGAGAGTCATACGAGTTTCCATGCATTCAAAAATTTAGATTTTAAATGCGTATGAAAAATGCTAAAAAGGCTATCAATCATGGAAAAATTGACTTTTCAAAGAAGCAAAGAGGTCCACCTACCGAATGTCCGTACTGCCGAGGTCTCTGGTGTCTCCAGCTACACTCAAATTAATGCGAACTCATAGGTACCTTTGGTTTTGCCATTTTCTCGCTTAGAGGTCTCCACAAGATTTCTAAAGTCAAAAGGTTGAAATGAATTGAAAATGAACCTTCCAATCTTTATATAGCTTTTGACCTAATTTTCAAAAGTGCTCCATTTTTCATGAAACTTGCACCCTTGGCTAATTTTGACATTCTGAACCCATTTTCAGGATCAAAATCAAAATATGGGATCATTTACTATGTCAAAATCATGATTTTAAATTTTTAGAGCTAGGATGGTCTACTGATTGCATAATCGATCTTCAATCATCACAAAAATCTAGTATTCAACTTAACTGACTATCTTACATCAAACTATCAAAATTTCAACTCGGTCAACTATGGTCAACTCATGGTTTAACCTAGTCAAACTTGGTCTACTAAACCTCCAAAAGATGCAGAATGCATTCTCAAATGTGTTTAACCACTTCTCAAATCAATTAACATGCTTCTAAACTATCAACGCTGACTTTTCTTGTTAGATTTCAATTTTAATCGCAAAGGGGGCATGGCATTGCATATCATTCAAAGTATGTAATCTAAATCAAATCTTTCCTCAATAATCAAGACAAAAACCATGTCTAGTTGTTGATTCATCAAAAAGACCTCATTGCTTGGGGCATATCAGATTCATCGAGATCCATATCAATCTAGTATTCTCTTAATCTTGTAAATTGTATCAGTCTTTCATAACCATCGGTTCATTAGTGTTATTTCCTTGGTTCTTTGTAACTAAAGGGTTCAGATGTGATACCAATGTGATTCTTATCGACAATCGGGTCTGGAATCGATCACTCACTTCTTCGCAATCATAAGGTTCAAAATCAGGCATTTTGACACTTCTTCGCAATCATTGGTTCATTGCTATTATAGTTAACATTATCTTTGGTCATCCAGGACCTAATATCTTTGAATTTTTCAATCAGTTTCTGTCTCATATCACAATTTTTGTTTCATATCAATTTCAATTTCAAACATCAGTTTCAACATCATACACAGACTGTCTTTGAACACTGCGCTTCACACAAAAATTCAAAGAGGGGAAAAATGTAATACCCCAAAAATGGGCTATAGGTTCATTAACCTCTTATAGCGACACATCGAACAAAATCAACATCAAAGTCCTAACCTAAGGCACATCGACACATTATTGAATCTTAATTGATTATCCTAAATTCTGCATTGGGGAATATTCCTTGTTCCTATTTATCCTAATTATTTTTAATTTAATGATTATTTGACGATAAATCCTATTTATCCTAAGGTTTGATTAATTGATTAAATATTTAATTAATTAGATTTAATTATATTTATTCCTAAATTGTATTATTTCATTTTGACAATAAATCAAATATCCTATGACTAATTGATTAAATTCTTATTTAATTAATTAATGTCAATTGTCAAATTTAATAATATAGTTTTTGAATAAAAGTTTGATTTAATAATTGATTAACCCATAAATCAATTGTTTTATTTTTAAAATTAGTTAAGTTGAGGATAAATCACTTTATTTATTAAATTAATTCATAATTAATTATGTACATCCAAAAAGTAGTTGAACTTTAAATCAGAAAATCAATTCAAGTTGTTTTAAAAATAAACTCAACTCTCTTTTGAGTTGAAAGCTGATCTCAACTTCTAATTTAAATCAAAAAGCTGATTTGCATGATTTTGTGAGTTAATCTATCTCTAAATTCTTGATAACTCAAAAATCAACCTGAGTTTATCAAGAGTGATTTATGGCTTTTTCCATGCACCTCCAAAGTCCTAGATTTCTATAAGTTAAGGCCTCAGTTCTTCATTTTGGATCCATCCATCCATGAATTGCATCCTCATGCTGGCGAATTGGTGATCGAAGAATCAATCTTTGCGAATCAAAGCTGTTGTGAGATTTTCATTATTTTGAGCATTCATATCATTTACCATATCATTGTTAGATTAATTGCATGTCATATCAGTTTCTCATATAGAATAGATTCATATCAGTTTGTTTCATCTTATTGCATAGAAAATCCAAAAATATAGATTAATTTGCATTGATCTCATATCTAGATTCTGCATTCAAATCCTTCATTTAGGAGTCGTCAAGGTCACTGATCTCGGTCCAATCTCAGAATATCATACTCGCACCTACTAGAAGGCAGTAAATCACCTGGTTAGATTAGTTTCCATTTCACTACATGATTTTGATTTCTGCTAACCTCTAATGTTTTACTACTAAAGTGTTGTGTCTATAGCTAGGTACAAAATTCACACACACAATGACTAATTAATTAAATTCTTATTTAATTAATTGATGTCAATTGTCAATTTTTAATGATATAGTTTTTGAATAAGAGTTTGATTTAATAATTGATTAACCCATAAATCAATTGTTTTAATTCAAAAATCAGTTAAGTTGAGGATAAATCACTTTATTTATTTAATTAATTCATAATTAATTATGCATATTCAAAGAGCAGTTAAACTCAAAAATAGGAAATCAATGCAAGTTGTTAACTTTTGGAAAGTCAACATTCTATTTTGAGTTCAAAGCTAATCTAAACTTCTGATTTGAGTTAAAAAGTTGTTCTTGCATGGTTTTGCATGATTTTGTGAGTTCATTATCTCTAATTTCCTAATAACTCAAAAATCCACCTGAGTTTATTAAGAATGATTTATGGCTTTTCTCTTGCATCCTCAAAGCCCTGGATTTCTATAAAATCAAGGCTTATCTCTTCATTTTTTATCAACACTCGAATTTGCACAATTACTCTAGCGAATTGGCGATTGAAGGATTGAGCACTTGTGACAAGCGATTTGTGAGACCTTTCATAGTTGATCATTGGCTCTTGCATAGTTCCATATCATAGATTTCATACTCATTCATAGCATTTTTAGATCAAATCTGCAATCCATTTCATTCACTCTAGATTAATTTCATATAGTTTTCAATATTATTGACAGAAAATCCAAAATATTAGCTTAATTTGCATTCATAATCTTTCATATTTTTCATTCAAATCCATCATTTAGGTGTTGCATTCTCACTAGTCTCGGTCTGATCTGAGAGTATCATACGTGCACCTACTAGAAGGTAGTAAATCGCCTAGTTAGTTTAGTTTCTATTTCATTACATGATTTTTGTTTTTGCTAACCTCTAATGTTTTACTGAAGTGTTGTGTCTATAGCTAGGTACAAAATTCACACACACATTTCTAGCACCCACCGTGGGGCCCTAAAATGGGTTTCCATTCTATTTCTATCAATTTCTATCAATTTCTTATCATTTTCTAGTTAAAACTACAATTTTTATATTCTGTTCATACATTTTTCTTATGAATTTTGTCAAAAAGTCATTCCAAGAGGTACCCACTATTGTACGACAGGTTTAGATTTCAAGGCTCATGTTAGAGAGTACACACTATCATTTGGAAGCTTGATTATCATACGAGAAGATACCCACAGTTGTACAAGTTTCCAGACTATCATCTAGGAGGTAACCCACTATCATATGAGTTTTGACTCCAAAATTTGATTGTCATTTTAGCATCTTTGGCAATTTTTCAGATTTGATTTTTAGATTTGGACTAACAGCTAACCCTAACAATTGAAATCTTCTATTTTGACTAATACTTGCTGAATTTGATTGGAAAAAGCACAATTAAATTGCTAAAAACATGTAAAAATCTACTAAGCGTGTTGCGAGGAATTTAGTTATTCTTCTCAAGATGATAACAGTTCAATTTGGATTAAAATGAACTCTCACATGTTAGGCTTGTGTGATTTTCTTGCTTTCATATCACATACTTCATTTTGGGCTATAAAACAAACATAGATTTTCTTTCTGCATATCTGTTACACATAGTAAATAGGCCTTATGAACACTATTTTTGGATGATCTCGAGGGAGTGGGCTTCTTTCGCTTGTTCATGCATGTGAAACTCTTCTTGAAAATGGATCCCCTTGTAGGTAGGGAGGTTACTGAGAGAGTCTCATGTTCTACTAGATTTGTGTGTCTTCAACTTTTGATTGATACATTCTCTCTCCGGAGGGGTTGATAGATCATAGGAAGTTGATGTCATAGATCTTTGTGATATAATCTTGGTCTTAGCATGTTAGATTAATCTGTCTACTTTGTTTTGGTTAAAAGTGAAAAGGATAGAGGACTATGCTCTACTCCCTTTTTGGGTAGTATCAGAAACTCAAATCCTTGAATCTGGAACCAGTTTCTATATGGTATCTTTTGTGAGTCACCTTTAGAGAGGGTTAATCATAGTGGACATTCCCTTAATTGGGTCAACCACATGGATGGAACCTTAAGCGGTAATAGCCATTTTTGCCATGGTAGCAACAGTCACTATATAAATGTCCTTGTGGAGTAAATCTTCACGGGTGTGGTCTTTTGTTGGGCTATCAGATCTCCCTAGCAGCTCTTGATTGATTAATTTCTTAGACTATGTCAAAACCCTAGTGTGTATGGATTGGAGTTCACCCTCTTGAGATTATAAAAGTTACAGAGTCAAACCATTACTACAAACCCTAGTGAGGCCAAATTTTCATTTTTCTAGGAATGTGTGCATTATTGAAATTTTTTTTGGAACATACACAATTAGCACTCCTAGGGATTAGTACATTTAGTCACTTGATTGTTCATGCATAGGGTTTCTTTGTCCCCTATTCATTGTTTTTAGATGTGCTTGGAATCACTTGCTTGCTATTTTGTGTGCTTGTTTATCTATTTGGCTACCAAAAATGAACAATCTTAGAATAATCTTCAAACTTGGACAGAGAAATTTGTGAACAATCTAAAATGGAAAACCAAAAATTTGCAAAATCTGAAGTAAAAATCCTTTATGGAGTCAAAATTCATCCCATCAGGTCAGAAAGTCATACGAGTTTTGGCAATTGTCATTTTAGAACCCCTATATTGTCATATGAAAGCTTGTATATTGTTGTACAAGTTTTGCCACCAGTGAAAAACAAAAGTAAAAAATCCTGCTATCAATTGTCATGCGAGTTTTGCAACTGTTGTATGAGTTTTTCAACTTTCATTTCATAGCATACCCACTATCGTGTGATGCTACAGAAAGTCATTTGAGAAATTTCATTGACAGAAAGTTGTCAAAATTGTCCAAGACCCTATTTTTACAGACCATTTCCAAAATCTATTGAACAAATCACTGTGGCAAGAACAGAGTAGAGACTAGAAAAAATTCATTCATTTTCCTCAAGTAGGCCTTTGAGTCTGATTTTGCCTTCTGATTTATCGATTTGACTCTTTTTCATCTCGTGTCAAAACCTTGTCAACATTACCTTCAAATTCAATCTTTTTACTAAATGGCTATGTTGTGAGCTCGTGCCTACCATCTGTTGGGCATCTACCCACACTACTATGGCATAGTATCCTTCATTTATAACCGATCTAATCTTTAATCACTTTAATCTTGACAAGGTTGTATCATTCGATCTTCTTGAATCAATTCATTCTTTAGTTGTCTTCATCTTATTCTTTTGCTTCACCCAAGGTTAATGGTGGAAACTAGAGCTTCATCACACAAGAAATATAGAGAAGTATCCCATACCCTACCTTTGAACACCCTCTCAGCTCCAACTCTTGAGCAACTCTACAATTATGGTCTTTACGAAGATGACGGTCTTGGAAATTTTCAATTGAAAACTGGTTACATACCCTCTCCATTAACTCACAGAGGTAATCAATAAACCCCTCCTTAATATAATCCAGGGAGCCCTAAAACTCCTAACATGTCTCACAGAGGGACACATCATGGGTCTCAAGGATACCAATCTCAACACGGTATGGATCAAGAACCTACACCTTATGAAATTTCCCAATATCAAAATGATGATAACTTCAAAAGGATGATGAAGTATTTCTTGAAAGAAGATAGGGAAGCATACTTCTAGAGTTAGCTCATCAAGGAGCTAAACTTCTTCCAAACTTTAATGTGGAAGATATCATTACACATGAGGAAGAAACTCCTATCATGACTATGATGAAATAGATGCATGCCATGCAAGTCAAACTTAACAAACTTGAAAAATAAAAGGAACCTAAGGATTTCTCCATGGAAGCTCTATGCCCTTTTCCATTTGATAAAGACTTGTACATGCTACCATTCCCTAAAAGAGTGGAGATGCCTAAATATGATAAGTATGATGGAAACTTTGACCCTCAAGATCATGTCAGAGAATTTAGTACTCAATCTATGGAGTTCATGCATGAACCAACTTACTTAATGCATCTTTTCCCTCGATCTTTGGGAGGGTCAGCCATTCATTGGTTCTCAAAAATGCCTCCAACTATCAAAAATTTTGAGGAGTTAATCAAACTATTCTATCAACAATACTCCTACAATATTCAACATCTAGTCACCATGATCGACATCTGCAATCTAAAACAATATCCAGGTGAACCATTCCTGACATTTCTCAAGAGGTGGAGGAAGAAATTTTCTCTATATGCTAG
The DNA here is from genome assembly GCA_027943335.1 of Chamaecyparis obtusa. Classification (NCBI taxonomy): domain Eukaryota; kingdom Viridiplantae; phylum Streptophyta; class Pinopsida; order Cupressales; family Cupressaceae; genus Chamaecyparis; species Chamaecyparis obtusa. Next base: position 2,513,625 of record BSBK01001645.1, on the reverse strand, counting down.
ACCCATTCCAGAAATTGAGAAGCTGGAAATCTTCATCAACAATCTTGTTCCGAAAATCAACTACCCTTTACAAATACAAAATAATACATCTTTTGACAAGATGGTAGATAATGCGATCAAAATTGAGAAAGTACTTGTGAAAAAAGGAGACATCACACTTCAAAAAGACAAAGTATGAATCTGGATCTAGTTCTAAGGACAAGAACAAAAACTGGAACAAGAATAAAAACATTGTCACAAATGGTGTTGTTGATAATATCCATGCCCCATCTAAGGCACCTTCTTTCAATCTCACTGTTGGTACCCAACCCATCAAAGCTTCTGAAGCTAAAGCAACTGAGTCTAACAAAAAGTCATCTGATTACAAACCTTGGGCTACAGATCCTAATCGCAAATTCACTCCTCTTGGAGAATCTTTAGAATCTACGATGAAAACTCTATTGGAAAACAAAATCATCTACTTTCCTAAGGTGAAAGTATTTGATCCTGAACCTAAACTAAAATGGTGGAGAGATAATGATTTCTATGAATTCCATCGCAATAAAGGTCATAAGACTAATAACTGCGTTCACTTGAAGCACATCATACAAGACAAAATTGATAATGGTGATATCACGATTGACAATCATAAGAGTAATAATGATCATATAGTATTCATAGAACCATTTCCTAATCATGGTAAAGAAGATTCTTCTTCTCAGCCTAATATGGGTGCTAAAGTCAATTATGCATACTCTGGAAACAACACTGTCATCAATATGGTTGAACTGTGTCTATCCGAGCGTTGCAATGTCATTACAATTGTAAGAAGAGATAGAGAAAATCAATTAGCTAATGCAGTTAATTGATCACAAGCTCAGGCACACCTACAAGGACAAATACTAGATTCATCCAATGTCCCTAAGGTGTCTTTCAATCTTTCATCTACTTTTAAATAGAAGGCTACATCTAAATCTTCAAATCCTAAAGACACGAGGCCTACTTCATACAGTATTATTCAACAACTCCACCACACAAATGCTAAGATCTCCATGTTTGAGTTGCTTTGGATATCTCTAGCTCATAGAGACATTCTAGATAAAGCTCTGCTCGGATCCAATGTTCCTGAAAACCTTGATTTAGACAAATTCCAAAATATGATTGGTCATCTTACGTCTCCACAGTACATTTCCTTTTTAGAGGAAGATGATAACTCCTTGAGTCATTCTCATAACTAGCCCTTGCATATTGAAGTCTTGATCCAAAACCATCATGTCAAACATGTGTTGATAGATGGGGGTGTTGGTCTAAACATTTGTTCCTTCAGCTTGATTACAAAATTGGGATTTTTAGAAATGGCCATTGATCCTAGAAAGAAGATAACTATCAAAGCATATGATGAGAAAGAAAGATCTTCAAAGGGGACAATTGTCCTACCTATCAGAGTAGGTCCTGTGATCAGAGATACTATATGTCAAGTTCTTGATCTACCTTTGGCTTACAACATCCTTCTAGGGAGACCTTAGATACATGAGATGAAAGCTATTCCTTCTACATATCATCAATGTTTGAAATTTCCATATGAAGGGGTAGAGGTGATGAGTCTAGCTGATCTATATACAACTTGCAATACATTGAAAGAAAGTGTTGATAAACTTGTTTCTAATAATAGGGAATCTTCCACTAAGCAGTTAGATGTTGCTTCAACATCCTAGATGGAAGACATTGCTAAAGAGGTTAATATCAAAGAAAATGGTATGGGACAATATACTATAGAGCCAGTCTTATCTTTGACATCTCTCCCTATCTCACCTAAGTCTTATGGGAAAACTTTGAAACAATCCAACTAGAGTCTAAAGAACCTTTTGCAACATATAAAGGAAAATTTGTGGCAGAACAAGTATCTAAACAAGAGTTTGAAGAAGATGAAGTTGTGCTTACATGGCTATATAAAGATGAATCCGAACCTCAAGTTGTTAAAAAATGTGATGCTGAAACTCCTAAGAGCCCTTCTAAGTCATATGGCCACTAGTACAAAAACAACAAAATTAGACTAAAAAAACTACTAAAAATCACATATAGATGACCAATTTTGATCACATGACCAGTAATAGTTTATTGCCAGTCATTTGTAACACCACCAAATTTGTGACTAAACAAATTTTAATCATTTGTTGGTTGTTTTGAATGATCAATTTGGTAGTATTTTTACTCATTAATTTAGTCATTTGTTGTTGTTAATTGGCCATTCATTTAATCTTGATAGTCATTTATTTAATCATTAAAATCATTAATTTGTGTCAATTGGTAATATATTTAATCATTTGTATCAACTAATTTCCATCCATTGGTAGTATATTTGATCATTTTAATCATTAATTTAGTCAATGTTGTTAATAATTAGTCATTTATTTAATCACGTTAACACTTAATTGATATCGATTGGTAATATATTTAGTCATTTGTATCAACTAATTTCCATCCATTGGTAGTATATTTGATCATTTTAATCATTAATTTAGTCAACGTTGTTAATAATTAGTCATTTATTTAATCACGATAACAATTAATTGATATCGATTGGTAATATATTTAGTCATTGTCACTCTTATGTTTCCATCTACTAATAGTATATTTAATCACTATTATATTTTGGTTCTCATTAATTGGTATTAGATTTAGTTGTGATATAAATAATGTATTAAATTACATAAATTTAATAATGCAAAAAAGGCATATATTAAACTTGAAGTAAACCATAAAAGAAATTAAAAATATATTAACATATACAAAGAATATTCAACATCATGAGAAAGAAAGGTAATCTGCAATTTAAAAATATAATATGTATGAAGTAATAAAATGTCAACGTTGAGAGTATACATAATTATATCTAAAAATATCAAAGTTATTAAGAGTTTCCAACTCATTAAATACACCATGAATGTCTGGTATCTAGTGCATGATAAACATCAACTAATTCATTTTCTCCAAAAAAAATTATTGGCCACCGTGCAAAGGATCCTTCTTTCTCTTTTAGATGGATCACTCCATCTAGTTTGTCTTCATAAACAAGTGGTATGTTACTTGTGACCCTCACAAGTTCTACATTTGCATCACTCGTTCCTTTCAAGTTTTCTCCATGTATGATAGATAGTGAATGGATCCGCCCAACACCAATAGCAGCACTATCAAATGGATCCAACACTCTGACTTTATCTCCTTCTTGGAGTTCATGAATATTTTTTTGCAAAGACAAAAAGTGCGTAGGTAATTATGTGACTTATTAACATAATAATTATCACATAGGTAGACATTTGACTTATTAACATAATAAAACAACCATTACTTGCTCAAATAGTACTTACATGTGTTAAAACAAATACCATGAAATACACAACAATAAATAAAACTCACCTTGCTTTTAACATGAAGTCTTCTTTGAATATCATATAGATCCTCATCCAGTTCAACATGTTCACTATCAACATCCTTCTCAAATTGTGGAGCTTTATAGAGAGGTCTATTGAGAGTGTCTTTTCCTGTATGCATAGTAGACTGAAGAGAAAATAAGTACAAGTCATATGCTAGAAGAGGGTATGATATGTAAACCTTGGCAAGAAATAAGTACAATTCTAAATTGTGCAATGAAGATAGCTAATAAATATTGTGACAAATTAAATTACATCTAGAAAAATGAAAAATCTATAATTATTTGTTTAAAATAAAATTTCAAGCATGAAGATTAGGATAGATAATTGACAACTATTACATTACCTCAACTTTACCACAACTATAACTGTGTTGAGCCACATTCATGTCCACTAATTCATTGCAATCACTGTCAATATCAGCAGCTTTGTTGGCATCAAAGCATTTTTGTGCAGCTTTGATAGAATTTCTCTACACGTGGTTAAATTGTTAGTAGATAGATCAATGCAATGGTAGATTAAATGCAATGGTGGCATTTTCTTCCATGTCCTACCCTATAGGCATATATAAAATAAAATCATTGAAAATAGAAATCATTCCTTCATAACGATATTAAACCATGTTTGTTACAGCATGATAAGTTGTAACAACTCCAAAATATAGGCATACACTAAAATAACATTATAATTAAAGCATAAATGGCTTAGAAGATAAGCATACCTTAGTATTGAATATCCAGTTATTAGTTTCCTTATTAACACCTATATTTGGAGATAAGTGAAAGCAAGCGCATTAAAAAGAGATTCCAAATATCTATTAAATTGAGTGATAAGCATATATAATAATTCAAATATAATAAGATAGTGAGAAATGACTTGTGGAGTCTCATTTCTTCTTAACCGTAACATTCTCTTTAATTCCTTGAGCATCTTTTCCCAAGCCTTCACCTTCTTTCCAAACCTTGCAAAGAACAAGCAGAGGGGAAAAAATGAGAAACTTACATAAGACATGCAAAAAACAATATGTACTTACCTTTTAGAACCCATAACGTAAAATTAAGTTCAAATATAGACAACAACATAATAGAAGATGGTCAGAGTTGTGGGTTTCCTGAAGTCATAGATTACTCATCTCAATATGAAGTCATAGAGATTACTTAGATTACTTGTCTCAATATAAAGTCGTAGAGGGATGTTATTGTTTAGAAGTTGAGAAAGCAATTCAAACATACTAGTAGTAGACATACTAATAGACAAAAAGAGGATGAATCTTCTTTGCTTACCCATAATCTTCTTTGCCTATGAGCTCAGCCTTTTACGCAACACAACAGAGAATGCTATTGATATGCAATGGAAGATGAAAAATGAAGGTACTTTAAATGTCAAATGAGTAATCTACAACTCAGAATGGGTATCAACCTTTGTAATCAAACATATGTTTTTAACTCAAATAATTTAAAAAGTTTCTCTGAGGTCCTCTAATATGACATGGTTCTCTAAGGTTTTGAATTTTTTATCTTGAAAAACATGTGATGCTTTCATCAAGATGCAAAATAATGATTAAATCCCCATATTTATGATTGAACACATAGGTTTGCACTGATGTTTGCAACATGTTTCATAGAAAATTACCGTAATAGCATACTAGTTGACAATGCTAAAAAATTCAAAATAGAAAACAAAAACTTCACCAATGTTATACCAATTTTAAATTGATGCTTCATCAAAGTTCAACTCTAGGAGTGGGGTCCCACTTTTTAGTATCCCCATTTTTTATTGGGATCATTAGACTTCTCATTATGCCTCTAGTCTTAGGAACTCCTAATCCCTTAATGGGGGTTGGTAAAACAATTTCCCAATGCTTAAGAGCACTAATTTAGAGGGACAAATGGGGGATTTTGCTTTAGCCTTTTGTTAATAAGGTCAATGCATAAGTTTTGATAGCTGTGCATATCTGGTTCCAACACCTAACCCTTGAAGAGGCTTGATTTTTGAATAGTTGTGCATTGCACTCCAACTAGATACCCTAGAGGGTAGTCTTGGCCATAAATTCCAAAGCTTGCTAAGATCTTTAGAGCCAACTATCTAGGTGCTTATAAGTGTCCTTACTGAAGCAAGCATGACCCATGCTAGCCCCATCATATCAAAAGACTTAAACATATTTTTGGGGAAAATGGATAATGAAGCAAAATACGGGCCATTGATTTGTCTTCTTGATAGCATAAGCTGTACCTAGATGGCCGTGGAAACTTCTCTTGATTAAATTATCATGATTTAACAATTACTAAGAGAAGCTCACCATCTAAGGCATTCCATTTTGGAGGCCCTCCCTTGTACCACAACAACCTTTGAGACTAATGTTCTAGTGAAATGAAACACTCATTCTTCAAAAGAGAGTAACATGGTAAAACTTAATAGACCTAATGCAGAGCCCTCCACTATCACCCTAAGGAGATCAACTCAACTTGAGGATTCAACAAACTACTTGGAATCCACTCAAGGAATTAACCTCACTTAGAGATCAAATAAAGTTCTTTGACTTGGTAGATCACTTCCAAATCCATACTTATGAGTTCATTATCTCAATTCCTCAATCCAATCTCATCAGACTTCAAATACCCTCCTGGGTCACCTAGTGCACCTAGTGTACCTAATGCCTCCAACATACCAAATATCCAACCAAACTCCTTCCACTGATTCCAACACCTTGTATCACCTTAACATGGTCTATCTACCATGATCCAACTCTCCACTAACTCCCGACAACTCACCTTTCACCATTTTGCACTTTAGCCCTTCTAGACCTGGCTAGTAGCCTTGTCAATACCGAAATCTTCAAATTTCATGAAACTTTCCCAAACACCCTAGTAATGTCTTTATATTTTCTAATACACTTTTCATATTTATTTAACCCCTATCAACCTCAAGCTTTCATCTCTTGACTGGTGAACCTTTCTACTGCTGATTGCCCTCTTTCCTAAGCCTAATTAGTCCCCTTTATCAAAGCAACCCTATACTCCACTACTCTCCAAGACTCTATGACCTTAAATAGTCTTATATTAGGATTCCAAACCACCAATTTTTGACTTTTTCTAGTCACATCACTCACCCAACTCTCAAACCATTAAACCCTTGTTCCTAGGGTCATAAATCTAGGGCTTTGTGGCAAATGTCCTTCTCGGCAACACACAAGTTCAAATATGGTTCAAAAAATCTCCAATACATCCACCTAGTCATATTATAATATCACATTCTTACTCCAGCCATCAGATCACTCCTGTCCACCATTTGGTTCTTTTCCAATACACCTTACCACTGTGCATTCACCAGTCCCTTACAGTTCCTTCTCTTCCTTCACTTTCCCTACAAACAAGCATCAATCCCATGACATCTATATTACAACATATACCTTCTCCCACCAATCACAAAAGTCACATTGGTGGGAGAGTCATTTCACTTGGTGAAAGACAACTCAACTCGCTGTTTACAGTGGTAAATCTCAACACTATTGATACACTAGTCAATGTTGACTTGATCTAAAACAAAAACAAAAAAAAGTTAAGGGAATAAAAACATAGCAATAATACCAGTTAATGTATCACATTTCCCTTTAACTAACTTCACATTGGTATTAAACTATAATAAACTTCAAATATCTTGGCTGTCTGCTATGACCAGTCTCTGTTCCTATACCAGAGAGTTCCTAGTATTACCAGTGATAGAACAATGCAAAGGCAATACAAAACAAGTGAAATAAAACAAAATGAAATGTCTCAACCCAAATCAATCCTTATTTTCATTGTCACCAAACACAACAGTTTACTGTTGTTGACTGTAGCCATAGGGACAGTGAGACACAAAGTTGCAGGAAATTTAATTCTTATTCATCATGAACTCTTTTCTCCATTTCATATTACATAGAAGATCATACTCCCTCCTCTCTCCCCTTGGATCTACCACCAAATAAACATAAATCTCCTGAATAAACTGACAACAACCTTGTAACTACCCCTATCTGTCATCATAACTGACTGTTAACAGGGTAAACAAGAAAAATGTTGTCAAGTTGACAACAAAGTTGTCAACTCAACACCATAAACATATAGTGCTAAAACTTAAAACTTCTAAAGGTTTTAATGATAACCTTTATCACCTTATAACCTCTACAAACCCAACTAGCCCCATTAAGCCCATTTGGCTTATATTGCCAACATTGGCAATTTTTACAAATATTGCACTTTTAGTGCCTATGACAATATTTAGAGGCTTTAATAGCCTTGTTACATATTTTAAGACCCCTATAGATCATTTTCAACAACCACTAACCTAGGATCAACAAAATCTATTCCTAGGTACCTTCTAGACTCAATATTGCCTTTAAGGCTTGCATTTATGATTTGTTTACAAAATGATCAATGGATGATCAACATAATATTTCAAGACCATGAGAATTCTTATTACATGTTTTAATGACCCTTGAAGGCCATTTGTCTTCAACACCTCCCAGGGATCCATTAGTGACCCCATTGCTCTTCTTGCCTCTTGGATTTGACCTTGGTGCTCCTACACTAAGACCCCAGAGGGGTGTCCATTCCATCTAGCATAATCCTGACAATCCAAACTAGAGATAACTATCATCCAAATGGACTCAATCATACTAGAAACTCTTCCCTATTCATAATGTATGACTATGCACTGCACTTTCCTACAAAAATAGAAAGTCTCTATTCTATCTTTAACAAGCATTGAAATCATAGATCAACCAGAGATCAAAACAACACTAGAAGTAGAGATATACTAAAGCCAGAGTACCTCTTTTTAAACTATTAATACTTATGGTAAACTGAAATGTGATGACAAACCTGTAAAAAATTGTTAAAATTAAGTAGGCAAGCATTTTTTATTTTATTTTAAAATATATGTTGGATTCTTTTATTTTGACGATAAATTTTGATGGTGCATTTTTTATTTTATTTTAAAATATATGTTGGATTCTTTTATTACCGTAATAGCATACTAGTTGACAATGCTAAAAAATTCAAAATAGAATTAAATGAATAGAGCCTCTTACCTAATTTGAATCCATAAAATTATGGACATTCCATGTAGAAACTATAGGCTTAATAGAAGTGGCCAACCACGATACTATCTCAGCCAGTCCATCCATAAGTGCAATAGAGGCAGCCAACTGGGATACTTTCTTAGTGAGTCCATGTATGCAATTCATTGTTTGTTCATACCCATCGTTTGAGCTAAAATGATCTGCAGAGGCTATTACATGACATGCAACAGATGGCTGTGAGATCTCATTTGATGGACTAGATTTCCAACTCATATTGTTGTTCGATCTAGGATCCAATGTTTCCATATAATTAACAATTTATTCTACACTTGCTTCTTTGTTATTATTTTCCATCTACAATACAACATTAATATCAACAAATACTTTGTTCAATAAATGATTCCAATAAATATTCACATAAATTGAACCAAAAAATTAGGCACTTACTCCAAATTTGTCCTTTTTAGCCTGCAACCCACCTTGGCCAAATGTGTATCCAGCTATTACATTATCTCTTGCTCTCTTGCCTCTATAAATTTTAATCAAATATTCTTCAAAACTCATGCTTTCTTTCAATGCCTCCCATTGTCTAGGAGATAGAGTAGATTATAACCTGTCTTTCCCATCCATGATAGTTTTTCTACAAGTGTATCTAAAATTAGTCATCAAAATTCTCATTTTTTTCTTGTAATATCTTCGAGATATTTTTCCACCAGTAGTCTCAAAATTATTTTCCATCTTTTGTATGACAATTTCCACATTTCATGGATCTTGATCTGCAAAGTTTGCCTTGCAAATATCCAAATGGGTTCTACATCGCATGCCCAACTCAGAGGCCCACCTTGCAACATTTTTCCCAATGGGTTCACCATCTCTTGATACCTCAACCAAGAATGGCTTCTTGCCTTCTAATTTTCTCTGTTTTGCATCCCTCTCTGTAGATCTATATAAATTTTGACTCAATCTTCTCCTTTTGACAAAAGCAAGCACATCTTCCATATTTAAACCACTGCCAATATTTTTTTCTGATTTATTAGTTCAATTAGAAGATGTAATAGGTACATTAGATGCAAGCAATATCTCTTCATTCCTTTCAACAACCTAAAATTCACCATCTTTACCCACATTAAGTGTGTCATGAGTAGTTATATCACTACCTATCTTTGTAGACTTTTCCTCAAAGACATCCTTTATCACTCTTGCAAAAAGCTTTTGCATATTTTCTGTTCCTTGACTCCCATGTTTTTCAATAATCTCTTTGAGACTTTGTGTTAAAAGATCTTCATGATGATGTGCATCACCATGTTCTATATCCAATTGTGCATCACCATGTACTTTATCAAGATGCACATCACTATGCATTATACCTGGCTGCACATCATCACAACTATTGTTTCCACCAAGTGCATGTGCTATTGAATCACAAATTCGTTGGCTTCTACGAGTTGTCGACACTCTATCTTTGATTTCCTTTTTCATTTCCCATGCAATTTGTTTCTTTCCTATATAAGCAAAAAGATCATATTATATCTTGTATACATAAAGCTCAAGCCTATAAATTTTTAGTAAACACTATTAAACAATAACATACTACTCACTGGATTTACAACTTACCTGTTTGTTAATCCAAGCTATGACAAATATTCATTATTCCTTGCCACATGTTTTCTATGAAACTTCTCATCCTCTGTCAATAGAATTTTAGCATTCTCACCACTATCATCTAATTTGGGCCTCACATTCTTTCTCCTCATTTCCTGAAATCCAAATAAGTGATAATGTATAAATCAACATCTTGAATCAAAATGTAAACAAAGACAAATTTCAACAACTAAATGCTTGACAAGATACTCAAAAATAGCTTTGTTTGACATGATCTAAATAGTCTACATAAGGACAGTCAAACAGTAGAATAAATCTAAACTTCCAATTCCTCAAGCCCATGGCCCTGATGTGCATCAATTTATGGACAAAGCCCATATTTACTAACTACAACAGTTCAAATATTTCATGTAACTATTCAGTCACATTAATGGCTTAAAGTCACGTGCCAAACATTGCATGAGACCTTGAAACCTCATGGTATAGTTAATGTACACCATCTCCTTCATCCTTGTCTAAGAGAGGAGGTTATTCATGCGTGCAAAATGAAAGGGATCACATTTTGTGTGCTCACTACTTTTCCTAAGGAGGGTTTGAATCAGTTTTAATCAAATGAAGATAACTTTTTCTATACTCAATCAAATGAACTCCTTCAAAGCCCAAATTACTCTAGATTAAAAATATTAACATGTTCAAATAGAAAACTTTCAAAACAAATCCATTAAGCCCATTGTAATCATATTCAAAGTTGACTATTGCAGAAAAAGAACATGAAAATGTAGAACCTGAACACTTTTATTTGATTCACACTCCAAAATCCTGACCACCTACATTTCTTGGGCTATCCCCCATACAAATAGGCCTCTTTCAATGTTTAAAAGACTGGCCACCTACCTGTAACTTCCTACTAAACTGACTATAATCAGTTGGAACGGTTAGTACTCAGTGATTACAAAGGTTTTAAAATGTTGTCAACTCGACAACCATATATCTAATGACTCCATATACTTGCAAATGACTTTAGAACCAAATAAAATCTTTACTACTACCCCTAAGACAGTTAATTCTTATTAGATCTTATCCCCTATGATCTTGCTTATTAGACAAAGAGGATGCTGACAAAGGTTATGGAATCAATATTTACACTAGCCAATTGCATTTTCTTGAAAGTTTGCCTTTTCAACAAATTTATATTGTACATATCCTACAAGCATAACATTCCATGAGACCACATTTCTTTTAGACAATCTCTTGAGCACTCATCATATAATGGCCATCAACAATATGTTATGATGCTTGATTCCACTATCTACTACTGTTGATGTAATGGCCTCCTTTAAACCATAATAACCAGTCAAAGTTAGTTTGCATAGGTCATTTTAATAGATTCATAGCCTCATGGATTGTTATTACAAGTATCTTTAAGTCTCTTCAATGCCCTATTTTCTCTTTTTCATGGTCCCTTCCAATTAGGGTCCTCTTCTCACCCACCATAATCTTGAGGCCAAAATTGACGGTGCTACCATTATTGATGGTTTGACAATTTCATAGGTAGTCATTACTGGAATGAATAAGGAAATGAAGGAAATGGTCTTAAATTTCCATTTTATGTAATGGCTTCCTGAATGCAAACAAGAGATATTTTAGTATTATATGACACTATCAAAGAATATAGATTATTGTTCTTATGAATTCACAGAACTTTTTAGATCATCAGTGAAAATTATCTGCAAATATCTATTACAGGAAGGGATTGGTGAATTCACACATCTTGTCATGAGACGATTTATCTTATACACTTTAGGACATTAGGAGGCATCAAACATCTATTACAATACTTTCCATCCACTTGGAATCACAATACTGGCTTCTCACTTCAATGAGGGTAACTAAGCCTACTAGCCCTGTCTACCTAGGTTTAGGAATTCAACATCCAATAAAAAAATTTGGAGACCAACAAAAAACCATATGGGATACCTTTTGACATTTTATAATTCATATTCAAAGATGACACCAAGGGCAATTGAGACCTTTGATCACAAAATAACTGTTGCAAGGCTTTTAAGGCCTAATTAGGCCACTATTGCACAACAACTACCCCCAAATTACACCATACAACCAAACAAATAGCATGGAGAGGTGGAAAGGAACTTTAAAACAAGGAATCCATGGGTTTATAGTGCCTAAACACCTCAAGATTACACCAGGTTTAGAAAATGCACTCACAGTCATGAAAACTAGTCATTTTCCACCCCAAATCAGACCTATGGCATCAAACCATTGTCACCAATCATCAAATCTCACTTCAAAACCTCCAGAATAAGATAGAGGACACCTAGACCTTCCAATTCTCCCATTTTGGCAATTTTCCAATGGTGAATTTAGGAAATATTAAAGATTTTCTATTAGAAACCTTGTTGAAGAGGGTTTTCAGACTGTTTTCACTAAAATTCTTCTAAATTTCTACTCTCTTCACCAATTCACCTCAAACCACCTGCACACAAAATTTAACTCATCCCTATTTCAATATATGTAGGGCTTGAGGTGAGATAATGTATGGCCAATTAACAGAAATTGAATGAACAGTGAGTTTTTAGTCTGAAAATCAGAAAATCAGCATTTTTTATATATTGAAAATCAGCATAATTCCCTATTAATATTTGATTGACATTATTATTCTATTATAGATACCATAGATTGAGAAATGAGGTTCCTTAATTTATAACAAGCTCAACAAACAAGCAACCTATTTTAGAAACTCCAGGGGAGGTAAAGCACCAACATTTTCTATAAATCATGTTTTACTTAAATTTTATTTAAAGGCTAAAGAATTTTAGGCCCTAAAGCTTCTCTAGTCTATTGGGAAAGAGTATTCAACATTTTACCCAATACAAATTTCCATTAAAATAATTAAAATGTAAAGAAATACTATTTTTGCTAAGATGTATTATGTTTTCATGCTTCCAGGTGTTTGCGTTGAGGAAACTGCTTCCTACAACATCTACTTATGATTTTAATATACATGTAAGTCCCACTGTAACTGGCTCCTTAATAAATCTCTAGATCCTTTGATAAGTTTTATTTTTTTGTATTATTTTCTTTTACATTATTTTTTACAATGCAAAGTAAGAGAAACCCAAATTATTGGATCCTTAGTTTCTGAATTCTAGCATCCTTGAAAATAAAATGAAGCTTAGATCATCAGCATCAGATGCCTAATTACTAATTAGAAAAGTAGTACATGATTCAGCAACAAAGCCTACCATATACAGCTCAATGAAGTAGAACAAGTCTCACAGGAAATCCTTGATAGAAGAGTAGTGACTAGGTAACATTTTCAATGGAACCAAAGAAAGAGTTTTTTGGACATTGACTATTGATGAGAAATTTTTCATTCTTGGCTTGAGTATCATTATGAAAATGGACTAAATCAATGTGTAAAGTTATTATAGAATTAAATGCTCCATCCCCATGGTGAAGTTATTGTAGAATTAAATGGTTTTCACAAATTTTCATGGAGGATAGTGGTCATAGTATTAGTAAGAAGGTCCATGTTCTCAAAACATAAACATAGTTTTAAAACAACTTAAAAGACTTTAATAATAGTTCATGAAATGGGGCTCATCAATAATCATCTGCACTACTAGCAAGGTCCAATTCTTGATCACTCATGTCTGCATCTACTAGATCTTCTTCATCATCATCATCTGTGGCATGCAATACATTCTCTCTTACAATCTCTTCATTGGTAATCAAAATATCTTCATGAAATAGTCCATCATCATCTTCATCCACTTCTTTGAATGTTTCTTGTAGATTAATATATTTCCCATCAAGAATTAAATCAACAACTTCCATGAATTTCCATTTTGAATGAGACTTTGTTTGAATGACATATGACCATCCTAGGCTTTTTACATCATCAATTAGAAATAATTGGTTGATTTGAAAAGGGAAAACATATGGCTGATCCATCTCTGATAAGAATTGCCCTATATTAGCACATATAAATCCATACTCATCGAATTGTACTGCGGATGGTCGGATCCACTTACATTTTAACAATATAGGACTATTTTCACCAAAATCTACTTGAATAATTTCTTCGATGAATCCAATAGAGAATTTCTTCTCAGTTTCATGATGAAACTCAGCACTAACAACACAATCACAATTTATCTTTCCTTTGTCTTTTTTCTCTACCCTTAAATGACTACCATAGGCCCACATGCCATTAAATCACATAGCCCATAAATGTGGAGATTGTGAAAGCTCACTTTCCTCTATTGTTATATGTTGACCTTTTTCTTTTGCATCATGAACAGCACTGGCAATCCATTCTTCAAATTTTGGAAAAGTATCACCTCCAACCAAACTATGATGTTTGCGCTTTTGAGGTCGATGTTGCAAGAAACTTTGATTTTCTTCCTCATATTTTCTACATACAACATTAATGACATAGTAAGATTAATAATATAAATGTGTAATACATTTGAGTAAATAAAAAACTATGTAGAATGTTTTACCTATGCCATGTATCAAATGAAGATGTGTTTTGAAGAATAAATGCATGTAATGTACTTCTTTCTTGATGTGATAGCTTGAAGTGGCATCCATTGCCCTCTAATACTTTGCCTGCAACTCTCTCATCTTCATCATCATCCCATACATGTCGATTCACATTTTCAAAATCCTTCATATATTCTGTACAAAATCCCATGACCTCTTGCATTGAATATCCCTCAGCCATGCTGCCTTCTGGTTTTTCCCTAATATGAACAAATTGTTTCAAAACCTTCATATATCGTTCTATAGGATACATCCATCTTGTTCTTACTGGACTGCAATGCTCTAGTTCATATTCTAGATGTATCAAAAGATGCATAGAGATGTTAAAGATTGTTGGTGGAAATTCCCGTTCTAGAAGACAAAGAACTTCAACAACCTCCTCCCTCAAATTGTCAAAGTTTGATGGATCTGCTACATGTGAACTCATTCTCTTAAGTATTAGCCCCAACCTTATGATTTCCAATCTTGGCCCTTTTTCCAAACCCAATATATTAACCACAATTGGTAAAATATTCTCAATTATCACATGATAATCATGGGTCTTTAGGCCTCTTAAGCTATTAATGTCAATTTGGCTTCTAATGGTAGTACTTACATATCCTATAGGAAAGTGAGTCTGAGACATCAACTGTAAGAATTGTGCATGTTGCTCTTTTGTCCAAACATAGGGAGCACTAGGTTTTCCATATTTTTCACCATCATATTTTTCAACCCAAAGATTTTGATGAATCTTTAAATCTCGGAAGTCTTTGCATGATGAAATAGTATCAAAAGCACCAAAAAGAGTTTCTATAATAGCATAGGCTATATTTTTCTATGTATGCATAAAGTCAACAGTGTGCCTGATGGTTGTATCCTTGAAGTATGAAAATTATAGAATATGCACAACCTTTTTACACCAATTTGATTACATGGATCATATCTGCTACCAGGAACACCACCATTTGTAATAAATGACATTCTTTTTTTTCCATTGTCAACAATGTAATCACCTATTATTGCCAAAGGTGCTTCACGATTCTCTTCTTGACCATTGAAACATGTTTTTTGTTGATGATATGGATGATCCACTTTTAGATAAGCATGATGTCCACAATAAATACACTTACGTAAACTTCTTGAGTGCCTCACAAAATCCTTAAAGTTACAAGCTGGACAACCATGATATCCATGAACAGTGAGACTAGACAATGTACCATATGCAGGAAGATCATGAATTGTAACCAATAAGGAAGCTCTTAAAGTGAATTTGATTGAATGACCATCCCTTAAAGATTGAATTGCTTCAACTCTTGTCCACAATTCCATTAGCTCATCATATAGTGGCTCTAAATAAGCATCTATTGTATCTGAAGTCACACTTTTCTTTCCTGGTATAATCAATGATAACATCAAGAAAAATGGTTTGGTTACTAGCCATGGAGGAAAATTATAATTTAATAAAAAAATAGGCCAAGTTGACCATTTTGTACTTTGATCTGAGAATGGGTTCACTCCATCTAGAGCCTAACCCAACCTTATGTTATGAGGATCTTGAGAAAAATTGGGCCATTTGTTATCAAACTCCATCCACATATTAGAATCAGGCACATGTCATTGTTTCCCATCAGTGCTCTTATTTAGAGCATGCCACTGCATAAGTTGAGCAATGTCTCTACACTAATACATTTGTAGTAATTGTGGGATTATCAGAAAGTGGTGAAGAACTTTTCTAGGGACCACAGCTGATTTCAATCCTTTCTTGTACCTTGCTTCATGACATTTTGGACATTCAGTATCATTTGCAAGGTTGTTGCAAAATAATACGCAACCATTCACACATGTGTGGATATTATCATACCCCAATCCAAGCTTACTGATTTGCCTTTTACATTGACTTTGTTTTGTTGGCAATGTGGAGTCAGTAGGTAACAATGAACATAATAATGCCAACAACTGATCTACACTCTCATTTGTCCAACCATGCACCACTTGCAAGTTAAGAATTTGAAGGATTGTTGTCAAATGACTTAACTTGCAATCAGCATACACAAGCTTTAAAGCATCCTCCATTGCCTTGGCCCAATCATCGTCTAAACCCTCATTCAACATTCTATTGACTTCAAACCCTTCATCTAGCTTTATTGTGCCTTCATCTATGTTCGGTGCCACTTCATCTATGTTTGGTGCCACTTCATCTATGTTTGTTGCCTCTTCACCTCTCACATTTTGAAATTATATCATATCTTTGTAATAGTTATAAGCCCAAGGGCTTATACCACTATGCCCATGTCTTATCATATGTCGATAAATAACATTCTTGTTTTTCATTTTTCCACCAAGATAGTTATTACATGGACATGGATATTTTTCCACATCCCTCTCATCAGCTACTCTCTCATCATATGCATGATATTGATTTGTAGTCAACCTTCTTTGTTGATCCATTTGTAATATTCTGCATTCTAGTATTAAATTAGAATCTGATTTCAAGATAGCGAAAAATAAATCTGAAAACAAAATCAAATAAAGGATAAAAAATAGTGATAAAGTATGTTTCAAAGCATAAAAAGAAGCAAAGTTTTGAATTACCTTTGAATTAATTGTAGAAGGCGTCCCCAAATTTGACCTTTCTTCAAAGAGGCCTGATGACATCAATTTTTTATGAACAGTGAATTTTTTGCCTGTCTTTCAATAAGTCTCCGAGTCCTCTCCAAACAAGCTTTATCACCCATGCAAGTAGCCACTAAAGTTATATGCACCTAAAATAATTTTTTTCAAATACACACATCAGATAATTAAAGACACTATAACCTATTAAAAAAAAAACATAAATAAGAAGTTGAACAAAAGAAATTTTATGGTTATTAATATATATATATATATATATATATATATATATATATATATATATATGTGTGACTAAACCATGTCAAGGATCGTGATAAGTGTTCTCCATGATTTTGGCATGGGGTCTGTCAAATCTCCATGATTTTGGGATCTGGGTTACTATGGTTATTAGAAAACTTATGCTCCTCAAGTCAATGTGACATGTGTGTCTTTAGATGATATTCTTTAGCTTGATGATCTCTTTTATGTTTCTACTTTCTAGTTTAATTAGTAGTTTTTTTTTTCAGTTTCTTGTATGGCTGAGATATAGTGTATCATTGAGTTTGATGATTAGCAAGTGATCATTACAAGTTCAAAAAAATTCACTTAGCATCCATAATGTGCAAGGTCAATAATTGTTCATATACGATTCCTTAGTTTTTATTCAAAATTGCCTACTAGGTCAATAAGCCCAATTAGCCCTCTACTTGCTATTTTTAACCATTTTCTCTTAAAATGCCTTAATGACCCCCAAAACTAACTTGGTTTAGGGATACCCTTTTGGATTCTCTGTAAGATTTTGTTGGTCTTGATTCCTCAATTGGACTGTACGAGCCAATGCACAAAAGTAGGGTTTGTAGCCTATAACAGAGACAGTGACAAAATCAACTCCCACAGATGCAAATCAACTAGGAACCTCAAGATGAGTGTTTGAACATATCAAATACTACTCATCCTACAACTTTTCTTCACACTCTAAGGACCCACGTGCTCAAATTCACAATCTACTAGTGCATTTGGAGCTCACTGTTACAGTTATGCATACATAGCTAGGAGCTAGGGCTTGCTATTAAAAATAGGAGGAGGTATTGTATGGCTCTACAGCCACATGTTTTGGAAAGATAAATGAGTGTAACTTATGATTCTAAAACCTATTTAAAATTCCTTGGGTTAGTTTTTAAGTGATAAGCAATTTAACACTAGACAGTCACTTCTAGAACAACAAGCAGGTCATTTTAAGATCATTTTTATAGCTCACTCAAATGAACCCAAATCCTGAAACCCAAAACTAGAAAGATTTAGAAAATGACTAATACTTCAAATTTCATGCATCACAATTGTAGGAATGCTTCTGGTTTCACACGTGCAAGAGAAAAACATCAAAATTTCACTCCAAACACACAACCAGAACTTTCTATTCACTTCTCATCCATACAATGATGTTGCTCAAAGCTTCATAACACTAAAAGAAAGCTTTCCTATTAGTTTGGGTCATTAATGAGCCATTGAGAGCTCATGGAGGACAAATGCTATGAAAGTTGCACAATTTTTACAAAAAGTTGCAACTATGTAACTTTTGTTTCATATTTCTCTCCACCCATGAAACTAAAGCATCTAATGAATGCCCTCGACCCAAAATGATAGAAGACAACTTATTTACTCACAACTACTTTAACCAACTAGACATCATAAAGACACCTTATCACACTTAACTTTACAAGTGACCCTAATGTACCTAGGTGCCCACTTGCAGTTCAACCTCACTTTATTGACTCCTTGGTGCAGAGCACCTAGCAAATATGAATGAATTTGATTGGTTTGTGAGAAAACATGTCATTTTGTGTTGTTGTGATGTCATGTTCATAGATTGAAGCCATCGGGATGCTTGTAAGGGACAAATTGCCCAAGAGTCAAAGGAAGTCAATGGTTGGTCAAAATAGGTCAAACTCATGTAGAAGGGGTTTATTATGTTTACTTAGTCATTTCATGCATATTGGAATTTATTTGGGCATACTTTAGCAAAATATATGATTAGATCTAAACATCTAAATGATTTGAGCAAAATACTAGACAGAATGGAAAAGTTTAGTCTTAGACTGAACCCTAAGAAGTGTGCTTTTGGTGTCACTACTGAAAAGCTCTTAGGCTACATTGTTTCAAAGAAAGGCATTGAAGTTGATCTAGCTAAAGTTAAAGCTATCATGGAAATGCAACCTCCCAAGAATATCAGTCAAATGAGAACATTACAAGGGAGAGTACAATCTATTAGATGCTTCATATCTCAGCTAGCAGACATATCACAACCTTTTACAAAGACATTACATAAAGGTGTGACCTTTGCATTGAGTGAATAATGTGATAAGAACTTTAATCATATCAAGACATATCTATCAAATCCTCCTATCTTGATGCCTCCCATTCAAGGGAAGCCTTTGATCTTATATGTCTCCACTATAGATACATCACCGGGGGCATTGCTTGCACAACATGATGAGAACAAGAAGGAAAGAGCCATATACTATATCATTAGAACATTGGTGGCATATGAAAAGAAATATTCTATGATTGAAAAAGCTTGTCTAGCTGTGATCTTTGCATCATAGAAACCGAGACATTATATGTTGGCTCATACCATGCATTTAGTAGCTAATATTGATCCACTAAAGTACCTGCTAAGCAAAGCTTCCCTCACGGGTAGATTAGCCAAATGGGTCATGCTCTTAAGTGAATTTGACATTGAATATGTTGAAAGAAAAGATATTAAATGCCAAGTTATTGCTGATCAGTTAGTAGATGCACCTTTGTTCAATGACACACCAATGCAAATGGAATTTCTAGATTCCTCTATCATGAATCTTTCTTCTAGAGAATGGCACTTGTTCTTTGAAGGCTCCTATACATAGAATGGATTTGGAGCAGGCATATTTTTTATCACTCCTCAAGGATACTCCATTCCTAAGGCATTTACAATCAAATTTCCTTGTACAAACAATATAGCTGAATATGAAGCCCTTTTGAATGGTATGAAAATAGCAATTGAGTGAAGGGTAATAGAATTACACACTCATGGAGACTCACAACTTGTAATCTATCAAGTCAATGATGTATACCAAATGAAGGATGAAAATCTCATTCCATACAAGAGAATGGTAGATGATCTAAAGAAATATTTCATATCTATCACATTTGAGCAAATACCTACAACAGATAATAAGGCTATTGATGCAATGGTAATGCTATCTACTTTATTACAGTAGCCTAAACATGAGCTATGCTATGAGTTCCTGGTGGAAGCACTACCTTATCCTACATATGACTCCCCTGATACCCATATGATCTACACTATTGTGGGTCATGATTCATCTTGATATAAAAACCTATTTTCCTATCTCAAAGACAAAATCATTCCCAATACCTTTAATTGTCATGAAAAGAGATACCTTATCTATAATGCCTACCAATATGTCATCATTGGTCACGATCTATACAAATGAGGTCTAGATGGTACACTACTTAGATGTTTAGAATAGGAAGAGTCTCAATGTGTGCTAGAGGAAGTCCATGATGGTATTTATGGGTCACACTCGAATGGTTTAACGCTAGCTCAAAAACTTATTAGGGCTAGGTACTATTGGCCTCAAATGGAGAAAGATGCAATCAAGTTTGCTAAGAACTGTCAAAAGTGCCAAATACATGGTAAATTAATTTATGCTCCAGAGAGAGATCTAATTCCCTTTACTACACAATGGCCTTTTCACCAATGGGCATTTGATCTTATAGGATCCATACATCCTCATTCTTCTAATGGACATACCCATATAATCACCACTACAAATTATTTCACAAAATGGGTAGAAGCAGTCCCTTTAACACAAGCAACTGGAAAAAAAATCTCTATGTTCATCTTGAACTATATCATATGATGGTATGGTATCCCACATTCTATATTCATAGATAATGGTAGACAATTCAAGAAAAAAGACTTAGATGATCTATGTGCCAAATTCAAGATTACACAACATTGGTCATCTATCTACTATCCTCAACGGAATGGACAAGCAGAGGCTTTGAACAAGAATCTATTGAAAATCTTGCACCGTACAGTTAATAAAATAGGAAGAGACTGGCATCTCATGATCAATCTAGCTCTCTGGGCCTATAGAACAAGTATCAGAATGCCTACTGGGGCTACACCTTTCACTTTAGTTTATGGGTCTGAAGTGGTATTGCCTATTGAGGTTGAAATCCCATCACTAAGAATCAGAATGCATGGTCTAGTAATTAATGATGAGTATAGAGTGTCTAGGTTGCAAGAACTTGAACTACTAGATGAGAATAGACAAGTAGCATATGATCATCTCAGAGTATATCAGAAGAGAATGTCTAGAGGCTACAAAAAGAAAGTCAGACACAAAGAATTTTAGATTTGCGATCTAGTCTTGAGAGAGAATCCTAAAAATCAATCACATAGAGAGCACAAGCGGAAGTTTGAACCCAATAGCTGGGTCCCTTTGTAATCACTACTAATTTTGGCTTTTGTGCCTATCAACTCTCAAAAACTGAAGGAGAACAGCTTTGAGAACCAATCAACATTCTCCATCTGAAGAAATTCTACTCCTAAGGCATTCAGTCTATGGTAGAATGTCCTAAAAAAATTATAAAAATTGGAAAAAGTCTTGAAAAAATGAACATCTTGGTGAAAACCTAGCAATGGGCACCTTGATGATTCAAAAAAAAAGTAAAAATATCAAAAGTACAAAAAAAATTCAAAAAATGAAAAATACAAAAAAATGAGAAAAAGAAAAGTGCCTTGGTGAAAACTTGGAAACAGGTACCTTGGTAGAAAAAATAGAATCTCTGCCAAGATGGTGAAAACCTGGCAAACAGGTGCCACTTGTTTCAAAATGCTCCATCTATCAGCACAATCTTGGTCTTTCCCAGCTTTCAGTCTTGCTTTAGTTTGTACATATTTCCCAGTTTGTTTCCGCACTCCTATTTTCAATAAGTCAGTCTGTACACCAATCGGTTCAAGCATCAGTATCCTATCAATGTTCCAAACTTGGGGGCAATCAAGTCATATCCTATGGCCTCTTATGTATCTTAGATGTATCATATCCAGTCAGAGTCCTTTGAAGCTTCATTTGATTCAGTCAGTCAGTCTCATCTCCAGAAAGGATTTTGCAGCTACAACAACACAATCAAACATCAAACTAAAAACAATCTATGATTTTTACATGCTTTTATCTCCTTGTATGCTTACTGATTCACATTGAGATTTTTGCATATTGTGTCCCTTCAAGCTCTTCGATGATGTCCTTTATAGGATTTAGAGAGTGATGACTGGGGGCATAATATTTTCTTTATTTTCTTCCTATATGTGAAAATATAACAACTTTGGAAATTGTAGATTGAAATGGTGTCTGTCTGTAAGAGCCTCTATCTTGAATTGGATGGCCATGAGTACCTAGACCATTGATGCTCAAAAAATTCAAGGAAGTTTGATCTCACTATTGTATTTTTGAGTGAATTCTTTCTCCTACTATGAAACATGATCTTACCTAAGGATGTGAATGATAAAGGGTCACTATGGGTAATTCACACTAGATTTAGAATGATCTCTGGACTACTTGATGTGTTTGTCATGCAAGGCATATTCAGGTCATCATGATGTTTATGTTCTAATGCTTATACAAATTTCTATATCAAAATGGACATGATATTTAGGTCATCCTGGAATTTGTGCCTTGGTGCTTATATCTAATCCGACATTCTAAAAACAAAATCAATATTCATATGTCCATGGTTGTCTTGCCAATGGGCATTGTATTGATTCTTGCGCATGCAAATCAATATTCATATATCTATAGTTTTGTAACTAGTGGATGTTGTATTGATTTATCCGATTACCTAAAAAGTTCAATGATGAGAATGAATCGACACATGATCAGTGACTAGGTCCTAGGTCCTAGGTTTGCATTTCATTTTGCACTTTGCATGATCTCACAAATTTCTTGACACTCAAATGATTGTTCAAAAAAAAAAAATGACACAAGAGCTGAATCTCACATGAAGGTTCTTCCAATGAAACAACAAGTAGAATCCTTTTTCAGGATCAAAATCAAAATATGAGATCATTCATATTATTAACTACTTGCATAATCAACCTTCAATCATCATAGAAATCTAGAACTTAACTGATTATCTCACATTAAACTATCAAAATTTCAACTTGGTCAACTATGGTCAACTATGGTCAACTCATGGTTTAACCTAGTCAATCTTGGTCTTCTAGATCTCCAAATGATGCAGAATGTGTTCTCAAACATGTACAACCACTTCTCAAATCAATTAACATGCTTCTAAACTACAACGCTGACTTTTCTTGTCAAATTTCAATTTTTATCCCGAAGGGGGCATGTTATTACACATCATTCAAAGTCTGTAATCTAAATCTATAATCAAATCTTTCCTCAGTAATCAAAACAACAACCACATCTAGTTGCTGATTCATGTAAAGTCCTTGTCACTTCGGGAAAATCTATTGCAATCTAGTATCCTAAATTTATCTTGTAAACTGTATCAGCTTTTGTAACTATTGGTTTATTAGCGTCATTTCCTTGGTTCTTTGTAACTAATGGGTTCAGGATGTGATACCAATATGATTCATACAAGGACATTCAGGTTTGGAATCGGTCACTCACTTCTTCACAATCATAAGGTTTAGAATCAGGTGTTTTGACACTTTTTTTCGTAATCACCGATTCATTGTTGATATAGCTAGCATCATCTCGATTCCTAGTCATTCTGGGCCTAGGTTGGTATCTCTTTTTCTAGTCTTTCAATCAGTTTCTATCTCAGAATCAGTTCATCTTTCAAATCTATTTCATACATATATCATACACTGACTATTCTTTGAACCACTACACTTTGCATAGTGATTCAAAGAGGAGCAAAATGTAATACCCCAAAAATGGGCTATAGGTTCATTAACCTCCTACATCTTCAAAATTTAATGAAACTGACATCAAAGTCCTAACCTAAGGCACATCTGCACATTATCAAATTTTAATTGATTTTATCCTAAATTCTGCATAGGGGAATATTCCTAGCAATATTCCCATTTATCCTAATTATCTTTAATTTAATTATTATTTGGTGATAAATCCTATTTATCCTAAAGTTTGATTAATTGAATATTCTAAATATTTAATTAATTAGATTTAATACTGCCACTTAATTATTTAATTAGATTTAATTAAATTATTCCTAAATTGTATTGTTTTTATTTTGACAATAAATCTAAAAATCTTATGACTAATTAATTAAATTCTTATTTAATTAATTGATGTCAATTGTCAATTTTTAATGATATAGTTTTTGAATAAGAGTTTGATTTAATAATTGACTAACCCATAAATCAATTGTTTTAATTCAAAAATTAGTTAAGTTGAGGATAAATCACTTTATTTATTTAATTAATTCATAATTAATTATGCACATTCAAAGAGCAGCTAAACTCAAAATCAGGAAATCAATGCAAGTTGTTAACTTTTGGAAACTCAACATTCTATTTTGAGTTCAAAGCTGATCTAAACTTCTGATTTGAGTTAAAAAGTTGTTCTTGCATGGTTTTGCATGATTTTGTGAGTTCATTATCTCTAATTTCCTGATAACTCAAAAATCAACCCGAGTTTATCAAGAGTGATTTATGGCTTTTCTCTTGCATCCTCAAAGACCTGGATTTCTATAAAATCAAGGCTCAACTCTTCATTTTTTATCAACACTCGAATTTGCACAATTTTCGCTCTTCCATAGTTCCATATCATGTTGGAAATATTCAAGACTAGCCAAGTTACTGAGAGGGGAGGGGTGAATCAGTAACTTCATAACTTTTTACAAATTGCAGATATTCCAAATAACATTTAGATCAATAAGCTAATTGCATACATGAGTAATTGAAAGAATAAAACATTCATAACACTTTGAACACAGAGATTTGGTTACCCAGAAACCTTCCAAATAGAAAGTAAAACTGGGGTGGGGATGATACCTACAAAACTTTAATACTGCAGTATAAAGTTGGCCGGTTAATGCTTACAGTGATCACTTCTAATGATTTGCCCTATTAGGAGCAATTAGGACTACTAGGTCCACCTTGTTAGAGGATTTACAAACATATAGTGAAGTATGCACTCAGTTAAGAGATTTTACAAAAGACTATTAAGTCTACCCTGTTAGAGGATTTGATGTTGATTCACTTGTTAGGATGAAACAGTATATCTCTTACTTGCAACTGAATTTGCTGATTGAGATTCCTTGATGTACTGATCACCTTCTATGATAAATATGTCTCTGCTACTCCTTATATTACTGTAGCCCTTTGTAATTCACCTATCTCTACCTTTCTTTCCTCTTCACATATGCACATATACTCTTCCACACACTTCTCTCTTTTTCACACACTCTTACACTTTGGATATGATACAAAACATTTCTTATATATCAATCCAAAATAATTACAAAGTCGGCTGCTAAAATACAAGTCAACACAAGTATTACCGAGTCGGCCCTGATGTAGTTACAAAGTTCTTGCAAACTAACTCAGTGACTTTCTAATACTCGGCATCCATTGCAATACTCAACATTGTCATGCTCTTGGTAGGAGTGGAGGCTCGGTCCATACTAACCACTCAGTCATAGTTTCAAACTCAGTATACACTAGAGACTCGGTAGATATAGTGTCACTCAGTAGAAACTAAATTCCCTATTTACTAAGCTAGCACTTGGTAAACATTGCTCATCTCATCACTCAGTAATGATAACTTGGTAAGCACTGCGAAGCTCGGTCTTCTCAGTAAGCATTGTTCTACTCAGATTGCTCGGTAAATACTATTCTACTTGGATTTCTCGGTAAACACATAGAATTTGAATAAGTGTTGTCACTAATGATAAACATACTAAATGTCAACAATCTCCCCCTTTGGCATTAGTGACAAAAACACTTATTGCCCAAAATTTATATACAATCATGCTGATACTAGTTTTTGATTTTTCAAAATTTGTCTTTGTCATTCTGCTCTATATACATTTTATGTCTCCCCAATATAGTATAAATATATACAAGTATCTTATATCTCCTATATCTCCTATTCTCATATCTCATCTCATATCTCCCCCATTCATCACATACTCTCCCCCTTTTTGACAATAATACCAAAGGTGTATATACAAACATTTTACATAGAGATGCCAAAATGTGAGAGAAAATCAAAATGTACCTTGCCAATCAGTACCATAGTTCTATCCCAATTCTCTTGCAAAATCTTGCATGTATGAAGTGCCACTTGGACTTCTGCAGAGAGTTCAATCATGTGATCTGCAATTGAAAATTGATTGTCATGGATCAATGTTTTTGAGTGAGCAATGTGCTTCTGCATTGTATCCATGATGGGAAGGATCATATTTTGAATATCTATTAATGTTGACCTGATCCTTGCATCCTCTTTTAGCAATTTTGATTGCTTACCAGATAGGAATCTGATTTGCATATGATGTGCAGAGCTTGAACTAGGTTCAAGTTGTAGCTTTTGTGCACTGACTTTCAGATCCTCATCAATTTTATTCAATTTTTCCTTAATTTCCTTAGAGAACTTGGCAACATTACATATCT
The DNA here is from genome assembly GCA_027943335.1 of Chamaecyparis obtusa. Classification (NCBI taxonomy): domain Eukaryota; kingdom Viridiplantae; phylum Streptophyta; class Pinopsida; order Cupressales; family Cupressaceae; genus Chamaecyparis; species Chamaecyparis obtusa. The sequence goes on along the minus strand of BSBK01001645.1, from coordinate 2,486,723 downwards.
TGGCAAAAAGTGATGTTACATTGGAGTAGCAGGATTCAATGTTTGACAAAACTGAAGAAAACTCAGCTTGATTTATAGCTATTTGCTGAGCAATATGCTCAAGCACTTTATTGTCAAACTTATTTTATTCTTTCTCAATTAACTTTTCTTGACCAGAAGAGTCCTCATTGAACTTAGTGATTGCCTCTACCAACTATAACAAAATCTGTTGAGAGGAATCAACTTCAACACCTATTGCTTCTGTCAAAATATTCTTGGCATCCTCAATGATCTTATATTCCTTATCTCTTTCCTCTTTTAGTTTCTTCTACTTTTCTTTCTTTTGGAGGAGTTCACCAACTAATTGCATTTGATCGGCAGAAAGATTTGCAAAATCTAATTGTGGAATTTCTATCTACTCATCCAAATCTATATCTTCTTCTATATCTTTACTCCTACTCAAAAATCTTATACTCGGTTGAACCTAAGGTTCAACTGTCATTGTACTTAATGCCTTTGTAGTAGAAATTATTGTAGATACAGTAGGACTTGTAGTGAAAAATGATAAACTTCTAATTGATGGAATGCTAATTGGAATACTTGATAAACCCAAAATTGAAGTATTTATAACTGTAGAGTCTGAAGTACTCACTGAGGTATCCAAAACTAAAGTACTTGCTGTTGAAAAACTCAAAACTGAAGAAGGTACTAAAGTTGATGTAGGAGACTGCAACTCGGTGGAAGAAGGAGGCTGAAGCTCGGTAGTTGAAGTGGTATCCACTTCTGTCATTGATACATTGAGTTGTGCTAGTGATGATTGGACATTTGATGGATCTGTAGGAGTTTTCACAATCACACTTGAGGCTATCTCTAGGCTAGATGTAGAAACTTTTGCTAGAGAGTGAGGAAGTGAGGCAATTACCTCAGTAGCTATCTAAATAGTATCATCTTCCTCATCATTCTGCTTGCCTTCCTCGATAGCTTCTTCCTCTGCATCTTCTACCTCAACATTATCTATCTGAACTGCTTCTTCTTCTTCATCACTATCATCTTCAATATCTTTTATTATCATAGTTTCAACACTTAGTTTGTGAAGATGATAGATGTTTTTCCATGTAGTAGTGGCACTCTTCACAACCAATTCTACATTTTTTATCAGAATCAGACAAGTGTTGAATCTGAGTGTCATCTTACTCTCATTTTCTTTCAATGCCTTATTGACTTCAGCATTTTTCAAATTTGGCATTAACTGTCTTAAGGTTTGAGCATATATATCCTTGACAGTTTGCTTTGCATTCTCCCATCTCATCTTGACTTTGTCCAATAGAACATCTAGAATTTGTGAAGCCATATCATCAGGTGAGTACTTCCATTGCCCCATTTTCTCAATAATAGCATCTTCAATCTCCTTCTACTCTGTCTCTGTTCTAATTTTATATTTGAGAGATCTGAAGTTTTCCATTCCAGATCCTTCTCTCAAACTCTTAATGTCTTCTTCAAATGTGGGAGGAGGCCTTTTAAATACTACATCACCACTATTTTTACTTGCCTTGCCCCTTGTTTTTCTTGTGAAGATTGCAGTAGATTGTTTAGGTGCCTTGGTGATGGTCACCTTCCCTTTCTTCTTCACAAGTACTTGTTCTTCTTCACTCTCATTCTTTTCTTCTTCTTCTTCAATATCCTCTCCTTTTCCCTTGGTTAACATTAGAAGTGTGCTAGATTGCATCTTGGCCATCCTCTTTCTGCCTTTGTTAACCACCTGTGGGGGCTTTAAGCTTAGTTCTATTCTTATCTTGGCTTCATCATATGTTCCAAAGTATGGAGCCTTTGGATCAATAGGTTGATTAATTAGGGCTTCAATTATGTTCTTTGTATCATCAATATTCACCTCATAAGGAAGAGGTTTCACCCATATAATTCTTGGCCTTACTACCTGAATGTACACTCTATCACAATCAACCATAAAAAAAATATCATCCTTATAATCTTCCACCAACTTTTGTGGAATCATGAACCTGTTGTTCATCTTCTCCTTAAAGGATTCAAAATAGCTATCCATTATGCTAACAAGATTTTCACCCATTTTTGCAATGTACTCATTTATCTGATAAAGAACAGGCACATCCTTTCTCCATACTACTGTGCCTTTAGATGGGAAAAAATTTTGAGCATAGAAAAATAAATAAACCAATAACGAGCCAAACTTACATGGATTGTTCTTTGAAGTTTGGATGCTCTCCATATTCTTGTTGAATTGCATCAACAACAAATCTGCTAGGTCAAATGACAAGTTGTTTTTCACAATTTTGTAAGCTAGGTCAACTGCTTCACACAGAACACTATTCTATCGACTAGAACTATATATCTTGTGAGCTATGACATATGTCCCAAATTTCAATTCTGCATCGGTAATGCTACTTATCCTCATTCCTCTACCATTCCACTTGGCTAGGGTTTTCTTTTCTAGCTCTACCTGACCTAGGGTTTTTGTAGATTTAGCTTTGTCAAGCATGGGAAGACTAGTGATCCGATGAATCATCTTCTTTGTTATTTCCACTGGTTGCTCAAGCCAAATTTGGCCTTCATGTACTTGGCTTAGGATATATCTAATCCATTTTATTTGGAAACTCTGAGGCAAGTGGGTGATATGTGTCAAACCCTTATCTTCCAAATGTTTATACTCCAGTTTGAGAACACCATCAACACACAGTTCATTTCGGGCAACATCTATCTCTAGGGTTCCAAGCTCTTGAATTGTACCTTTAAAATGATTGTGAATGTCGTTAACAAGAAGTACCTTGGGAGGGATCTGAGATTGAGCTCCACTTAGGTCTAGGGTTCTTGCAACCATGGGCATGAGTTTGAAATCTAGTGTTTTCCATTCGCCTTGGACCAACATTTGAGAACCTTTCTTCATTATGGTGCTGGTTGATGCCATGGTAGCTCGGTAGACAAAGAAAATTCTTCAAAAATTTCTGCTGCAAATTTTGCTTCGAATCGCTTGATCACACTTAGAAATCTCTCTACTCTTAATATGATAAAATTCATGGTGAAGAATGAACTTGATTTCATGCTTTTTGTTAAAACTTTGTCATTAATGCTTAGTACAAAAGTAGGTAAGTTCAACATTGTATAGGACAGGCTGTCATCCACTATTGCATTGATTTCTCAGTGAAGACTCTACAACTCAGTGATCATAAGAATTCATACTACTTTGACCATACTCAGTAACCACATGGAATTTGGTTACTCCCAACCTTACTCAGTGATAACTAATACCAACCTTCTTAGTGATCCTTTTGTATCTTGCATACCGATTGGATCTTTCTTCCTTTCAATTCTAGAACTATTTGGAATTTGTCTATGAAGATACAGTTCTAGTGCTTTCTTGGGGACTTAGTTGGAATTGATAGAGCCACCCTCTTCATGAGTGACTTCATTACTTGGACTAGTTTTCTTGGTAGGTTTAGGAATCCATTGTTGTCTCATCTACTTCCTGATGCTATCTCCTTTTGCTTTCTTTTCATCTGCAACTCTGCCTGTATTCATGCAATTTTTATCTATATGACCAAGTTCAATGCATGTATAACATCTTATGGTAGTATCCCTTTTTCTCAAGTGATGCCTTACACAATTCATGCCAATGTGTCCATATTCTCCATAGTAATGACACCTACACCAAGTGTTGTAATCCCAACCAAATATTGCTTTCACAATTTGTTCTGCAAGATTGGATGCTTTAGATCTGCATTCAGATGCTTTGTGAACTTGTTTGTTACATTTGTGACATTTGCGTTCAAATCTTGGTTTCTCCTTGCATTCATTTGCTTTATAACCATGCTGATTGCAATTGTAGCATTTTCCATTGAATTTTTCTTTTCCATTGCTCCAACATTTGTTTGAAGTATGACCTAATTTTCCACAGTGATTACAAGTAGGTTTCTGATTCTTTTGAGTACCTTGATTAGAGGATTTTCCTTCCTCTTTGTATCCAAGTCCTGCTTTTCCTTTTTGCTTATGTAGCTAATTCATATCTTCTTGAGATTTCATCATTCTCTCATTGATTTGCCTTTCAGTGTTTAAGTCATTCACTAATCTTAAATTGATTTGCTTTGCAGATCTCAGCTCCTTTGTTATCCTTTCATTTTCTGATCTCAAAGTCAAAATTTCTTCATTTGCATTGGAGACTTGATCAATAAGGTTTTCTAGCTGAAGAGTTTGATTTTGGATTTCATTATTCTTTCCATCTATTTCATCTTTCATCTTGTTTCTTTGTTCCAAGATTTCACAGAATCTTGTTGACTGAATTTCCTATTCTCTTTTCAATTTTCTTACTTCTTCTTACTAAGATCCATTCTTTTCTAGGAGTTCTTTGATTGCATTGTTTTCTTCATCTGAGCTACTTGAAGGGAAAAAATCTTCAATCTTTTCTTCAACATACTGGTGGTCATTCATCTGATTTGCAAGTTCCTTCCTTCTTTTTAGGGATTGGGAAAGATGCTCTTTTGCTTCCTTGAGTTGAGCTATGGCCATTTCCAGATCTATCTTTTCATTTTCAATTACTTTGTTAAGTCTAAATATCTCCATTGTCCTAGATCTTTACTCAAGCTATCAAAATTTATCCTGAGAACCAAAAAGCTCTAATACCAATTGTTGGAAATATTCAAGACTAGCCAAGTTACTAAGAGGGGAGGGGTGAATCAGTAACTTCAAAACTTTTTACAAATTGTAGATCTTAACAATATTCCAAATAACATTTAGATCAATAAGCTAACTACATACATGAGTAATTTAAAGAATACAACATTCATAACACTTTGAACATAGAGATTTGGTTACCCAAAAACCTTCCAAATAGAAAGTAAAATTGGGGTGGGGATGATACCCACAAAACTTCAATACTGTAGTATAAAGTTGGCCAGTTAAGGCTTACAATGATCACTTTTGATGATCTACCCTGTTAGGAGCAATTAGGACTACTAGGTCCACCTTGTTAGAGGATTTACAAACATATAGTGAAGTATGCACTCGATTAAGAGATTTTACAAAAGATTGTTAAGTCTACCCTATTAGAGGATTTGATGCTGATTCACCTGTTAGGATGAAACAATATATCTCTTACTTGCAACTGAATTTGCTGATTGAGATTCCTTGATGTACTAATCACCTTCTGTGATAAATATGTCTTTGTTGCTCCTTATACTATTGTATCCCTTTGTAATTCACCTATCTCTACCTTTCTTGCATCTTCACATATGCACATATACTCTTCCACACACTTCTCTCTTTTTCACACACTCTTACACTTTGGATATGATACAAAACATTTCTTATATATCAATCCAAAATAATTACAAAGTTGGCTGCTAAAATACAAGTTAACACAAGTATTACTGAGTCAGCCCTTATGTAGTTACAAAGTTCCTGCAAACTAACTCAGTGACTTTCTGATACTCGGCATCCACTACAATACTCAACATCATCATGCTCTCGGTAGGAGTGGAGGCTCAATCCATACTAACCACTCGATCATAGTTTCAAACTTGGTATACATTGGAGACTCAGTAGATACAGTGTCACTCAGTAGAAACTAAATTCCCTGTTTACTAAGCTGGCACTCAGTAAACACTGCTCATCTCATCACTTGGTAATGAGAACTCAGTAAGCACTGCGAAGCTCAATCTACTCAGTAAGCACTGTTCTGCTCGGATTGCTCGGTAAACACACAAAATTTGAATAAGTGTTGTCACTAATGACAAACATACTAAATGCCAACATATAATAGATTTCATACTCATTCATAGCATTTTTAGATCAAATCTACATTCCATTTCATTCATTCTAGATTAATTTCATATAGTTTTCCGTATTATTGCACAGAAAATCCAAAAATATAGCTTAATCCACATTCATAATCTTTCATATTTTGCATTCAAATCCTTCGTTTAGGTGTTGCATTGTCATTGGTCTCAGTTTGATCTAAGAGTATCATACTCACACCTACTAGAAGGCAGTAAATCACCTAGTTAGTTTAGTTTCCATTTCATTGCATGATTTTGGTTTTTGTTAACTTCTAATGTTTTAGTGATATCAGATTTTCACAATCCATATTAACAATTCATGAGCATTTCTGGATTTGATTGTGTTAATTTTTGGCAAAAATTAACACAATCAAATCCAGAAATGCTCATGAATTTCTAATGTTTTACTGAAGTTTTGTGCCTACAGCTAGGTACAAAATTCACACACACAGAATTTAGATAAAATTGATTAGGATTTTGATAGTTTAATATGCAGATGTGCCGTAGGTTAGGAATTTTATGTCGATTTCAGTCTATCTATTGATGTAGGAGGTCAGTGGTCCTATAGCCCATTTTTTGGGTATTAAATTTTGCCCCTCTTTGAATTATTGTGTGAAGCGCAGTGGTTCAAAGATTAATCTATTTTTGATGATGATGTAGACTTAGTTATGTGGCGAAGAAACTGATCCTAAAAGATTAACTGATTCTGAGATAGAAATTGATTGAAAGATTTAAAGATTTGGTGATTTAGGTCTTGATTGACCAAAGAATCAAGATGATGTTAACTATATCAACAATGAAATGGTGATTATGAAGAAGTGTCAAAAACACCTGATTCTAAACCTTATGATTACAAAGAAGTGACTATCCTAACTCTAGACCTGATTGTCCAAAGGAATCGAAAGGATGCCAAATCTGAACCCTTCACTTACGAAGAACCAAGGAAATAACACTAATAAATTGATGGTTACAAAGAGCTGACATAATTTACAAGTTGTGAGAGAACACTAGATTGATGTGGATTTTGATGAATCTGATATGCCCAAAGTGATGTGCCCCAAGCGATGAGGTCTTTTTGATGAATCAACAACTAGATGTGGTTGTTGTCTTGATTACTAAAAGAAATTTGATTGACAGATTTAAGTAATGATGTGTAATACCATGCCCCCATCATGATGAAAATTGAAATTTGGCAAAAAATCTAGCATGAAGTGGTTTAGAGGTGATGTCATCAATTTTTGAAGTGGTTATGCACATCTGGGGATGTGTTCTACATCGTTTAGAGGTCTTGTTGACCAAGTTTGACTAGGTCTGACCATGAGTTGACCATGGTTCACCAAGTTGAAATTTTGGTAGTTTGATGTTTAGATAATCAATTAAGTTGAATATTGGATTTCCTTGATGTTTTGAAGGTCAATTATGTAAGCAATCGACCATTCTGGGTCCAAAAATTTTAAATCATGATTTTAACAAAGTAAACAATCTTAGATTTTGATTTTGATCCTAAAAATGGGTTAAGAATGTTGAAATTAGCCAATGGTGCAATTTTCACGCAAAACAAAGCACTTTGAAAAATTAGGTCAAAACCTATATAAGGCCTAAAAGGGTCATTTTCAAATCATTTTCACCATTGACTTTTACAAACTTTGTGGAGCCCTCTGAGAAAAAAATGAAGTTTTCTATCTCCTCACATTGATTTGAGTGCAACCGTCTATTCCAGAGACCACCACAGTATGGGAATCTAGTAAGTGGACCTTTGTGCCTCTCTATGAATTCAAATTTACATCTTTTTATGCTTTTTAGGATCTTTTAGATGTTTTTTTTGAAATATATAATTTTTGCATCACATGAACTCGTACGATAGTCTTTTTGGACTCGTACGAGTTTTGAAGTCAACTTTTAGTGTTGTATGGGACATATGTGTAACTCATATGAGAGGGGCCCATTTTTTGTACATTTCATCAAGTCCCTTATGTGTCATGCTTGAACATGCGCAATGTCATATGACCATTAAGTGTCATATGGAACCTATTATATTATCCTATGACATTTGGTACCAGTTTGAATTGTTGTATGGAAAACAATGACCATTTTTGAGGTCCTTAGGTCAATTTTTCAAAATTTTTGATTTCATGACTATTTTCCTTGGTCTTTTATGTACCTTATAAAGTATTCAATTTCTCATTTTCCATCCTGATAGCCTAATTTTTGACCAAGTTTCTGATAGGTTGTCATTTTTTTTGTGCTATGTAGGTTCATTACCTAGATATACATGTCCGTATTTCACACCCTGCCACATAGAGGCTATGTTTGTCACTACCTAACCCTATGAGAGTACACCTTGTAGCATGTGGGTTTGAGTTTCTGATTCGATTACCTGATACTCGAGTTAACCATGGCTTTAGTACTACATTGATTGATTAATTTCATTTAGAGACCCAAACATTTCACTTGCCTACTGGGGAGATCATTGTTACCCCTAAGGATGTGTATAGGATTTTACAGATTCCCTTTCACAGCCCATGTCCAGATTACATTAGTGTGGGAAACACAAGATTGTAGGCATTTTAGACATTATTTGGCACTCATGAGTAGATAGCACAACAAATCTCTTGGGAGATACTGGTTTAGAGATATGGACACACTCACTGGCTAGACTGTATTATTGCAGGGATGATCGCAGGGATCATCATGTTCGACTGTCAGCAGAATGGTCTTCTAATGGGTTGGGCCCTAATGGTTGCACATCTGATGGTGATTCCTTCTGAGCTTGGGTGGGGCCAGTGCCTCCTGGCACATATGTTCTTTGAGATGCATGAGATCATCTACTACAAGGTGAAGACATTTTCATCTAGTGCTCTGGTTTTACAGATTTGGGCTTGGGAGCACATCCAGATATGCTAGATAATTTTTACAAATGAGAGATAGCCACAAGAGCCATTAATCTATAGATATTCTAGACACATCACATAGGTCCAGATGGGTCACATCGAATACTGGCGATGTGTGTTGGATGACATGACCTTTGTCATCTGGAGGCCCTATTTGTAGATTGAGGTGTCGCCAACTGCTCGTGTCTAGTTTGGTTACTTTTTTTAGAGTCAGATCTTGATAGGATGATCCACCATAGTTTTGGAGAGATTCATCATTACACGTGTCTGGAGGAAGTATGACATCATTCATGATGCACCCCAGGATTTTGTTGCTTACGCACGATTGGTGCGACAGATCAGACTAGGATGGTCAGCTAGGTTCTCTTATGCAGATTTCATTCTTGAGTATAGGGGGCTTGTTAGCCATGATTGGGATTATAGGCCACAAGTGGCTGATGTTGGAGTCATAGATGCCTTCATTGCATATTTAGCTAAGCATCCAATGAGGCATTTCTCTGATGCTACAAAGCTCATTCCTACTATGGAGGATGTGGAGGATGTCATAGGTGCCCCTATGGGCAGAGGCTAGAGATGAAGAGAGGTGTAGATACTCGTGGTGAATCCAAAACCACCTTGGCATAGACCAGTGATGACCCCATCGAGGCCATCAGGACAAATGAGACCTCCTAGACCTCAGAGTGTTCTAGCAGGCAGGCCTACAATTTTGCATCATAGATATACCAGAGGTGAGAGTGGCACATTGGGTGGGATTGGTATTGCAAGTGAGGTTCTAGGAGCTTAGCAGGATGCTCCAATGGAGGAGGCACAAGATGCCCGTAATTTTGACTTGGGTGCAGAGGTTCATCACTGCAAGGCATAGACTGAGGTGAGCATAGATCATCCTATGGAGGAGGTAGAGACAGTAGCGGTAGAGGCACATCCTGGCTTGAGATAGACTTCTCAGGATGCTATGACAAAACTATCAAGGTAGTTATGGGATCAGAGGATTCATAGCATGACTTTGGAGGTCCATCTCCAAGATCATGAGAGACAGCTGTGGGAGTGAGAGGCTGATGTTAGACACTTACAGGATGAGGTGATTCACCAGATGGGTCATGTAGCTTATTATGTTTCAGCATAATATTATGTTGTTCCACCTAGGTAGAGGATGACTTCCTACTCCTAGTATATGATAGACTCTAAGGGAGCTAGGGCCCCTTATGCTGATCCACCACTAGATCCACCTACTAGAGGAGGAGTTGCACTAGATGCTAAGGACCAGATAGACAGGTGATTTGTTATAGTTCTCTATTTTTATATTTTTGATTATACCTCATAGCTCATTATAGCTCATTCTTTTGTATACAATGCCATTAGTGCACCCCATTGTACTCTTTCAATATTCTGATATATATATAAGATCAATTTTTGGTTGTGACTTCATATGCACTTGTCATTTTCATTTTATGATGTAATATCATGTGATGCAAAGGTATTAAATGTTTCTCTTATTATGAAATGTATGGATTATGCAATGAATTATTTTCTTTCAAATGTATGAATATGAAATGCAATGATAGATAGTAGATGAATGAATGCACATGCATGTAATGGATTCATGAAATGATAAATGAAATGCAATGTAAATGTAGTGATACACATGATATGTTTTTGTAGGTTCATGAAGAAGACAAGTGCTCAGTCATTGTCAAAGCAAATGTATAACCCAGAATGGTGACTTCTTGCTGATTAGTTAAGGGGACCTTCATACGATGTTCAGTCCTTGCATTGTGTTTTAGTGCTAATTTGGAGAATTCAAGCATTGATTGATACTCAAGTCATGATAAATGTAACTATGCAAAATGAAAAATGGAAAATCAAATGCAGGACCTAGGACTTAGTCACTGATCATATGTCAGTCTTTTATCATCAATGAATTTTTTTAGGTAACACAAAATAATTGATACAATGTTCACTAGTTAGGCAACGATGAAAATATGAATATTGATTTTTATTTTGATATGTCAGATTTATATATAAGCATCAAGGAACAAAAGCTGGGATGACCTGAATATCACATCCATTTCGATATAGAAATTTGTATAAGCATCAAAATATAAATTTTGTGATGACCTGAATACACCTTGTAGACAAACACACCAAGTAGTTGTAGAAATCATTCTGTCTCCAATGTGAATTACCCGTAGTGACCCTTTATCATTCACATCCTTGGGTAGTAGCCTGTTTCACAATAGGATTAAGAAATCATTCAAAAAGATAATAGTTAGATCAAACTTCCTTAAAGCATCCAGGTATCAATGGTCAAGGTACACATGGCCATCCAATACATGATGGAGGCACTTATAGTGGACACCAATTCAATCCAAAATTTCCAAAGTTGTTATGTTTTCACATACAAGTAGAAGAAAAAATAAAAGATTATGCCCCCAGTCATCACTCTCTAAATCCTATGAAGGACATCATCGAAGAGCTTGAGAGGACAGAATATGCAAAAATCTCAATGTGAATCAGTTAGCATACAAGAATATTTAAGCATGTTGTAGAGATTTTTTTTGGTTTGTTTTTGTTGTTTGTTTGTGTTGTTGTAAGGTGAAAAATCCTTTCCTAGTGAGGAGACAAATAGACTGACTTAGACATATCTTTGGAAGGACCTTGACTAGATATGAATTGTATGAAGATACTTAGGACCTTAGGAATAAGGCACCGATTGCCCACAGTTTGCAACTTTGATAGGATACTAATGCTTTTTTTGGATGGTGCACAGACCAAATTTATTGAAAATAGGATGCGAAAGCAAACTAAGAGATATATACAAACTAAAGCAGTATTGAAAGTTGGGAAATACCAAGATTGCACTAATAGATGGAGTGTATTGAGACAAGTGGCATCCATTTGCTAGGTTTTCACCATTTTTGCAGAGATTTTAGTTTTTCTAACAAGGCACCTATTTACCAAGTTTTCACCAAGGCACTTTTTCTTTTTCTTCTTTTTTTTGTATTTTTCCTCTTTTAATTTTTTTGTACTTTTATATTTTTCTAATTTTTATGATTTTTTTAGGACATTTAACCATAGATTGAATGCCTTAGGCATATAATTTCTTTAGATGGAGAATGTTGATTGGTTCTTAGAGCTATTCTCCTTTAGTCATTGAGAGTTGATAGGCTCTAGAGCCAAAAGCAGTAGTGACAATAAAGGGACCCAGCCAGTTGGGTTCAAACTTGCCCTTGCATTCTCGATGGGATTGATTTTTAGTATTTTCTCTCAAGAATAGATTGCCAACCTAAAATTCTCTATGTCTGAATTTCTTATTGTAGCTTATAGACATTCTTTTCTGATATAATCTAAGATGATCATACATAGATTGTCTGTGCTCATCTAGTAGTTCAAGTTCTTGTAACCTAAACACATTGTAATCATCATCGATTATTAGACCATTCATTCTAATTCATAGTGATGGGATTTCAACCTCAATAGGTAGCATCGCTTTAGCCCCATATACCAAAGAGAAAGGAGTAGATCCAATGGGTGTTTTGATACTTGTTCTATATGCCCAAAGAGATAGATTTATCATAAGGTGCCAGTCTCTTCTTGTCTTGTTGACTGTATGATGCAGGATTTTCAATAAGTTTTTGTTGGATGCCTCAACTTGTCCATTCCCTTGAGGATAGTAAATGGATGACCAATATTGAGTGATCTTTAATTTAGAGCATAAGGAGTCTAGGTCCTTATTCTTGAATTGGCCTCCATTGTCTGTGATGATGGAGTGTGGAATACCATACTGAAAAATGATGTAATTCAGGATGAACATTGAGATTCGTTTGTTGGTTGCTTGTGTCAAAGGCACTGCCTCTACCAATTTTGAAAAGTAATCTATTGCAGTGATGATATGGGTGTGACCATTTGATGAATGTGGATAAATAGCTCCTATGAGATCAAATGGCCACTGTTGAAAAGGCCATTATGTTGTAAAGGGAATCAAATCTCTCCTTGGTGCATGAATCAAGTTTCCATGGACTTGACATTTCTAACAATTCTTAGCATATGTAATGACCTCTTTTTCCATGTCTAGCCAATAGTACCCAACCCTAATGAGTTTTCAAGCTAGTATCAAACCATTGGAATGTGATCCACAAATACCTTCATGGACTTCCTCTAATGTGTGTTGAGACTCTTCATGTTCTAAACACCTAAGAAATGTACCATAGAGACTCCGTTTGTATAGATCATTACCAATGATGACATACTGTGACACATTTTAGATAAGGTAACATTTTTCATGATGATTAAAGGAATCAGGAATGATTTGGTCTTGAAGGTAGGAATATAGGTGTTGGTAGTGAGAAAAATCATGACCTACAATGGTGCAGATCATGCGGGGTTCTAGGCAATCATAGGCAAGGAATGACAGTGCTTCCACCAAGAACTCATAGTGTATCTCATGTTCTAGCTGCTATAGTAAAGATGATAGCATTTCCATAGCATCAATAGCCTTGTTCTCCATTCTAGGAATCTATTCAAATATTATAGATATGAAGTATTTCTTTAAGTCATCTACCATGTGTTTGTATGGAACAAGTTTCTCATCTTTTGTTTGATACACATCATTGACTTGCTGTATGACCAGTTATGAGTCTCCATGAATGTGTAATTCTATTACTCTCCATGCTAGTGCCATCTTCATACCATTTAGTAAAGCTTCATACTCAACTATGTTGTTAGTACAAGGGAATTTGATTCTGAATGCTTTTGGACTGGAGTAACCTTGAGGTGTTATGAATAATATGCCTGCTCCATATCCATTTTATGTATATGATCCATCAAAGAATAGTTGCCATGTTCTAGAAGATAGGTTCATAATAGAGTAATCAAGAAATTCCATTTGCATTGGTTGACCATCAAACATTAGTGCTTCAGCTAACTGATCTACAATGACTTGTTCTTTGATAGATTTTCTCTCAACATAATCTATGTGAAATTTTCTCAATAGCATGACCCATTTTGCTAGCCTACCTGTGAGGGAAGCTTTGCTCAATAAATATTTTAGTGGATCAATATTTTCTATTAATTGTGTAGTATGAGCTAACATGTAGTGTCTTAGCTTCTATGATGCAAAGATGATAGCTAGATACACTTTTTTTATCATGGAGTAGTTCTTCTTGTAAGCTACCAGTTTTTTGTTGATGTAGTAGATAGCTCTCTCCTTGTTTTCATCATGTTGTGCTAGTAATGCCCCCAGTAATGTATCTATGGCAGAGACATATAATATCAATGGCTTCCCTTGGATAGGAGGCATCAAAATAGGAGGATTTGCCAAATATTTCTTGATATGATTGAAGTTCTTTTCACATTCCTCGCTCCATGAAAAGGTCACACCTTTATGTAATATATTTGTGAAAGGTTGTGATATGTCTACTAGCTGAGATATGAAGTGTTTGATTGATTGTACCCTTCCTTGTAAGGTCCTCATTTGACTGATGTTTTTAGGAGGTTGCATCTCCATGATTGCTTTGACTTTTTTTGGATCTACTTCAATTCCTTTCTTTGAAAGAATGTATCCTAAAAGTTTTCCTGAAGTGACACCAAAGGCACATTTCTTAGGGTTAAATTTGGGACTAAACTTTTCCATCTCATCTATTATTTTTCTTAAGTTTGATAGATGTTCAGATCTCATCATTGATCTAGCTAAGGTGTCATCAACATAGTCCTCCATATTTTGATGCATCATATCATGGAAGATAGCTATCATAGCTCATTGATATGTAGCACCAACATTCTTAAGACCAAATGGCATGATGTTCTAGTAGAAAGTACCCCATGCACAAGTAAAAGCTATTTTCTCTTGATCTTCTGGAGCAATCTTGATTTGGTTGTATCTAGAGAAACCATCCATTAAAGAGTACATTTCAAAGCCCATAGTCATGTACACTATCATATCAATGTTTGGTAGTGGAAAGTCATCCTTAGGGAATGATTTTTTTACATCTCTGAAGTCTATGCATACTGTGATAGATTTATCTAGTTTTGAAATTGGAACTATGTTTGAGATCTACTATACATAATCTAGGACTCAGATAGATCCAGCTTTTAGTAACTTTTCTAGCTCAATTTTGACTAGGAGTGCAACATGTGGATGCATTTTTCGCAACATTTGTTTAATAGGTTTGACTCCTAGAGCTATAGGAAGATGATGCATGATGAGATCAAGATTCAAATCTGTCATATCTAAATATTTCCATGAAAAGTTGATTTTCTTCTCTGTTAAGAATTTTGTAAATGCTTTCTTTTCTTCATCTAAAAAAGATTGAGCTACATGAATCAATTGTGGTTCTTCTTCTATACCTCAATTGATAGACTGGGTTGGCTCTATCAATACTAGAGATCTATCCTATAAATGACTTAGAAGGACATCAACTATCTCATCCTTAGGTGCCTTAGAGAGGTTTTCACCTTCAGATACGTCTTTTGTTTTTACTATTTTAGGTTCCGAGACCGCCACATAGTGGTTTTCACCCTTATAATTCCTTTTATTTTTATTTTTGTTCTTTTGACTGAGATATTTGATATCTAACTCTATCATGCTGATGCTAGGTTGGTTGATGGAAGTCATCATGGGTTCTGCTGCATTTAGGTAGCATGTGAGAGCATAGTCTGATTGGACAGTATGTATGTCTTGGTTAGGATGCTTGGATGTTTGGTCAATAAGACTAGGATATTGGATAGTAAGCTCTAGAAAGGATTGGCTGATCATGTTTACACATATGGTATTTTCATCATTAGTTATGATCTGACTTGTGAATTCAAAGGTGATATTACTACTCAAGATATTCAGCTCATTAGTCATCCCAACATCATTATTGGACCCATCATTAGTGATAAGTGAATCAGACCCACAAGGTTCATCATTTCATTCTAGACTCACATTGAGCATAGGTGTGTATCAGTGAATGATATCTATATGTTTTTCTATGATAAGCTCATCTTCTTCCAGAACAATTCCCCATTCACAGTCATTTGATTCTTCATCTGGATCTTTGGGAAAATCAAGAATATGTGTGCAATCATGAGGGATTCCCCAAGTAGGGTTTCCTTTAGAATCTGAGTGGAATTCATATTCATGGGAGTCTATCTTAGAATCATTCTTGTATCCCAAATGTTTAGCTATTGTGATTGGTTCACTTTCTTCATCTTGTTTATTTTTATTAGCCGGTTCTTGTGGGATGATTGTCTCTTGTTCAATAGTAGGATCTTGTGTATCTACTATGTTGATTCTTTTAGGTTCATTTTCCTCCTTGAGAATGTCTAAGATGTTTCAAGGAATGTGTTCATAGGGGAAAACATCTATAGCATTAGAGTCATCACTATCTTCTTAGTGTGTTTCCTCTTCTTGAGTTTTATCGAGTCCTAGTTCTATCTGTTCTATCACATGAGAAGAGTTTCTACTGAGATGGAAATGTTTCTTTTGATAACCTAGACATGTATTATCTTTGTTTGTCTAGCCACAATGTGCAATGGGTGATATTAGACCTTTACTTTGTGTTCCCAGAGATTCTTTTCCAGTATATCCCATTTTAGTCATTAGTTTGTGTCCTGGTCCATATGATTTTGAAGGAACTTTTGGTGTTTTAGAGTCACATTTTTGAATTGTTTTGGATTGAGACTCATCCTTGTATAACCAGGTAAGCACAACTTCCTCTTCATCAGATTCTTTTTTTTGACACTTTTTCTATGATAAAGCTTCCATTAAAGATAACCTGAGGTTCTTTAGTTGATAGTCTTGCTTTCTCAAAAGGTTGTCCATATGATCTTGGTGAAAGCGAGAGAGATGTGAGAGATAGGATTGGTTCCATTGTATATTCTCCCATGCTGGTATTTTTTATCTTGACTCCTTTTGATAGGTCTTCCATTTTAGATGTAGATGCTATGTCTATTTGTTTGGTAGAACACTCTTTGTTATGTGGAACCAATTTATCTGCACTTTCTTTTAAGGCATTGCAAGATGCTAATGTATCTACAGGTATAGTGACCTCTGCTCCATCATAGGAAAATTTTAGACATTGATGGTACATTGATGGAATAGCTTGCATTTCATGTATCCAAGGCCTTCCTAGAAGAATATTATAGGCTAGTGGAAGATCTAATACTTGACAAGTGATATCTTTGATGAAAGGTCCAGTTTTGATAGGTAGCACAATGAATCCTTTGGAATTTCTTTCTTGTTCTTCATATGATTTTATGGTTATCTTCTTTTTAGGATCAATAGCACCATCTAAAAGTCCTAGTTGTATAACTAATTTTTAGGAACAAATATTTAGACCAGCACCTCCATCTATTAACACACATTTGACACAATAGTTTTGGATCAAGGCTTCAAGGGCTGGTTATGCGGGTGACTCAACAAGTTGTCATCTTCTTTTGAAAATGATATGTATTGAGGGGACATCAAATGACCCACCATTTTTTGGAATCTATCAAGATCAAGATCTTTAGGAACATTAGAGCCAATCAGAGCTTTATCCAAGATTTCACGATGAGTAGGAGATATGCGAAGCAGCTTGAATATAGAGATTCTAGCATTAGTGTGTTGCAATTGTTGGATGATGTTGTATGATATCTCTTTGGAATCTTTGGAATTGGAAGATTTGGATGTAGTCCTTTATTTAGATGCTAATGTAAGATTGAATGGAACCTTCTAGGCATTTAATGAACCCAAGTTTTGTCCTTGGAGGGTTGCCTAAGTTTGAGATCAAGTAACTACATTAGTAGTTTGGTTATCTCTATCCTTTTTGACAATAGTGATGAAATTATAGTGTTCAAATAGGCATGGTTATACCATGTTGATGACCTCATTGTTACCAGAGTAAGTGTAATTAACTTTGGTACCCACATTAGGTTTAGAAGATGAATCTCCTTGATTATGTTTCAGAAAAGGTTTTGTGAATGTTGTATGATCGTTGTTGGATTTATGGTTATCAATTACAATTTCTCCAACATCAATTTTATCTTGAATGAGATGTTTCAGATGCATGTAGTTATTGGTTTTATGAAACTTGTTTCGATGGAAGTCATAGAAATTAGTCTCTTTCCACCACTTAGGTTTGACTTCGGGGTCATATGGTTTGATTTCAGGCAATGTGATGATGTTATTTGCCAATAGAGTTTTCATGGCAGATTCCAAGGACTCACCCAGAGGAGTGAACTTGCACTTTGGTTTTGTAACCCAAGGTTTATAGTCAGTTGAATTCTTAGCTGATTTAGTTTCTTTCATCTCGGAAGCTTTTACAGCTTGGGTGCCAATGGTGAGATTGAATGTTGGTTCTTTAGATGGAGCACTGATGTGATCGACAACACCATTCGTGACAATGTTTTTGTTCTTGTTCCAAATTTTGTTTTTAACTTTGTTGTTGGAACTAGAACCTGAATCATACTTGTTTTCTTTGTGAAGTGATATGTCTCCCTTATGAACAAGCACATTTTTTATTTTTATTGCATTTTATACCATTTTATCAAAGGATGTATCATTTTGCATTTGCAAATGATAATTGAGTTCCAGAATTAGATTGTTGATGAAGATTTTGAGTTTTTCATTTTTTGGGATAGGTCGGGCATAGATTGAAACTTTCTTCCTCCATCATTTGAGGAAAGTCAGGAAGGGTTCTCTTGAGTTTTGCTTCAAATTACATATGTCAATCATGGTGACCAAATGTTGGATTTTGTAGGAGTATTTTTGATAAAATAGTTTGATTAGCCCCTCAAAGGTTTTGATAGTTGGAGGCATTTTAGAGAGCCGGTTGATGGCTACCCCTCCTAGAGATCGAGGGAAGAGATGCATTAAGTATGTAAGTTCATGCATAAACTCAATGTATAGAGTACACAATTCTTTGACATGATCTTAAGGATCAAAATTTCCATCATATTTATCATATTTAGGGAGCTCCACTCTTTTTGGGAAGAGTGACATGTACAAATTACAATCAAATGGAAATGGACACAAAGCTTCCATAGAGAATTCTTTGGGTTCTTTCTCCTTTTCCATCTTGTTAAGTTTGATTTGCATGGCATGCATTTGTTTCATCATAGCTGTTATGGGAGTTTCTGCCTCTTGTGTGATGATGTTTTCAACATTGAAGTTGGGAGGAAGTTAGGCTCCTTGTCTTTCTAACTTGAGGAAGTATGTCTCTTTGTCTTCTTGTAAGAAGTGTCTCATCGGTCTTCTAAAGAGATCATCTTCACAGAATCATTCGATTTCAGATGGTGTAGGTTCTAGATCTACACCATGATTGGATTGGTGACCTTGGGAGCCTTGGTTTTCTCCTCCTTGAGACATATTGGCATTTTGATTTTCCTCTAGAACTGAAGGAGGATTATAGAAACCTTGTCTCACATGCAGATTTCCTAGGGCATCTTCTTTGTAATGAGTGGTATCGTATGGTTGATGAATTGTCTGAACAATCAGAGAAGATGATGCTGACATTTTAGGTTCTTCTCTTGGTTTTCTATGTGAGGAAGCTCTAGTTTCTACCATTAACTTTGGGTGAATTGGAAGAGAAAGATAAGATGACTAATAGATGATTTGATTTGGGAAAAATTGAATGACACAACCTTGTCAAGATTGAATAAAAAGATTGGTTGGACGTAAGTGTAGAATACTGTGCACTAGGTGCATGGGTAGATTCCCAAAAGATGATGAACACAAGCTCACAACACTTAGCCATTTTGAGGATAAATTTCAATATTGTTTTGACACAAGATGAAATAGGTTTTAGATCAAGAATCATATGACAAGATCAAGCTAAAAAGATCACTTTGGGAAAATGAGTTGGATTCTCTATTGGCTCTGTTCTGTTCCTAACACAGGGAATTTTCTGACATAATCTAACTAATGATTGCAAATGATTGAATTTCTGATAAAAATAAGGATTTTTTGACAATTTTGGGTCAACTCTCATATGACTTTATCCAGGCTCATATGACATAGAAACAGGTTTGGCATGATAATTGTAGAAGCTCATATGACAAATGACTAGGGTTTTCTGTTTGCTTGAGATTTTGACAATACTCATACGACAATGTAGGGTTCCTTGTACAAGGGGTTATAATATGATAATTGATTTTTAGGGCAAGACTCGTATGACAATTGATTTTCTAGAATGACAATCTACACCAAAAAAAGATTTTTGTTCAAATTTTGTAAGTTTTTCAGCTGTTGGATGTTTTTGGTATCAAGTTGTTCACAAATTTTTGTATCCAAGTTTTTGAAGATCTATGTATTAGATTTGTCTCAGGTTGTTTAACATAGCAATAGGCTCACAATCACAGAAAAAAGAGTGAACTGACTTGATGAAGCAATAGCTAAGACAAGAGATGTATTACTTGCTCATTTACTTAGGAACACACTCATGGAATCCTTAGAATATGCAGGTCCAACAACATGTAATGGATGTTGAAGCCCATATTAGCCAAGTTCAAACATCAAAGAGGGCTCGATATGACGAGTTTCTTGGGGTGATTACTATTCACCTCACACAAGCACTACAAATCCTTCGGGGGTGGACCGGTGGAAAAATAGCTTAGTCTTTTAATCAAGGCATCCATTCACAACTATCTCCCATAGTCCCACAAGTAGGATTGAGGTTGTTAACCCTATGAGCACTCTAACAAGTGTAGTCTCATGAGAAAGATTTAAGTGGCTCCACTCTACACAATATCAAATCTTGTTCATCGCACAAGTCCAAGGAACAAACACAACTATGTATTTTGAGGCTTTAACCTCAAGGAAGTGTCAAATTTTATAGTGGGGCGGAAGAGTCAGCGTAAGACTAGTCCGCACTTGGGTCATTCCTGAGAGCTTTTTACCTCTCCAGCAGGCCCTCTAAAGGATTAAAGTAAATGTGAGGTTGGGGACCACAAGATCTAGGTTTTTGATTCTCTAAAAGAGAAGAGAATAATCCCATAATCTTGTCCTTTTCCCTATCCAAAATAGATCAAGAAGATAAATCTAGAGACAGTACGCAAACTGACACCAAGGAAGACACCTTCTAGGTTTTTGGTTCTCCTAAGAAGGAGAAGAGCATAATCCCCTCAGTATTTTCCTCAATGGAAATAGACGCACGTACCTATTTAGCTAAGTGCCTATGAAAATGAAATGAAATTTAATTAGACACAATATTTTCTTGAATGAATGTAGGCAACTTGCAAAACCACTCATCATAAATCTTGTTGATTGAGCATCTTTGACCAGTGATTTTCTGAAAGGGTTATCTAAAAAGAATGGGCTTAGAGGTCTAGATAAGAAGAGGTTAAAGAATGGGGTTTTTAAGCCCAGTCTTTGTCTCTCGTCCTGCACAAATGTGTTAGGCTATCAAAAATAGTTAGAAACCAACAAGTATCAATAGTTAGGGTTAGTTGTCAGTCAAAATCTAAAATCCAAATCTGAAAGACTACTCAAAATTATGATACAAAAATTTTCTATACTAGCATCAAAACTCATATGAAAATCTACTATTTCCCATACGACAATGTAGAGTGATATGACAGTGGGTTCTTGCACACATGACACTTTAGATCTCATACGACAATGCCCATACAACTAGCACAACACTTTAGATTGTCATCTGTCATATGACAGATAGGGTATCCTGACATGATAATCTATAGACTATCGTACGAAATTGTATGGAACATAAAAATAAAAATCCAAGCTTTGAGATAAAATGTCAGAAAAATTGTAAAGTTAGAATGGAAATCCATTGCAGGGCCCCATGGTGGGTGCCAAAAATGTGTGTGTGAAAATTGTACCTAGCTGGAGATGCAACACTTCAATAAAACATTAGAGGTTAGCAAATCAAGAAATCTGCAAATGAAACAAACAATGCTAACCAGGTGATTTATTGCCTTCTAGTAGGTATGAATTTGATATTCTCAGAATTAGACTGAGACTAGTGACAATGCAACACCTAAAAGAAGGATTTAATGATGAAAGATGGATCAAAGATGAATGTAGATTGATCTATTTTTTAAATTTTTCTATGCAATATGTATGGAAAACTGAATGAAATTGATCTAGAATGAAATGAATGCAAATTTGATCTAACAATAATATGCTATGCTATGAAAATGAATGAAAGCAAGAATCTTAGAAATAGCACAATCTCACCAAATCCCCAGATTGCACAAGCCAAATTCTCCAAATTCACAGGTGTGTTTTTGAAGGACTGAGCCTTGTTTATATAGAAATCTAGATTCTGGGGAAGCTCATGGAAAGCCAAAAATCTCTTCCTGATCAACTCAGATTGATTGTTGAGTTATCAGAAAATCAGAAAGAGTTAACTCACAAAATCATGCAAAATCAACTTTTTAACTCGAATCAGAGTTCATATCACTTTTTCAACTCACAATCACATGTTGAGTTAGAAAAGTTAACAAATTGAATTGATTTGTTGATTCACAGTTTAATTACTCTTTTGAATGTGCATGGATAATTATGAATTTATTTAATAATTCAAGTGATTTATTCTCAACTTAACTGATTTTTGAATAAAAATAACTGATTTATGGGTTAATCAATTATTTAATCAAACTTTATCCTAAAACTATATCATTAATTTTGACAACTTGATTTATTCAATTAAATGAACATTTAAACAATTATTTCTAGGAATTTGATTTATTATCAAATAAAAATAATATTAATTAGGAATAAATGTAATTAAATAATTAAGTGGCAGAATTAAGTTTAATTAATGAAATATTCAACTTATTCAATTAATTAAATTTAGTATAAATAATGTCATTTATTGCCAAATAATATTTAATTAAAGATAATTAGGATAAATTAGGAATATTGCCTGATGCAGAATTTAGATAAAATTGATTAAGGTTTTGATAGTTCGATATGTAGATGGGCCTTAGGTTAGGACTTTTATGTTGATTTCGATCAATTTGTTGATGTAGGAGATCAATGGTTCTATAGCCCATTTTTGGGGTATTACAAGCTTAAGTATCCTAATTTAGATAAAAAAATATTTCATGTTGGTGAAGGCCATCAAGAAGTTCATGCATTACATTCTTAGGAGTAGATTTATCCCCTTTGTTCCTGATCCTTCTATCAAATCCTTGCTGGTGCAAAATGAACTAGGAGAATGAAGAGGGAAATGGATGGCTATACTACGGGATTTTAACAGTTAAATTCAACCTATGAAGCTAGTAAGGGGGAAAGGCCTCACAAAAATGATAGATGAAATAGAGAAAGGGTTGGTGTACCAAGTATACACTAATGAAGGGCTTATAACTAATGTCTAGTATCAGGATATAGTCTATTACCTACTTCAAAACCGATGTTCGGAAGGACTAAATGGTTCCCAAAGAAGGGCCTTGAAGATCAAGAGTGTCTCTTACATGCTCAAAAATGTGAAGCTCTACAAATAAAATTATGATGGTCTCTACTTAAGATGTCTGGATGGGATGGAAGTGTGTGTGTGAAAATTGTACCTAATCTGTAAACACAACACTTCAGTTAAACATTAGAGGTTAGCTATAATCAAAATCATGCAAAATTGAAATCTAATTTAACCAAGTGATTTACTGCCTTCTAGTAGGTGCGAGATTAATGTTCTTAGATTGTTATCGAGATTAGTGACCTAGACGACACCTAAACGAAGGATTTGAATGCAATTGATCTAGATATGAAATATGAATGCAATTAATCTATTTTTTGGATTTTTCTATGCAATAAGAATGATTAATCTGATATGAAATCTATGCTAGATGAAATGCTTGATATGAAACTATCTAAGAATGATATGCAAAAAAAAAGATTGATCTCACAAAGATGTTGATTCACAAGAGCTTTGATTCTCCCAATTCCAATTCTCCAGCGTGATTGTGCAAATTTTTGGATGAATTATGAAGAGCTGAGCCTTGATTTTATAGAAATCCAGGGCTTTGGAGGTGCATGGAAAAAGCCATAAATCACTCAAATAAACTCAACTTGATTTTTGAGTTATTTTTAGATAAAGATAATTAAGTCACAAAAATCATGCAAAAGCATAGTTCAACTCAAATTAGAAGTTTAGATCAACTTTAAAACTCAAAAAGATGCTGAGTTTCAAAAAGCTAACAACTTGCATTGATTTTCCAATTTTGAGTTTAACTGGTCCTTGAATGTGCACATGGATAATTATGATTTAATAAATAAATAAAGTGATTTATGCTCAACTTAACTAATTTTTGAAAATAAATAATTAATTTATTGGTTAATTAACTATTTATCAAACTTTTATTAAAAACTATATTATTAAATAATGACAACTTGCTTTAATTAATTAAATAAGAATTTAATCAATTATTCATATGATATTAGATTTATTGTGAAAATTAAATAATACAATTAATAATAGATAGAATTAAATTTAATTAAACAATTAAGTGGCAAGATATTAAATCTAATTAATTAAATATGAAAATATTCAATTAATCAAACTTAGGATAAATGTGATTTATCGCCAAATAATTATAAAATTAAAGATAATTATGATGATTAGGAATATTACTAGGAATATTCCCCGATGTAGAATTTAAGATAATCAATTATGATTTGATGATGTTTAGATATGCCTTAGATTAGGACTTTGATGTCGATTTCATTCAATTTGTAGATGTAGGAGGTTAATGAACTTCTAGCCCATTTTTGGGGTATTACATTTTGCCCCTCTTTGAATTACTGTGTGAAGTGCAGTGGTTCAAAGATAGTCTGTGTTTGATAAAGATATGAAACTGATGTTTGAAATTGAGACAAAAGCTGATTGATATTGATTTGATATGGAGATAATAGGTCCTGAATGACCAAAGATAATGTTTACTATAACAACAAATGAACCTATGATTATGAAAAAGTGTCAAAATGCCTGATTCCAACCTTAGGATTGCAAAGAAGTGAGTGACCTGTTCTAGACTTGATTGTCTTAGCAGAACTAGCAGGTATCACATGCAAACCCTTCAGTTGTCGAAGAACCAAGGAAAGAACACTATGATCTGATGGTTGCAAAAACTGATACAGTTTACAAGATTAGGAGAATACTAGATTGATATGGATCTTGATGAATCTGATATGCCCTAAGTGATGATAGATTTTCCCCGAGCGGTGAGGTCTTTTGATGAATCAGTAACTAGATGTGATTGTTTGTCTTGATCACTGATGAAAGATATTGATAGAAATTGATTTACAGACTTTGAATGATGTGCAATACCATGCCCCCTTTGGGATTAAAATTGAAATCTAACAATAAAAGTTAGCGTTAATAGTTTAGAAGCATGTTAATTGATTTGAGAAGTGGTTAAACACGTTCGAGAATGCATTTTGCATCGTTTGGAGGTCCTGGAGACCAAGTTTGACTAGGTTAAACCATGAGTTGACCATAGTTGACCAAGTTGAAATTTTGATAGTTTGATGTAAGATAATCAGTTAAGTTGAATGCTGGATTTCTACTATGATTGAAGGTTGATTATGCAAGTAGTTAATAATATGAATGATCTCAGATTTGAATTTTGATCCCAAAAAAGGATTCTACTTTCTATTTCGTTGGAGGAACCTTCATGTGAGATTAAGCTCTTGTTAGATTTGAAGATGTGAGTGGAGAATTGTTTAAGCATTGAAGTTCATTTCAAACATTTGTAAGATCATGCAAACATGCAAAATGCAAAGAGACATGCAAAATGAAATGCAACCTAAGACCTAGGACCTACTCACTGATCATATGTTGATTTGTTATCATCATTGAACTTTTTGGTAACTGGATAAATCAATACAATGCCCACTAGCTATGAAACCATAGACATATGAATATCGATTTGTATGCGCAAGAATCAATACAACACCCACTGGTCAACAACCATAGATATATGAATATTGATTTTATTTTCAGAATGTCAGATTAGATATAAGCACCAAGGCACAAACACCAGGATGACCTGAATATCATGTCCATTTTGATATAGAAATTTGTAAAAGCATCAAAATATAAATATCGTGATGACTAAAATACACCTTGCATGACAAACACATCAAACAGCCAAGAGATTATTCTAAATCCAATGTGAATTACCCATAGTGACCCTTTATCGTTCACATCCTTAGGTAAGATCGTGTTTCATAGTAGGAGAAAGAACTCACTCAAAAAGACAATAGTTAGATCAAACTTCCTTGAATTTTTTGGGTATCAATGGTCGAGGTACGCATGGCCATCCAATTCAAGATAGAGGCTCTTACAGTCGGACACCATTTCAATCCAAAATTTCCAAAGATGTTAGATTTTCACATACAAGAAGAAGACAAAGAAAATATTATGCCCCTAGTCATCACTCTCTAAATCTTATAAAGGACATCATCAAAGAGATCGAAGGGACACAATATGCAAAAATCTCAATGCGAATCAGTAAGCATACAAGGAGATAAAAGCATGAAAAGCATAGATTGTTTTCAGTTTGTGTTTAATTGCATTGTTGTAGATGCAAAATCCTTTCTGGAGACAAGACAGACTTGACTGACTCAAATGAAGCTTCAAAGGACTCTAACTAGATATGAGACGTCTAAGATATACTAGAGGCCATAGGATATGACATTGATTGCCCCCAAGTTTTAAGCATTGATAAGTTATAGACGCTTGAGCTGTGTGGTGTACAAACTGACTTATTGAAAATTGGAAATGTTGAAACAAACCGAGAGATATGTACAAACTAAAGCAAGACTGAAAGCTAGGAAAGACCAAGATTGTGCTGATAGAGGAAGCGTTTTGAACAAGTGGCACCTGTTTGCTAGGTTTTCACCATATTGGTAGAGATTCTATTTTTGCTACCAAGGTGCCTGTTTCCAAGTTTTCACCAAGGCTTTTTTTCTTTTTCTTATTTTTTTGTATTTTTCATTTTTTCAATTTTTTTCAATTTTTTTCAATTTTTTACTTTTTTTGTGAATCATCAAGGTGCCTATTGCTAGGTTTTCACTAAGATGTTCATTTTTTCAGGACTTTTTTAGATTTTTAAGATTTTTTTAGGACATTTTACCAAGAACTGAATGCCTTAGGCATAGAATTTCTTCAGATGGAGAACGTTGATTGGTTCTTGGAGCTGTTCTCCTTCAATCGTTGAGAGTTGATAGGCATCAAAGCCAAAATTAGCAGTGATGACAAAGGGACTCAGCCAGTTGGGTTTGAACTTCCCCTTGCGTTCTCGATGTGATTGATTTTTAGGATTTTCTCTCAAGACTAGATCACCAACTTGAAATTCTTTGTGTTTGACTTTCTTGTTGTAGCCTCTAGACATTCTCTTCTGATATACTCTGAGATGATCATACGCTACTTGTCTGTGCTCATCTAGTAGTTCCAGTTCTTGTAACCTAGACACTCTGTAGTCATCATCAGTTACTAGACCATGAATTCTGATTCTAAGTGATGGGATTTCAACCTCAATAGGTAGTACCGCTTTAGACCCATAAACTAAAGTGAAAGGTGTAGCCCTAGTAGGTGTTTTGATACTTGTTCTGTAGGCCCATAGAGCTGGATTAATCATGAGATGCCAGTCTGTACTAGTTTTGTTTACTATTCTGTTCAAGATCTTCAATAAATTTTTGTTAGAAGCCTCTGCTTGTCCATTCCCTTGTGGATAGTAGATAGAAGACCAATGTTGGGTGATCTTAAATTTGGCACATAGATCATCAAGGTCTTTATTCCTGAATTGCCCACCATTATTTGTGATTATGGAATGAGGGATCCCATATCTGCATATGATATAGTTCAAGATGAACATCGATATCTGCTTTCTAGTTGCTTGTGTCAAAGGGACCGCTTCTACCCATTTTGTAAAATAATCTATGGCTGTGATTATATGGGTATGTCCATTAGAAGAATGAGGATTAATCATCCTAATAAGATCAAATGCCCATTGATGGAAAGGCCATTGTGTTGTAAAGGGGATTAGATCCCTCCTTGGAGCATGAGTTAGGTTGCCATGTACTTGACACTTTTGACAATTCTTAACAAATTTGATAGCCTCTTTCTCCATTTCAGGCCAATAGTACCCAGCCCTAATAAGTTTTCAAGCTAGTGTTAAACTGTTCGAGTGTGACCCACAAATACCATCATGGACTTCCTTTAATGCACGTTGAGACTCTTCCCATTCTAAACATCTAAGTAGCGTACCATCTAGACCTTGTTTGTATAGATCATTACCAATGATGACATATCGGGAGGCATTACAGATAAGGTATCTCTTTTCATGACGGTTGAAGGTATCGGGAATGATTTGGTCTTGGAGATAGGAAAATAGGTTTTTATATCGGGATGAATCATGACCTACAACAGTGCAAATCATGCAAGTTTCAGGGGAGTCATATGCAGGATAAGAGAGTGCTTCGACCAGGAACTCGTAGTGTAGCTCATGTTCAGGCTGCTATAATAAAGTAGATAGTGTTGCCATTGCATTGGCAGCCTTGTTCTCTGTTCTAGGAATTTGCTCAAATGTGATAGAGATGAAATATTTCTTAACATCATCGACCATTCTTTTGTAAGGAATGAGCTTTTCATCTTTAGTTTGGTACACATCATTGACTTGATGAATAACAAGTTGAGAGTCTCCATGAATGTGTAGCTCTGTTACTCTCCATTCAATTGCTATTTTCATACCATTCAAAAGGGCTTCATATTCCACAATATTGTTTGTGCAAGGAAACTTTAATTGGAATGCTTTGGGGATTGAGTATCCTTGGGGAGTTAGGAACAATATGCCTGCTCCAGATCCATTCTGTGTATAAGAGCCATCAAAGAATAATTGCCATTCTCTAGAAGATAGGTGCATAATAGATGAGTCTGGAAATTCCATTTGCATTGGTGTGTCATCAAACATGGGTGCATCTGCTAGTTGATCAGCAATAGCTTGACCTTTTATAGCTTTTCTTTCATTATATTCAATGTCAAATTTGCTTAGAAGCATGACCCATTTAGCCAGTCTACCGGTGAGGGCAGCCTTGCTTAGTAGGTATTTCAATGGATTAATTTTTTCTACTAGATGCATGGTATGAGCTAACATATAGTGTCTCAGTTTCTATGATGCAAAGATCACAGCGAGACAAGCTTTCTCAATCATAGAATAGTTCTTTTCATATGCCACCAACGTTCTGCTTATATAGTAGATGGCTCTTTTCTTTTTGTCTTCATCATGTTGTGCTAGCAATGCCCCCAGTGATGTGGCTGTTGCAGAGACATACAAGATCAATGGCTTCCCATGAATAGGAGGCATCAAGATAGGTGGATTTGATAGATACTTCTTGATATGGTTAAAGTTGTTCTCGCATTCTTCATTCCATGCAAAGGTCACACCTTTATGTAATGTTTTTGTAAAAGGCTGTGATATGTCCGCTCGCTATGATATGAATCTTCTGATAGATTGAACTCTGCCTTGCAATGTCCTCATTTGACTGATATTTGTGGGAGGTTGCATCTCTATTATAGCCTTGACTTTAGCCAGATCAACTTCAATGCCTTTCTTTGAAACTATGTATCCTAAGAGCTTTCTAGAAGTGACACTAAAAGTACACTTCTTAGGATTTAGTCAAAGACTAAACTTTTCCATTCTGTCTAGGATCATGCTCAAATCAGTTAGATGTTTAGTTTTGATCATTGATTTTGCCAAGGTATCATCAACATAGTCCTCCATTGTTCTATCAATCATATCATGAAAAATAGATGTCATTGCTCTTTGATATGTAGGTCCAGCATTTTTGAGTCCGAATGGCATAACATTCCAATAGAAGGTTCCCCACGCACATGTGAAAGTAGTTTTCTCTTGGTCTTCTGGAGCAATTTTGATTTGGTTGTATCCAGAAAAGCCATCCATTAAGGAATACATCTCATAGCCCATAGTCATGTCCACTATCATATCAATGTTAGGCAGTGGAAAATCATCCTTAGGGCATGCTCTGTTCACATCTCTAAAGTCTATGCACACTCTGATTGAACCATCTGGTTTAGAAATAGGTACAATGTTAAAGATCCACTCAGCATAGTCTATGATGCAGATGAATCCAGCTTTTAGGAGTTTCTCTAATTCAGCTTTGACTAAAAGTGCAACATGAGGATGCATTTTTTTCAATTTTTGCTTGACCAGTTTTACTCCAGGAGAAATGGATAGATGGTGCATGATAAGATTTGGATCCAACCCTGGCATATCTGAATACTTCCATGCAAAGTTGATCTTTTTTTTTGTCAAGAATGTAGTAAATTTCTATTTCTCTTCTTCTGATAAGGATTGTGCTACATGTACCAATTATGGTTCCTCTGTTGTACCCAAATTGATGGATTGGGTGGGCTCAATTAGAACTGGAGACCTGTCCTGTAAATGACTCAGAAGGACATCAAATATCTCATCCTTAGGTTCCTCAGAGAGGTTTTCACCTTTGGATACATCTTTTATTTTTACTTTTGTCAGTTCTGAGACTGCCACAAAGTGGTTTTCACCCTTAGAACTCTTTTTCTTTTTCTTTTTACTCTTGTTTTTCTGACTAAGATATTTGATGTCTGACTCGGTCATGCTAACACTCAATTCACTGATGGAAGTACTCATAGGCTCAACTGCATTGAGGTAGCAGGCAAGGGCATAGTCATTTGGGAAGGTATAAATACCATGGTTTAGGTTTGTGGAAGTTTGGTCGATAAGATTAGGGCATTGGATAGTCAAAGCAGGAAAGTCTTGGGATATGGTGTTTACAGATATTGATCTATCATCATTGGTCCTAACCTGACGTGTGAATTCAAAGGTGATACTACAACTTAAGACATCCAATTAGTGAATAGGCTCAATGTCATCATGGGAGTCCAATTCATCCATAGGTGGATCAGACTCGATAGGTTCATCATTTCGCTCTAGACTTACATTGGGTTGAGGTGCATATTGGTGAATAACATCAACATGTTTCTTTGTGATAAGCTCATCTAGTTCCAGAATGGCTCCCCATTCATAGTCATTTGATTCAGCTTCTGATTCAGGTTCTCTAGGAAATCTGAGAAAATGTGTGAAGTCAGGATGAATACCCCAAGAAGGATTACCCTCAGTCTCTAACTTGAATTCATATTCATGGGAATTAGTGTTAGAATAACTACTCTCTACTTCTGGATCAGTTGGATCACCTTCAAGATTGGCTGGTTCTTGTGGTGCAACCATCTCTTATGCTACAGTAGGTTCTTGTGTTTCTACTACATTGATTCTTTTGATAGGATCATCTTTATCATCAAGAAGATCTTTGATCTCTTTAGGCAATTTTTCATAGGGGATGAGTTCTAAACTATCTGAATCACTATCTGATGGTTCTATTTCTTCTTTCTTAAGAAGAGGTTCCCTTGGTGTGATCTCCTCTATGACATGCGAGCAATTACCTTTGAGGTGATAGGGTTTCTTCTTAAATCCTAAGCCAATTTTATTTTTATTTTCTCTACCAGTATGTGGGAGAGGTGCCTCAAGACCTTTTCCTCTGATTCCTAGAGGTCCTTGACTTGAGTATCCCATCTTAGCTATTAATTTACCTCCTTGACCATATGACTTGGAAGGGAGTTTGGATACAATAGAGTTACTAGTTTGAACAACTTGAGATTCAGATTCATCTTTGTATAGCCATGATAGCACAGCTTCATCCTCTTCAAATTCTTTCTTGGATACTTGTTCTGCTACAAAATTCCTTTTATAGGCCTCAAGAGGTTCTTGAGGTTTGGGCTTGGATTATTTCAAAGATTGCCCATAAGACTTAGGTGAGATAGGGAGAGATGTCAGAGACAAGACTGGCTTTATAGTGTATTCTCCCATCCCATTTTCTTTGATATTGATCTCTTTAGCAATGTCGTCCATCTTAGATGTGGAAGCAACATTTAACTACTTGATGGAAGATTCTCTATTATTGGGAACAAGCTTATCGACACTTTCCTTCAATGTATTGCAAGTTGTACTCAGATCTACTGGGATAGTAACCTCCACTCCTTCATAGGGAAATTTCAAGCATTGATGGTATGTAGAAGGAATGGCTTGCATTTCATGGATCCAGGGTCTCCCTAGAAGGATATTGTAAGCCAATGGTAGATCAAGCACCTGACATGTGGTATCTTTGATGACTAAACCCACTCAAATGGGTAAGACAATGGTGCCTTTAGAAGCTCTTTCTTGTTTGTCATAGGCTTTTATGGTGATCTTCTTTCAAGGATCAATAGCCATCTCTGAGAATCCCAACTGTGTGATTAAGCTGTAAGAACAAATGTTGAGGCCTGCGCCCCCATCTATCAACACATGTTTGACTCGATGGTTCTAGATCAAGACTTCTATGTGCAAGGGCTGATTATGTGGGTGACTTAGGGAGTTGTCATCTTCCTCTAAAAAGGAGATATATTGTAGAGATGTTAGATGACCAACCATAGTTTGGAACCTGTCTAGATCTAGATCATCAGGAACATTAGAGCTAAGCAAAGCTTTGTCTAGGATATCTCTGTGAGTTGGAGATATTCGAAGTAACTCAAACATAGAGATTTTGGCATTGGTATGCTAGAGTTGTTAGATGATGCTATAAGATGTAGGTCTGGTATCCTTTGGATTGGAAGATTTTGAGGCAGCCTTCTGTTTAGAAGTAGATGAAAGATTGAAGGGCACCTTTGGGACATTTGATGAATCTAGGATTTGTGCTTTCAAATGCATTTGAGCTTGTGATTGAGTAACTGCGTTAGTTGAGGAATGATTTCTATCTCTTCATATGATTGTGATGACATTGCAACTTTCAGAGAGACATGGTTCAACCATATTGATGACAGTGTTATTTCCAGGGTAAGCATAGTTGACTTTTGCCCCCATGTTAGGCTGAGAAGTTGAAACTCCCTTGCCATGTTGTGGAAATGGTTCTGTAAATGCTGTGTGATCATTATTGCTAGTGGGATTATCAATCATGATGTCCCCTTGATCTATCAAGTCTTGAATGGTATGTTTCAAGTGGAAGCATCCATTAGTTTTATGACCTTTACTCTGATGGAAAGCACAGAATTCATTATTTTTCCACCAATATGGTTTTGGATCTGGATTAGAATTTTGGATTGGTGGTAAAGAGATGATGTTATCAGCTATTAGGGTTCTCAGAGTGGATTCTAAAGATTCTCCAAGAGGAGTAAACTTTCATTTATTATCTCATCATTTGAATGGCTTCTTTGGAGATGGTTCAGCAGATTTTTGCTCTGACGCTTTAATGGCTTTGGTGCCAAGGGTAAGATTGTAGGCTGGTGCCTTTGATGGGGTGTGGATAGTGTCAACAACAACATCAGTGATGATACCTTTGTTCCTATTCCAGCTTTTGTTTTTATCTTTTGAGCTAGATCCAGATTCAAACTTGTCCTTTTGAAGTGTGATTTTTCCTTTCTTGACAAGTACTTTTTCAATCTTGATTGCATTATCCACCATTTATCAAAAGATACATGATCTTGCATTTGTAATGGATAATTGAGCTCTGGAACAAGGTTATTGATAAAGATTTCAAGTTTCTCCATTTTGGGAATTTGTCTAGCATATAGAGAGAACTTCTTTCTCCACCTCTTGAGGAAAGTTAGGAATGATTCCCTTGGATATTGCTTGAGGTTACAGATATCGATCATGGTGACCAGATGTTGAATGTTGTAGGAATATTGTTGATAAAACAATTTAATCAATTCCTCAAAATTTTTGATTGTAGAAGGTAATCTTGAAAACCACTGAATGGATGCTCCTCCTAAGGATCTAGGAAAAAGACACATCAGATAAGTCGATTCATGCATGAATTCCATGGATTGCATACAGAACTCTCTGACATGATCTTGAGGATTAGAGTGTCCATCATATTTGTCATACTTTGGCATCTCCACTCTTTTTGGGAATGGAGGCATATACAAGTCTTTGTCAAAAGGGAAAGGACAAAGGGCCTCCATGGAGAATTCCTTTGGTTCCTTCTCTTTCTCAATTTTATTCATTTTGACCTGCATAGCATGCAACTGGTTCATTATGGCCGTCATCAGAGTTTCTTCCTCATGCATGATGATATCTTCAACATTGAAGTGAGGAGGAAGTTTAGCTCCTTCCTGGGATAATTGCAAAAAGTATGCCTCTCTATCCACTTTCAAGAAATGCCTCATCATTCTCTTGAATTCATCATCATTCTGACATCGATGGATTTCAGAGGGTGTAGGTTCTTGGTTGACATTATGTTGAGAATGGTGTCCCTGGGATCCTCCTCCTAGAGAACCATGGTTTGTCCCTACTTGAGACATGGTAGGAATTTTTGGGCTCCTTGGAACAGATTGAGGAGGAGTTAGCTAATTACCTCTGTGAGTTGATAAAGGAGGTATGTAACCAATTTTCAATTGAAAGTTACCAAGACCGTCATCTTCGTAGATACCTGACTTGATGAGTTGTTCAAGAGTTGGACCTAGGGTATTGGTCAAAAGTAAGTTCTGAGATGTTTCTTCTAATTTCTTATGTGAAGAAGCTCTGGTCTCCACCATTAACTTTGAATGAAATAGAAGAAAAGGACAAAGACAACTGAAGAACAATTTGATTTGAGAAAATTAGATGATGTAACCTTGTCAAGATTATGATAGTTTTGAAGATCTGATGAGACGTGGGTGAAGGATACTGTGCCCTGGATCTATGGGATAGATCACCTAAAAGATAGTGGACATGAGTTCTCAACACTTAGTCTATTTTTTAAGATTGATTGATTGAAGATTGATAGTTATGACAAGGTTTTGACATGAGATAAAAAGGACTCAAATTGATTGAACAAAAGGCTAGATTGGATTCAAAAGATCACTATTGGAAAATGGTAGGATTCTCAATAGCTACTGCTCTAAACCTGACACAATGATCTATTTGACAAGGTCTGGAACCAGGCTGGAAACATTGGATATCTTGCAATTTGACAATTTTCTGACAACTTTCCAAAATTTTCTCAAACAACACTCTGTAGACTCGTACGATAGTGGGTAGCCTATGTAACGATAGTTGTTAAACTCATATGATAGTTGGGTAGGAATGAAATGATAGTTGTAAATATCATACGATAGTTGCTAATAGGATTTTGCCTTCCTTGGATTTGCTGGCATGAAAACTTGTACGACACCGAGTTGTCAATCATACGACATATGGGTAGTATTGAAATGACACTTGACAAAACTCATATGACTTTTGACCTCCTAAAATGACTTTTGACTCCAGAAAGAATTTTACGTCAATTTTTGCAAAATTTAAGGTTTTTAGTTTTGGATTGTTTGCAAATTATACTGTTTAGATTTGAAGATTATACCAGATTTGATCATTTTTAATAGCCAAGTAGATAAACAAGCACACAGAATAGCAAGCAAGTGATTTCAAGCACGTTTGAAAATAATGAACAAGGGAAAAGGTAACCTTGCGCATGAATAATCAAGTGACCAAATTGTGCTAATCCCTGAGAGTATGAATTGTGTATGTTCTGAAAAGTTTTGCAATAACACACATATACCTGAAAGTGAAAAATTGGCCTTTCTAGGGTTTTTAGTAATGGTTTGACTCTACAACTTTTATGATTCAAAGGGGTGAACTCCAATCCTAGTGCACCAGGGTTTTGACACAGTCTGAGAACTTAATCTTCAAGAGCTGCTAGGGAGATCTGACAACCCAAAAATGAACCATACCCATGGAGATTTCTTCCACAAGGAGATTTATATAGCGGCTGTCACTACCAGGTCTGAAATGGCTATGACCGCTTGAGGTTCTGTCAACGCAGTTTTCCCTGTGAAGGGATTATCTGCTATGGTTAACCCTCTCTAAAGGTGACTCACAGATTTATACCACAAGGGGACTTGGCTCTAGATTCAAGGTTTTGATGCCTCTTCACTTTTAACCCAAACAAAGCAAGCAGATTAATCTGACATGCTAAGACAAAGTTTTGCTTCATCAAGGTCTATGATGCCAACTCCACATGATCTATCAACCTCTCCGGGGAGAGAATGTATCAATCAATAAGAGAAGGTGCACTAACCAATTTTGATTCACCAAAGCCCATGATGTCAACCCCACGTGGTCTATCAACCTCTCCTGGGAGAGAATGTATCGATCAATAAGAGAAGACACACTAACCAAGTTGAATGTGAAATGCACTAAGTATCCTCCCTACCTACAAGGATTCTATCATCAAGAAGGATTTCGCTAGGAATCCAATCTCTCAAGAATCATGAATAGTGTTCATAGGGCCTAATTACTATGTGAGCACAGATGTATGTTTCCAAAAGCAAATCTACCAAAAGTACCCAAAAAGTAGAAAGAGGAACACTTAACGCTTAAAGCAAATATGAGATGAGTCCACAAGGTGGAACACTTAACACCTCACACAAGCTAAAAATGAGTCCCCAACTTAGAAAACAAGTGAGTTCCTAAAAGCACAAAAGGGTTGCCAAGTGGAACACTTAACGCTTATGTCCTATTGACCCCTCCCCTTTATGGTGCTGAGATTGCAACCACGGGGCAGAAATGAGGGGCCAGTGGATTAGTGAGTCCAATAACCCAAGATAGCAATCAAGATCAATCACAAATATCTAAGACTACTTAATGAATCCTTAAGGGGTCACAACCTAGTATCAATTATGCAAGTGTGTAGAAATAGATAAAAGCATGAAAAGACACACACAAGCCAGACACATAAGAGATTTATTTTAAGTCCAAATTGAAATATTATCAGCTTGAGAAGAATACCTTAGGTCCAATGCTCTGCAATCTAGAATTTAGCACACATTTGAAAGTACAAAATCAAGACAAATCAATAGAAAACTCTAAGCATTAGAAATCAATAATCTAAAAGTACAAATTTGTAAATTATGTGTCTCTGTAGAAAAATTTCACGCGAGGCAGGATGCAGTCCCGCATTAGGAAACACTATTTTGTGCAACAAAGGATGAAATCTCACGTGAGTCAGGATGTGGTCCCGCATGAGGAAACACTATTTCACATGACAAAGGATGAAATCTCACATGAGGAAGTACAGTCTCACGTGAGAAAGTTATTTTTCACGCACAAAAAATAATGAAACTAGTGAAATTTCGCGTGACATAGAAAGAAATCTCGCGCGACACAGTGTGAAATCTTGCGCGATAATTCATACAGAGATGTATGGAAGTACGGATAGAATGATAAAAATCACAGTGTACGGACAGTTTTGATAGAAAAAGTGCCAAATTTTCTTTTTTTTCCTACAAAGTATACCAGGACCCTTGAAACCCTTATCCTCAAAAGATAGAAAATTGATAGAAATGAAGGGAAACCCATTTCAGGGCCCCATGGTGGGTGCCAAAAATGTGTGTGTGAAAATTGTACCTGATCTATAAACACAACACTTCAGTAAAACATTAGAGGTTAGCTATAATCAAAATCATGCAAAATTGAAATCTAATTTAACCAAGTGATTTGCTGCCTTCTAGTAGGTGCGAGATTAATGTTCTCAGATTGTTATCGAGATCAGTGACCTAGACGACACCTAAATGAAGGATTTGAATGCAATTGATCTAGATATGAAATATGAATGCAATTAATCTATTTTTTGGATTTTTCTATGCAATAAGAATGATTAATCTGATATGAAATGTTGAGTCAAAGAGCCCTCCAAGATGTTTAAAACTTCAAAAGCTCATCAAAAGAAGGAAAAGGGTGGATTTAGCAACCTTGACTAGGGCTATCAACACCTGACTAGAAGTAGAGAAAGGTTAAAATGACTTTGGCCAATTCATTTCTATGGGTGAGGGTTAATTCTGGCTGATTTTGAATTCAAGGAGCTTTCGATGATGGATCACAAAAATTAAAACACACATGCACACACTGGAAGTAATGGTGAAGGATTTCATTTTTTGACATGTTGATGGGAGGATTACCACTACAAATGATAGTTGGGTTCATTTTATTGCAAGAGGACATTCTTTTAAAAGTTTGATGATGAAGAAATGCCATGGTCATTTCTTTCCTTTTTTCAGGGATATTTTTTGTGGTTCCACAACCATGCTTCCCATTGGCTTCTTGGCTAGGGGGCCCCAATTTCTTTTCTTCTTTTTCTTTCATTTTTTTGTGCCCTTCAAGCCCTTTTTGTCCTTTTCTTTGTTTGCATGTTTGTCTATTTCTTGCCAAAAGACTTTCTTTTCAGAAGAAAATTCTATTTTTTGCACTTTCACACTTTCACACTTTTAGTGTTCTCGAAACTCTAAAGGGGTGAAAACCTAAAACCCCATACAAAGTAGAAATTTGTCATTTTTTGGCCTTTCAAATGGGTTCAAACTTTTCCACTTTCAAGGTGTCAAGGGTCCTATTTTTTTTGGACCACTGAAATCCTAAAAGCCCGAAGTGCCAAACCTTTGATGGTGTGCAAAGGTGGCTGACGTCACCTTTGTCAGAGGCCTATATAAGGCAAGTTGGTCTTTTTTAGTCACTTTTTCTATTTTCCTTCTAGAAATTTTGAAGCAATTGGTGAGCATTTTCTTTCTTGGATGTTTGTGTGCTTTGATCTTCTATCCAACTGCTATTTGAGCTACTATCCCTGCCTTTCCCTTGAGGTGGGATCTTTTTTAGCATTTTTTATTTGGGTTTTAGGCTAGGGTTTTGTGTTTCCCTTTTGTTTTTCTTTTCTGTTTACAGTTAGGGCTTTGTGTGTAGTCTAGCTAGGGTTTTTGGCTGTAGTTTATTTTAATTTTTCCCTTTCCCTTGTCTAGGGTTTTTGAGGTTTTATTAATGGTTTTTAGGAAGGATCATGTTCGAGATCACCTCAAAACTAGTCATTTTAGGGCATGGGAGGGTTTCACCCTCTCATATTTTCCTTGAGATTATCTTCAATATTTTTAGAGCTTTGGCCTCTAAAGTCTTAGAAATCTTCCCCAAACTTGGCCAATTTCAAAGCTTCAGTTTCCCAACTTTGGCATTTTAGACACCAACAAACAAATAAAACTTTCACCCTTTGAAACACTGATGAGACCCAAAACAACCCAACCTAGCTAACTCCTTTCAAAGTTTTGGACCTTTGGTGTCCGACATTTGGCATCCACACTTCGCCAAAAATTTGAACTCCCAAAAAACTATTACATAAGCATTTTCTTTTCATTGTTGTTTCATCTTGTTAGAGGACAAGGGTTCTTTGGGAGTCCAAACCTCTGAAACACCAATATCTAAATTTTGAGTATTTTAGTGATGAAATTCTAGGTTTGTTTTATCTAGGATTTTTGTGTCATTTATTTCTCAAAATTAGATGATTATTTCACACAACCTTTACTGATTAATGTTCGTATATTTTGAAAAATGTTAGAGAAAATTACATCCTCATCTATGAAGCTCCAGTTTAAAGGATACTATGCTCCTACGAAGGCGGGAAATCTCCATAGCAAGATAACTGACATGGACATAAAAAATGTTAACTAGAATGAGTTCCTGATAAAGTGTGTCCAACCACCAGGTAGGTCATAGGATTTCACTTCATTAGTGTACTCCAACTTGGTGAATGTAGCAACACATCCTGTGTTAATACTGTCCTCCGATCTGATCATTACCCTTACACAACATTACATGCTGAAAGAGAGACTGGTGAAAAACACCATGGGAGAGGTGGTTCTAGATTTGATGCCGGATAATATTGAAGATGTATTCCTTCTACATAAAGGAGTAGAAATATTTTACTCCTCTATTGAAAAGGGCATATGTTTATTCAATACAAATACCCAATTAGCATATGAGATTGTCAATACAGAGTACCTAATGCAATATCTTTCCAAGAATAAGCTGGAGAAGATAGATATGAGGAGGAGATATCTAAAATAGGACATTCAAGCTACTCTCACCATAAGAAGAAGATTATATGGTTTGTAAAAGTCCATCCATCTTGAGC
This sequence comes from Chamaecyparis obtusa, assembly GCA_027943335.1. Classification (NCBI taxonomy): domain Eukaryota; kingdom Viridiplantae; phylum Streptophyta; class Pinopsida; order Cupressales; family Cupressaceae; genus Chamaecyparis; species Chamaecyparis obtusa. The sequence continues at coordinate 2,447,124 of BSBK01001645.1, read as the reverse complement.
CTTGGATGATCCTTCTGATAGAAAAGATAAAAGAGAGAAGAGCAAGGTTTGACTGGGCTACTATCCTTACTGATAATATGGATAGGAAAATAACTATAGTGAAGAACAACCTACATTTCTACATGACTTTATATGTCATGTACCTATTTGTGGCCCGAGAAATGTATCCAGACCTTGTCAAAGTAGGAGCCATGGTTCATCCCAATGCTTGGCCATTCACTTTCTACCCCCAGCTCATGAGGATGGAGCACCTAGGGGAGGAAATATTTGAGTATAGAATTGTGAATGATGCATTCATCTTCGTGATCATCTATTCCATTAAGGGATATTATTCCAAGAGACTCTCAGAGGAAGATGTAGCTAAAGTGAAGCCCCTGGGGGCTTATTATATTTAATTGAAGACTTCCACATACATAATGGTGGCTAAGAGTACTTTGACTCCAAAGAAATTAGCTTGGTATTTATCAGACAAGATTATCATGCTAGAAATGACTAGAAAGCTCTCTGGTGCATATGAGCACATCAAGCACAAGTAGAAGCACTATTGGGATTTTCCCATATCAATCAACCCTCACTCCCTACAAGACATGAAGGTCTGTAAGTCCTTGTCAAATGAATGTGATGAATGCCCTCTATAGAAATTTAACTTGATATGGACCAGATTTAAACCCATAGGAAATTATAACCTATTATGACAAGACATTACATTCATGAACCCCATTTCAAGGATCACTGGATGAATTGCATAAAAGATTATGAAGTTAGGATTCATGATTATTTTTAGATGACCATAGAGATGGGACAAGATGTCTTACTCCTTTTCATTCCACCAAAAGTATGGGATAAAAATATCGAGAATGTCCTAGACCTATTGTATAACCAAGAAAAAATATATACAAGGGCCATTTTGAATGCCAAAGTAGAAAAGGAGGAAAATGATGATATAAATTTCAAGGCTTGAAATTTTATAAAGACAACAAAATTATGGATCTATATACCTTTCAAGATGGATCCAGTGCCAATGAAATAATTTCTCACCCCACCTTTCAAAGAGAAGAATAAGAAGGGAGAAAAGGTACTGATGCCTCAATTCAAGGGAGCTGCTCCATAAAGGCCAATGATAGTATATAGGCATGGGAGGCCAACAAAATATCAAACTAATCCAAAGGCTAGGCAAAAAAAGATTTAGATGACAAGGAGTATTCCTCCACCTGATGCTCATTCTTCCAGTAGTCAAGAGTAATCCATTGTTCCCAAAAGGTCACCAAGAGTAAAGGTTACATGCCCCAAAATTATGGGATTGGTGGTGTATCACCGAAGGTGGAGGTGTTGGATACAATTATCTGAAGGAGATTGTTGGATTAATTGTGTGTTATCTTTGATGTCACACAAATGTCATATCATTTACTAAGCTCAGTCGATCAGAAAAGTAGTTCCCAGTATTTATCGAGCTCAGTCGATCTGCAGGTAGTTTTTAGTATCTACCGAGATATTTCGGGCATCAAAGAAAAATATGGCAGAAAATAGTGTTAACCAAGCTTCCATGGTTATCAAAGGAAATTTAGTGTTTATCGAGTTCACTCGATCTCCAAAGGATGCTACAGAATTTGTAGTGCTTACCAAGTTCTCTCGGTCACCAAAGGAAATCTCTTCAGATTAGTGTTTACCGAGCAAGGTCGGGCTAGTGAAGGAATTTGTTATTTTGAGAAATAAAGTTTGTTTATTCCAGTCGATTGTTGTAATGATTAGTAATGTTATTAGTGCTGACTTGACAATCTGAATGGTATATATAGAAGGTCAAGTTGTGAATTAAAAAGTGTGTGTAAGTGAAAAGAAGAAAAGTGTGAGTGAATTTTGAAGGATGATTAGGTATCCTTGAAGAGCAGCAAAGATATATTTGATCAGGAAGGATCTAGTGAAGTAGAACAAAGATCTATAATTAGAAATTTAGTTGCATCATTATTCAGGTCACTTCATTGTTACTTTCTTACCATTTTATATGTGATTTCAAAATCTCCTAACCGAGTTGGTTTAACAACCATTTTGTAAATCCTCTAACAAGGTGACAGTTCTATTGAATTGTTTCAAGACCTCTTACAAGGCCACTCTTAATAGGGTGATTAAATCCTCTACCAAGGTCACACCTAACAGTGTGTTTTGTAACCTTTGACAAGGTTGGCTCCTAACAGGGCTCACTTTAGAAGAGTGAAAAATAGTAACTAGTTACATTGGTGGTTTTTCCCATATTGGGTTTCCATGTTAAATCTAGTGTCTCTTGTGTTCATGATACTTTATTTATTCATGTATGTTAATCACTGATGAATGCTTAAGAATAGTTATAATTAATACTCACTGTAATAACCAAGTTTTCAGTATAACAGTAGTAAATGATTTAATAAAACATCTAAGGGATCTATGGTAATATTTTTGTGGTTAACTGATTCACCCCCCTACCTCATAGTTACTCCATCTATATTTCCAACAATTGGTATCAAAGCTCTTGGTGCTTGTAGGAAGGGTTTCAAGGACCTAAGCTAAACTTCAGGATGTCTTACAAGAGAGAAATTTGAAGGCTTAATAGAGATAACTTTTCAGCTTGGCAATGTCTCATGAGATTTCATTTGGCTTCCATTGGTGATTCAGGATGCAAATATATTGATCAAGAATATACAGTTCCTACTGGCACATTAACTGTTGAAGACATTGCAGAGAAAAAGAACCATAACACCATGATGATAGACATTGCATCAGCTCTTGGCTATGAAGAATTTGATGAGATCAAAGACTACACAACTACTTATGAAATGTGGAACAAGCTGAAGAAAATTTATGGTGGTGATGACAATGTGAAGAGAGCCAAAGCAGAAAGCCTAAGAGGATAGTTTGATCAGATGAAGATGAAAGAAGATGAAAACATTACAAAATATGTTGAAAGGATCAAGGTGAGTGTTAGTGCAATCAGAGCTTCTGGAGGAAAAATTGATGATGAAACTGTTATAAGTAAGGTTCTTAGAACATTTCTTCCTATCTATGTAATAAGAGTATCTGCTATTCAAGAAAGAAGATGTGAACAAAATCACAATATAACTTTGGATGCCTTAGTTGGAAGGTTGATAGCTTTTGAATTAGATAACTATGACAACTATGTTCCAACTTCTAAAAATATTGAATCAGCATTTGAGGCCAAACTTTCACTTAAGAAGGGCAAGAAAATCCAGTCAAAAAGTGAAGAAGAATCAAATGAAAGTTCCAATAGTGATCTTGAAGTTATTGAAGCATTACTTGCAAAGAAATATACTAGAGGCAGAGGTAAATACAAAGGTAAAACTCCTTTAATCTATTTTTCAAGTGAAGAAATTGGTCATATTGCAGCTAGGTGCCCAAACAAGCAAAGCAAGGATGAGAAAAAAAGGTCACAAGTACAATGGCAAGAAGAATTTCAAGTCATTCAAGGATAAAGGTAAGAAAACATGTTTTTTGGCTAAGGATTCTAATGATAGTGAAGAAGAAATTATCTTCATTTCTATAAAAGATGAATCTGATGATAATGAAGATGAGATGACACTTATCTCTCATATAAGCAAAGATGATACATGGATTATAGATAGTGGATGCTCACATCATATGACTGGTGACAGAACAAAGTTTGAACACCTTGAAGACTATGATGGTGGTAATGTAAGGTTTGGAAACAATGAACCTTGTTGTATAAAAGGAAGAGGATGAATTTCATTAACCAAAGAACTTATATGTGATAATGCATATTGGGTTGAAGGACTAAAGCATAATCTTCTAAGTGTAGCACAACTAATCAACATTGGATTCAAGGTTGAATTCATGAATGGCAAAGCAAGACTACTGGATGACAAAGGAAAACTGATTGGTTCAGGCAAACAAACCAAAGGTAACCTATTTTATCTTGATCTTGGTGAATGCTCATGTTTTATTGCTCAAATTGAAGAAAGTTGGTTATGGCACAAAAGGTTATGTCATGTAAATTTTGATAATATGTTGAAGGTAAGAAAATTCAAGAAAGTAAGATGTATTCCTACTTTGAAGAAACCTGATGTTGGTCTATGCAAGAATTGTTAGATTGGTAAAATGGGAAAGACTAACTTTAAAAGTAAAAACTATTAGTCTAAAGATATTTTGGATATTGTGCATATTGACTTATGTGGACCTATTGGAATTGAAAGCTATATTGGAGAAAAATTCTTTATTCTCTTTTTTGATGATTACTCTAGAATGATGACTGTTATGTATTTAAGAGAAAAATTAGAAGCATTTGAGAAATTCAAATGGTATTTGGCAAGAGTAGAAAAGGAAACAGGAAAAAGAATGAAGTGCTTAAGATCAAAATTCACCTCCCATGAATTCAATAATTTCTGCATTGAAAGAGGAATCAAAAGATAGGTATCAGCCCCAAGAACTCCTGAGCAGAATGGAATAGTTGAAAGAAGGAACAGATCTATCATGGATTGTGCAATGACTCTAATGATTGAAAAGAACATTGCTATGAAATACTGGAAGGAAGCTATTAGCACTATAGTTCATACCTTGAACCAAGTATAGTTGAGGAAAGATACATTCAAAACTCCTTATGAGTTATGGTATGGCTATAAACCCAATGCAAGTTACCTAAAAGTATTTGGTAGTAAATGTTACATCTTAAAAGAATCTAGAAAAGGAAAATTTGATGTAAAAAGTGATGAAGGAATATTTTTGGGATATTCTTGCAAAAGTAAAGCATATAGATGTCTAAATTTGTCTACTCACAAAATCATAGAAAGTGCACATGTGAAAGTTGATGAGTTTGCAGAAAAGATTGAAGAGGAAAGCAAAAAGGAACCTAGAGAAAATCATATGATGGCAATCAAAAGAATCTTGAGATACTTGAAAGGAACTGAAGATTATGGCTTGTGGTATAAATTTGGAGGCAATCTGGACGTAAAAGTGTTTATTAATGCTGATTGGGCAGGAAACATTGATGATAGAAAGAGTACAAGTGGTGGAGCATTCTTTGTTGGCAAGAGGCTGGTATCTTGGACTAGTAAAAAGAAAAATTGCACATCCCAATCCATAGCAGAAGCAAAATATGTTGCTGCAGCAGTAAACTGCTCTAATATTATTTGGTTTAAACAGCCATTGGAAGGCATGAAGGTTGAGATCAAAGAACCAGTTGTTATATTTTGTGATAATACAAGTGCAATAAATATTTCAAAGAATCTAGTAATGCATTCCAAAACCAAGCACATTGCTATAAAATATCACTTTGTTAGAGAATTGGTGCAGGACAAGGAAATCAGATTGGAATATATTCATACAAAAGAACAAATTGCAGATATATTCACCAAGCCACTACCTAAGGATGCATTCTTGTATCTAAGAGGTAAGTTAGGGGTCATTCCCCTATCCGAGGCTCACTAAATGAAGTTTTAGTGATGCATCAACCAGAGCATATTGAAGATCAGTCAGTTGATGCAGCATAGTCAAGGAATCATTGCATATGAATCAGTACTCAAGGTACATTTCTATTCACCTGGTATGTGTTGTCTTTGGCATGTGTTGTCAAAGAGGGAGAGTTTGTTGTCATACTTCAAGAAATTTCTTAAGATTTCTAAGAGTTTTCTTGGAGATTTTTCAGTCAGAAAGAGAAGTTTGCTGATAGAGGGAGTTCTCATAGATGAGAATCAGAATGAAGTTAAGGATATGTTCCTTACTCTATGTTTTCTATGAAATTTCATTGTGCTATGACATGTTGTTTTGCCATCAATGCCAAAGAGGGAGATTGTTGGATACAATTGTCTGACAGAGATTGTTGGATTAATTATGTGTTATCTTTGAGGTCACACAAATGTCATATCATTTACCAAGCTCAATTGGTCAGCAAAGCAGTTCCCAGTATTTACTGATCTCAGTTGGTCTGCAGGCAGTTTTTAGTATCTACCGAGATATTTCATGTGTCAAAGAAAAATATGGTAGAAAATAGTGTTAACCGAGATTCCATGGTTATCAAAGGAAAGTTATTGTTTACCAAGTTCACTCGGTCTCCAAAGGATGTTATAGAATTCGCAGTGCTTACTGAGTTCTCTCGGTCACCAAAGGAAATCTCTTTGGATTAGTGTTTATCGAGCAAGGTCGGGCCAGTGAAGGAATTTGTTATTTTGAGAAATAAAGTTTGTTTATTCCAGCCAACTTTTGTAATGATTAGTAATGTTATTAGTGTCTACTTGACAATCTGAATGGACAATCTGAATGGTATATATAGAAGGTCAAGTTTTGAATTAAAAAGTGTGTGTAAGTGAAAAGAAGAAAAGTGTGAGCAAATTTTGAAGGATGATTAGATATCCTTGAAGAGCAGCAGAGATATATTTGATTAGGAAGGATCTAGTGAAGTAGAACAGAGATCTGTAATCAGCAATTTAGTTGCATCATTATTCAGGTCACTTCATTGTTACTTTCTTACCATTGTATCTGTGATTTCAAAATCTCCTAACCGAGTTGGTTTAACAACCATTTTGTAAATCCTCTAACAAGGTGACAGTTCTATTGAATTGTTTCAAGACCTCTTACAAGGCCACTCCTAATGGGTGATTAAATCCTCTAACAAGGTCACACCTAACAATGTGTTTTGTAACCTTTAACCGGGTTGGCTCCTAATAGGGCTCACTCCAAAAGAGTGAAAAATAGTAACTAGTTACATTGGTGGTTTTTTCCATATTGGATTTCCATGTTAAATCTGGTGTCTCTTGTGTTCATGATACTTTCTTTATTCATGTATGTTAATCATTGATGAATTCTTAAGAACAGTTATAATTAATACTCACTGCAATAATCGAGTTTTCAGTATAACTGTAGTAAATGATTTAATAAAACATTTAAGGGATCTGTGGTAATATTTTTGTGGTTAACTGATTCACCCCCCCCCCCCCTCTCAGTTACTCCATCTATATTTCCAATAGGAGGGTCCCAAAATGGGATGTCCAACTTTACAAAAATACAACATAGAAGAAAACAAACAAGAATTCAGAGAGAGAGAATGAAGGATCATTCAATTATTCAACAAAATATAATACATGCCAGGCTATGAGGCCTTCCCAGTTTAGGCCATATACAAATAAACCAAATTCAAAGCTCAATACTTCATTATCATTTTCAACCTTCTTCCTTGATCTACTTCCTAACTAAAAATTCTCAAGTACATATATCCGATCAGTACAACAAGGGTCGGCCAAGAGCTACATTCTAAATGACTATTTACAAATAAATAAGGTCATCCCCAAAACAATAAAAACTATCACCAAGGAGACCACAATAAGGAGTGAACATATATATATATATATATATATATATATATATATATATATATATATATATATATATATATATATATATATATATATATATATATATATATATATATATATATATATATATATATGGTACACTCAAGATCCATAAATCACACATCAAGAGTAGAACCACCAATAATCAATGAGAAATGACTGCAACCAAAATCAATAAGTCATCTTAGGCAAAAACATGGACATGCTACCTAAAGTAACCAAAAGAAACCTCAAATGAAACTCTATGATTAGAATAAGATGTGATCATAGGAAATGATCTCTAGACAGGTCCTTGATAAGTACCTAAGACTATAACCAAAATCTCCAACATATGAATGATCACAGAACCAAACTACCACAAGGAAAATAGGAAGAGAAAGAAGAACACTATTTTTGGTCAATGCAAGGTTGCAAAGTGTTGGTTCCTAAAATGGATTTTACACTCAAGGAGACACCAATATACCTAAGAATGACTTTGAGGAGAGGTTAGTTCCAAATATGGGAAAATTAATAGGTAATTGGACCAACTATAGGGACAAGACTACCCTCTTCACTTCTAGCTTTGCAGAACCAAGGTGGGTGCACCTAATCCAGTAAATAAACCACTCTTTACAATATGAAGACTAGATTTGAACAAAGAAAATAATAGAAAGAAAGTACTAAATAATAACTAGTCATTCATTGACTGTCCATTGCTATGATGAAACTGATACCACACAACCATAAAACTAAAAGGATTAAAATGATTTTGATTTGATTTCTTGCAGAATGTAAACAACCATGCCAAACTTGCATCACTATAGGAGATACTAATTTTTTATCAGTGCCTTGTCCATTGGGAAGATATATGTAAAGAAGATATATAATACAAGAACAAAGATTCCAATCCATTAATACAGTAAACCAGACTCATACACTACTTACAAAACATCCTTTAGTGAGCCAAATGAATCTATGTTTTTCTCAGAGACTTTTAACTTGATCCTAGATCAAGGATACAAAATAAAATATATACACAAGTAAACCCTGTGTAGCAAATAAAAAAACCCAAGACTCAAGAAGCACAACAAAAGGAGAGATATGAAAACTAGAAGACTGCATTAAGTGTGAGGATTCAAACTCCTATATTACAATCTATTTTAGAATAAAACACTTAAACACTATGCAAAAGATGAAGAAGGTTTTTCCTCTGTATTGACACAACTAGCAAAACATATTACACTCTAGACTAAGGATACACAATTAGCTTTTTAGCTTCCTATGTTTCAATATTTTCCAGCCTCTAAATGATCATAAAAATCCTTTTATAGAAACAAGGATAAAACAAGAAAAATATCATTTAGGTCAAAAACCCTAAACCTAACCAACAATCCCAAGGTCTGCAGGAGAATGAAAATCTAACTTGATTGTACCATCTGTAAGACATTCCTAGGAAATCAGCTACTTCCACTCTAAGAAAATCAAATCAATTAGTAAAGACCTTGGAAGAAACAACAAATCTAATCTCTTCAATATAACCAAGAAAATCTTTGCAAGGAAAACCATGTTGCAAGAAATCTTATCCTTCCCCTTTGTCTAAATCTGCAAATTAGTCTTGTCTGGATGAGCTTCCTTACCAAAATTTGATCTTGAATTACAAGTCATTACTACTCTTACTAAATTGGTCAAATCTGAAAATAACCACCACCATTGCAATCCTTATCTTCTGCCATTTTTGAAAACATATAATATTTCTATGTTTGGGTAAAAATGAAGTCTCCATGCATTATTTATGTGAGAAACCAATCATTTAAATCTTTTGGTTTTTGCATATAGTTCAAACTACATAATCTCTTTTAATCTTTTCTGTAGACTTTTAAATCTACAAAGTGGGCCCCATGTGCCACATGGCACTACTTGACTAGCTCATTGATCCACCTCATCACCATGATAGACTACCTTTACATCACCTACCACATGTCACCCTCTGAATGGTTCATCTCTTTGACTGGACATCCATCTCTAGTATCTCCACCAGCTCACCAGTTAACACATGTCAGCTTGTCACAACCCTACGAAGGCTAACTATTGCACATCTTTCTCTTTGCAGAATAATGCCATCCCTTAGATCCTTTGGAATGTATCTCAAGGCATCTAGCTGACTGCACATTTGATCACTCCATCATCATCCTTCACCAAGTTTCTCCATCTAGTTTGCGCCACCCTCCACTCAAGCATCAAACTGCATCATCCCACCATGTCACTAGGTTAACACTTGTTACCATGTCGCATTCTCATGATGGCTAACCTCCAAGCATCTTCATGGTTGTGGGGTTGCAATGATTTTTGGATCTAGGCATGCATCCCAATGCATCATACCTGTAGACTCATTCTATGTTAAAATTTATTACCTTGCATGTGGGACCCACTGTCATGTCATCTCCAAGTTATAGCCAACTAAGCACCTTAGGTTTCATGCTCACATGGAACTAGCCTCTGTCTATGCACCCACACTTGGACACAATACAATTGTGTGTTTTGCCTCTTAAACAACTTATTTTCTCTCTGCATGGGCAATGTGGGATTAATCCTCCTAATTTTATAATATCTTACCTTTCAAAATAATACTCTCTAATGTGTGCCTAGCTGGCATGCACTACCTGGGCCCACACAACTAAACGGCCTTCCACAAAGCCCTCATTTCTTTCCTCTTTACTAGCTTACCAAGACTCCTTGTATTTAAAAGACTTTCTATTTATCGACTTGGAAAATGTGGGATAAAACACCACAAAGAAACCTAACTTCAAGCCACCCCTTATCCATGCATGCCCCCCAAATTTCCTTTTGTTTGGTTATTAAAATGAATGGTACGCCATAGGGCATCCTCCCGAGGAGTCTCCCACTTGGTCAAGGCATGCACAACACCACCAAGTGGTGCATGTGTAGCCCTCAAAATATTAACGTTGCCTCTTTGTTTTTTTGTTTGTCTAGTGCACACCTTTTCTTCTTTATTTTGTCTATAATGTGCCCCAGATTTTCATTTGTCTTAAGTAGTAGTCTTTATAAGAAGATTTTCCTTTTTTGAAAATAACTAATAAACCATTGCATATCAAAAAAAGTCCTAAGCTTGTATGTCAAGAACTTTAGCTTAATCATTAAATTCTCAGCTTCATCGGCCAAATCATCATGCTCAAACATTCTGGTCCCAAAACTAGACTGCATGTGATCTAATAATAAGTTGTCATCCTTAGACATTTTTTAGGCTTTCTCCTCAGATACTTTAAACAAGTTTACATCTACAAAGAAACCCCTATATAGAGGCCACAACCTAGGATGATTCCTCATTTCCCTTTGAAAATGCTAAAAACCAAAATCATTATATACATGAATGACCATCTTGAAGTGAACATAGTCACTCGATGAATAAGGAAATTTGTGAAAGTTATAGCGTCATTTCAATTCAGCTAGAAAGCATTTTTGACACAACAATGCTATCATCTCTTGTAAATTTGATGTAGCATAGTCTACTGGATGTGACTGTCTGAACTTTGCAACCAGTGCGTGGCTAGAACCTTTAATCGCATATCCACAATTTCATTTCCAAACCAATCGGTATAGTCTAGATAGATTATAGTGCCAACACTTATGAGAAGAGCCTTTATTTGATGTTGTTCACTTGATTTATTAGCAACACATATCTCACGGAGTCCTAACCCAAGGTTATTATTAGCTTCACAGTCAGGTGATGGTGGTATTTCCTCAAGCACCCTTTTTAGGTGCTCATAACTCTTAGAGGTCACAATATGAGCCATGAGCCCCTCAAAAATCTCTCCCTGTACCTTCACATGATCTTTTTTTGCTGGCACTGAGATGTCTATAATTTCATCAAGGGCTTTGTAGATAGGAGTTGAAGTTCCTTCTTCACAAAGTGCATCATATGCTACAAAAAAAGATGCAACAGATTTGTTTGTTGAGAACAACTAGACACTATTTATTGGAAATCTCCACTTCCAACAAAAAGAAATTATATTAGGAGTAGAATAGAAGTGTGGTTTCCCAACTCCTAATTCTGTTACAACAGTTACTACCACATATTCTTGAAGAGGCCGCTACCCATGGTCTCCATATTTTATTTATTTTTATTTGGCTCTGGATGCAACACCCTATGTTGGAAGTGGGACAACATCCCTCGTAGGGTTTGCGACATGGCTTAACCATCTCCTATGTCTTCTATAAGTCTAGTGGCTGTATCAAGCATTAATAGGTTGATCTTTTGGTGCAACGACAACTACTACTTGTAACAAGTGGTATCGGAGCTTGGTCATAGGTTTGAATCCATGCAGGCCACGATGAGTGATGCTGGGAGGGGGATTCTTGGTAGTGGGCCAACGTCCCTTGTAGGGTTTGTGACATGGCTTAACCACTTCCTGTGTCTTCTATAAGTCTAGTGGTTGTATCAAACATTAACAGGATGATCTTTTAGTGCAATGACAACTACTACTTGTAACACCATGAGGCCTTGCGTACAACACCCCTAAGAGTGTATGCACATCTTCAAGTGAACCTCACACAACCCCAAGGGAAGCATGCATAGCTTCCAAAGAAGGTGCACTCAGTCTTAAGAACAAACCAAAGAAAATGGTACATGCAACATTGCTGGGTGTGTATGGTAAATAATAAGGTGCGCAATAGTGGTGCATACAGTGGAAAAAGGAAGCACCACCTCCAAACACAACATGCACATAGCCTAATATATACATGACCCACAACTTGAAAGAATGTGTAGTCCACACTTATATTGTGCACACATTCTTCTACCACATGTGCAATATTTCAACACCAAGTTCGCACAACCCCTTGGATTGATGCACACACTACTGGAAGTGGTGTGTATAGTACAAATGGTGCATCCAGACTTCCCAAGATGCATGCAAGGGCCCCCTTTGGATTTATTTTGGGTTGAAAATGCCCCTCCCAAGAGGTATGCACTGCACATATATGATGCACACAATATTGACAAATATGAATGCAACCCTCCATACATCAGTCCGTTTAAAACTTTGCAAAAATTGGACCCATGACAACCACTATTTGGTGATGTATACACTCCTCCGACACATTAGTCCAACACCCCTTCCTTTCTATAGTGTGTGCAACACCATTTTTCAATTCGGTGTGCACAACACTCCTTAAAAATGTGTGTAGTATTGAGGAGAAAGTGAAACTTTTCTTCAGAGCACCTTTAATAAATAGATCATGTATCATTTCAAGACTTTCAATTCGGTCAAGCATGTAGTAGAATCCAATTTTACATATTCCTTTTAATTTCTTTAGAGAACCTTTAATAAACAATCCTTTCATTATGACTATCAACTAGGTGTTACATGCAAACTGCTAAAGTAGGTCATTCAGTGAAAACTAGGCAGAAAATAAAGTGCAGATTTGTGCAATCCCTCCAAATGGGTATCTTCAAAACTTATCAGAACTGATATCTGGGAGTTGCAACCAACTACATATGTTAAATGAAAGTTGAGGAACACATGTCCTAAGTGCCACTTATGAAAATCATCAGGCCTTCTATTACTTTCTCTTGAACAAGGGTTCTTTAAAATGGTGTTTGAAGCACTGAATTGAGCCTTATGGAAAATTTTTGAATATAGACTCTAAAATCAATTTGGATTTTAGAGTCCCAACAATGAATCTAGTTGGGGACAACTAGGAATAGGAAAGAAACACACAACTGAAAGAAAATAAATTATACAATATATACATTATCTGCAAAGGCCCAAAGCCACAAAACTAAAATCATTGTTTACCTCTGTCAAACATATGATTTTCATCCCCATATGAGACCAGCCACTTGAAAATATCATGATAATTTTACTGCCTACATATGTGAACATTCTTGGGCTAAAATATAATTCTATATTTGTGAGAGCCCATATTCTTTCGGTCACAACCACCATCATTCTCATATTCCAAGAAATATGGAATGTCTTTTATCTCATCTTGAGGACTGCAAATATAAAACTTATCTAGTAATGCATCAAAATATAAACTACAATAATCATCTTGCATTACTAAAAAATCATCTGGGTGAAAAGGAAGTGGATTCCCAAATTTATCTTCAAGAGACATTTTAGCCACTGAGTGACTTGGTTCCCTAATGGTGTATTCACAATCTGAATTGTGAACTAAGTGCAAAATTTTTTCATCATCATTGTGACACAAGCACGACTGATCAGTATCATCATTTTTATCAAACATTTCACTGTCCCTATTATCAAAGACATTGTCTTGAACACTGTCACAATCATCATCATATTCATCAAAAGAAGGAAAAGAAACTGAACAAGAAACTTGTTCATCATTAGATTCTTCATGACAAGACAACATACTGTCATGGTCTTTGTTCACTTCTTCTGCAAACTTATTTTATGAGGATATTTCATGTAAACATGAATCATTATCAACATCACTTTGAACATCTGCCTCATTATCAGTGTCAAAACATATATCAATGGGGTACTGCAAAGTAAAATCCACATTGGATGTATACCTCTAAAAATAAATAGCCAATAACGATGAGATTCCTTCACTTCTTAGTGGATATTAGACTTCATGCTCATTTTCTTTGGCCTCTTGTTTGATGCTGCAAATTTCCTCCTTGTTTGGAATAGGGGCTGCAAACTCTTGGCTCATATCATCTTGTGCAAAGCCATCATTGAAAAAAAATTCATCTACATCATATCTATCTTTTTTCTATTTACACAAACCTTTCTTATATTGAGATAATAAAGTTGCCCTCTTATGTCAATAAGAAGAAAGATCTACAAACTTATCAGAAACATTATCAACTATGAACTCTTCGTCAACATCTTCATATTTATTGATCTCACTATTAGCATCATAATCAACATCATTAGCACAAAAGGAAACAACATCATATTTTTTATTTGCATAGGGCCACTCATAAGAATACCTTACCATCATATCCCCACAATCTGATTTTGTATCTGCAATCAACTCATTATCACCACAAGAAATCATTCCTTGATCATTATCACCAGAGGACCCATATTTATATAAATCCTCTGCAACATTTTTAGTATCAAAACAAAAACCAACAAGGTCTAACATTTGCTGACTACATAGATCTGTACACTTATTATATTTAGCTATCAACAAATCAAAGATCTCATTATTGTTGAGAGAAGGATAACTTAACTCATCTGTATGCATCACATCTTCATGATTAGAGATACATGCACAGTTTATATCAGAATCCTCATCATTTTCATTACCAGAAGAACACACCTCCTTACTCGGTAGAGAATCATAATTGATGTATATTTTGGAGTTATGAGAAAGGTTGTCCTAAATCTTTTCATGAATTGGTTCACACAAATCCGGAAGCAAATCATCCTCAATATCTTCATCAAAATCTTCACTTAAATAATTTTCATTTTTAAATTCAGACATCTCTAAATCAGTAGAAGACCTTGTATACAATGATTCTAGTTTTTTATCACTACTATAATCTGAATGTTCTTTTGACATAAATTTACCATTCTGAGAAACATTCTCAACATTAAACATGGGTTGCTCTAGAATACTGTTTGTATTCTTTTCTTGCTGATGATCCTTTAGTAACTTATTCCATTTATCATTATCAGAAAATTATTTTAAGAAAAACCATTTGAAATCAGTTAATGAAGAGATGCATTTTGGGGGTAAACCTAAATACTAATCAACTGCAACCCTGTTGAGGGATCTCCCAAAAAACATCATGCTAACATCCTCCTCATAAATCTGATATTTTACAAAGAATCTAAAGAATGCTAGGACATGCTCAAGTGTTGATTCAGACTGATCATCAAAGAATGGAATTAGATCAATGAGCTCACTAGGGAAATAATTTGGGGATCCATGAACATGAGCACAATTTAAAGCTCTGTCCAACTTGATAAAACATAGCCTTCTAGGCTAGCTCTTTTCTAGGTTATCCATTTGATTTAAAACAAGATGAGAACCATTCATGTTCTTCTATCTTTACAAGAGGTATATCAAAACATTTAAACCTCTATGACATCATTTAAATTTTTCATGACATCAATAATATATTCAACATGGAAACATGAAACTGTTCTATGTCACTCTTCCTTTCTTACTAGTGCTGAAACACTTAATAGGGAACAAAATGCTTTATAGCTGATCTTTATGGAAGTACATACAAAGATCAAAAATACCTAGAAGTGTTGTAGTTGAAACTCAACTTGCTGAATGGAAATCCTTTGATAAATCTGAAACTTTCTTTACTAAAACCTTTGTAGAGCCACCACCTTCTTGAGGAGGACAAACAACTTAACCGCTGAAACCTTCTTTTATATCTTTTTCATCAACATAATAAACTTCAATAGGATACATAAACTATTTATCAGGACTCAAAATATATCATACTTTTTACTTTGATCACGCATTGATCAAATAGAGGATCTTAGAGTCGCCACTCACAACTTGGTGAGATGATAAATTTTTTTAAAATCTGACTCTATACACTTCAAAGGTAACCACTAGATAAATAAATAAGCAGGCCAGGAGTCTAGCTCAACTTGTACTCACATTATTTATAAAAAATTTATAATACCAGGGATCTCAAATAGATTTAACATGACTTTGCATCTCTATCCCCAACAGACTCACCATTTTGTTGGTTCCTGAAATGGATTTTACACTCAAGGAGACACTAATATACCTAAGAATGACTTTGAGGAGAGGTTAGTTCCAAATATGGGGAAATCTGTAGGTAAATGGACCAACTATAGGGACAAGACTACCCTCTTCACTTTTGGATCTACAAAAAAAAGATGGGTGCACCTAATCTTGTAAATAAAACACTCTTTACTATACCAAGACTAGATTTGAGCAAAGTAGATAATAGCAAGAAAGTACTAAATAATAACTAATCATTCATTGAATCTCTATTGCTATGATGAAACTGATACCACACAACCTTAAAATTGAAAGGATTAAAAGGATTTTGATTTGATTTATTGCAGAATGTAAACAACCATGCCAAACTTTCATCACTATAGGAGATACTAATTTCTGATTAGTGCCTTGTCCATTGGGAAGATATACCTAAAGTAGATATAGAATACAAGAACAAAGATTCCATGTCATTAACACAAAAAACCCAACTCATACAATTCTTACAAAACAACCTTTAGTTGAGCCAAATGAATCTATGTTTTTCTCAGAGACTT
This sequence comes from Chamaecyparis obtusa, assembly GCA_027943335.1. NCBI lineage: Eukaryota > Viridiplantae > Streptophyta > Pinopsida > Cupressales > Cupressaceae > Chamaecyparis > Chamaecyparis obtusa. The sequence goes on along the minus strand of BSBK01001645.1, from coordinate 2,430,533 downwards.
TTAAATTGATCCTAGATCAAGGCTAATAAATAAAACATATACACAAGTAAACCCTATGCTATGAATTAGAAAACCCAAGACTCAAGAAGCACACCCAAAGGAGAGATCTAAAAACTAGAAGACTACATTAAGTGTGAGGATTCAAACTCTTGTATTAAAATCTATTTCAGAATACAAAAATTAAATAATATGAAAAGGATGAAGAAGGGTTTTCCTCTATATTGACACAACTAGCAAAACATATTACACTCTGGACTGAGGATACACGCTTAGTCTTTTAGCTTCTTGTGTTTCAAGATTTTCTAGCAGGAAGCCTCTAAATGATCATAAAAATCCTTTTATAGAAACAAGGATGCAACAAGCAAAAGATCATTTAGGTCAAAAACCCTAAACCTAACCAACAATACCAAGGTTTACAGGAGAATGAAAATCTAATTTGATTGTACCATCTACAAGACATTCCTAGGAAATCAGCTACTTCCACTCTGAGAAAAATTAAATCAATTAGTAAAGACCTTGGAAGAAAGAACAAATCTAATCTCTTGAATATAACCAAGAAAATCTTTGCAAGGAAAACCAAGTTGCAAGAAATTTGATCCTTCCCCTTTGTCTGAATCTACAAATCAGTCTTGTCTGGATGAACTTCCTTACCAAACTTTGATCTTGAATTACAAGTCATTACTACTCTTGCCAAATTGGTCAAATCTGAAAATAACCACCACCATTGCAATCCTTATCTTCTACCATTTCCAAAAACATATAATATGTCTATGTTTGTGTAAAAATGAAGTCTCCAGGCATTATTTTTGTGAGAAGACAATCATTTAAATCTTTTGGTTTCTGCATATAGTTCAAACTATATAATCTCTTTTAATCTTTTTTGCAAAATTTTAAATCTTTGAAGTGGGCCCCATATACCACATGGCACTACTTGAATGGCTCATTGATCCACCTCTTCACCATGTCAGATTGCTTGTACATCACCTGCCACATGTCACCCTCCAAATGGTTAATCTCTCTGACTAGGCATCCAAATTTAATATCTCTGCTAGCTCACTGGTCGACATGTGTCATCCTATCGCAACCCCATGAAGGCTAACTATCACACATATTTCTCTTTGAGGAACAATGCCATCCATTAGATCCTTTGGCATGTATCTTGAGGCATCCAGTTGACTACACATTTGATCACTCTGTCATCATCCTTCACCAAGTGTTGCCATCTGGTTTGCTCCATCCTCCACCTGGGTATCAAACTGCATCATCTCACCACATCACTGGGTTGACACTTGTTAGATCATCACATTACCGTGATGACTAACCTCCAAGCATCTTCATGGTTATGGGGTTGTGATGACCATTGGATCTAGGCATAGATCCCAATGCATCATACTTGCAGACTCATTCTACGTTAAAATTTCTTACCTTGGATGTGCGACCTGCTATTGTGTCATCTCCAAGTCATCACCAACTGAGCACCTTGGGTTTCATGCTCACATGGAACTAGCCTCTGTCTATGCACCCACACTTGGACACAATACAATTGTGTGTTTTTCCTCTTAAACAACTTATTTTCTCCCTGCACAGGCAATGTGGGATTAATCCTCCTGATTTTATAATATTTTACCTTTCAAAATAATACTCCATAATGCATGCCTGACTAGCATGCACTACCCAGGCCCACACAAATGAACGGCCTTCTACAAAGCCCTCCTTTATTTCCTCTTTACTAAATTACCAAGCATCCTTGTATTTAAAAGACTTTCTATTTATCAACTTGGAAAATGTGGGATAAAACACCACAGAGAAACCTAACTTCAAGCCACCCCTTATCCATGTGTGCACCCCAAATTTCCTTTTGTTTGGGTATTGAAATGAATGGTCCACCATAGGGCATCCTCCCGAGGAGTCTCCCACTCGGTTGGGGCATGCAAAAAACCACCAAGTGGTGCATGTGTAGCCCTCAAAATATTAACGCTGCCCCCTTTGTTTTTTTGTTTGTTTGGTGCACACCTTTTCTTCTTTGTTTTGTTTGTGATGTGCCCCAGATTCTCATTTGTCTTAAGTACTATTATTTATAAGAAGATTTTCCTTGTTTTAAAATAACTAATAAACCATTGTGTATCAAGAAAGTCCTAAGCTCGTATGTCAAGAACTTTAGCTTAATCATTAATTTATCATCTTCATCGGCCATCATCATGCTGAAACATTCTGGTCCCAAAACTAGACTGCATGTGATCTAATAATAAGCTGCCATCCTTAGACATCTCTAAAGCTTTCTCCTCAAATACTTTAAACAAGTTTACATCTACAAAGAAACCCCTATATAGAGGCCACAACCTAGGATGATTCCTCATTTCCCTTTGAAAACATCAGAAATGAGAATTGTTATATACATGAATGACCATCTTGAAGTGAACACAATCACTAGATGAATAAGGAAATTTACAAAATTTATAGTAACATTTCAATTTAGTTGGAAAGCATTTTTGACACAATAACCCTATCATCTCTTGTAACTTTGATGTAGCATAGTCTACTAGATGTGACTGTTTGAACTTCACAACCAGTGTGTGGCTAGAACCTTTGACCGCATATCCACAGTTTCATTACCAAACCAATCAATATAGTCTGGGCACATTGCAATGCAAACACTTCTAAGAAGAGCCTTTATTTTCTATTGTTCACTTGATTTATTAGCAGCACATATCTCATGGCATCCTAACCCAAGGTTATTATTAGCTTCATAGTCAGGTGATGGTGGTATTTCCTCAAGCACCTTTTTTAGATTCTCATAACTCTCAGAGCTCACAATACGAGCCACAAGCCCCTACAAAATTTCTCCCTATACCTTCACATGATCTTTTATTGTTGGCACTTAGATGTCTGTAATTTCATCAAGGGCTTTGCAAACAGGAGTTGTAGTTCCTTCTTTGTAAAGTGTATCATATGCTGCAAAAAATGATGTAACAAATTTCTTTGTTGAGAACAACTAGGCACTATTTTTTGGCAATCTCCACTTTCAACAAAAAGAAATTATATCAGGAGTAGAATAGAAATGTGGTTTCCCAGCTCCTAATTCTATTACAGCAGTTACTATCACATAGTCTTCAAGAGGCCATTGTTCATGGTCTCCATATTGTATTTCTTTTTATTTGGCTCTGGATGCAGCACCCTGAGGCCTTGCACACAATACCCATAAGGGTGTATGCACATTTTCAAGTGAAACTCATGCAACCCCAATGGAAGCATGCATAACTTCCAAAGAAGGTGCACTCAGTCTTAAGAACAAACCAAAGAAAATGGTACGTGCAACATTGTTGGGTATATATGGTAAGTAATAAGGTGCACAATGTTGGTACATATAGTGGAAAAAAGGAAGCAACACCTCCAAACACAACATGCACACAACCTAATATATACATGGCCAACAACTTGAAAGAACGTGCAGTCCACACTTACATTATGTGCACATTCTTTTGCCACATGTGCAACATTTCAACACCAAGTGCATGCAACCCCTTGGATTGAAGCACACATTGCTGGAAGTGGTGTGTATAGTACAAATGGTGCATCCAAACTTCCTATGGTGCGTGCAAGGGCCCCCTTTTCATTTTTTTTGGGCTTGCAAATTCCCCTCCAAAGAGGCACGCACTGCACATATATGATGCACACAATACTAAAAAATATGAATGCAACCCTCCATACATCAGTCCCTATAAAAATTTGCAAAACTTGGACCCATGGCAACCACTATTTGGTGAGGTATACACTCCTCTCACACATCAGTCCAACACCCCTTCCTTTCTATAGTGTGTGCAACACCTTTTTTTAATTTGGTGCACACAACACTCCTTAAAAATGTGTGTAGTATTGAGGAGAAAGTGAAACTTTTCTTTAGAACACCTTTAATAAATAGATCATGTATCATTTCAAGACTTTCAATTCGGTCAAGCATGTAGTAGAATTTGATTTTACATATGCCAATTGAATTTTCTTCAAAGTTTCTAAAATCTATCCTACCAAAGCCACTTGACACACATGCTACAATCATTTTATTTCATTCCTTGTGGTGTCATGTCTTTGAAATATTTTGTCTAGTGATTTAGTACCATTAGCTGTGATTCCATATTTAACTGACAGCTCCCACCCTTTACTATCATATCTTGTATTGCATAATGTACTCCTGAAAGTAATGAGGTAGGGTGAGCCCCAAGAGGGTCCAGCCTAAAATGTTTTCAATTTCAAACACCTGAACCATTAAGAATTAATAGAATGGCTGACCACTACAACTGGAAGTGATTTGGACAATATCAGATACTTAAAAACTTTGATTTCCAATACTCTGCCAGAGTTGCCAAACTGAATATATTGTCTCCATGAACACCATTAAAACATTGTTCAAAACTTATCACTGGATGTTGAAACTCGGTGCTTGGGGAATAGAAAATTTTTAGTATAGAGAATCGATTTGTTAGATGGGCTCCCATGAAGATGAACAAGGTGAGAGAATCTAAAACTTGAAAACACCTATTCAGATATGTTTAATAGATAGTACAAACTAGAAATATTGGAAACAACGTCTGAAAGAGATGAACTAAAAATATCAAATGATGAGCTGAGGTTGAACCATTGACGCTAACAGAAGACTCATATGCAAGGAATATAGAGAAATTAACCTCATTTAGAAACTAGCATCTGTCATTAAGATATGAATTTCTGGCAATGGCCACTTTGCGAAGTTTATCTTGTTAACGCAATTTATCAGCATAAAACCTCTTCTGATCTGACTTTGTAAACATGTCAATACAGGACCCTCATGGTCTAAAACCTTGGGTGAAGAATCTCTCTCACACATAGAAAACAAGGTTGTAATCAGATTTATGTAATGATAAACTTATTATCTATAAATAAATTTCAAAGTCAGCCACCTAGAACATCCTGAACTGAAAGATAGTGAAACAATATAAATTGCATTTGGAACCGATTGAGAAAAGGGGTTAAATGGATTGGTCATGATCTGAAACTCATCAGGGGGAACTATTTCCATGTCTATAGTATAGAAGAATAGTCAATTTCTCTTGATCATGAACTCGATGCAATTTTCACAATCTCAAAGTAGGCTACTTCAAATTCTGCATTTCCACATTCAGGAAAACAAAATAAAATACAAACGGAAGAGGCCTGGTAAATTGATCATAAAGACTCTTGGGAATCTGAAAATGGGCACACAAACACACTCTCATGCCTATAATATAGTGCAAAAATCCTTTCATTATGACTATCAACTGGGTGTTAGATGCAAACCGCTAAAGTAGGTCATTTAGTGAAAATTGGACATAAAACAAAGTGAAGATTTGTGCACTGCCCTCCAAATGGGTATCTTCAAAACTTGTCAGAACTGAGATTTGGGAGTTGCAACCAACTGCATATGTTAAATGAAAGGTGAGGAACACATGTCCCAAGTACCACTTTCAAAAATCATCAGGCCTTCTGTTACTTGCTCTTGAACAAGGGTTCTTTAAAATGGTGTTTGAAGCACTGAATTGAGCCTTATGGAAAACTTTTGAATATAGACTCTAAAATCAATCCAGATTTTAGAGTCCCAATACAAAGAACCCAAGATGCTCCTAAATGAGACACCTAGGGTTATTAAAAATGATTCTCTTGAATTAGCAGTGTGTAGTAACCCAAGCTAAATCAAAATGATCTAACTCAGATTGGGAAATCCATGTAGAATCCTCATCTGGTTTGTGTTTCCAATTTTCTAAATATTCAATGTTGTCTTTGTTAGGAATGGGAACATTGAGAGGGGGGGGTGAATTAGTGTTCTATATATTATTACTTTTTCTGATATCTTGAACTTTAACTTTATTGCTTAAGTATTGAAATGAATATCATTGCAAGCAAGATAAAAACCATAACACATAACACCAAAGATGATTACGGGGAAACCCAAATAGGTAAAAACCCCAGTGGGAATTGACACCCACTAAGAACTGCACTAGTGTTTTATGATCCCTATTAGAAGATCGTGCAACCTTGTTAGGAGTTGATCATTACAATTATTTTAGTACAGTGACCTGGTCAAGGGCCAAACCCTGTTAGGAGTCTTTTACAATAACCCTGTTAGGGGTGGGGACACATTGTCCTAGAGGTCACTGCTCAAGTGGTGAAGGCTACAACCTTCTAGATCTTAGATACACACTATATTTGTAAGGTGAACTACTAATGTGACACTTCTTGTTAGATCAATTCCTTTGTATGCTTATGCTTTAGCCTCTTGTAAAGAACTACAACATTCTAACTACTCTTCAAATACCTCTGCTCTGCTCTCATCAAATTTTTATTTCAAAAACATACTTAATTACAAGGGTGCATGAATTATTTATATGCACATACAAATCTATTCATTAAGTTAGCCTATAACTAATTACATACAACACTTCCAAATGAATTGGCTCAAGCATGTTTACATATCATCATATTAACATGTCTATGACCTAAATACAATAGGTGCATAGCCTTTACAAAACAATATTATGATCGCTAACCAAAATACAAAGAGTCGGCTCCATGCTTTGTTGTGTTTTGTCGCTTACTATCTGTGACTTTTCAACTGGTTGTATCTTCATCATACTAACCTATCTTATCATGCGATCTTAGAATTAGCATGAATACATACCAACAAGCTTATCTTCAAGGGTGCATGTCATAACTTGGTCATACGCACATGTGCTGATGCTCTGTTCACCTGGTGCTCTGCTAACTGTCCAGTCTTCCATAGTTAACCAAATTTTGATGTTCTAACTGCTTACGATGACTCCATAACATCGTATGCCTTTTTTTCCATAATGAAAACACTAAATCATAGTCATATATATTAGTATAGTCAACTTTCCAACAATCTCCCCCTTTGTCATTAATGGAAACAAAGGAATATGACCAAGTTACTTTATACAAAATTTTCTAACATATATACTAACTTATTTCTCCCCTTCTGCTATATACTCTACTCCCTTTTATATCATATACATAGCTCCATATTATACCTTCTATACTCTACTCCCCCTTTGACATTAATGACAAGGGTGCTCAAAAAAAGGTGTATCTACAAGTACTTACAAGGTGAGAACATCTGGATAAGCTATCTTTAAGTTCTAGATCTCTTGCTGCCAAAATGTAGTTAGTGCATTGACTGTTTGGAGGTGGGCACACAAAGCATATGTCAAATTCTCCATCTTCTCCAAATCTGAATTAGGACCTCAATCATATGTCACCATAGTGGCATCGATCTCCTTGATATTCTAATTTAAGACATCCAATGAGGGTGCAAGAGCATTTATTAGTTGAGTTTGTCTTGCCCTTATCTTAGACATTTCTTTTTCTTCCTTCTCTATCCTATCCACTTGTCCTTGGTAAATATTGTTACACATATTTATATCTATGGAGGGATCTTGATGCAGGAGCATCCTGGGTGTAAGAGCAATCTTGCATCACCCAAAAATATTTCTAGTTTCTTTTCAATAAGGGCTATCTTGTGTAGAGCTGCTATTTATGGAAACTTGCTATTTTTAGTAAGTTGGTCATACGATCTTGAAATGTTCTAATTTCACAGTTGGAGGTTCATCTTAGTCATATCAGCCTGCCAGTAAAGTTTCATAGCCAGATCAAGTCTGGTTTTGAAGATATTGAAAATTTTCTATTTTGGAAATAGGGTATAGAAACTTTGAACTCAGTTTTGAAGGCTTTAGAGGCCCCAGATGAGGTCAAATTTTTGGTTGAATGAAGCTTGCTTAATTCAAGCATTGTAGAGCTCCTCATGCCCTTTCTAAAATAGGGTTATAATAGTCAATTGGGTCAACGGGTGATGACTTGTGGTCTCTGAAAGTTGGGTCACCTGAAATGGCAGAAAATGATTTTCCTTCAAAAATTTTGTTTGGGTTTCAAAAGTTATTTTGAGCCAAATTTAATGTAATAAAATGAAAAATAAAATAATTCTAAGTTTTGTCAGCCTTGTTGGCTAAAAATTTTGGAACCTTCCTAGGCGGTGGAAAATTGCCTATATAAAGAAGGCTATAGTGTTGTCTTAGGCAGTTCGGAACAGTTCTGGGTGGTAGATCTGGGTAATAATTCGAGGCTTTGTCTTACAAAATATTGTAAGGGAATGCCCATGTGGCTTTGCATATTGTAATTTTGAAAGTTTGTAATTCCACATTTGTGGAGATAATAAGAAGCCCATTTTCTATCCTTTCATATTGTTGTTGTTTCTCTATTTTTGCTATGTGTTTGTGGTATTAAGGGGAGCACCCTTCATCAGATCTTCCACTAATTTCCTTATTGCATCTATCATAGCTTCTTCTTCCTAAATTTTCTTGTAAAGATTTGTAGTTAGTTTGTCTTGGTTCATATAATCTGCTATGATCTTTATTCCCTTTGCTACAAAGTCTTTTAGCTAGACTTGACCAACTTTCAAAGAGCTAAGGTCAAGTGCAAATTTCCCTACCAGATCACTCAATCTCTTCTTATGATATTTCTCTTCTGCCACCTTGGATGCAAATTCTTCAAGGCTAGAAAATTTTGCTTTGAAACATGTCATAATGAGGCTGACATCATCTACTAAGTGTATTCTTGACACTTTCTTATGTGCATGCAATAGGTTGTTCAAAATGTTGAATGATTCAATAAACAATGGATTCCTCATAATTAAGTCTTCTTGTCCCCATGAGTCTAGACTTGTAGTGTTAGGAGTCAAACTTGACAACAATGATGTTGATGGAGTGAGATGTGTGCTATTTATCACATCTATTTTACTTTTATAGGAACTTCAACAAATGGCTTATCTATTGGCTCTTTTTCCATCTCTTCTTCTCCTTTCTCCTCTTCTTTTTCTTTCTCTTTTTCTTCTTCTTTCTCCTCTTCTTCCTCTTGTCCTATTAAGTCCTCAATCTAAATTTCTTCTTGTTGCTTTAGTGAATTATCACCACAAAGAATTTCTACTTCCTTAGTACTCATAAATGCCTCTTCAAAGTTGTCTAGGTCCTTATCTATGGCCGCCATAGATATCTCAACATTATCTATCATTATGGTGTCTTTCTTGGATTTAGGCATGGGTGTAGATAACATAGCCTCAGTGGGTGCTATTACTATGGGTGTAGAGTCCTATGGACTTGTCATAGGTGTATTAGTGAACTCAAATGCTTTGGCTTTCTCAATAGGTGCTTGAGTTATGGGTGCATATGTTGGTTGCATGCGTTATTCTAGGAACACCTTCTCAAAGGATTTTTCTATTTTCTTAGAAATCAATTCATAGTCCTTGTTCATAATATGAAGTGTTATCATCTTAGTTCTAAGGTGCGGCTTTACTAAGTCCATTAATAGGACCTTTTCTTCAACTGAGCACACTAGAAAATTGTCATCCAGTCTTTTTTCTTTGATTTTGAATTCTTCTTCACCAGCTTGTCTTTTCATTGTGTCCAAAATATCCCAAATCTTATCTGGAATCACTATCTTTAGTTCTAGTACAGTCTTTTCAAAATTTTAGCATATGTTTGATTAGCATATCATGGATCTTAGATTTATCTATTTCATGATATCTATCATAGAAATTTGTCATCTAATCAAGAATACCTTCATCTACCACTTTGGATATCAACACTTGTAAACTTGGTAGGAATCCTACCTTAGGAGGTGGTTGAACATTTTTACCTTGTCTTCTTGTGGCTCTTGTTGATGGATGGATGATAGCTATTTTCTCTTTCCTCTTAGTCACCTTGCTTGTCTTAGGAGATGCTTTACTGGTCTCTAAGTCAATTTTATCTATGGGCGTAGGAGTGATATCATCTGTCTTCTTCTTCTTTTCTTTGAGATGATCTATTTTATCAATTTTTATTTTCTTCTCCTTAGGGTCATCTATTTTCTCTTTTTTGGTTTCAACATTCGACGTGCTCTCAATTTGCATAGCTATCTTGGCTTCTCTAGCTTTATCTAGGTTAGCTTGAGTGACACCATGAATCTTAAGTATCTTAGAAGTAATCTTAGAGGCTTTCCTCTTGGTTGCTGCACTATTCAGGATTGCATCTACTTGCCTAGTTTTTTCCTCATATGTACCCCACCTTAGCTCATTGGGATCCTTTGGTGCTATAAGGAGGACTTGAGCATATGCCTCTAGAATGTGTTCCTCCACTTCATACCCAAGTGGATGAATCCATTTGATCCTTGGCTCTACTACTTCCATGCAAGTTATGTCTGCCTCCACCATGAAGCATATACTATCCTTATACTTCTCAACTATACTTTCATGTATTCTATACCTCATCTACATCTTTATTCTAAATGTTTTGATCTCCAATTCCATGAAATCTCTTAAGGTACTCTCTGAGGATGCCTTAAGTGATATTTGTAGTATTGTAAGTAAACTTTTGTCAGGGTATAAATCTAATACTTTCCCAACTATATGAAAGTACATGTAGATTATCAAAGATCCATACCTAAATATCTTAGTCTTATCATGGATGATTTCCTTGATATTGTCCATCAAGTGTGCGTGCAAGATCTCACACAAGTTGAATTCACCATTCTCTTTTACTATCCTGATGGCTACCAAAATAGTTTTTGTGGACACACTATTGACCCTATTAGCATGTTGGAATCTATATCCAAGTATCATAGATATCAATTTGATGTCCTTCTCCTCAATCAGCTCAATTGTCATCCTGTGCTTATCACTCCAGGATTTGCAAGCTTTCTCAACTAATTTTCTAACATCCTTGCCAGTGGGAAGGATGGTGCCGGTCTTGGGTAATCTAGTCATCTATGGTATTCGGTCTAAAGTGATGCGAATTGGAACTTCACCTATCCAGAATAGGTCATCATGGATTCTTCTCAATAGTATCTTGATCCACTCAGATTCATAGAATTCATAAGCTGTAATGTACTCTATAATGGGGTTGCCTTCCAAATGTGTGAACTCATCAGTGAATGATTTGTCTATATTTAATATGGTTTCCATGTGTGCCCTGATTCTATCTAGTCCTACTGGTTCCTTCTTATAGTAGATATATGTGTGTATATCCTCTACATGCATTACTCCCATAGGAGTCCTTGAGAATGCTCCTTCCAAATAATCTAGGGTAGATTTGAATGGATTCTTCTTAAAGACATATCTTTTCCTCTCAACAACATAAAAAACAATTGGAGTAGCCATAACTTACTTGGTTAATCACTTCAAATCGGTTTCCAAGGGTTTTAGAAATGTCATGATTGATCTAGGGTTCTGTAGCGAACTTCCAACCTTCTTCGCTAATAAACCAATTGTGATCACTTAACACAAACTTCTTTGATCTCATGTACTCTCCAAAGGCTCGAACTTGACTGCAAATGAGTGAATAAAGGATCTCCAATGACTTAAAAATAAATTTCCACCATTAATGCTTGTCGTGTAAACACATAATTCAACATAGAATTTCAATCTTCCTTTCTTATATGAATTAGGCAGTACGCTCTTGCATATTGCATTGACTAGTCTCCAAAAGGTAATATCCAAAGGTGCATACTCTAAGAGTGAGTATACCAGCCTCGTAGGGGTCTAGAGCTAATCTAGCTCCCCCTATGACCATAACAATTATTTAACCATAAATAGGAGGTGCATCCATTGCGGATGCATCCTTAACTATTTCATCAACATTATCCTTCTTTTCTTCCCTCCAAATGAAGATCACATCTTCTGTAGCTTGCACAAAATTGACTTCTCCTACTTCATCCAATATTGAACTTTCTAACTTTTTAGGGCTTTCCTATCCTTGCGCTTTTGTTTTACAGAACCTAGAGATGTGTCTAGCCTTGTTACATGAGTGACAAATTACTGGAGGCCTGATATTCCTTGGTGCATTCATGTGGGTTACCATACTACACTATCTAGCTATGTGACCAACATAATTCCATATCTAACATGTAATGTTTTGAGAATTTCTTACATTCTGTTGGGGATCACTTCTTTGATTTTGCTGATTTTGATTTCTTTGATTTGATCTACAATTCATAGCTCTATGACCAAACTTATTGCATGAATAACATTAACCATTGAAAGGTCTTACCTCTTTACAATCTCTTGCTATGTGACCATGCTTGTTACAAGCATAACAAGTTTTGTTTATTGGCTTGCATTCATCCTTAGATGGTTTGGCTTCAGCATCTATATGATTTCCTACCTTTTTAGATTTTGTAGATTCTTCTCATGCTTTCTTTCTTTCTTGCATGTCATTGATCTAATTTTGTGCTTCAATGAATCCAATACCGGTGGTGTCTCCTTTAATCTTCTATGCATACAACTATGACTCTATTAAATCCTTTCTTGTGTGCAATCTGTCAATATGATTCTTTTCTTCTATCAATTCAGATTCCACTTTCTTCTTGATGTTTTCTAACTCCAAGATTTTCATGTTTGCTTGCCTTAATTCTTCATCCAACTACTTGTTTTCTTTGACCTGCTCTTTATAGGCTTCTTGATTATTAAGTAGCTTTTCATCCAATTCTTCAATCTAATCTTTCAGAGGTGTGTTTTCCTCATTTAAATTTTTAATCATTTTTCCCAAATCACTTGTGGAACAGTCTTTCAATTCTTTTCTTAGTTTTTTGATAACTGCATGAGAATCACTAACCATTTCTTTTAGTTCTTCAATTTATTTTTCAGATCTGTCAAGGTCTTCAAGAGCCACTTCAAGATTCTTTTTCAGATGTTTCATTTCTCCCTTATCCATGATCTCCTCAAGTGGTTAAAATTATCTATAGAGGACTAGAGCTCTGATACCAATTGTTAGGAATGGGAATACTAAGAGGGGGGGGTGAATCAGTGTTCTATATATTATTACTTTTTCTGATATCTTGAACTTTAAATTTATTTCTTAAGTACTGAAATGAATATCAATGCAAGAAAGATAAACAACCATAAAAAATAAAACCAAAGATGATTATGGGGAAACCCAAATAGGTAAAATCCCTGGTGGGAATTGACACCCACTAAGAACTGCACTAGTGTTTTATGATCCTTGTTAGAAGATCTTGCAACCCTGTTAGGAGTTGATCATTACAATTCTTTTAGTATAGTGACCTGGTCAAGGGTTGGACCCTATTAGGAGTTGTATCATCTTAAAATGGAAGCACTTCCACATTAAGAATGTTTAGCCCTCTGAGTAAGTGGTTTGGGGTCATTTTGAATGCCTTGAATGGGTACTTGAATTGGATCTAGCTTATTCCCCTATTATTCTCCATTTTCCACTTCTTTTTGGCATTTTCTTGGCAATTTGGACTGTGAACCTAAGATTCTTGACCTCAGGGTCACGGTCGACCTCTTAGGTCAAGGTCAACCTTGACCCTGACCTAGGTTAGGGACAACCTTGACCCTGACCTAGGTCAAGGTCAACCTTGTCCTTGACCCTAGGGTTCAGGATCCTCGGGGTTAGCTTTTGGTTTTGGGGTTTCATCAAAATTTTGTCTTTTCCCTCTTTGGGGCCACTATTTCTCAAATTAACTGTTGAATTCTCAAATTAATATTTGAGGTGGACCTTTCTCAATATTTGTATAGGAATCCTAATTTATTATTGGAGATTAGCCTTTCTCGAGTTGTGTGCCTAATGCTCAAATTAACTTTAGGGTTGGTCTTACCTCAAATTTTATGAAAAGGCTCTTAAATAATTATTTTATTTCTATATTAAGTGTGGTCCCCTCCTAGAGTTTTGTGTCAAAACTTTAATTTAATTTCCTCTCTAGAGTTTTGTGCCATGGTCCCTTAATTATTTTTTTCTATAAGGCCCCTCTTGTGTCCTAGATCACTATAAAAGTGAGCCTTCCTCTCTCATTTTGTCCATCCACTTTCATGATCAAGCTCTCAAGTGAAAGCAAGAAAGAAGATCAAGCATTAAAGCATTCAAGCCTTCAAGAATTCAAGATCCAATTCATCAAGGAGATCCATTTGTAGCCATTGAAGGAGTCAAGCTCTATGGAGCTATCTTGTTGAAGATTCCTCCATTTCCATTCAAGCCTCTTCTTATTCCAAGGTCCATTCAAGATTGGTGTTGAAGATCTAAAGAAAATTGATTGGAGACATCCTACATTTGTTTCTATATTCATCCATTCTTGTGGATTCAAGGATTTGAATCCTCCACAAGGGTTTCAACTCAAGCAAGGTGAATTGTTCCATTTACTTTGTTTATTTCCAACAATTTCAATTCAATTTTAAGGTTAATTCCTAAATTGGGGTTTGACTAAGGCAAACCCCTTCCCCCCAACAAAAAAAACCATTTTTTATTGCAAGTACAAGTGCAAGATGATGAATTAAAGTATAGATCTGGATACCCTTTTTGCTGAACTTCCAAGATCCGCGAACAAAGTCAAAGTTGACCTTCAAAATCCTAAGGTCATCCTTGACCTTTATGAGGGTCAAAGATGACCTAATCTCATCTCAGAAAAATATTTTTGGGTTTTCTAGATCACGCAGTTTCAGTTCAAACACGCAAAAATCAATAGTTTTTGAGATTGTTTGATAGGATTTTCAGCTAATTCTTTTTCAGAGGTAAGTACCTTTATTTCTTAATTTCAACATTAGTCATCTATATTTACTTTTCATATCAATACAATCTCATGTATGTATAAAATATTTGTTTTGGGGTCTCTTTCATGCGCAAACCATTGTTTTAGGACCCCATCCACATTTTATCCTATACATTTTGGTGAACCCATCTATGACAACTCTTTATTTTTTGGTGTTAGATCTCCCTTTGTATTACCTTGTGTGTTCACCTTCATTATACATTTTGGTGAGCCCGACAAGCTTACCCCCTTTTCTTTTGTGGAATTAGATGCCCTATTGTGTTTGATTTCCTTTCCATGCTTATAAAGTTGAATGCATTTGGATATATCTAGATCTATTTTCTATGCATTTATTTGTTTGTTATCATGTTGCACAAGTTGTTTCAAATGTTTTCCAAAACTTTTGGGATTACAAAACATCCTCCTCTTACCTTACCATTGCATGGCATTACACCTAGAAAGATTTCATTTAGTACATGTGATCTCCATCATATTTCTCTTTATGGAGATGAGTTGGGGATTGATGTTAATTCTTATCCTAATGAGCCTACTTTACGTTCTTTCCCCTCTAGGGATCAAGCTTTAGTGATTTATGGTGATCCTACAGTGTGCTTTAATGGTAGGGATGATAATCCTCCTATTTTGGATGAACCTTTGGATTTGGATGTTGATTATTCTCTTCCTCATGACACCATTGTGGATGATCCCTTGGATAAAGGCATTGATTTATTCCCTCCTCCCGAAGAAGCTTTGATAAAAGAGGGTGATTTATTAATGGATGACATATGCATACATGATGATAACTCTTTTTCTACAACACACTCCCCTTATGTAGACATTTTAGTGAAAGAAGATGATATTATAGATGCTTTACCTCCATTTGAGATTCATTCTAGTGATGAGGCATTAGTGGAGAATGATAAGAATTCCCTTAATGCTCTCCCTTTTAGTGATGATCCTATGGAGAATCGAGATCCTACCTCATCTCCTCATAGGATGTCCTCTTTTCTTCCTTCTTTTCAATCTATTTGTTGTGTTGAGACAACTACCATGGTTTATCCCAAACCCTTGTTGAGTGTCAAAGGTTGTCCTCACATTACTATCAAAGGTAAACCTATGGAGTCTTTAGAGTCTTTCAATGACCAAGATTCGATAGCTCACACATATCATACAAGGAATAATTCTCAACCTAATCTGATGGTTTCTACTTCTTTACCACCTTCTCAACCTATTCTTCCTCCTCCACCTCATCTTCCTAGCAAGGAGTATGATTTGATAAACCAATTGAAAAATACTCCTACCAAGATTTCTTTATGGGAGCTTCTTCAAACTTCACCTACCTACTATGAAGCCTTGAGAAAAGCTCTAGCAACTCTTCCTACTCCACCTCCTAATAAAGAGAACATTAATAACTTCTTACAATGCATGCATGCTACCCCGGGTCCTCCTGACATTGTATTTACTCAAAAAGATTTACCTTTTAAAGAAGTTCAAAATCAATATGATGCTCTTATGGTTGTTGTTTCTATCAATAAAAGTATCATTTGTAGGACCTTGATTGATAATGGATTTGGGCTTAATGTTTGTAGCATGGACATGCTTAAAGAAATTAACACTCATCTTTCAACTACTCAACCTGACAATGTTCCTATACATGGCTTTGATAACATTGCTAAGAAAACTTTGGGTATCATTACCTTACCTATTAAAGTAGGACCGGTTATCTTGAATACACCTATTAATGTTATGCTTGGACCTCTCAATTATAACCTTCTTTTTGGTAGACCTTGGTTGCATGAGATGCCTACCATTCCGTCCACCCTTCACTGTAAAGTCAAGTTTATACATAATAACAAGATGTATTTGTTTCATGCGGATGATGCACCTAATCCTTGTCTTAATATTCAAACTCACACTACTCCTATTTCTAATAGTAATCCTCCTTCCTCTAATGCTCTTCCTAATGATGATTGGGGAACCTTGGATTTTAATCCTACCTTTATTGGAGAGTATAAGGTTAATGATCTTGATTTTATGAAGAAACAAAGAGAATTTGAACAATGAGTTTTTACGTCTACTTCTAATACTCTTCATAATAACTTTGTCACTGCTTCTACCCACAATGAATCTGTCAAGCCTACTAATGATGACATAGTGACTATTGAAGTTCCATTGACTCCTTCTGATATGGCTTCTTGTTTTGGTCCTGGTTATCATTTACTTGTTAAACAAGGATTCAATAGTCAAGCATGTGGTAAGCATAAACAAGGAATTCAAATGCCCGTACACACTGGGGGGCACGAGCATTCTTATAGATTGGGATTTAATCCTCAACAACAAATCAATGTTAACCACATCTTAAATAAAACTTCAAAACATAATGAAACTATGAAGGAATTTGACCAAGAATTTCTTTTGCCTAAACTCCTTCATGCTAAGATGATTACTAAACCTAAATGCAAAAAGAAATGTAGTCCACACATGAAGACTCTTCCTTTTTGTTCGTATCATAGATTTCATAATCACTCTACTAATGAATGTCAAGCTTTACATTATAAGATTAAGAATCTCATTGATAGTAATGTTATTTATATATCATGTGATAATGAGTTGTATTTCAATCCTATTTTCTCTAAATAACATTTATGTTCCTATTATGGAGCTCCACATTATGTAAACAATGTTAGCCTAATCCTTGGGGGCTCATTGTTTTGTATAGTGTTGTGAGAAACATAATAGGTCCCCTTCCATCTTTTTTCCTACACTTTGGGAGCAAGAATGTCATCTCCTTCTTTTCTGTCTTTCTGGGATTCACCTCTTTCCTTGGTTAACCAGTATTTATCTATTATGTGATATCCAATCATACATGAAATTTTTGGTTTGCATTGAGGATCTTTGTCCTTAATCACAACCTCTTTCATTTTTTGACATTGGGTTTCCATGGTTAATAAATCTCTCACCTTGAAAACTAAACAGTGTGCTATCCCTTAAAAGGGTTACTTTTTCACTTTTTGCATGATATCTCTTTGCATTCATCCCTTCCATGGCCTCATAAGAGCTATGACCTTCTTGTATTGGACTAGGTGTTGTCTATGGATATTTTCTTGATGTTGAAGAAGGCTTTATCCTTGTTCTTTTCTTTCCTTAACATGCCAAAATAGTATGTTTTTTCCATATTAAGGAGGGGGGCATATATACAGCCTCCCTCGTTCTATATTATGTATTTTTGTTCTAACCTTTTGTTTTGCAGCATGCTAAATCCTCTGAAGGTAACACACATAAGTTGCTAAATCCTGAAGAGACACACATTTCCAATTTAAAGTATGCTAAATCCTCTGAAGGTAACACACATAAGTTGCTAAATCCTGAAAAGACACACATCTATATGCTAAATATTTTGATGGTAATGCACATAAGTTGCTAAATCCTAAGGAGACATGCATTTCATATTCATGGTGATACAAGATGGTGGATCCATGGGTAATTTATAAAATCCATCAAAAGATGCACTACATACATGCACAAAGCCTCTAGAAGGCACACAACTTTATGGGGTGACTATCAAGTGTTTTCTTAGTGGGCCATCCTATCCTTTTGTGGTTCACAGTGAGATATAAACATCTTACTAGCTAAGCTAACCACTCCTCTCTCTCCTCTCTATTTTCTTTAGTGATCTCTCTCTTATTGCAATCTTGGAGTTGATGAAGAATTGAGTCCATGGGGGCTTGAGGATTCCTTTGTCCCTTTGATTTCAATAAGATTATATTTTTCTTTGTGATCTCCTTTACCAAGAGTTTGCATCGAGTCCATACTCTTGCTAAAGTGGGGGCTTAATGTATCATCTTAAAATAGAAGCACTTCCATGTTGAGAATGTTTAGCCCTCTGAGTAAGTGGTTTTGGGTCATGTTGAACACCTTGAATGGGTACTCAACTTGGATCTGGCTTTTTCCCCTATTCTGCTCCATTTTCCACTTCTTCCTGACATTTTCCTAGCATTTTGGACTGTGAACTTGAGATTCTTGACCTCAGGGTCAAGGTCGACCTCTTAGGTCAAGGTCAACCTCAACCTTGACCTAGGTTAGGGACAACCTCGACCTTGACCTAGGTCAAGGTTGACCTCATCCTTGACCCTAGGGTCTAGGATCCTCAGGGTTAGCTTCTGGTTTTGGGGTTTCATCAAAATCTTGTCTTTTCCCTCTTCGGGGCCACTAATCAAATTAAGTGTCGAATTCTCAAATTAATATTTGAGGTGGACCTTTCTCTATATTTGTATAGGAATCCTAATTTATTATTAGAGATTATCCTTTCTCAAGTTTTGTGCCTAATGCTCAAATTAACTTTGGGGTTGGCCTTACCTTGAATTTTGTGACAAGGCTCTTAAATAATTATTTTATTTCTATATTAAGGGTGGTCCCCTCCTAGAGTTTTGTGTCAAGACTTTAATTTAATTTCCTCTCCATGTGCACCTCTCTAGAGTTTTGTGCCATGGGATCTTAATTATTATTTTCTACGAGGCCCCTCTTTTTCCCTTGATCACTATAAAAGGGAGCCTTCCTCTCTCATTTTGTCCATCCACTTTCATGATCAATCTCTCAAGTGCAAGAAAGAAAGAAGATCAAACATTCAAGCATTCAAGCCTTCAAGCATTCAAGATCCAATTTATCAAGGAGATCCATTAGTAGCCATTGAAGGATTCAAGCTCTATGGAGCTGTCTTGTTAAAGATTCCTCCATTTCCATTCAAGCCTCTTCTTATTCCAAGATGCATTCAAGATTGGTGTTGAAGATCTAAAGAAAATTGATTGGAGACATCCTAAATTTAATTCTATATTCATCCATTCTTGTGGATTCAAGGATTTGAATCCTCCACAAGGGTTTCAACTCAAGCAAGGTGAATTGTTCCATTTACTTTGTTTATTTCCAACAATTTCAATTCAATTTCAAGGTTAATTCCTAAATTGGGGTTTGACTAAGGCAAACCCCTTCCCCCCAACAAAAAAACCATTTTTTCTTGTAGGTATAGGTGTGGGATGACAAATTAAAGTACATATCTAGATACCCTTTTCACCGAACTTCTGAGATCTGCAAACAAAGTCAAAGTTGACCTTCAAAATCCTAAGGTCATCCTTGACCTTTTATGAGGGTCAAAGATGACCTAATCTCATCTCAAAAAAAGATTTTTGGGTTTTGTAGATCTCGCAGTTTCAATTGTGAATTGTTAAAATCAATAGTTTTTGAGTTTGTTTGATAGGGTTTTCAGCCGATTCTTTTTCAGAGGTAAGTACCTTTATTTCTTAATTTCAACATTAGTCATCTACATTTACTTTTCATATCAATATAATTTCATATAAGTGTAAAATATTAGCTTTGGGTTCTCTTTTATGTGCAAACCATTGTTCTAGGACCTTATCCATATTTTACCCTTTACAAGAGTCTTTTACAATAACCCTGTTAAGGGTGGGGACACACTGTCCTAGAGTTCACTGCTCAAGTGGTGAAGGCTACAACTTTCTAGATCTTAGATACACACTATATCTGCAAGGTGAACTACTACTATGACACTGCTTGTCATATCAGTTCCTTTGTGTGCTTATTCTTTAGCCTCTTGTAAAGAACTACAACATTCTAACTTCTCTTCACATACCTCTACTCTACTCATCAATTTTTTATTTCAAAACCATTCTTAATTAGAAGGGAACATGGCTTATTTATTCATTAAGTCAACCTATAACTAATTACAGACAACGCTTCCAAATGAATTGGCTCAAGCATGTTTACATATCATCATATTAACATGTCTATGACCTAAATACAATAGGTGCATAGCCTTTACAAAAAAAATTATGATCGCTAACCAAAATACAAAGAATTGGCTCCATGCTCTATTCTATTATGTTGCTTACTGTCTATGACTTTTCAATTAGTTGTATCTTCATCATACTGACTTATCTGATCATGTGCTCTTAGACTTAGCATGAATACATACCAACAAGCTTATCTTCAAGGGTGCATGCCATAACTTGGTCATATGCACATGTGCTAATGCTCTGTTCACCTAGTGCTTTGCTAACTCTCCAGTCTTCCATACTTAACCAAATTTTGATGTTCTAACTGCTTGCGTTGACTCCATAACATCATATGACTTTGTTTCCATAATGACAACACTAAATCATAGTCATATATATTAGTATAGTTAAAGATAGGTGATATATTCATATCAACCAGCAACTCAAAATATTCATACAAATCTACAATGTTAAAGATAGGTGATATATTCATATCAACCAGTGACTCAACTTCATATGCATTACCACTGTCAAATTTCTTTAGTATCTTACAAGGTCCAAATTTCTTCATTCTTAATTTGTTGTATGTTCCAATAGGAAATTTGCCTTTCTTCAAATGAACCATCACTTCATTACCAACTTTAAATGTTTTATGTCTTCTAGATCTTTCTGTTGCATTTTTGTATTTTTTATTGTTCTTCTCCAAATTGTGTTTCACTTCGTCATGAAAAATCTTCATGATTTCTACATATTCTTCACCTTCACAACTTCTTTTTTCTTCTAAACCAAGTGTTCTCAAATTTGATATACCTTTAGGATGTATGCATATAACAATCTGAAAAGGTGTTTTACCTATGCTCCTATTCACTGAATTGTTGTTGTCGATGATGTGAACCTATTTATTGGGAGAACACTAAGATATTTAAACATTAGTTAGAATGGAGCATACATCAACATATAGAGAAAACTATTCACAAGCCACCTCAGATTGAGCTAAAACAGGAGCACTTGAGGACCGTTTGATTTTCTCCTTTAAGAGGGATGTTGGTGTAATCTCCAAGAAAAATAAACCTATCCATAATGCAGATTAGGGAATATTAGAATCATTTGAAAGCCATGGAGACCCACATAGTGGCATAAAATTAGGTATGGGGAACCTATTTTTGCACCTAGGGTTCTGAGGGTGCAAGAGATGAGATGTAGATTCTAAAGCTATGAATGCAATGCAAGAATATTTTAACTGAAAGCTATATTTGATATGGAATGAAAATTCTTTTGAAATTCTTGAAATGAACTATGTTAATCCATTAAACTAAGCTAGGATGAGTTAGGAAACATGAACAAATAAAGTAAACTAGAAATATTAAGATGTGCTATGATAATCTAGATGCAATTTAACATTATAAAAATGCTTGAAATGAAATAATGAGTTATATTTTTGTCTTGGAAGGAGAACTACTTATAGGATTTGAGGAAGGGCTTGGGTTAGGAAGGGTGGTTAGGGTCAGATTTAGGGTTAGGGGTATGGTTAGGAAGGGATAGGATGTCATTAATGGGTTGAGAGGATCAAGGATTTCTCACACATATGTGAGAAACACTAGGGAAGTATGCTAGGAGAAAAGGGTAGAAGAAGAGAGATATTCCTTCATTAAGAGATTGTAAGAGTCATTAATGAAGGTGTAAGGGGTCACTAATGAGTTTGTAAGGCTCATTAAAGAGGGTGTTGACTATGAGTCAAATGGAGAGGGTTTAGAATAAGAGGGTTAGGAATCACCCCTTAAGAGAGGTTAGGGAGTGATTAGGGATGAGAGGATAGGTTTAGAAGAGTCTAGAAGATATCTAGGGTTTTTAGGGATTTAAATAGGATTTAGTTTGAGAAATATTTATTAAATAAATTAATAAATAGGGGGGACTAATATTTAAATTTTATTTAAATATTTTTGGAAGGGATTCCTTAATTAAATGAAGATAGGAGGGGATAATAAATGTGTACTATAATTTGTACCTTCATAGGGTTAGTATCATCAATAATTCAAAATAAACACTAACTTACCACAAATAAAAATCTAATTAAGCTAATAATTGACAATTAAGCACTCTATGGATCTCTATGTAGGGATACTAATGATAAAGCTCTTAGCAAGCCTCCATTAATGACAATCCTAAAATGAGAATGATAAGAAAAGCTAATAACAAAGTTAATTCCAAATTAAAATGCTAATTAGCTTCTAAATTTTCCTTTCTAGCTTTAATTTGCAAGAGGTTTGATGCTATTCCCAGATTTGTGGATGAGTTATGCCTTGCTTTTATAGATTTTGGCAAGGGTAGGGGGTGTAGTAGAGTTGATCATGATTGAATCGGGGTTAAGTCCTTGGTTCCACCCTTTGGAGAAAATTTAAATGGATTGTCCTCAAAGCTTGGGACAAGAAGACAAGATGGGTGGACAAGATGCTCTCACCTTATGAGTGATTGAGATTCATTTTAGGCTTGATCCATGTAAGCTTTATCCTTGAATCCTATTGGTTGAGGCTTTTTCCTCCCATGTGGTGTTGAGAGAAAATAGGATTAATTAAAAATTTTTATTGAATTTGTTTAGTCATGTGTACCCCTTGAATGGGTTGATTTGATTTAATTCAAACTATAAAATTAATTAGATTAATTGCACATTGATTTGATTTATTTGATTAAAATTGATTTAATGGCTTTTGATTTTCAATTGATTTTGAATTAATGTTTAATTACAATTTGATCTTGATTTGATTGAATTGTATTTAATTGTGTTGATCTTTGCCTTGATCTCTCACTTAATTGATCCTATCCATTTTTAGGTGATTATAAATGCCCCTCTTTGAGTCGACATACGAAGCGTGTCGATTCAAACATTGTCTTGATTCAATCTGATAGAAGGTCCTAAATTCATCGATGGTGGATCTTGATGTTTGATGTAAGATGCAGATTCTGATGATAGGATTGATGCAGTTCTCATTGATTTAAAGTCCCAATGGTTGATTCGATGATAGTTCACTGATATGATACTCGATTCGATCTAATTTGATGTTTGATGCCCCTTTCAATTGATAAGCAAAAAATATTTGCATAAAAAGATTATGCTTTGATTTGATGGTCATGCCCCTTATTGGATAATAATGATTCTGTTCATGATTATCCAAATGTGTGGGGTGCCATTTTGTGTACTAGAATTTGTACCTTTATAGGGTTAGTATCATCAATAATTCAAAATAAACACTAAATTACCACAAATAGCAATCTAATTAAGCTAATAATTGACAATTAAGCACTCTATAAATCTCTATTTAGGGATGCTAATGATAAAGCTCTCAAAAAGCCTCCATTAGTGATAGTCCTAAAATGAGAATGATAAGAAAAGCTAATAACAAAGTTAATTCCAAACTGAAATGCTAATTAGCTTCTATATTTGCCTTTCTAGCTCTAATTTGCAAGAGGTTTGATGTTATTCTTAGATTTGTGGATGAATTATGAGTGAATTTTTCCTTGCTTTTATAGATTTTGGCAAGGGTAGGGGGTGTAGTAGAGTTTTGATTATTGGAAAAATAGTTTTTGAAGGGACCCAAAACCCTTTACAACTTAAGGAGAAAATGATATGAAATATTAAGCATAAACAACAAAAGGTGAGACATACAACAACGATCTGCCCATACTAGGGGCTACAAAGCTAATGAAGAAACCTTGCCAAAAAGATAGCAAGAGACACAAAAAACTAGCAGGAGCACCAGGCTATAGAACTCCAACTTTTTCATCTAGCATTTTCTCCATCTTGGCTTGAATGTTATCCATCCTGCCAATAACTCTTTTCAGTTCATCTAGATTATTCTTAATCATAGGGGATTTTTTCTTTCCATGGGTCCAAGAACTGGGACCACCATTGTCTAGTAGAGGAGTGCTCCTTACCTTAGTATCATCCTTCAAAGCATTGTCCAAAAAGTTAACTGGAGCCTTTAGATTGGTACTAGAAGCCTTCATACTATCCATATTGTGTTGGAGAATGTTGATAAGAGTGTTATCAACTTTATCCATTCTATCCTTCAAATTAGTAGCATGGGGGTTAGTAAATCTCTCATTGAGAAGAGACTCCACTTTCTCTTGGAGGATGGTATTGTTAGCTTCAAGCTTTCTACATTTCAAATGGAGCCTTTTAATTTCATGAAAACACCACTTACTAAATCTGAATGAGTAAAGGGCCTTAGCTTTGGTAGTCTATAGGATGCCAATAGTCACCTCTTCCCTATCATTGAAATATTCAAATATAAGCTTGATAGTGGACTCTCTAGCCTTCTGTTCACTGGACTCCTCACTACTCTCCTGATTATTATCCTTAGAATCTTGAGATATGGGCATATCATAACTCATCCCCTCAATAAAATCTTCCAAAATAGGCACCTCCTCCTTATTAAAATCCCTATCATTTTTCCATTTTTTCACATACTGGATGGCCATATCAACCAAGTCCTCAAGGCTATGGGAATTTAGCACCTCAATGTCTTCAGACTTAGCCTCTTCAATTTCTATATCTTTTTCCTCATTTATTCTCTCCTGAGTATTTTTCCTAGGGTCCTCAGCTTCAGGAATGTCTTTATCCTCATTGCACATGGTAGTATCCTTCTCCACTATGCTCATAGGCTCATTCTCATGTCCATGCCTTTGAGCATCATCAGTACCCTACATGTCAGTATCATTATTCAACTAATCCCCCTTCCTAGTAATCTCCTTATTCCCCTCCTTTGAATTCTCACTGCTAACCTCTTCCTTGTGTTCTTCCTGATCAAACATAGCCTCAGAGTCATCAGTCTCTTCCTCATCCTTGCTAGGGCTTTTCATCTCCTAGGAATTTTCAAAAACCTCATCCTTAGAGTCCTCTATTTCTGAACCCTCAGAGTCAAACTCCTCCTCAATAGCTTCCGAGCAAATTTTCTTTGAGCTGCTACCTAAGTTGTCCTCCACTTTCTGTTTAACAGACCTAGTCTTAGACTTCTTAGGGCTAATTTTTCTCTTACCAGTGGAAGGAGTAGAAGAAGGGATAGGGATGGTTTTCTTCATATGCTTGTGAATTAATAGATTCAATCCCTCATGTTTCATAGTCTTCTTAAGAGAACCCTTATGTTCATTTATGCTTTTAACTAAAGAAGTGTATAGATAAAAAGGAATATTGATGGTATCCTTGTACCTGAAGTGATTTAGGAACATGAAATGATGGGAATGTGCCTGAGTGAAGTGGCTATCAAGGGTAAAGTATTCCATCACTACTTGCAACACATGGCACCAAATCTCCTTGATCTTGATAGGTTCCATGTAGCCATTAACCTTGCCTTTCACAAAATCAACCTTTTCTTTCACAGATTTCGAGAACTTTTTAGCCGCCATGTCCAAAATCTTGTGGTTTCTATAAAATTTTTGACCTTCATTAGGGATTCCCAAAATTTGAGCTATAAGCTCAATAGAAATCTCCAACATTCTTCCATCAATGGTGACATTATTGTCCTTCCAGCCTTCAACAAATTTTTGGGTTACTTCCTTATCAAAGCCATGTAAATTTTCCAAATAAGGGGTAACTCTGCCTTTTTTCAACTTACGCCAAACCATCACCATATCCGGTTCCTTAATCTTGTTATAGTTATCTAGTTCTTCATGCTTCAGGTCACCCCCCATATTCATAGAGTTCAAGGACATAGAGCTATCAGTGAAATTAGAGCTGAAGTAATAACAGACCCTATTAACAAAATTACCACTATACAAAGCCTAGAAAATGTGCAAATTATTGGTAATGACATTTATTAAAAACCCACTCCATACTTTCCCATAATTATAGTCAGAGTCCGTAGGGCTTAGGTGAGTCTCATTAATAATTCCCAATCTTTCCTTCCTTATTATTGATTTTATCATAATTAATGTGAGATTTGGTGTCCTCTCTAATATCTGCCTCGTTGTCCTAGGTGATGACCTCAACAGACTTAACCCCAATGTCCACCAAGCTATCTACCATGGTGTTTCCCTCATGGTACACATGGGTTATGTGAGTAGTAGTACACTTGGCAATGATGCCTTTTGCTTTAGTAATAATGTTATCTATTGTCCATGATGGAGGAGATATACCTTTAAGGCAATTAATGTTATTCAAAGAGTCACCCTCCAACCAAATATTTTTGAAGTTGTATTTACCAGCAAGTTGTAAACCATAGTAAGCTCTTGAAGCCTCCACTAAGTGGTTGTTTTGGGTTCCCAAAGGAACAACAATAGCTGCAATAACATTACCACTACAATCCCTGATAACACTACCAAACCCAGCCGGACTAGGATTGCCCTTAGCCATGCTATCAAAGTTTATCTTAATCCAACCATCAGGGGGAGCTATCCAAACAACATTATTATGATCATTCTTCTTATTTTGAGAGACCCTGTAATTCCCAATTTGCTAGGTGAATCTACTCAAGTTTTCTAGAATCCCCCTATTAGCCTTCTCATACACCATTTTAGGAGGGCTATTTTTTTTTGGAAAATGTGGTTGTTTCTTTCTTTCCATAGATTCCAAGCAATATGAGGAGTAGCTAGGATCCATTTCTATTTCTCCTAAGCATTAACACCAAGAAAAAACCATTGCTGGCAGAAATCCTAGATAGTAGAGGGAAAAATTCAGCAAAAGGAACTATCCTACAAAAAGAAAGACCACACCTACTGAGAAAAAGGACAATGCAAAAAAAGGTGGTTAGTATCTTCCTCAGCCACCTAGCAAAGGTAGCACCTATTCAATGTGATAAAACCTCTTTTTCTAAGATTGCCAATGGTAAGCACTTTGTTTTGGACAAAGATCCAATAGAAGATCTCTATTTTGGGGGTTAGATTCTTATTCCAAATCTTCATCCAAAAAGGGGTTTCCTCAGGCACATCAAATTAGATAGAGCTAGCAGTGGCCACATAAAATTTTCCATTAGAAGAGGGACCCCATATAAGAGTGTCTTCCTTGTCAGCATGGCAACATTGAGTCAGGAGGGCCTTATCAATTTCATGGAAAACAGGGTTGAAAATAGCGAACTTCACCCAACAGTTATTTCTCCAATAATCTTTCACTTTGGGACCAACAATTGAGGAACATATGCTAATCTCCTGAGGATTATTAAAAATACAATTCAGGGGTTTTTCAAACAGCCAAGGATCAGTCCAAAAGTTAATACTAGATCCATTTCCCAACCTCTAGATCTTTCCTTTATTGGCTATACTTCTAGCATCATTGATATTCCTCCAAAAAAATGAGCCCTCCACTTTCTCTGAGCTAGAAAGGAACTGATCAATGGAAGGGGTATCATAAAGGTATTTATTTTTACATATTGTATTCCAGCCCTTAGGATCTTCATATATGCACTAGAGCTACTTGGCCAAAAGAGTTTTATTCATAATCTTTAAAGGTCTAAGACCCAAACCACCCATATACTTTGGTTTACACACCTTTTCACAGGAAATAAGAGGTATACAGTTTCTTTCCTCAACCCCAAACCAGAGGAAACATTTTCGGATATTGTCAATTCTATCCACATATTTGGAAGGCATCTTCAACAAACTCATAGCATACACTAGAAGACTTTGAAGAGTGGACTTGATCAAGGTAATCTTCCCAATCTGGGACAAGACAACACCCTTCCAACCAACCATTTTTAAAAAAAATCTCTCCACCATCTGATTCCAAAAAGATTCACTAATGTTAAGGCCCAAAGGAAGTCCCAAATAGGATGAGGGAAAATAACTTATACTACATTCAAGAATACTAGCTATCTTATGCTGCCTTTTCTCTAGGGTGTTGATGAAGAACATAGTGCTTTTAGACCAATTAATAAGATGGCTAGTACCTTTAGTATAGAGATTAAGAGTAGATTTAAAGGCTTTAGCTTCCTTGACCATTGATGTACCCATCATGATGGTGTCATCCACAAACTGAGCATGAGAGAAAATTAAAGGTCTAGAGGAGGGTTTGAGACCCATAATGACACCTTTAGAAACCAAAGATTAAAAGTACCTCCCCATGCTTTCAGCTAGTAAAGTAAATAGGATAGGAGAGATAAGGTCTCCCTGTCTGAGATCTCTAGAGCTTTTGAAGAACTTTGTGGGAGAACCATTGATAAGAACAACAAAGGTAGAAGAAGATATCAATTGAAAGATAATTTGGATGATCCTTTCACTAAAACCAAACTATTTTAGAATAAAAAACAAAAAGTTCCAATCAACCTGGTCATAAGATTTCGCAAGATCAAGTTTAAGGATAAACCCTTGTTTATTTCCCTTCATAGCCAAATGGATATTCTCATGAACCAACACCATTGAGTCTAGAATCTGCCTTCCTGAAACAAAACCATTTTGTTGGGGAGCTATCAGAAAAGGCAAAATATGCAGCAGCCTTGAGGTAAGAATTTTAGAAAAGATCTTCTAGAAGGAGTTACATAAACTAATAGGCCAAAATTGGTCAAAGGATTGAGCCCCAACAATCTTGGGAACTAAGGCTAAGAAAGTACCATTTATTTCTTTGAGAAGATTCCTACATCCAAAAAACTCCTTAACAACATTAGAAACATCCTTCTCCACTATTAACCAAAATTTTTGAAAGAAAAACATAGGGAAGCCATCTGGGCCAGGAGTTTTATCTCCTTCAAAAGAGAAAATAGCATCCCTGATCTCCTTAATAGAAGGAATCACTTGAAGAGCCCTGTTTTGATCTGTGTTAACAATTCTAGGAATAGCCTCCAGTAATTGATCTTGACAACCGCTATCCAGAGAACCATCAGCCATAAGAAGGGTAGAAAAATAGTTTACAATAGTAGTCTTAATCTCCTCTTCTTTATGGATCTCAGTCCTCTCCATAGCAATTTTAGCTATTCGATTATTAGCCCTATGTTTGAGAGTAGTAAGGTGGAAATACTTAGTGTTTCTATCCCCTTCCTTAAGCCAAACTGCCCTAGATCTCTATCGCCAATAAGTCTCCTCTTTAGATATCAAATTGTGGTAATTGACAAGAGCCTTGTGTTCCTCATCCTTAAGGGAATTTGAGAGGCCATGAGTTTGAATAGTATCTTAAATAGCAGAAAGGTCATCTTTAGCCTTATTCTTCTATTTAAAGATGTCTCCAAAAACTTCTCTATTCCATATTTTAAATTTTTCCTTTATGTTTTTAAGTTTTTTGGTAACTTTGAATGTAGCAATGCCATCCACCTTAATATTCCACCATTCCATAATACAATTTTTGAAATCAGGGTGGTTTAACCACATTTTTTCAAATCTAAAAGGAAACCATTTAGGAGCAGTTATCAGGTTGATCTCTAGCAGTAAAGGATGATGGTCAAAACCAAATTTTGGGAAAGAGGTCAGCGAATAGTTATATTTAGATATCTAGTCATGGGATATAAGGGCTCTATCTAGTTTACTTTGAATATTATGAGGGCCAGCATGCTAATTAGACCAAGTAAAATTCAAACCTTGGAGGTCAAGGTCAATCAAACCTTCATCATTAATAAAGTTAAACAAATCAACTCTACTATCATCTTGAGATAGGACACCTCCATACTTTTCACTATCCATTAGAGGGGTATTAAAATCCCCCATAAGAAGCCAACTTTCATCCTTGAAGTTATTTATTTTATCCAAGATTTTTTTCCAAAAGTTTGCCCTATTAACTTTAGCATTAGGAACATAAATATTAGTGATGACCTAGCTAAAATTATCTGTAGCATTCTTTAATCTGATAGATATCAAATTAGGGTCTTCAGCCACAATTATCCCATTAATAGTCTTCTAGTTCCAAAAAATAGCAGTTCCCCCTGAAGCCCCAGCTGAACTAGAACTACTAACACTAGATTTTTGAAAAAACCTAAGTTTTTCAACTTTTTCCTTACTCATTTTCATTTCCTGAATGAGAAGGATGTCAGGTTTATAATCTCTAACCAAATTTCTAAGAATGTCTTGTTTATGGGGTGCATTCAACCCCCTTATATTCTAGGAGATTATCTTCATACTTTATTTGGGGAGAAAGCCTCTGGTATAGTCCTCTGTTTACCATCTACAATGTTTTGCTAGCTTTCCTGCTCTCTACCAACTTTAGCTTGTTTTCTTCCTGGTCCAACCTTCACTTTCCCTACATCACTCTTTTGACTTCTAGTTTTAATTCCTTTAGCAGATGTAGGGGATTGACCACCTTTTGGTTTCTTTTTAGAACTCTTCCCAACCTCCTTAGTCTTAATTTGGGCATCAAATTTAAAGCATTATGTGGATTTAGTTCTATTATTACCACTCAATTTTTGATTGGACTCCTTCCCAACCAAGGACTCTAGACCCACCACCTGGCTAAGATCATCAAGGTTTTCATTATTCTCCATAGCCTTTTGGGGAGCCATATCATTTTCCCCACTTCTAACAACTTCAGATTGGGAGGGAGGGATATAATTTTCTTCTAGGATCAACTCCTCTACCACTGGAAAGTTATCCTCCTCCATCTAGGGTAAAGAGATCTCTCCCCCTTGATTAATTTCTTCCAAAAAAAAGTTAGCATCCAGAGAAGGAAAAAAAAAAATTTCCTCAAAATTTTTTTCCAAGCTGTCATCAACATATAATATTTGACTATTACCTTTAGTCTAGTCCTTTTCCAGGGTACCCAAGTCCACTCCTTCCAAGTTACCCCCTTTGTCATCTTTATCTTTACTGTACTCATTCATTATCAAACTTGGTTCTGGCTTCTTCAAAGGCTTCAAAGGGATCATTAAAGACTCCTTTGAAATATTTTTGGGTTTCTAGACATCATTAGGTGAATCTTTCTTCTTAGAAATAGGTTCTTCCTCATTCTTCTTATGAATTTTCAAAGGACACTTTTTATACCAATGGCCAGATTTCTTACAAATAAAGAAAGCAAACGGAATAGATTCATACTCAATCATTTGTTTCCAAACTCCCATTTTAGAAACCACATCTATAGAGGTAGGTAGATCAGTAGATTTACTTACTTTGACACAAATTTTGGTGAAGACCAACCTCGATCTTAAAGCTATAACCAGATCTAAAGAGAGGAGTTCCCCAAAAACCCCCGCTACCCCTTTGAAGACACATTCATTCCAATATTCTAAGGGAAGCCCCAGAAGTCTAACCCAGACAGGGGCCCATTCTAGGAAGGAATCACTTAGGTCCATATTAGGTTCCCATTTTCACAAAGTGAAGGATGACTTACCCATAACCCAGAGTCCTCCACACAGTGCTTTAGTAATGTCTTCCTCATTGGTAAAGGAAAATGAAAAGAATCCTTTCAGCATGGCAGCTATATCCACGTGCCCTTTTAAAAACTATCTTCTTTGGATGAACCATTGAACATAGTCTATATTTGGTCTTACACTAGCATATTTGCTTACCAACATAAGGTCCATTTGTGATACAAAGTGATCAATCACTGTATCAGGTATGAAAATGGAAAAATCTCCCTTGGCAGAGTCAAAAATATTATTAGCTTCAGGAAGGGAAGATTTTCCAGAAGGCTTCTTGCCAAACAATGCTACCCAAGGTTTTTCAGGAGCCACTACCACTCCTTTTATTCCTTCCTTAATAGTCAAAGGCCTAGATGCCTCAACATTTTTGTCACCTTCAGTAGGAACAGTAGCTCTCCCCCTAGGTCTGGGGAAGCACTATCACCTCATGGGTCTCGAACCATCGATGACCCAATATCATCTGCCTATCTCGAAGACCCACCATCTTTCTCTTTGTCATCTGACACTTTCAAGATTCCAGCAGCCTATCCCGCATCTCCAGCAGTAGACCTAGCAAAGGAACTAGGTTTCCCACCTGAACCACCATTCAAAATTTTACCTATACCAGCTCCAGCTCCAGCACCCACTCCAGCCATCATTTGGGGGTGTAGTAGAGTTGATCATGATTGAGTTGGGGTTAATTCCTTGGTTCCACCCTTTGGAGACAATTTAAATGGATTTTCCTCAAAGCTTAGGACAAGAAGACAAGATGGGTGGACAAGATGCTCTCACCTTATGAGTGATTGAGTTTCATTTTAGGCTTGATCCATGTAAGCTTTATCCTTGAATCCTATTGGTTGAGGCTTTTTCCTCCCATGTGGTGTTGAGAGAAAATAGGATTAATTAAAAAAATTTATTGAATTTGTTTAGCCATGTGTACCCCTTGAATGGGTTGATTTGATTTAATTCAAACTATAAAATTAATTAGATTAATTGCACATTGATTTGATTTATTTGATTAAAATTGATTTAATGGCTTTTGATTTTCAATTGATTTTGAATTAATGTTTAATTACAATTTGATCTTGATTTGATTGAATTGTATTTAATTGTGTTGATCTTTGCCTTGATTTCTCACTTAATTGATCCTATCCATTTTTAGGTGATTACAAATGCCCCTCTTTGAGTCGACATGCGAAGTGTGTTGATTCAAAGAATGTGCTGATTCAATCTGATAGAAGGTCCTGATTTTGTGGATGGTCGATCTTGATGTTTGATGTAAGCTGTAGATTTTGATGATAGGATTGATGCAGTTCTGATTGATTTAAAGTCTTGATGATCAATTTGATGATAGTTCACTGATATGATACCTTATTTGATCTAATTCGATGCTTGATGCCCCTTTCCATTGATAAGCGAAACATTTTCAAATAAAAAGATTATGCTTTGATTTGATGGTCATGCCCTTGATTGGATAATAATGATTCCATTCTTGATTATCTGAGTGTATGCCCCCTCAGCAAATGAATCGAAATGATTTGGTTGAGAATGGGAAATTTCTATTTTTTCCCAATATAGAAATTTGGAAATGCCCCAATTGTGAGAGGATTTGATGAGAAAAGATTTGATTCATAAGATGTTGATGCTCCAGATAAGTTGATGATGGTTTGGTATCATTTGATGTCAGTCAAAATCACTTGGTTGATGTTGATGTCAATCTGATAGGATAAGTTGATGGGTTGATATTTTTCTCTCAAGTTCTGGAGAGGCAAAACAATGATTTTCCTTCCTCAAGATCTAGAGTTAGGAGATTTGATGTGCTCACGATGAGAAAATGGATGATAGGATAACTTGATTGATGTTAGATGATCTATTGGATGATTTCACTGATTGATATTTGATATTCTTAGTTAGATGTTTTGATGATATGGAGTTGATTGGATGTTCTCATCATGCAAAATTATGGACTGGAGAAGAGAAGCATCATCCATTGGTGTAGGTACATGTATAGATTTAAGTGATGGATAGAGTTTGGTTGCCCCTAGTTGATTAGCATGATTGATTATTGATGATGTCCTTGATGAAGCATGAATCATTTTATGGATCATGATTTACATTTACTTGTATCTTGAGTGTTGATGTACCCTTCATGATTAGATTGAGTATGATTTTTGATGATGGATATTCTAGACATTGATGATGTTGATCAAGACTTTGATTATATATTGATGGGAATTTGATGATGTAGATTTCAAGACATTTGATGATGTACCATGGATGATATCATTGATCATTTGATGTATCTTGATTTGGTCTTTTGATGATGATAACTCTACCCCCTTTAGCTTTCCTTACATATTTTAAGAAAAAGGATCAACCCATGCAAACTAACATGCAATTAATATATATAGATGCAACTAGCTATCACTATTCATAATTTGGATTCTTATTTTCATCATCGAGATTTTGGAACATGAATTGGTACAACCCTCACTGGTTTAACCATGATGATATGAATACCTCTTTCCTTAGATTTTAACAATTTTAAGTAAATAGACAAAGAATTGATCCCTTTCATATACAAATGTCATCGATGATTCTTTGATGATCATGTCATTAGATAGATTTGCATATTGCTATGAATCAACTTGACAAGCACTCAAGTAGAAATCAAGAAAATATCTTGTCTTCATCCTCGCTCATCTAGTCAAACTTCATCGATTTGCTAAAAAGACATGTTTTCACCAATCAATTAATCACTTTGAACATTTTTGCTTTTGTTTGTAGATCCATATTTCAAAAACTTCAACCACTTTGATCCTTAGTTATGTTTAAGCCTTTTAGATTTTAATTTGATTTGTTGTTTGAATATTTTTTTGTTTGATTAAGATTTTTAGATTTTGATTTGATTCGTCAAATGTTTTTGTTTAGATCAAGTATTTGGATGTTTGAAATGTGATACTAATCAATAAGTTCAAGTGTAGCAATTTTCTAATTTTGATGCAATTATTTTGAGCCAACTTGTGTCTATTTTGATAAGCTCATTGAATTTGGATTGGTGCCCCTAGTTTGATTTAGCAAAGATCATGCTTTGTTGGGCAATGCAACTTTTGAGTGTTTACTTAAGATTTGGAATTTTTAGATTTTTTTTTTAAATTTTTTTTTTTTGCTTTTTAAAAGATTTTTGATGTTTTTGAATTTTAGAGATTTTTGATGTTTTTGGATTTTTAGAGATTTTTTATGTTTTTAAATTTTAGAGATTTTTTATGTTTTTGGATTTTAGAGATTTTTTTTTTGGATTTTAGATTTTTTTTTTTTGGATTATTTGAGGAACATTTTCACTTTTTTATTTTTATTTTTAGAGATTACTAGTTCTCAAACAGGATCACATTGAATTGCCCCCAATGTCTAGAAAGGTATAGGACATGAAAGATGGATTCACAAACTGATGATTCGCAAATGAATATGCAATGATGGATGAAGCAAGTGTGTTACCCATAGGACCATCTCCTCAAGATTATCCAAGCTAGGGAAAAATACTATCTCAATATAGGCTAATGATGTGGTGTTGGATAGCATATGGAATAATGACCTAGTGTCATGACAATGGTCCAAAGGAGTGGACATATCAAGAGACTTTTTCTAACATTTTTTTTTCGGTTCTTTTATTTTTTAATTGGATCAAGATTAAGGGATCAATGTGGATGGGATCACACAATCATGATAAAGGGGTGGTGAAGGCTATGAGTAACTATTTTGGGATTTTGGTAAGGCTTCTTAGGAATAATGAAGGTGGCTTTAGGATAAGCAAGATCATGATAAGGTAGTGTGAACACAACAAGTGAATAGGCTAATGGATAGGATAACTCATGTCAAGATACTTAATGCTCACAGATATGTT
This sequence comes from Chamaecyparis obtusa, assembly GCA_027943335.1. Lineage (NCBI taxonomy): Eukaryota > Viridiplantae > Streptophyta > Pinopsida > Cupressales > Cupressaceae > Chamaecyparis > Chamaecyparis obtusa. The sequence goes on along the minus strand of BSBK01001645.1, from coordinate 2,395,020 downwards.
CAACCTTGTCAAGATCAAAGGTGAAAGATGTAATACAGATGAAAGTGAGATAAATGGTAGAAAGATGGATGATATGATGGATGAAACTTTCTCCCAAGTGTAGAGTGCAAGAGAGAGGAATTACGCATGATGCCTGTTTGCCAGGTTTTCATCATGGTACTTGTCCAAGATGCCACAAGAAGTGGTTTTCACCATAGGATGGATTTCTTTTTCTTCTTCTTCTTCTTCTTCTTCTTTTTTCTTTCAATTTTCTCTTTTTGGATGGATGCAAACCTCATGCTCTTTGTATACTCATTGATAGGGTATGATATGATGGGCCAAAACTATTGAAGAGTATGCTCAAAGATGTTGATAGGGTGATGGAAAGGTGACGTGGTGGATAATGTAGAGGGTGGCTAACAATTTATGTGATGGATTGGATAAAGGAAATGGAAGGATAATGAATAGGAGGATAATAAGTCTTTCTAGGTGTGGGCGTGAAAAAGGGAATGGAAGAATAATGAATAGGAGGATAAGAAGTATTATCAAGATCAACATCAATACACACCTTGAAGGGTAGTGGAATAATGGAGGAAAAATTGGTGAGATAGCTTCGGATTTTGATGTAAGAGAGGATACAGATCTTGGGACACAAGGACTCAAAATGGATGGATGATATGGAATGTGTTTGGGAGAATATGGAGTGGAAGCCTTTGGAAGCTTAAATGTCAACTTTGATTTCTCTTTCGTGTGTAATTCCTTCAAAAGTGACTTGGGAATCCACACTTTCTTTTATTTTTCTTTCCTTTTGGATTCTTTAGAATGTATTTCTTCGATGAGGGATTTAGGAACCCACATTTTCTTTTATTTTTTATTTTTTCTTGATGGACCTTTGTGGTCTCTTGAATATTTCCTTTTTCCTTTCATTCACATGTCGATTAGATGGGACATGGTGCTCTTCATACATAAGTGGATTCTTGGATTTCTAATTTTTATGTTGCACATTCAAATTTCTTCCAAAGGGCTTGTGATTGGTGGATGAATAAGGTTGATATGGCCAGTTCATATGAATGGTCTGATATGGAGGCTTCATATGGATGGGTGTTTGGTATCTCAAGTATGTATGTATTTGTTGATCTTGATACGGTATAGAGTAAGTGGATTGTGGGATAAGGATGGTAGGAAAGGTTGATAGAGGGATATAGGGACCCAATATGTATGGAAGATATGAAGGTTTCAACTTTGGGATATAGGGACCAAGGATGGATTTGGAAGATGTAGAAGAATGATGCTTATGTGAAAATGGAGATAAATGAAATGTGGGAAGGATATCAACATCTTTATTGTGAGCTGCCTGGCCAAGGACTTCATCTTTTGAATTTAGCTTTCTACCAATAGGCTTATATGTAGCTTTGATAGGAGTACTTGAATCTTGAGATAGATATGGAGGCTTATGAAAAGTGGATGTTGGGGTACTTTCATCTTGACAAGGATATTTTTTTAGCCTAGGAAAAATAATTTGCTTTTGATTTTTGATAAGTTCATCATAGATGGAAGGAATACCTTGATCTTGCTTAGGATATGGGTAGGATATAAGAGGTGAAGGAATATGTAGTATTTGAGATGGAAGTATATCTTCTTGAAAGAAATTGAAGGGTATGAAGGGCTCATCATGGGACTCTTGGGATATGGGACTTTGGTCAACTATAGGATAAGAGGGATATTATCTTGATCTTGATCCTTAATAAGACTTGTTTCTTTGCACTTTTGATTAGTCTCTTGATATGGAGCCACTTCTAAGGAAAATGTAGGAGTTTGGATCCACACGAGGGATTCTTGAAGGGATGATGGATGTTCATTTGAAATAGGTACAATAGGAATTGTAGCATATGAAGGCTTGGAGTCTATAACCTTTGAAGCATGAAAAAAGTTTGTAGCAAGATGTAGGTTAGCTTGGATCTCTTTTAGAGGTAGCCCTTGAGGGTATACATAGTCATTATGAAAACTAGTTGGATCTTTGTTTGATGGAGGAATGCTGGATATCTTTGCTTCTATATGAAATGGAGGAATGGTGGAATAGGTGAAAGCTATATGAGGACCACTACTAGACATGTGTTCATAAGTTTGATCTTGCTTGAGAGTAGTATCTTCATTTGATGATACATTAGGATTTTCAATTTCAATTATGTCATCATCAATAAGATTTTGGATTTTATGTTTCAACTCCATGCAATCTAAAGTTTCATGCTCATTATGTCTATGATATGTACAATAGTTTCTCAAAAAGATAAAACCACATGAAGTGATTTGAGGCAACATGATGAGATCATTTTCAAGGAGTTTTTCCAAAGCTAATTCGTATGAAATTTCTAAAGGAGTAAATAATCTATCCCAAGGATATTTGGATGTATTTGTGTTTCTCAAAGAGTTGTCATATGATGAATATTGTTGAGATGGGACTAATTCATCTTGATTTCCTTGATCAAATATGAGATTCTCTTGATATTTTGAAATAGGTTCTTCATCAAATATTGGTTTATCATTAGGATATTCTTGATCAAATATAGGGTTTTCATGATATTCTTTTTAAATTTTGAATTATCAAAGATAAGGTGTTCATGACATTTTTCTTGATCATAGAGGTAAGGAAACAATGTTCTTAATGAGAATTTGTTGGATAATGTTTCCATTTCTTTTTCCATTTCTTGAATTCTTGTGAATAGAATATTCTTTTGAATCATTATTTTTAATTGATTTTTGGATCTTAATGCATTTTTTCTTTTTGTAATCAAAGACCTTCAAGAACAACACAATAATTTTATCAATTATCACAAGAAATTATTCCAAGCAATCTACCTAAGGTCAAATTTGGGTTTTAAATGGCTCTAATGAGGTAGGCTTGCTAATTTACCAAGGTATTTAATCAAGATTCTGATCAAAATGGACATTAAGTTTTCATCCTCCAAGTATATTAAGAGGCTTCCAACCACCAGTATGTCAGAGTTTTGCACAATCCCGAAGGACTACTTGAGGAAGTTCAAAAATTTAACACCCTTTTGTCACACATCCCATTAAGGATGCATGAATTTTATTTTATAGTGGGTCAGATTATTGTGGAAAAGGAAATTGTATCCCATTTTGGGTTGTCCCTCTCACCAGCCTCTTTTAGGAAAATCTCAGGAGGCAAGCCCACTATAGATCTAGCATGTTCATTTGAAAGCAATAAAGTGGAATAAAGAGATAGGTTTTGGGAGTTTGATTCACCAAAAGGTGAAGCATATCCCTATCTACTTCTCAATTCCCAAACACTTTTAACAAGGTTCAATTACCAAACCCACTAACTAATGAGAATTGAGTATTTCTACTCTTTTCTACAAACAAGGGGTTGTTAGGAATAATAGTCCACAATACAATTGAGAGGGGGGGAGATGAATCAGTTGTATGACATAATATTAAACTTTAAACTTTTAAGCCCAACAATATCAGATCCAATGAACATAATGAATGCCAACACAATAACATAATATTTTGGTTACAAGGAAACCTTGTTAAAGGTAAAAATCCCGGTGGGAATTAGCACCCACTAATGATGTACTGAGAGTATAGTAATCCTTGGTAGAAGATATAGCCCTATTAGGAGCTTATTGAAACATTACAGTACATAGTCCTTTTTAGAGGAAAGACCTATTAAGAGTCAAGGAACAAAGAGGGCTCACTGCCCAAGGTTCACTTCCCAAAGAAGGTTAAATCCACCTTTAGAACTCACTAGTTTGCAACATGTGTATATGAAGAAATACACAATATTTTGAACTATTTGCCAGCAACTATCTTTGCTTGATCAGTTCCAATGAAGTCCACCAGTAAACCTCTACTCTACATGCATCAGACATAAGCTCACAGCTTTCAAAACCTCACTATATCACATATATTCCATCCATATCTTTTCCAAGGAAAAGACCTTTCATTTATACCTTATTACATTTTACCAAGATTAGTTCAGCCCATAAGGCTTTCCTAGTTACAAAAAATTACGTAAACCCTTGCTAAGATACAGACAGTATCTAGAAAAAGTTTACAATGATTACATTACAACAATTAAGGACCGACATCCTTGATTTATGCTTGCCAAACAAAACACATGCTCCATTCCCTGAGTCAGCTTTAGAATAAGCCATTGCTAGAGCACACACCATAGATGACATCACCAATCACTTTGTACCTTGCGTTGACTAATGAAAATCCATCAACACCTCTTCTATCATCCTTCAAGTTTGCATATCTTGAATCCAATCCCTCTAAAATATATATCAAAAACTCAGAGACTAACTCTGTCAAGTCTCACTATCACAGTCTAGTAACCAGTCTTTACCAAAATAGTTGTAACTCTCTTAATATGCAATACTTAGTGATGTGATCTTAGATATAAGATCAAAACATCTACCTGAACTCTCATATAGCTTCATAATATCTAAGACATCTATACACTAGCTGTACACTGTGATTACCAGTCTAGTTCCTTCATAAAAGCATATGTTGACATCAGTGACAAAACACAAATGATAACAATATGAGTGCTCATTTAGTAATGTATTGATTAAACATATTACATGTCTCAATCACTACCCATGCATTAGAAATATCCAACAATCTCCCCCTTTGGCATTGATGTCAACATATGGGAAAATCTTATCCCAAAGTTATATCAATCCAAAGTCCTTCAACTAAACAGTCTCCCCAAATAGTAGAGATTTTCTCATAGCAGCACTCCCCCTTTGATAGAAATGGCAAAGGGTGCCATGAGCCTTCAACTGCCTTCACATATAAACTTTCATCCATGATCACTCCCCTTGATTAGATCCCTACATCTAGTCCATAAAATGATAAGGCTCTAAATACTTCTGGACTGATGCATCTCTGCATCATTTAGTTCTGACTAGGAGGGGCCTAAACCCCTATCATACCTCTAAGATATTCAAAGGTATCTTTTGGTAGTGGCTTTGTAAAAATGTCTACAATCTGCTCTTTTGTACTGATATATTCTAGCTTGATTTATTTTTCTACCACCTTGTCTCTCAAGAAGTGATACTTGATAGAAATGTGTTTAGTTTTAGAGTGCATCACCAGATTATTTGTCATGTTTACTATGTTGGTGTTATCACAATGGATAACCATAGGCTCATTGAAATTTATTCCAATGTTTTTTAGCATTTGTTTCATCCAAACAATCTGAGTGCAATTTATAGTAGCATCAACATATTTTGATTCAGTAGTAGATTGTGCTATACAATCTTGTTTCTTACTTAGCCAAGAAACCAAATTTTTCCCAAGGAAAATACACCACCACTAGTACTTTTTCTATCATCAATATTTCCTACCCAATCAGCATCAGTATAGGCATGAAGTTCAAAGCTATCATTCTTTTCATACCATAAACCATAGTCTATGGTTCCTCTGAGATACCTCGGTATCCTTTTCACAGCAACTAGATGTGTCTCTTTAGGTTCTGCTTAATATCTAGCCACAATTCCAATAGGATTAGAAATATCTGGTCTGGTATGAGTCAGATATTGTAGCCCTCCAACCATTGATCTATACAAAGTCTAAAACACACATTTTGATTCATCATCAATTGTTAGCTTGTTTCTAGTCACCATAGGTGTTCCTAATGGTTTAGAATCTTCCATACCAAATTTATTAAGCAATTCTTTGAGATACTTGGTTTGAGAAATGAAAATACCATTCTCATTCTGAGTTATTTGCAATCCAAGAAAGAATTTCATTTCACCTATCATGGACATCTCAAATTCACTTTCCATTTCTTTGGAAAATTTCGTACATAGATAATCATTAACTCCAAGGATAATATCATCCACAAATACTTCTATTATCAGTATTCCATCTTCAATAGTTCTTAAATATAAATTATTGTCCACATTACCTTTTCTAAATCCAAGTCCAAGTAGATACTTGTCCAACCTTGCATACCAAGCCCTAGGAGCTTGCTTCAACCCATACAAATCTTTCTTCAATTTGCACACCATGTCTTTGTCTTCGCATAGAGGAAATCCATCTGGTTTTTCTATGCATACTTCTTCTGCAAGATCTCCATTTAGAAATGTAGATTTAACATCCATCTAATACACTTTGAAGTTTTTGTGTGCAACATAAGATAGGAATAATCTTACTACCTCTATTCTAGCAACATGAGAAAATGTTTCTTCAAAGTCTATGCCTTCTTGGTGTGAGTATCCCTTACACACTGGTCTTGCTTTGTTCCTTACAATTGTTCCTTCTTCATCCATTTTGTTTCTAAAGACCCATTTTGTTCCTATAACATTTTGATTTTTAGGTCTTGGAACCAATTCCCAAGTATTATTTTTCTTTATCTGATCCAATTCTTCTTTCATGGCATTTATCCAAGATTCATCTTTGAAGGCTTCATCTGTAGTTTTTGGCTCAACTTGAGAGATCAAACAAATTTCTTCTCTAGCTTTAGATCTAGTTAGCACTCCTTGATTGGTATTACCAATAATTTGATTTTCAAGATGGTTATTTTTTACATACCTTGGAGTTTTAGGAGTTTCAGTAGTCTTTCTTGTATCAGCATCACAAGCCTCTTTTTCACTTTCTTCCTCAACAAGTTCTTTGGCATCAGTAGTGGTTTCTTTCACTTTTGATATCTGACTACTGCCATACATTCTTTCTTGTATCTAAAATTTCTCATCTATTCTTACATTGTTACTTTCAACCATCTTCCTTAATCTTAGATTGAAACATTTCTATTCCTTTCTTTTAATAGAGTAACCAAGGAAGATAGCTTCATCACTTCTAGCATCAAATTTCCCTATCTCATCATCCCTCTTGATGTAACATTTACTACCAAAAATTATAAAATATTTTATAGTAGGAGTATGATCAAACCATAGTTCATAGGGAGTCTTACTTGTGCCATCTCTGATTTGAATTCTATTTAATGTGTAAAGTGTTGTTCCAACAACCTCTCTCCAATGTACATGAGATACATTTCCTTCAATCAGCATTGTCCTAGCAGCATCAAGTATAGTTATGTTTCTTCGCTCTGCTATCCCATTCTATTGTGGAGTCCTAGGAGTAGATGTTTGTCTTTTTATCCCATGCTCTTCATAGTATGAGTTAAATAAATCTGATGTAAACTCTCCACCTATGTCTGATCTTAAACACTTAATTTTTAGTCCTTATTCATTCTCTACTTTTTCTTTAAACAACTTGAATTTTTCAAATGCTTCTGATTTCTTTCTCAAATAAGTAACCCACATCATTCTAGAAAAGTCATCAACAAAGAGTATAAAATACCTTTCACCTTAGTATGACTTTGTTCTTGTAGGCCCACATAGATCTATATGTACCAAATCCAACTTTCCTGTTGATGTAAATGTTTTTCTTTTACGACTACTTGTAGTTTTCTTTCCCATAACACATTCTCTGCATACAATGTTAGAAGGTTTCACAATATTTAGTAGATCTCTTAATGCATTAGCCATACTTTCCTTCACAATGTTATCAAAGTTAACATGAAAAAATCTTCTATGCCGTAACTAACTATCATCTATCTTCGCAACAAAACAAGAGGCTCCAAATGTGTTTAATTCAAATACATTACCTCTAGATCTTGAATCGGTAGCAATCAGTTTTCCTTCCTTGCTTCTGATAAAGCATTTACCATTAAAAAAACTTAACTAAAAGTTTTTATCCATTAACTTTCCAACACTCAACAAATTGTGTTTCAGTCCTTCAACAAGTAGTACATTATCTGTATTAGTCTTTCCATCTAGAGTGATGGATCCAACTCCTATGATGGACTTTGGGAGATTGTCCCCAAACCTTGCAACACCTCCATCATAATTTACTAATTTAAGAAACTTGTTCTTATCACCAGTCATGTGATGAGAACATCCACTATCAATTATCCATTCAGTTTCCTTGTCAACATGAGATACTAAGGATTTTTCTTCATGATAGGTTCATCTTTAATATCAACAAATCCAAACTCTTCATCATCTAAATCATCATTAGAAATTCCTTCACTAGCATAATAACATTCTTTGTCTCTTCTAATCTTTTCATAATCAAGTTTGTACTTAGGAACTCTTGTAGGACATCTAGATGCAAAATGACCTATCTTATTGCATGAAAAACATTTCAAAGGTAATTTACCTTGAAATTTTCCCTTACCTCTTTTCTCTCTTCTAGAAATAAATGCAACAAGTTCTTCCATCTTATTTTCTTCTTCCATTATCTTCTCCCATTCCTCAGCATACTCAACAAGCTCTTCTTTTAGGTCTTCTTTTCTTGTGCTCAGAAGTGCAGATACTTTCTTGTGTGCGGATGCCCTAAATGCAGATTCAACTTTAGGTGTAGCTTCTTCTAATTCCACAGCTTCAAAGGTAGTTAACTTTGCAATCAACATCTGTCTACTAAAGTTTGGAGTCAAGGGTATTGTTTTTTGAATTGACATTTCCTTGAATTTGTAAGTAGGAGTTAGAGATCTGAAAATCTTTGCAATAACTTCATCTTCATCATAAGTGCCTCCACAATTTCTGATTCCAACTAAAACTTTTGTAACCCTTTTAACATAGGCTCTAATGCTTTCATCTTCATTCATTTGTAGCTTCTCCATCTTTGTCTTCCAGTTTTGCAATTTCTCTTGTTTGGTATACTTGTCTCCTTCATAGAGTGCCTCTAGTCTATTCCAAATATCATGTGCCGAATCTAGGTCTTTAATTTCAGTAAACTCACCCTCAGATAGTGCATTGATCAATGCTTCTCTTGTGACCATATTACATAAAAATAACTTCTTTTCATCCTCATCAGTTGTTTCCAAGTCATTCTCAGCCTTTAGAGATTCCTTCATCTTCACAATCATCCAATAGTCTATGCCCATGTATAGCAGATGTGTTCGCATCTTGTTTTTCCAATTGTCCAATTTTTCAAGATCAAAATTAGGACTTTCCTTCCTATAGAATTCCATCTCCAAGATCACCTCAAGCTGTTAAACTTTCTCTCTAAGCACCACAAGATCTAATACCAATTGTTAGGAATAACAGTCCACAATACAACTGAGAGGGGGGGTGAATCGGTTGTATGCCAGAATATTAAAATTTAAACTTTTAAGCTTAATAATATTAGATCCAATGAACAAAATGAATGCCAACACAATAACACAATATTTTGGTTATGGGGAAACCCTGTTAAAGGTAAAAAAAACCTAGTGGGAATTAGCACCCACTAATGATGTACTAAGAGTATAGTAATCCTTGTTAGAAGATATAACCCTATCAGGAGCTTATTGAAACATTACACTATTGGGAAGTTAGCTATACTAATGTATATGACTTAATATAGTGTTTTCATTATGGCAACAAAGTCATAGAGTAGTTTGGAGTCAGTGCACTTGATGAGAAGATTAGAAATTGGTTAAGTGTTGAAGACTGGATAGTATATAGAGTTTCAACAGCTCAGAGCCTTAGTGCATGTGTGTACGACTGAGTTATGGTGTGTGTCCTAGAAGATAAGTTAGTTAAACTATATTCATGCTTAGTCTATGAGCGCATGATCAGATATGCAAGTATGAGGAAGATACAAACAGATGAAGTTACACAACTAGTGAGTTTCAGTAAAGAATAGAGTAAGAAAATGACTGTTATCATTTTGAGTTGCAATTATATTCTATTGATGTAAAGGCTATGCCCCTATTGTATTTAGGTTTTTGACATGTATATATGTTTGTTTGTAAACACGCTTGATCCAATGCATTTGGAAGCGTTGTATGTATTAGGTCTAAGGGCTGACCTAGTTGTTTATTTTGTATGCACATATAAATATGAGATGCACCCATTGTAACTAGTATGGAAGTTGACATAGAGTTGTGATTGTAATACCCCAAAAATGGGTTATAAGTTCATTAACCTCCTATATCAACACATGGAACAAAATCGACATCAAAGTCCTAACCTAAGGCACATTGGCACATTATTGAATCTTAATTGATTATCCTAAATTCTGCATCGAGGAATTCTCCTTATTCCTATTTATCCTAATTATCTTTAATTTAATGATTATTTGGCGATAAAACTTATTTATCCTAAAGTTTGATTAATTGAATATTCTGAATATTTAATTAATTAGATTTAATACTGCCACTTAATTATTTAATTGGATTTAATTATATTTATTCCTAAATTGTATTATTGCATTTTGACAATAAATCAAATATCTTATGACTAATTGATTAAATTCTTATTTAATTAATGTCAATTGCCAAATTTAATAATATAGTTTTGGAATAAAAGTTTGATTTAATAATTGATTAACCCATAAATTAATTGTTTTATTTTTAAAAATCAGTTAAGTTGAGGATAAATCACTTTATTTATTTAATTCATTATTAATTATGCACATCCAAAAAGCAATTGAACTTTAAATCATAAAATAAATTCAAGTTGTTTTAAAAATTAACTCAACTCTCTTCTGAGTTGAAAGCTGATCTCAACTTCTAATTTAAATCAAAAAGCTATTTTTGCATGATTTTTTGTGAGTTAACTATCTTTAATTCCTTGTTGAGTCAAAAATCAACTAGAGTGATTTATGGCTTTTTCCATGCATCCCCAAAGCCCTAGATTTCTATAAAATCAAGGCTCAGCTCTTCACAAATCATCTCACAAGTTTGCATACTTACTCTACCAAAATCAATCCACAAATTTGCACAATCACGCTGGTGAATCGACATCTGAAGAATTGAAGCTTCTTTGCAAATCGACAACTTTTGTGAGATCAATCTTATTTGAAATTCATTGTAGCTTAATTTGCATATCAGTTTTTCATCTAGAATAGATTCATATTAGTTTATTTCATCTTATTGCATAGAAAATCCAAAAATATAGCTTAATTTGCATTCATCTCATATCTAGATTCTGCATTCAAATCCTTCATTTAGGTGTCATCAAGGTCACTGATCTCAGTCCAATCTGAGAATACATACTCGCATCTACTAGAAGGTAGTAAATCACCTAGTTAGATTAGTTTCCATTTCACTGCATGATTTTGATTTCTACTAACCTCTGATGTTTTATTGAAGTGTTGTGTCTACAACTAGGTCCAAAATTCACACACATTTTTGGTGCCCACCGTGGGGCCCTGAAATTGGTTTCCATTCAATTTCTATCATCTTCTTGTCATTTTCTGTTCCAAGCTATGATTTTTAATTTATGTCCATACAATTTTCATATGATTTTTGTTAGAAACTCATATCAAGAGATACCCATTGTCGTACGATAGTTTATTTGATCGAGGATCATACCGTCAGAAACACAATGTCATTTTGAAGCTCTTTTGTCGTATGATATGATACCCATTGTCGTACAAGTTTCTAAATTATCATTTGGGAGGTAACCCACTGTTGTATGAGTTTCAGTGCCAGGTTTCAATTGTCATTTCACTTTTTCAGGAAATTTTCCAAATTTGTTTTGCTGATTTGGATTGATAGCTAACATTAACAATTGAAATTTGTTGTTTCTGATTGATTTCTACTGATTTTGATTGGGACAAAGTGTGAGAATTTCTAAAAATAGGTAAGAATCTACTAAGCATGTTGTGAGGAATTCAGGTAATCTTCTCAGCTGATAACATTTTGATTTGGATTAAAAAGAACTCTTGTGTGTTAAGCTTGTGTGACCTTTATTGCTTTCATATCATAGATTTCATTTTGGGCCATAAAAATGAACATAGATTTGATTTTCAGCATCTTTGTTACACATAGTAAATAGGCCCTATGAACACTATTCATGGTTCTTGAGAGAGTGGGTTTCCAGTGAAACTCTTCTCAATGAAGGAACCTTGTAGGTAGGGAGGTTACTGAGAGTGTCTCATGTTCTACTAGATTTGTGCATCTTCAACTTTTGATTGATACATTCTCTCTCTGGAGAGGTTGATAGATCATAAGTAGTTGACATCATAGATCTTTGTAAGATAATCTTGGTCTTAGTGTGTCGGATTAATCTGTCTACTTTGTTTGGGTTAAAAGTGAAAAGGCTAGAGGACTATACTCTACTCCCTTTTTGGGTAGTATCAGAAACTCAGATCCTTGAATCTGGAACTAGTTTCCATGTGGTATCTTTTGTGAGTCACCTTTAGAGAGGCTTAACCATAGTGGACATTCCCCGTAATTGGGTCAACCACATTAACAAAACCTCAAGTGGTAATAGCCATTTTTGCCATGGTAGCAGCAGCCGCTATATAAATGTCCTTGTGGAGGAAATCTTCACAGGTGTGGTCTCTTGTTGTGCTGTCAGATCTTCCTAGTAGCTCCTGATTGATTAATTTCTCAGATTGTGTCAAAACCCCAGTGTGCTTGGATTGGAGTTCACCCTCTTGAGATCACAAAAGTTGTAGAGTCAGACCATTACTAAAAACCCTAGTGAGGCCAAATTTTCATTTTCTAGGAATATGTGCATTATTGTAAAACTTTTTGGAACATACACTGTTAGCACTCCTAGGGATTAGCACAATTCAGTCACTTGATTATTCATGCATAGGGTTGCTTTGTCCCCTGTTCATTATTTTCAGACATGCTTGAAATCACTTGCTTGTTGTTTTGCGTGCCTATTTATCTATCTAGTTACTAAGAATGAATCAATCTGATACAACCTTCAAATATGGACAAATAATTTTGTGAACAATCTAAAACTGAAAACCTCAAAAATTACAAAATCTGATGTCAAACACCTTTCTAGAGTCAAAAGTCATCTTGTGAAGTTAGAAAGTCATACGACTTTTGGAAAGTGTCATTTCATTACCCCCAAATTATCGTATGGTAGTTGGTATATTGTCGTACAAGTTTTGCTACTAGTTAATTCAAAAATTCAAAAACCCTGCTATCAACTATTGTATGAGTTTGTCAATTGTCATTTCATAGCATACCCATTGTCGTATGAACTTGTAGAAAGTCATTTGAGAAATTTTGAAAAATTGCTAGAAAGTTGTCAGAACTGTCAGAGACCCAACTTTTCCACCCTATTCCCAGAGTCTGTCAAAAAAATCACTATGTCAGGAATAGAGCAGCAACTACTAAGAATCCAATCATTTTCCTAAAGTGGCCTTTTGATCTGATTTAGCCTTTTGTTTAATCTATTTGAGTCCTTTTCATCTTGTGTCAAAACCTTGTCATAACTATCAATCTTCAATCCATCTTCAAAATGGCTAAGTGTTGTGAACTTGTGTCCGCTATCTTTTGGGCATCTACCCAAACATCCAAGGCATAGTCTCCTTCATTTATGTCTAATCTAAGCTTCAATCAATCAAACCTTGACAAGGTTGCGTCATTTGATCTTCTTGAATCAAATCTTTCTTCAGATGTCTTCATTGTATTCTTTTGTTTCACCCAAGGTTAATGGTGGAAAATAGAGCTTCCTCTCACAAGAAATCTAGAGAAATATCCCATACCATACCTTTGAATACTCTCTGGGCTCCAACTCTTGAGCAACTCTATAATTCTGGTCTTTACGAAGATGACGATCTTGGCAATTTTTGATTGAAAACTGGTTACATTCCTCCTCCATCAACTCACGGAGGTAATCAACAAACTCCTCCTTGATCTATCCCAGGGAGTCTTAAAACTCCTACCATGTCTCAAGTAGGGACAAAATTTGGCTCTCAAAGAGCTCAATCTCAACATGGTGCAGATTAGGAACCCACACTTGAAGAAATTGCTCGGTATCAAAATGATGATGACTTCAAAAGAATGATGAAGCATTTCTTGAAAGAAGATAGAGAAGCATACTTTTTACAATTAGATCATCAAGGAGTTAAACTTCCTCCCAACTTTAATGTTGAAGATATCATTGCGCATGAGGAAGAAACTCCTATTTTAGCTATGATGAAACAAATGCATGCCATGCAAGTCAAACTTAATAAACTTGAGAAAGAAAAGGAACCCAAGGAGTTCTCCATGGAGGCCCTATGTCCTTTTCTATTTGACAAAGACTTGTACATGCCAGCATTCCCAAAAAGAGTGGAGATGCCTAAATATGATAAGTATGATGGACACTCTAATCCTCAAGATCATGTTAGAGAATTTTGTACATAATCTATGGAGTTCATGCACAAACCAACCTATCTGATGCATCTTTTTCCTCGATCTCTGGGAGGACCAGCCATTCATTGGTTCTCTAGATTGCCTTCTACTATGAAAAATTTTGAGTTGATCAAATTGTTCTATCAACAATACTCCTACAACATTCAACATCTAGCCACCATGATTGATATTTTCAATCTCAAACAATATTTAGGAGAACCATTCCTGACATTTCTCAAGAGACAGAGGAAGAAATTCTCTCTATATGCTAGGCCTATTCCAGAAACTGAGAAGCTAGAAATCTTCATCAATAATCTTGTCCCAGAGATCAAATACCCTTTACAAATGCAAGATCATACATCTTTTGATAATATGGTAGACAATGTGATCAAAATTGAAAAGGTACTTGTGAAAAAAGGAGACATCGCACTTCAAAAGGACAAGTATGAATCAGGATCCAATCTAAAGACAAGAACAAAAATTGGAACAAGAATAAAGGCATCATCATAGATGGCATTGTTGATACTATCTTTGCCCCATCAAAGACACCAACTTTCAATCTAACTATTGGTACCCAAGCCATCAAAGCTTCAGAGAAAAAGGTGTTCAAACCATCTCAAAAGAAGCCAAAATACAAATCTTGGTCCACTAATAATAAATGAAAGTTCACTCCTCTTGGAGAATCTTTAGAATCAGCTATGAGAACTCTACTAGCTAATAACATCATCTCTTTTCCTAAGATCTGACAATCTGATCCCGACCCTAAGCCAAAATGGTGGAGAGAGAATGAATTCTATGATTTCCATCGAGGTAACGGTCATAAAACTAATAACTGCTTACGCTTGAAACATACTATTCAAGATTTGATTGATAAGGGAGACATCATGATTGACAATTGTAAGAGAAATAATGATCATACAGCCTTCATAGAACCATTTTCAAAACATGGTCATGAAGTTTCAGCTTCTCAGCCTAATATGGGGGCAAAGGTCAATTATGCTTACCCTGGAAATAATGTTGTTATCAATATGGTTGAACCATGTCTCTCTAAGCATTGCAATGTCATCACAATTGTGCAAAGAGATAGAGATCATCCTTAAGCTAATGTAGCTACTCGATCACAAGATCAGGCACATCTGAACGGACAAATCCTAGATTCATCAAATGTCCCTAAGATGCCCTTCAATCTTTCTTCTGCTTCCAAATAGAAGGCTTCTTCTAAATCTTCCAATCCTAAAGATACAAGGCCAACATCTTATAGCATTGTTCAACAACTCCAACACACTAATGCAAAAATATCCATGTTTGAGATGCTTTGGATATCTCTAGCTCATAGAGCTATTTTAGACAAAGCTTTGCTCAGATCCAATGTTCCTGATGACCTTGATTTAGATAGGTTCTAGACTATGGTTGGACATCTTACATCTCCACAATATGTTTCCTTTTTAGAGGAAGATTAAAAATCCTTGAGTCACCCACATAACCAAGCCTTGCACATAGAAGTCTTGATCCAGAACCATAGAGTCAAATGTGTGTTGATAGATGGGGTCGTTGGCCTAAAAATTTGCTCTTACAGCTTGGTCACACAATTGGGATTTTCAGAATTGGCTATTGATCCTAGAAAGAAAATAACTATAAAAGCCTATGATGAACAAGAAAGATCTTCTAAAGGCACCATTATCTTACCTATCAGAGATACTATATGTCAAGTTCTTGATCTACCTTTGGCTTACAACATTCTTCTAGGGAGACCATGGATACATGAAATGCAAGCTATTCCTTCTACATTCCACCAATGTTTGAAATTTCCTTATGAAGGAGTAGAGGTCACTATTCTAGAATAAATATCCACCACTTTCAATACATGGAAAGAAAGTGCGGATAAACTTGTGCCTAATAATAGAGAATCTTCCATTAAGCCAACAAAAGAAGCATCCACATCTAAAATGGAAGACATTGCAAAAGAGGTCAATATCAAAGAAAATGGTATGGGAGAATATACTATAGAGCCAATCTTATCTTTTACATCTCTACCTATCTCACCTAAGTCTTATGGACAATCCTTAACAGTTAACACAGTCCAAACTAGACTCTAAAGAACCTCTTAAGGCATATAAAAGAAATTTTGTGGTAGAACAAGTCTCCATGAAAGAATTTGAAGAAGATGAAGCTATGCTTACATGGCTATACAAAGATGAAACTAAATCTCAAGTTGTTCCAACTAGTGACTCTACAATATCCAAAATCCCTTCTAAGTCATATGGTCCAGGAGATAAACTGATAGCTAAGATGGGATATTCAGGTAAAGGACCTCTAGGAGTCAGAGGAAAAGGTCTTATTACACCTATTTCACATACTAGTAGGGAAAACAAAGATACTATTGGCTTAGGCTTTCAAAAGAAACCCTTCCACCTCAAAGGTAATTGTTCTCATGTCATAGAGTAGATCACACCAAGAGAACCCCTTCTTAAGAAGGAAGAAACTGAACCATCTGATAGTGATTCAGACAACTCAGAACTTATTCCTTATGAGCATTTTCCTAAGGAAATCAAAGATCTCCTTGAAGCTAAAGATGATCCAATCAAAAGAATTAATGTAGTAGAAACACAAGAACCTACTATAAACTAAGAGGTAGTTGCAACACAAGAACCAGCTAATCTCAAAGATAGTCAAATAGACAAAGAAGAAGGTGGTCATTATTCTGAGATACCTTCCCATGAGTATGAATTAAAATTAGAATCTGAGGGTAACCCTTCTTGGGGTATTCATTCTAACTTTACTCATGTTCTTAGATTTCCTAGAGGCATAGATGAAGAATCTAATGACTATGAATGGGGAGCCATTCCAAAAGAAGATGAGCTTATTACAGAGAAACATGTTGATGTTATACACCAATATGCAACTAAACCCAACCTAAGTCTAGAGTGAAATGATGAACTTATCAAGTCTGATCCATCGATGGCTGAAGTGGACTCCCACAATGAAATTGAGCCTATTCATGAATTGAATGTCTTAAGTTGTAATATCACCTTTGAACTCTAGCATCAGGTTAGGACCAATGATGATAGATCCATATCCCTAAACACTATCTCCCAATCTTTCCCCATTTTGACTATCCAACATCCTAAACTTCTTGATCAAACATCCACAAATCCAAGCCATGGTATTTATACCTTCCCGAATGACTATGCCCTTTCTTACTACCTCAATGTAGTTGAGCCTATGAGGACTTCCATCAGTGAACCAAGTGTTAGCATGATGGAGTCAGACATCAAGTATCTTAGTCAGAAAAATAAGAATAAGAATAAAAAGAAAAGGAGTTCTGAGGATGAAAACCACTTTGTGGTATTCTTAGAACATACAAAAGTAAAAGTAAAAGATGTATCCGAAGGTGAAAACCTCTCTGAGGCACCTAAGGATGAGATATTTGATGTCCTTCTGAGTCATTTATAGGACATATCTCCAGTTCTAATCGAGCCTACTCAATCCATCAACTTGGGAACAATAGAAGAACCACAGTTGATTCATGTAGCACAATCTTTATCAGAAGAATAGAAGAATAAATTTACTACATTCCTAACAGAAAAGAAGATCAACTTTGCATGGAAATATTTAGATATGCCGGGGTTGGATCCTAATCTTATAATGTATCATTTATCTATAACTCTTGGAGTAAAACCTATTAAGCAAAAATTGAGAAAGATGCATTCTCATGTTGCACTCTTGGTAAAAGCTGAATCAGAGAAGCTCCTAAAAGTCGGATTCATCCAAGTTATTGATTATGCAGAATGGATCTCTAACATTGTACCTATTTCTAAACTAGAAAAATCAATCAGAGTGTGCACAAACTTTAGAGATATAAATAGAGCATGCCCTAAGGATGATTTTCCACTACCTAACATTGATATGATAGTGGACATGACTGTGGGCTTTGAGATGTATTCTTTAATGGATGGTTTTTGTGGATATAATCAAATAAAAATTGCTCTAGAGGATCAAGAGAAAACTACTTTTACATGTGCATGGGGCACATTCTATTGGAATGTCATGTCATTTGGGCTTAAGAATACTATTGCTACATATCAGAGAGCCATGAGATCTATTTTTCATGACATCATGCATAGGAATATGGAGGATTATGTTAATGATACTTTAGCAAAATCTATGATTAGAACTAAACATCTAAATGACTGGAGCAAGATACTAGATAGAATGGAAAAATTTAGTCTCAGACTAAATCCTAAGAAGTGTGCTTTTGGTGTTACTTTTGGAAAGCTCTTAGGATACATAGTTTCAAAGAAGGGCATTGAAGTTGATCTAGCTAAAGTAAAATCTATAATGGAGATGCAACCTCACAAAAACATCAGTCAAATGAGGACATTGCAAGGAAGAATTCAATCTATTAGATGTTTCATATCTCAGCTAGCAGACATATCACAACCTTTTACAAAAAACATTACATAAAAGGTGTGACATTTGCATGGAATGAAGAATGTGAGAACAACTTTAACCATATCAAGAAGTATCTATCAAATCCTCCTATCTTGATGCCTCCCATTCCAGAGAAGCCTTTGATCTTATATGTCTCCGCTACAGATACATCACTAGGGTCATTGCTTGCACAACATGATCAGAATAAAAAGGAAAGAGCTATATACTATATCAGTAGGACATTGGTGGCATATGAAAATAATTATTTTATGATTGAGAAGGCTTGTCTAGCTGTGATCTTTGCATCATAGAAACTAAGACACTACATGTTAGCTCATACAACACATTTGGTAGCTACGATCGATCCACTAAAGTACCTACTAAGAAAAGCTGCCCTCATGGGCAGATTAGCTAAATGGGTCATGCTCTTAAGTGAATTTGACATTGAATATGTGGAAAGAAAAGCTATAAAAGGATAGGTTATTGCTAATCAATTAGCAGATGCACCTATGATTGATGATAAACCAATGCAAATGGACTTTCTAGATTCCTCTATCATGACTCTTTCTTCTAGAGAATGACATTTATTCTTTGATGGCTCTTATACGCAGAATGGATCATAAGCAGGCATATTGTTCATAACTTTTCAAGGATACTCAATCCCAAAAGAATTTAGATTAAGGTTCCCTTGCACAAAAAATATTGTAGAATATGAAGCCCTTCTTAATGGCATGAAACTAGCAATTGAGTGGAGAGTGACAGAGCTACACATTCATGGAGACTGTCAACTTGTTATCCATCAAGTCAATGATGTGTACCAAACTAAAGATGAAAAGGTCATTCCGTATAAGAGAATGGTAGATGATCTAAAGAAGTATTTCATATCTATCTCATTTGAGCAAATTCCTAGAACAGAGAACAAAGCTTCCAATGTAATGGCAACACCATCTACTCTATTATAACAACCTAAACATGAGCTATGCTATGAGTTCCTGGTGGAAGCACTATCTTATCTTGTATATGATTCTCCTAAGACCCGCATGATCTGCACCATTGTTGGTCATCATTCATCCAGATATAAAAACCTATTCTCCTATCTCAAAGACTAAATCATTCTTGATACCTTCACCCATCATGAAAAGAGATACCTTATCTGTAATGCCTCCTGATATGTCATCATTGGTCATGATCTGTAAAAATTAGGTCTAGATGGTATGCTAATTAGATTTTTAGAATGAGAAGAGTCTCAATGTGCATTAGAGGAAGTCCACGAGGGTATTTGTGGGCCTTTGATTTTATAGGAGCTATACATCCTCATTCTTCTAATGGCCATGAGTACCTCGACCATTGATACCCAGAAAATCCAATGAAGTTTGATCTAACTATTGTCTTTTTGAGTGAGTTCTTTCTCCTACTGTGAAACGTGATCTTACCTAAGGATGTGAATGATAAAGGGTCACTAAGGGTAATTCACATTGGATTTAGAATGATCTCTTGACTAATTGATGTGTTTGTAATATAAGGTGTATTTAGGTCATCATGACGTTTATGTTTTCATGCTTATACAAATTGCTATATCAAAATGGACATGATATTTAGGTCATCCTGGCATTTATGCCTTGGTGCTTATATCTAATCCAACATTCTGAAAATAAAATCAATATTCATATGTCCATGGTTGTCTAGCTAGTGGGCATTGTATTGATTCTTGAGCATACAAATCGATATTCATATGTCTATGGTTTCTAACTAGTGGGCATTGTATTGATTTATCTGGTTACCTAAAAATTCAATGATGAGAATGACCGACACATGATCAATGACTAGGTCCTAGGTCTTAGGTTTGCATCTCATTTTTCATATCTCTTTGCATTCTACATGTTTTCATGGTCTCACAGATTGCTTTAACACTTAAACAATTTTTTTTCAATCACATCTTCGAATCTAAAAAGAGTTGAATCCTACAAGAAGGTCCATCCAATGAAACAACAAGTACAATCCATTTTTGAGATCAAAATCAAAATCTAAGATTGTTTATAATTCCAACTGCTTGCATAATCGACCTTCAATCATCACAGAAATCTAGTATTCAACTTAACTGATTATCTCACATCAAACTATCAAAATTTCAACTTGGTTAACCATGGTCAACTCATGGTTTAACCTAGTCAAAATTGGTCTTGTAGACCTCCAAACGATGCAGAATGCATTCTTGAACATGTTTAACCACTTCTCAAATCAATTAACATGCTTCTAAACTATTCAAACATTGACTTTTCTTGTCAGATTTTAATTTTAATCCTGAAGGGGGCATGGTATTGCACATCATTCAAAGTCTGTAATCTAAATTTGAAATCATATCTTTCCTCAATAATCAAGACAACAACCACATCTAAATTGTTGATTGATCAAAAGACCTCATCTCTCAGGGAAAATCAATCATCTCTTGGGGCATATTAGATTCATTGAGATCCATATCAATCTGGTATTCTCTTAATCTTGTAAACTGTATCAGTCTTTTGTAACCATCAGTTCATTAGTGTTATTTCCTTGGCTCTTCGTAACTAAAGGGTTTAGATGTGATACCAATGTGATTCTTATCAACAATCAGGTCTGGAATTGATCATTCACTTCTTCACAATCATAAGGTTCAGAATCAAGCATTTTGACACTTCTTCACAATCATTGGTTAATTTTTGTTGTAGTTAACATTATATTTGGTCATTCAGGACCTAATATCTTCGAAGCTTTCAATCAGTTTCTATCTCATATCACAATTTCCATTTCATATCAATTTCAATTTCAAACATCAGTTTCAAACATCATACACAGACTGTCTTTGAACCACTGTACTTTGCACAACCATTCAAAGAGGGGCAAAATGTAATACCCCAAGAATGGGCTAAAGTTCATTAACCTCCTATATCGACACATTGGACAAAATCAACATCAAAGTCCTAACCAAAGGCACATCGGCACATTATCAAATCTTAATTGATTATCCTAAATTCTACATCGGGGAATATTCCTTATTCCTATTTATCCTAATTATCTTTAATTTAATGATTATTTGGAGATAAATCTTATTTATCCTAAAGTTTGATTAATTGAATATTCTAAATATTTAATTAATTAGATTTATAATGCCACTTAATTATTTAATTGGATTTAATTATATTTATTCCTAAATTGTATTATTGCATTTTGACAATAAATCAAATAGCTTATTACTAATTGATTAAATTCTTAATTAATTAATTAATGTCAATTGTCAAATTTAATAATATAGTTTTGGAATAAAAGTTTGATTTAATAATTGATTAACTCATAAATCAATTATTTTATTTTTAAAAATTAGTTAAGTTGAGGATAAATCACTTTATTTATTTAATTCATAATTAATTATGCACATCCAAAAAGCAGTTGAACTTTAAATCAGAAAATCAATTCAAGTTGTTTTAAAAATAAACTCAACTCTCTTTTGAGTTGAAAGCTGATCTCAACTTCTGATTTAAATCAAAATGTTGTTTTTGCATGATTTTTTGTGAGTTAACTATCTTTAATTCCTTGTTGACTCAAAAATCAACTAGAGTGATTTATGGCTTTTTCCAAGCATCCTCGAAGCCCTAGATTTCTATAAAATCAAGGCCCAACTCTTCACAAATCATCTCACAAGTTTGCATACTTACTTTGACAAAATCAATCCATGAATTTGCATAATCACACTGGTGAATCGACATCTGAAGAATTGAAGCTTTTTTGCAAATCAACAACTTTTGTGAGATCAATCTTATTTGCAATTCATTGTAGCTTAATTTGCGTATCAATTTTTCATCTAGAATAGATTCATATTAGTTTATTTCATCTTATTGCATAGAAAATCCAAAAATATAGATTAATTTGCATTCATCTCATATCTAGATTCTGCATTCAAATCCTTCATTTAGGTGTCATCAAGGTCATTGATCTCGGTCCAATCTGAGAATACATACTCGCATCTACTAGAAGGTAGTAAATTGCATGGTTAGATTAGTTTCCATTTCACTACATGATTTTGATTTCTACTAACCTCTAATGTTTTACTGAAGTGTTGTGTCTACAGCTAGGTAAAAAATTCACACACATAGTGACAATTAGAGTAGAAGTGTGTGAAGAGTGTATAAGATGTATTAGAGCTTTGCAAGAGGTCAAAGCATTAGCGCATCAAAGGAATTGATCTGACAAGCAGTGTCACAATGATAGTTCATCCAGCAGATATAGTTTGTATCTAAGATCAGAAGGTTGTAGCCTTCACCACTTGAGTAGTGGGCTCTAGGACAATGTGTCCACTCTCCTAACAGGGACTATTGTAAAAGACTCCTGATAGGGTTTGACCTTTAACAAGGTCTACTATACTTAATACATTGTAAAGGAACTCCTAACAAGGTTAAGGATCTTCTAACAAGGATCACTAAACACTAGTACAAAATATTAGTGGGTGTCAATTCCCACCGGGGGTTTTACCTATTTGGGTCTCCCCATAACCATATCAGTGTTATGTGTTGATTTCATGTTTCATGTTTATGTGAATGTTCATTTCAGTACTTAAGAATTTAAGTTCATTTTAAAGATTAAGTAAAAAGATAAATATAGAGTGAACATTGATTCACCCCCCCCTCTCAGTGTTCCCATTCTTAACAATTGGTATAAGAGCTCTGGTACTTACCAAAGAAGTTTAACCACTTGAGGAGATCATGGAAAAAGAAGAAATGAAACATCTAAAAATAAATCTTGAAGCTGCTCTTGAAGACTTGGACAAATTTGAAAGAGAAACTGAAGAACTAAGGGAAAAACTCAGTGATGCTCAATTAGTCATCAAAAGGCTAAGGAAAGATTTGAAATAATGCTCTACTAGTGATCTAGGGACAATGGTCAAGAAGCTAAATGAAGAAAATAAATCCTTAAAAGAACAACTTGAAGAATTTGATGATAAGCTAACTAACAATCATGAAGTCTTTGATGAACAGGTCAAAGAGAACCTTGAACTAAATGAAGAATTGAGGCAAGCAAACATGGAAATCTTAGAACTAAGAAACAACAAGGAAAGCTTGGAATCTGAATTGAAAGAGGCTAAGAATCACATTGATAAATTGCACACTAGTTTTGATTTAATAGAATCTTGGTTATATGCAAGAAGAGCTAAAGGAGATACTAGCTGCATTGGATACAATGAAGCACATAATCAGATTGATAACATGTGAGCAAGAATGAAAGCACCAGAAGGAACCTTAGATGCTAAAGAGACTAGAAGTCAGACCAAGGATCATACTGAACCACCTAAGAATGAGCACAAGCTTATAGACCACACTTTTTATTCATGTAACAAGCATGGACACATAGAAAAGAATTGTACAGAGGTAAGACCTTTCAATGGTTACTATTATTCATGCAATAAATTTGGTCATAGAGCTATGAATTGCAAGACAAGCCAAAAGAACATGACTCATAATCAAAGAAATCAGAATCAATCAAATATAAGAAGCTCTCAAAATGTTACATGTCAGATATGTAACTATAATGGTCACTTAGCTAAACAATGTAAGATGGTGACCTGTAGTGCCTCCATCATTTGACTCTTATCACAAGCATCCTATTAGTGTTGTTTTGACCTTCACACTCATTGAGTAAGATCTTATTGGTCCCATGTAAGGATGTACCTCTAGTAGGATCTGATTTTAGAACATATTTATGATGCCTTGAGTGGCCTTGAGACATTACATGTGTTATTGAACTATTTATTGATGTTATTAAGTGATCAAATAGTCGATATTGTGATGTACTCCTTGTCTTGCTACTTTGTGCATGTGTTTACAATTCTAGGATGATCCATGTTTTCAATAGGGCTAATTGTATTCATTTGATTTTATGTTAGCACAATGAAGAACCTATTTTGAGTTAATTGTATTGGAACAAGGCACATTAAATAATAATAAGACAAGATGTAGATTTTAACGAAGTTAAGTGTTGCTTCCTTATGTATGTAATTTCTCATAAATTAATGTAGTAGGAAAGGTGTGTAGAGTCATGAATCGTGTACATAGAATTGCACATTTTAGAATGTGAGATGTTTCAATTGGATATGTATCCTCGCATAAATGACCATTTAGGTTTATATCAGGTCAAGAGGTGAACTTGTTGTAAGTTGAATTGTCAGGACTCGATGTTCCACCATTCATATACATTAGATTTACTCTTATAGTGATTTCATATCTTTGGCTTTATGTGATGATTTTTATATGAATATCTAGATGATGATGTTAGGTATATCTTATTCTATGGATCTTGATTATATGATATAGAAAGATCATTGAATTTCAAATCTTACATTTTGATGTAAATTGACTTATGAAATAGAAATTGAAATGAGTAGGATATTGATTGTCTTACAAATTGAGTATGCAAATGAATTAGGGTTAATTGAGAAAGTAGAAATTAAGTTAAAGTAACATGTGATGTATATGGAAATGGATTACTTATTTTGTTTCAAGATTGTGATGAAATCGTGTAATGTAGTTTGCTAGTATGTACATGTTTGTATGTTATCATGGGTCCTGCACTGCTTTATTTATATATGTTTTTATTTTGTATATATATTCATGAGATACTGATAATTTGAGTAAGTGTGAAGGTATATGGCCATGGATATAAGTCGGGGAAATAGGAATGGATCTTAGTGCTATCATTTGGAACCAAGGTCAGCTCTAATAAGAGCATGACCTCATTGTAATGTGTTTTGATTCATCAAAGTAATGCGTGGGTGTATGTGGTTGATAATGTTGTAAATATATGATTAATTCTCTTTGTGAAAATATAAATGTAATCAGCCCACTAAGCATGCCAAGTGTAATTGTGATGTGTAATTATGTGAGGTGTCACTTGACACCATTGTGGTGATGTGGCATGCTTGAGTGGATCATGGACCCCACCCTCTCCTTAGTTGGTTTTGAGTTTTCCTAAGGTAGGTAGGTGGGTTGAGGAACCAAGTTTTATGTTACCAATAATTCATTTTCGGATGCAATGTTACCTGGGCTTTTTGGGAGGTTCTATGGAAACCCAGGGTGTAGTTTAGGTTGGATTTGGGTGCCCCAAGGCTAGCACATGGACCTGGGGGCTTAATTATTCTATTCCCACCTTCCTAGGCTACCATTTGGTCTCTCTTAATGGGCCAATTTTGATATGTGTGAAAATGGGTAATGCTTCCTAGGTTGTCTCATCTTTTCTTATGTGGAAATTCATCCCATTCCTTGAGTAAAGGGAAGTGTCACTTTGTCTAGAATTCAGAAACCTAGTTGGTTTTGGGATGAGAGAAGAATGTTGGAAGGTTTTAGGGGAAAGAGACTTAGTAGTGCAGGGACTTGTTCATTTTTTTTTTGGTCTAAGCTAGATTGGGAGAGTGAGAGGAAAACCAGAGGGAATTTTGGGCTAGAAAATTTGGAGAAGGTTAGCAAGTTTGGTGTAAGGAACAACTCACCATCATCTCTTCAATTCAGCCTTAGCTTAGAAGAAGGTTGGTGGTACCTGTCTTGTAATTTATGTTCATATGCTTTAATGGATGTGCTAGTATGTATGTGTGTGTAAACTATTTCCTTGTGTTTAACCTTTTTTGTGTGTTTTCTTTTGAGATTTTGTCTTTTATCTTTGTTGTCTTCATGGATTGTATCTTGTTTTGGGTGTGCAAGTTCAGTCCTCATCCTTGGGAGGAAAGAATGAGAACTTGGGGTGAAGGGCCTAAGTTGGGACCCCTTACATTTGAGTGCATGGTGTATTGGCACCATGAGAACCTCTTATGATGATGGGAGACATAAGGAGATTGTCTTTGCCCAAGGATTGAGCTATTTGGTTGGAAGTGCCTTGTGAAGGCTGGTTTGGAAGTACCTTGTGAAGGCTGGTTTGAAAGTGCCTTGTGAAGGCTTGCTACATATGTGAAAATGTTGTTTTTTCCATAAGAATGGCATCTCCATAAGGGGAGATCCCACCTTCACCCATTTGTGGATTCATTATTTGAATCCTTTGTGCAAATCCTGGGAAGGGAGTGTTTTTGCTTATCTTACTTTAGTTGTGTTTAAATGTGTTTGTTTCTAGAGTATGACTATCACCCATCCATTCCCTATTTTCCCAAGCTCAGGGGTGGCCATGTAATGGCCTTGGCTGGGAGGTGAGCCTCCATGGCCATGTGAAAGAAAGCTTTGTGTTTGCAGGATTGAACCCTTGGCTTGAAGATGCAGTCTCAGTTGAAGCTTAAAGTTAAAGTTGAAGGTTGTAAAGATTGTGCAAGTGTGTATCTGGTTGTGAGTTCTTGCTCATTACATTTGTGTTCTATATATCAAGAAATTGTAATGTTTATGAGTTGGAAACTTGACCGGTCATTCCAGTAGTTATTGTTGAATTAGGACCATTTTAATGATCTCTTGGATCAGTCCTAAAATCTGTACTTATTATCTGAATTTGAAATTAGTACTATATATATATGTTAGTTTGATTTGACATGAACTGAGAATGTTAGTTCAATTTAATTTCTCTCTTTAAAAGTCCTAGATTCTATAACCTTTATCTATTTTTTTTAAAATTCAAAACTCTACTTTTATGTTATTTGGAATCATACATGGACTAGAAATGCTAGATTAACTTTATTGCTCTGAATAGGTTGAACTCCCTACAACAAGAAATTATTTATTGAATCAGTTTTCCTAGCATAAAATGAATATGAAACAGTTATGTACAAGAAGGTTAAAAATAATTTCATTTAGTTCCTTGAAAGCTAAATCCTTTCTAAATCTAAGAGGTGTATTTTAATCCTAAAAAATTATTAACAAAGTTGCTACTATATCCCAGTTTTCACATTAGAATTTATCTCATGTGTATACAGGAATCTAACATGTTGCTAGTAAAATGAGTGCATATGGAATGTACATTTGAACTTAATAATCAGATTTGTTAAAGATTACCTTGCAAAAGAATAGCATGTACCTAGCAATTTATTATTTAAGTCACATTAACTACAGAGTTTTAAATCAATCCTTTGTTCTGATTTAATGCTAAAGTACTTATTTTTACAGAATCAATACCGAAGCTAAAGATTTGTATTTCATTTCAATATATACATGTAAACTGTCAAACTGAAATAGTTAACTTAGGAAGAGAATTGATTTAAAAATGTAGAAAGTTGATCTAAATGTATTTATATTGAATTTTTCAAAACTGAACTAGATCTCTATTATATTCTGATCTACATGTACAGTTGTTTGAGTGTATCCATAAATTCCAATGGATATAGAAATTAAATGCTAGCTTGGCATGCATCTAAACTGAATACATAACCATGACAGTATATAGAATGATAATAGAACTTGTGTAAACAAATTTAATATTACCATGTTGGTAATAAATGTTTATAATATACATATACATCTTACATCTTACATAAAAATATGTGTATCCTAACATGCATAATGTTATACATTACCCTTTTAAAGAGGGAGCGTATTTATTCCACAACTTTGAACTGCTAGCAGATCTGTAACATTAAATGGAAAATATAATGTAGACATTAACTGTTAGCAAACTTGTAACATTAAATGGGATGATACAACATATACATGCTATATGTTATACATAATAAGAATGTATAATACATAGTATATATACATCATGATATTAATCAGCGTATTCATTAAATGAAACAAAACTATTTATAATGTAATAATTATATATTAGATACTATACAACAGACATTGTATAGTAAATAATAAATAATATTATATTATAACCTTATTATATAACCAGTGATAATATAATATTTATTATTATATATTATATACTATACGATAAATACTGTATAGCATATAATACATAATAATATATTATATCACATTATTTATTTTATTATAATAAATGATAGTATGTTATTCCAAGTACATGATGTTATGTATTATATATTATTTGATATATATTGAATAGCATATAATAAATAACACCCTTTGTATCATTATTTTCTTGCCAGCGATACCATACAATATAATATCATATATTGTATACTACATGATGAAAATCACATAGCATTTAAGTATATGATATTATATCATGTTGTATTAAAAACCTAACATCTGCTCAAAGAAAATAATATATATCACTATGCAAATTAGGGCCGAAACCCTGTACAAACCATGGCACTAAGTGCTTACCAGAACTGCCATGACTCTAAGTCACGAAAGTGCCAAAGCACTATCATGGCTTAGAGCCATGACAGTAACCACTGCCGTGACAGGCCACATTCCAGCGAGTGGGGATGGGCATTGGGGATAGCCCTTCTTGCCTTCCAAAATGGTGTTTAACATTTAAAATAAAATTTGTAGAGTGATATTAGGGTTAACATCTAGTGTGAATCTACTTTCATTAGGGTTTTCAACCCTTCCAATCTGCCCAGCATAACCACATTCATTTTAACGAACACAAAAAAACAAAATGTAATAAATATAGAAATGAATTTTGAAAATTGCAGCGACACCATTAAATCTGGAAAAGCTCAATAGTATAAGCTAATAAGAGCAGAAGTAGGATTTAGACTAAAATATATTCAATCTGCATATCAGATCTTGAGCAACATTATTGTGTGCAGATGTTAGCACTTAAGCTATTCCAACATACTATTCGAACTGATCCTTGCTCAGACCTACAACAAGAAAGTTTTAGAGAGAGAAGAGAAAGGGAGACAATAATGGAGATTAGGGTTTCAATTTTGTTTTTAAGTGACACCCAACCCTAATTTTGAATTAGGGTTTGGGGTTCAATATAATATTTTAATATTCTTCATGTCAAGTCAGCATAATCAAACCAATAGTATAATGGTTTCTCTTTTAATGGTAAGTTATGATTTATCGATAGTAAATTTTAGGTGGTAATAAAGTTGTAATAAAAATATCTTTCTTTCTATTGTTCTATAAAAAAAAAATTATGGAGGACAAAAAAATAGTACTTTAAGAAAATTTGTTATTAGCATCTATGATGTCTTAACTCATTAGTTAGATTTGGATGTTAAGATTTTGATCATGTCAGTTGAATTATTTAACACTTAGTTTATTTAAATATATTAGAATTCTAGAGGGTTTAATTAAAAGGTGTCATTGGGTAACTCACCCTAGTGATCTATCGATCCCTAAGCTTCACGCCGTAGGGCATTTGAGTAATCTAGTTGTCCTAGATGGTTGTGTGTTGTTGTCATTTAAAAAAATAAAATTTGTGGTTGTGGTTTGTCTAATTATTTTGGGCATGACATGACCCATGTCAATGCATCGAGGAATATAAGGCCTCCAGTCATTTGTCACTCTTGTAACAAGGCTGGAAATATCTCAAAGTTCTATAGATCAAGGACACAAGGTCAGGAAATCCCTAAAAAAGCCCAAAGAACTAGTTTTGGATCCCGAAGGAGAAGTTAATTTTGTGAAAGCTTCAGAGGATGCAAGCTTCATTTGGTTAGAAACAAAGAAGGACAAGGTTGAAGAGTATGTATTGGATGTATCCATAGTGGACACACCCTCTACATCTGGATGAATGGCTCTTACGGTCTTAGGGGGAGCTAATTTAGCTCTAGACCCCTGCATGGCTGGTACACTCACTCTTAGAGTATGCACCTTTGGAATTAAGCTTTTGGAGACTAGAGAAACTTTCGTGCAAGAGCACACTAGCTGATTCTTTGCAAAATGAAAGATAGAAATTTCTAAGTGACAGTCTGGTTTACGCGGCAAGAATTAATGGTAGAATTTTCACTTTAAGTACACAGAAAGCTTTTTTATTACTCATTGCATTCAAAATCAGAGCGATTGGAGAGTAGAAAGAGCTTTAGAAATTATTGTGAAGAATTGCAGATTGGTCTATTAATGATTAGTAGTACATTTGATTGGTTGCATAAATCGTAGTTTGTCACACTGATTTAGAAGTCTTCAGATTATCTCAGAGAATATTTGGAAAGCTATAAAACAAGTAAGTGATGGCCACTCCCATAGTATTTGATGTTGCAGAAAAGAAAAGATATGTGTTTAAGAAGCATCCATTTAAGTCTACCCTAGATGATTTAGAGGGATCATTCTCCCGCATGCCTATGGGTGTTATGCATGTCGAAGACATTAGGGCATACATTTACTGTAAGAAGGAACTAGTAGGATTGGACAAATTAAGGGTGCACATGGAAACCATGCTAAAACCAAAAAAAAACTTCTTGGATGAATATGCGAAGTGGAATGATCACCCTATAGTGGAGTATGCTATGGTATATGAATTCTATGAGACATAATGGATTAAAATACTTTTGAGTAGAATTTATGATGACCTATTTTAGATAGGTGATGTACCAGTAAGAATCAATAGTGACCTAATATATGAGATGATAGGCCTATCTAAGTCTAGCATTGTCCTTCTTGTAGGTAAGGATGTCAGGAAAATTGTTGAGCAAACATGTAAGTCAAGGAGTGATAGGCACAGGATGACAATTGAGCCTATTGAGCAAGATGACATCAAATTGATGTCCATGATACTTGGATACAAGTTTCAACACACCAGCAGGGTGAATAGTGTGTCTACGGCCACAATTCTAGCAGCCATTAGACTTGTGAAGGAAGATGGAGAGTTCAATTTGTGTGAGATCTTGTGTGCATAGTTGATTGATAACATCAAGGCAATCAAGCATGATAAGACCAAGATATCAAGTTTGGGTCTTTGATCATTTACATGTACCTTCATACAACTAGGAAAGTATCAAATTCATATTTGGACAAGTCCATTCCAACAATGCCCTAGATATCTTACAACGCATCCACTTAAAGTACATTAAGAGATTACATAATGTTGGAGCTGAAGATCTTCATGGTCAAGATGCAAATAAGGTACAAGATTCCAAAAAACATTGTTGAGAAATACAAGGATACTATTTGTTTTATGGTTGAAATAGATACAACATGCATGGAGGCAATTGTACCTAGAACAAAGTGGATTCATCCACTTGGATATGAAGTAGATGAACAAGTTTTAGAAGCATATGCTCAATTATTGCTTTCAGCTCCTATTGACCCTAATGAGCCAAGATGGGGAACTTATGAGGAGAAGACAAGAGAGATAGATGCTAAACTAAACATCGCATCAAAAAAAATAAAGCTTGCTAAAGTTACCTTAGAGATCTTGAGAATACATGGAGTATCTAAAGAAGATCTAGACAAAGAAAAAGAACAAAAGATTTCTTTGGAATTAGAGAGCGCAAATGCAGCAAAGGTAGAACCACATGATCCCAAGTTGAAGAAGGTAAATATAGAAAAATATGATGATCAGAAGGACAAAAATGATGTTACTCCCTCTACGCCCAAGGAAACCATTGACCCTACTACTCCTCTAGAGTATAAGACAACGGTAAAGAGGAAGAAAGAGGTTGGCACTAGTCATCCATCCTCACGAGAAAAAAGAAGTAGAAAGAACACTCAAGCTCCTCCTGAGGTAGGTTTCAGACCTAGTTTAAAAGTGCTAATTACAAGAATCATAAATGAGGGAAGATTGGATTAGGTAGGGAAGTTCTATGATAAATACAATGAAATTGACAAGTTAGAGATTCATAGCATAATCATAAAGCATATGATCAAGTTCAAAAGGATAGTCTTGGAACTAAAAATAATGATTCCAGACAAAGTTTGAGATGTCCTAGAGTCATTGAAGAAACAAGCCTTTGAGAAGGTCTTTATGAATAGGCACATGTATCCACCTACTCCACCCAAATCACAAGTATCCATAAAGGAAGTCAAGGTGGCAGAGGCCACTAATGCATCAGTAATAGGTCCTCATGATTTAGTGCCTACAATGGAAGCACAATCAGAGGTAGATAAGTCTACGCCCACTACAAAGTCACAAAAAGACATCATAATTATCATTGATAATGTGGAGATAGCCATGGCAGCCATAGATAAGGATCTAGAAAAGTTTGGGGAAGATTTTGTCAGCACTCAAGAAGCTAAAATTCTTTGTGGTAGAAATTCTCCAAATCCACAAGAAATTTTGATTGAAGATGAGAAAGAAGAAGAAAAGATGGAAGAAAAGAAAGAAAAAGAAAAAGAAAAAATAGAAGAAGAAAAGAAAGAAACAAAAAAAGAAGAAGAGAGTAATGAACCATCAGTTGAACTAGTCAAGGTAAAACAAGAAGTAATGGATAGAACTCCCATCACTCCCTCAGTAGCATTGTTGTCAAGTTTGACACCTAACACATCTAGTTTAGACTCATGGAGAGAAGAAGATCTAATAAAATTCAGCATCCTAGCCATGGAAAAGGCCAAAGAAAAACAAGTGATGAGGAATCCCCTCTTGGTAGAATCAGTAAACATTCTGAACAAGTTATTTCCAAAGGACAAGAAAGTGTCAAAGATACACTCTATTGATGATGTAAGTAAAGTCATCTCACATTTTAAAAGAAATTTCTCAAGCCTTGAAGAATCTGCATCCCTAGTTGTAGAAGAAAAGTACCTAAAGAAGAGGTTGAATGAATTAATGAGAAACTTTGCACTTTACCTAAGCTCACTCAAGGCTGGTCAAGCATCCTTAAAAGAGATTTTAGATCAAGGAAGAAGAGTCATTGCAAAATGAATGAATCAAGATAAGCTTACTGATGCCCATTTCAAGAAAATAAAAGAGGTAGAAGCTATGATTGAGCAAGTCAAGAGTTCAGTGAAAGACACATCCATAGATGTAAACATGTGTAATAATGTATACCAAGGGCAAATAGATAATATTGAAAAGGAAGAAAAATAAATGTCAAAGGCCAAGGCAAGGCAAACACAACTCAGGAATTCTCTTGCACCCTCATTAGATATACTCAATCAGAACATCAAGGACATAGATGCCACAATTGTAACATATGATCATGATCCTAGCACTGACTTGGGGAAGATGGTGAAGCTACAGTATGCACTATGTGCCCATCTCTAAATAGTAAACTCTTTGATCACATTTTGGAAGAAGGAGATCCAAAACCTAAAGATAGCATATCTGGATGTTTTCCCTTAGTGAGTATGTGTAGATACAATTTTTTGAAACACCTTTGTCATTAATGTCAAAGGGGGAGTTGTGTATAGAATATGGATCATAATATGTATGGGGAGATATAAGTGTATGTGTGTATGTATAGAAGACAATTATTTTTTTGTATTAAGGACAGTTAGCAACTTGGCCATATTCCTTTGTTTCCATCAATGAAAAAGGGGGAGATTGTTGGAAAGTTAGCTATACTAATGTATATGAATTAATATAGTGTTTTCATTATGGAGACAAAGTCATATAGTATTTTGGAGTTAGCGCACTTGATGAGAAGATCATAAATCAGTTAAGTGTTGAAGACTAGACAATATACAAAGTTCTAATAGCTCAAAGCCTCAGGGCACATGCATACGACCAAGTTATGGTGTGTGCCCTAGAAGATAAGTTAGTTAGACTATATTCATGCTTAGTCTATGAGCACATGATTAGATATGCAAGTATGAGGAAGATACAGACAGATGAAGTTACACAGCCAGTGAGTGCGAGTAAAGAATAGAGTAAGCAACCGACTGTTATCATTTTGAGTTGTGGTTATATTCTATTGATGTAAAGGCTATGCTCCTATTGTATTTAGGTTGCTGACATGTATATATGTTTGTTTGTAAACACGCTTGAGCCAATTCATTTGGAAGCATTGTATGTATTAGGTCTAAGGGCCGACCTAGTTGTTTATTTTGTATGTGCATATAAATATGAGATGCGCCCATTGTAATTAGTATGGAAGTTGACATAGAGTTGTGATAAGAAGAGTAGAAGTGTGCAAAGAGTCTATAAGATGTATTAGAGCTTTGAAAGAGGTCAAAGCATTAGCACATCAAATGAACTGATCTGAAAAGTAGTGTTATAGTGACAGTTCATCTAGTAGATATAGTGTGGATCTGAGATCAGAAGGTTGTAGCCTTCACCACTTGAGCAGTGAGCTTTAGGATAGTGTGTCCACTCCCCTAATAGGGACTATTGTAAAAGACTCCTAATAGGTTCTGACCCTTAACAAGGTCTACTATACTTAATACATTGTAAAGAAACTCCTAACAGGGTTAAGGATCTTCTAAAAAGGATCACTAAACACTAGTACAAAATATTAGTGGGTGTCAATTCCCACAAGGATTTTTACCTATTTGGGTTTCCCCATAACCATATTGGTGTTATGTGTTGATTTCATGTTTCATGTTTATGTGAATGTTCATTTCAGTACTTAAGCATTTAAGTTCAGTTTAAAGATTAAGTAAAAAGATAAATATACAATGAACACTGATTCAGCCCCGCTCCCCCCCGTCTCAGTGTTCCCATTCCTAACATATAGTACATAGTCCTTGTTAGAGGACAAACCCTATTAAGAGTCAAGGAACAAATAGGGCTCACTACCCAAAGAAGGTTAAATCCACCTTCATAACTCACTATTTTGCAACAAGTGTATATGAAGAAATACACAATCTTTTGAACTGTTTGCCAGCAATTATCTTTGCTTGATCAGTTCCAGTGAAGTCCACCAGTAAAACTCTACTCTACATGCAGTAGACACAAGCTCACAACTTTCACAACCTCACTATATCACATATATTCCATCCATATCTTTTCCAAGGAAAAGACCTTTCATTTATACCTTATTACATTTTACCAAGATCAGGTGGACCCATATGGCTTTCCTAATTACAAAAAATTACATAACACCTTGCTAAGATACACACAATATCTAGAAAAAGTTTACAATGATCACATTACAACAATTAAGGACCGACATCCTTGATTTATGCTTGCCAAAAAAAACACATGCTCCATTCCCTAAGTTAGCTTCAGAATAAGCCATCGCCAGAGCACACGCCATAGATGATGTCATCAATCACTCTATACCTTGTGTTGACCAATGAACATCTATCATTACCTCTTCTATCATCCTTCAAGTTCCCATACCTTGAATCCAATCACTCTGAAAGATATATCAAAAACTTAAACACTAACTCTGTCAATTCTTACTGTCACAGTCCAATGACCACTCTTTACCAAAATGGTTGTAACTCTCTTAATATGAAATACTTAGTGATGCAATCTCAGATATAAGATCATAACATCTACCTAAACTCTTGTCTAGCTTTGTAGTATCTGAGACATCCGTACACTAGCCGTACACTGTGATTAATAGTCTAGTTGCTTTAATAAAGCATATGTTGACATCAATGAAAAAACACAAATGACAATAGTATGAGTGCTCATTCAGTAACATAGTGATTAAACATATTACATGTCTCAATCACCACCCATGCATTAGCAATATCCAATAGGGGTTGTTCAAATTTAGTGCTTGATTTACTTAGCCTTTCTTTTAATGAAGGAGTTTAACACTTTTGGCATTTTGATTCACTTAGAAAGTGAAGAGCATAGGCCTAATGTCAAACTCCCCAAACAATAATAGGTGCTTTAATTACTATATTTTGAAAATGACAAAGCCACAATTCAAGAAAAAAATGACTAAGTTTGAGGCTTACCTTCAATCGATGCTAGCAAAGGCTAGGGGCATTTTTGATGAATTTTCCATTTTTATGCTCACCTAGTGGTGATCCTTCCTTTCCATTCACTTCTCCTCCAAAAAATTAGTCAACACAACCAGCCAAAGTGAAGAAAAACAAGAATAACTTGAATCTAAACCTTATTTAACAAATTTTAGTAAAACTTGATTAAGGTGAATAAATCCAATTAAGTGATATGAACTTGGATTTATATGCTTCTAAAACCTTCAAATATTGTTCATATACCTTGCTTTCTTGTTGAGAATCCTCCAAAACCAGCTTGATATGAGCAATATTCTCCTCTTTGATCCTTTTTGTTAAAGCTTCCCCTTCGTGATTGAATCTAGTCTCTGGTTTTTTTATTTTTTTATGACCAGCCATCCTACAAACACAAATTTATTTTTTTTTGATAGTCAGATTCTATTAATTTTCAATTTAATCAAAAGCGCTATTAAAATGATTGAAAGCTCTATTAAAATGATTGAAAATGCTATTAAAATTCTTGAAAGCGCTATTTAAATGCTTGAAAGCACTATTTAAATGCTTGAAAGCACTATTTAAATGCTTGAAAGTGCTATTTAAAATGATTGAAAGTGCTATTTAAATGCTTAAACATGTTGTGGATCAGATTAAAAGTGCTGCAAAAATATTTAAAAGTGTTGAAATAGAGATCAAAAGCACTGTTAAACTTAGCAAAGGAGTCAAGAAAACCTTAAAAGCATTGGAGAATTGTTCAAACATGCTAGCTAGTCAGGGGAAAAGTGCTGAAAGAAATTTAGATAGAAGCCAGAAGAAATCTAAAGCGCTGAAACTCCGTGTAAAGGCACAAAATTTTTTCATCAACAAGTTGTTTGAGAGCTCAGAAGCATTGGAAAACTTGGAAAAAGCACTACAGAAAGGATTAAACGTGTTGTTTCACCTACAAAATTGAGAGTTAAACATGCAAAAATTTGAAAATATGAAATTTTTAGGATTTTTAGAAAAATGAGGCCTAATGCCCCACGATGGGTGCCATTTTGTGTACTAGAATTTGTACCTTCATAGGGTTAGTATCATCAATAATTCAAAATAAACACTAAATTACCACAAATAAAAATCTAATTAAGCTAATAATTGACAATTAAGCACTCTATGGATCTCTATTTAGGGATGCTAATGATAAAGCTCTCAGCAAGCCTCCATTAGTGACAGTCCTAAAATGAGAATGATAAGAAAAGCTAATAACAAAGTTAATTCCAAATTGAAATGCTAATTAGCTTATATATTTGCCTTTCTAGCTCTAATTTACAAGAGGTTTGAGGCTATTCTCAGATTTGTGGATGAATTATGAGTGAATTATGCCTTGCTTTTATAGATTTTGGCAAGGGTAGGGGGTGTAGTAGAGTTGATCATGATTGAGTTGGGGTTAAGTCCTTGGTTCCACCCTTAGGAAATAATT
The DNA here is from genome assembly GCA_027943335.1 of Chamaecyparis obtusa. Taxonomy (NCBI): domain Eukaryota; kingdom Viridiplantae; phylum Streptophyta; class Pinopsida; order Cupressales; family Cupressaceae; genus Chamaecyparis; species Chamaecyparis obtusa. The sequence continues at coordinate 2,357,462 of BSBK01001645.1, read as the reverse complement.
TAAATGGATTATCCTCAAAGCTTGGGATAAGAAGACAAGATGGGTTGACAAGATGATCTCACCTTATGAATGATTGAGATTCATTTTAGGCTTGATCTATGTAAGCTTTATCCTTGAATCCTATTGGTTGAGACTTTTTCCTCCCATGTGGTGTTGAGAGAAAATAGGATTAATTAATTGATTTTATTGAAATTTTTAAGCCATGTGTACCCCTTGAATGGGTTGATTTGATTTAATTCAAACTATGCAATTAATTAGATTAATTGCACATTGATTTGATTTATTTGATTTAAATTGATTTAATGGCTTTTGATTTTCAATTGATTTCAGATTAATGTTTAATTACAATTTATCCTTGATTTGATTGAATTGTATTTAATTGTGTTGATCTTTGCCTTGATTTCTTACTTAATTAATCCTGTCCATTTTTAGGTGATTACAATAACAATAATAATTAATTAAGTAATTAAATAATGATGATGTCATCAGGACTTTTATTAACTAAAATATTTTTAATTAACAAGTTGATTTTTAGGTGTCTACATTTTTCCCTTCTTTGATGTAGTGCCGCAAGTGGCATTGCATCAAAGATAAGCAAATAAGATGCCCCAAGAGAGAATTAGATGGTAAGGGGTTGTGCCCCCTCGAGAAAATAACACAAAGAAAAATCTTTGTGGCATTTTCTAGAAAAGAACACAATGGGAAGAAAAGGGAGGAAGGAGCTATGAAGGAGGATAAATAGAAGACCTTCCATGAGAAAAGATGCATGAATGCAATATAATTCTAAATGATGTAGGATGATGCAGGATGCAGGATGAAAGATGGAGCTATATGCAGATAAATGAGATTTGGGGATTTCTTTGCATAAAGATGGAGAGCACAACCTAGTTTGATATAGAAACATTAGAGACCTACCTAGGTTATTGGGAACTTAAGGACTGACACAAAAATACACACAAGGATTTCCTCAACATCACACATGAATCGAAGGAGGCATGGTAGAAATGATGTTGGAGAACCCACAAACAAACAACATTTCCCAGGTGCACCATGTAACCCAAAAGATCACATGTGGAATGTGCAAGGGTCATATACGACTGACTCACAAGTAGAAACAAGATGATCAAAAGACCTTGGCCCAAATTTCCCTCATTTGTAGTGCACCATGATATAAAGGATCATGGAGATTTTGAGGAGAGGAGCAGTGAGAAGCTGTAAAATATAAACATGATCCAAAGGAAAAAATACAAGATAAAAGTGATAAATCCACAAAATGTCCTTTGCCAAGGAGAGAGAGAGTGATTATTTGATTGATGGGGGAGAATAGGTCAAACATTAGGAAGGATACATCCTACAAGGACCTATTTAATGAGGAGAATGATGTGTTGTTGGAAAATGATGAATCAAGGAAAATCATGTGATAAAGGATAGTTGACAAAATATGTTGTTGGAGTACAAGGCTAGGTGAGATAAGTTATCTGATCATAGCTACTACAGGACTAGCGAGGATATGTACAATGGTATGCAACAATATAGGACAAAAGGACAAGGAGATATTTACATCAGATATGTACAAAAGCTCAGGGATGGGGATAGGGGGATCTTGCTATACATGATATATACAAGAAGCTTAGGATTGGGGATAGGATCTTTCTATATAGGATATATACAAGAAGCTCAAGATTGGGGATAGAAATTGAGTGCTATGTTGGATAGGCTTGAGGATAGAACACCTTGGGTTTGATGGGTTGGTGGTGGGGATGTGGAGGGTTTGGGTGATGAGGATGGAAATTGGAGATAGGTATGGGGATTGGGATGGGATGGGATGGGATGGAATTTTGATAGATAATGGCCCAATCCACTATGTATGGCACCTATTTCTTGGTTTTCACCATCATACTTTTCCAAGGTGCTTGAATTTCCAAGTTTTCACCATTGGACAATTATTTCTCTTTACTTTTTTGATTTTTTGATTTTTTAATTTTTTCTAATTTTTCCAATTTTTATGGATTTTTTAGATTTATAGGGTATGGTTCAAGCATAGAAATTCTTCATATGTATGATGTTGATAGGATAATTTAGGGGCTCACCTTCTAGTGTTGATAGTTGATAGGCTCCTGAGCCAAAACATGTTGTGACAATGTAAGGACCTAGCCAAGTACGTTCAAACTTGCCTTTCTTCTCTTGATGTGCTTGCACTTTTTGATTTTATTTGAGGATCATGTTGCCTACTCAGAACTATCTTGGTGGACCTTCTTGTTATAGCTCCTTTTGAGTCGACTCTAGTATACAACCAGGTGATCATATGCTTGCTGCCCCTTTTCATCTAGTAGGTCTAGCTATGTGAGGCATGCCACATGATAGTCTTCATCTATGGTATAGTTCTTCATGGATATACACAATAAAGTTAGTGTTGGAGCTCAAAAATCTTGGATATTATTTTGAGTCCATTTTCAAAAATTTCACTAAGTATAAGTTTGTGCCCTTGAAAGTAATTGTGAAAAGCCAAATTTGAGTGTAAAGGCAAAAAGGACCTGTTGTTTTTCATGAGGAACTTCTTGGGGGATGTGTTCATCACCTATCATTTGGCATATGTAGTGAGTTTCAGCTCTTAGATTCCAATTCTAGTATGTTTAGGAAGTAGCCTTTCGGAGGTGTTTCCTGAAATCTACATTTTTATGTTTCTAGAATTTTATAAAGTAATCCACTTTGGAAGATTGCATTTTATGCCTAGTTAATAGTCATAGCATGAGGGTTATTGAATTTTTTTGTAGGAATGAGGTTGAGTATCCATGTCCATTTTAAGCCTCCCATGAGTTGGTTTGATCAGTTTTCTAGAGCCATTATGTTTGCAATTTGTTAAATTTCTCTAAGTGTGCAGAATTTAAAATTTAAATAACCTACTTTGAGGTCTCATAATTTGCACCTGGTTTAAGGACAAGTGAAATTGATTGTTGTTCTACATTGAAGACCTATAATTGTACCTCCTTGATGATTTGTGGATCATGACCAATCCATTTAGTCACTTTCCTCAGTCAATTCCAGATCTAGTTTCTGCATATTTCACTGTTTCAAATTTAGAAAGCTTCTAACATGCTAAATTTGGTATTTAATTGCAATTGGCCATTTGATCATCTAAGAAAGTTAATTTTGGATTCAATTTCCTCGTGTGGGATTGAATCAGTATCCAATGTTCCAGATCATGAGGGTTTCATTTGGTAAGTTTTCAAAGTCAGATTTGAAGGTGTTTTGTGTAGGAATCAATATTCTGAATGACCAAGTTGGGTCAGTGATATCTTGTGGCCTGAATCTTTGCGTGCAAATCCCTTTGGCATGCATTCTCATATTTTGGAAGTAAAATTAATTTTCAGATGGTGTGCTTATGTGAGGCCTTTTGGTAAGTTTTCAAGGTCATTTCCAGAGGCCAGTTGTGTTGGTGGGCAGTTTTGCAGAAGTGTAAGAAATGAATTGTGAGTGAAAATTTGTACACCATGGTTTGTTTTTACTTGATGGCTGCATTTGGGTATGGTAAAATGGAGTGTGAGATGTTTTTCTTCAATCCAATTGTAGGAATGGATCTTCCAAAACAAATTGAAGCTCAATTATTTTCCTAATATCAAGATAAGTTTCAAAAGTTAAAAGACTTAAAATGGTTTGATGCTTTTTCAATTTGATGACCAAATAGAAGATTAAAAAAAAAAGAATACTTACATGATCTAAATGTGATGATTGAACAAACCTTCTCTATGCATTGGTGTTGTGCATTCTCCAGCTGTGTTTGCTTCTTGTTTCAACATGTAGAATACAACATTGCTTTTATGAGTTTTACATGCTGAACATGCCAAAAAAAAAAAAAAATTGACTGTGCATTATTTTGTAAGTGTGGCATATCTTTTTAAAGTGCTGGCATGTCCTTCTAAGGACTACATAGCCTTTGGGTTGTTCTAGTCCTCTTCTTCCATAATGTGTGTGCTAGTATGCAAGGGAGGTGCGCATGCTAAGAACAAAGGTTGGCACACATGCTTTAACGAAGGGGTAGAAAGGTAAGACCAAAGGGCTATGTGTAGGGTGTCAAAGGTTAGGTGCATACTAAAATAAAGGATGTGTGCACTAAACAAGATGGTGTGCACCAAGAACAAAGAGTGTGCCAACACCTGTAGGAAGCAACCAAAGGTAGGATGCACACTTTATTATGGTGTGCACACCGTATCAAATGGGAGACTCTATAAGGTGCGTACCAAGTCTCCATGGTGCATGAAGTTTACAGAGGGGTTTGTGCTTGGAAAATTGGAGAGTGTGTACACAGTAAAGTGGTATGCATGCCAAACAATAAAGAGGAGTGCATACCAATAAAAGAGGATGTGTGCATTGGTGAAAGGGTAGCACACCAAAATGGAGGGGCTATATGCACTTGGTGATGGTACACATTTGTTATGGGAGCTGCTCACTTATGTTTTTAATGATACATGCCACAGGCCAAATGGAAAATGATGCTATGGATTTTCCTTGGTGCACAAGCCATTTGGGGGAAATGAAAAATAAATAAATTTGGTGCCATTAATAAAACAAAAGAGTGATACAAGGCATGCAAGGTAAAGCCAAAGTAGAATGATGAGGACGTTTGTAGGCCAAAGAAATGAGAGAAAAATGCAAAGAGTGTGCATGTGGGTTTATCCCACATGCACTTGAATTTGGTTCTGAGTGAAGTTTAAATTGAAAGGTGCTCAAATGAAAGGTAAATGAAAGGAAAGAGACATGTGGCTGACTCTTGGACTATTATGGACCTAGACTATGTTCTTGCCAGCTAGGTGCACACATAAGTTTTTAAAGGGAAATATTTAACAATGCTAAGATATTTAATCCCACATTGGTGGGGTAAGGAACCTTTGAAGTGTTTAAATGGAATATCAATCACATTGTATTATGAAGAAAGAGTAGGAGGCTCTCTGAGTATGTGCGTAACTGGTACATTGGGAAGCTTGCCGGTGACCAAAAAACCCAAAATTTTGTAGAATGCTAGCAGTTGAATTGGCACCGAAGTGGACATGTGGTGGCTTATCATGTAATCTCTGAATGGGCTCATGGTTAGAGATAAAATCTTGAGATTCAGAGGGTGTTTAGTCTCCAAATCTCGTGATGCCAACAATTGAGGACCCAAAATCTAGAGAATTGGAGATTGCATGGTCACGTAATCTCGTGATGTTAGAGGTTAAGGAGGTAACATATGGAGATTTAGAGAGTAGTTAGTCTCATGATCTCTAGATGTAGGTGGTTAGTGGCTTAGCATTTAGAGATCCAAAGAAAACTTTGTCACACAATCTCCAGATCAAGCCGTGGTTAGAGCTAACGTTGCAAGAATGGGAGATGATAGTCAACTAACCGTGTCGCGCAATCTCCATATTCTAGTGGTTAAGACATTTGCATTCCAAGATTGGGAGAGAGCTTGGTCACCTAATCTCCAGATATAACCATAGTTAAGAAATGCATCTAGAGATTGGGAGATAAAGCTATTTGCATAATCTCCACATTTAACCCCAATTAGCAGGAGCATTCAAAGATCTAGAGAATGGGTTGTCTCTGAATCTCTAGATAAAGGTGGTTAAGGCTAGGGTTAATATGAGCATGCAACTAGCTTGTGACACATGGAAAATTATGATGAGTTCTAGACAAAGAGTGTAGAGAAAAGGTAAAAATGAGAAATGAAATGTAAATTTAAATGATTTGTATAGTCTCTCTATAGTTAGTGAAAATAGTTTATTTTAAAATAGACTGAGAGGCATTAATGGAGAATTTTAAAGAATTAGAATCAAATCATTTCTCTGAGAGGGAGAGAATCAATTTTTTTGGAGAAATGATTGTAGAGATGAAGGCATTTGAAAGAGATCAAGTTTGAAGATCAATTTTAAAGAGAAGATGAAGATATTTTGTGAAGAATTGACAGGTGTCAATTGGCTATAACTGGATTTCATTTTCCTATATTAGTCTTCTTCTCCATTGTTACATACATGATGAAATTAACACTATAGAGGTAGTATTTTTCCTTTTGAGTCTTTGTTTTTGTGGTTTTCATGGTCTTATAATTGTATTGAACCAGAGGTTTTTCAATGAAAAATGATGGAATCCCTATCCTGTATTAGTGATGTCTTTGTATGCATTGTGTTGAATTATTGTATATTAATCTGTAAGGCACTTTAATATACTGGCTACAAGGTGGTTCTAAATTTGTTGTCTTAGTTTCTTTCAAGGAGAGAGTAAATCTCTTGGATAAATTCTAAGGGTTTAATCTTGCATACGAATCTGATGTTTGGGTATAGGAGTGAAAATAATGATTTGTAAGGAACTTCATTTGGCTTTTGTGTGTTTTGATTTAGAAGGTTTATGGGGATATGATTTTATTTGAATCTATTTCCCAATTGATAAGGCACTGGTCTCTACTGGTTATGAACCTTTCATCATAAAATCTAAAATCAAATGAATATTTACTTTATGTTGAAGAGCATTCATGTTTATAGTTTGTATTTCTAGAATACAAATGCAATTTATTGATTCTTTAAAGAAATGAATCCTAGGTTAGCCTACCTAAGTCTAGAACTCAAAGAGAAGAAGGATTTATCCTTGTCTATGTCATTTTCCTAGTTCTTGGAACACTTGTGCAATCAAGATCTTGCATAAGATTAGTTGTGTGTTGACTCCCATTTCTTATGGTTATGAGAACTATCCACAAGTCTTGTCTGCATAGTTGAGTTTTGTCAAAATAATTTATTATACATGAAGATTTATGTTTGAATTAGGTACACCTACCTGAGTGTGTGGAGCTCGAAGTGAAGAAGGTTTGTAGGCCTTGTCAATGTTAGTTTTTCTTGCCCATCAGCTTGTAGGAAGAAGTAGATTTTGTGAATTAGATGAATATGTCATGTATGGTTTTCATTTTCTCTTTTAGAATTGAAGGATACAAGAAAAATCACTAGCAGAATTGGCGACTCTACTAGGGAGAAACAATAAATGCTAGCAAGTTTAAGATGGTAGTTTCCTTGCTTTGCTAAATCATCCCAAAATCCGGTTGAGTGGTCATAGAGTCAAGTTTTAAAAAATTGTTATATCATCTCACCAAGTGTGAGTGGTGACTCTAATGTCTCTATTTGATTAGTGCATTCCTAGAATGAAAGTATGATGTATTTGGAGTCTTGACAAATAGTTATATCCTATTGAGGTTGTGTTGTGGTTTATTGGTTTTAAAAAGGGGGTTCAGAGTTGAGAAAGTTTCTTAGCTGGTTCATAGTTTTCCTCTGCAAAGTAGTGGTGACTCTACAAATATTTTGAAAGGTGATTTGGAGGAAACTTCATATTAGTATTTTGTAGCAGCCACAACATCTCTAGGTAATCCTCTTTTAATCAAGCAAGAACAATCCCTAAATAGGTGAGCAAGTTACTACAAAAAAGGGAAAAGTAATCTTGAAGTTTAGTCATATTTCTAGATTGAAGTTTCAGTTGTTTTAATGAGTATCAGAAATATGTTGTGGTTTTATGAAGTTAATGGTTGCATGAAGTTAGATAAAGATTTTGTTACAAGAACTAGGTGTGTTGTTATGTCAGTGTTTTAAAATGGAGTTTCTAGCTTTGATGGATCAAGATGATGTTCCTAGATCTGAAATTTATCAGTCAAATCTTGAAAATTCTAATAGAGATATTTATTTGATAAATCATAGAGTACAACATAATTTTATTTTGATTTTAAGATCTAAGATAGGAAAAAGGGAGGAAGAATCAACACTTTCACACTACAAGAAATTTATTATAGCTTGTAATGAACTTCCAATGGGTATTGATTTTCAAGAATCCCAACATGTTGAAATGTTTCTAGAGCTTAGTATGCTTGAATCAGTCAGTTGGTCTGCATCCCTTAGAAAGGAAGCACTTGAATGTGTTAAAAAATGGATGGATTCATTTGAGGATGTTGAATTTAGTTATGATGAGGATGCTGAAACTAGTTATGCTAAGAGTGTGGATTATGATGATGATAATAAAATCTATGATTATCAAGATGTAGAAGATGAATCTATAGTTGATAGTTCTCCCCTTGAGTTTGTAGACTGTTCCTCTTTTCAGCATAATAATAATGATTCCTTGTTTTAGTTTAAAGAGGTTTTGTGTGAATAGAAAGAAAAGGACTATGATGTAGATGAAAGTTGCTGCAGTGATTGTTTTGCACAAGATGATATGAAGTAAGAAATTTTAGTCCCTATTTCAAATGGGGAGGATGTTTGTAGCATTAGCAATGAGGCCAAAGAGATAGAATGTGAAGTCCAATGCTTGCTAAGTAGTGAGTGAATTTCAGAACTCTTGGAGGATGAGTTTCAGAGGTATGCACATAAGTTTGATTCTAGAATATCATTCCCAATAGATATATGTTTTGATAAAGGTGACACAAGTGAGGGCATGAAGTATGAAATATCTACTGATTTTCCTTTTCCTATATTTGAGGTGAATAATGTGCAAGATGAAAGTACATATCATTGTAATAATTTTGATACTATCATATATGATGAATATGATGATTTGTGTACTAGTGTGGATTCAGATTTTCAAGAGCCTAGTATCAGTGGTTCTTGTTTACATTATGATGCTGGAGAAAGTGATAAATCTGAATATGTTTTGTCATATTTGCAAGTGACTAATGAGTCATTCACTGAAAATGCTTTTTCCTTTTTAAAAGATGTGGATAAGAATTTTGATCAACAAGTTGTCTTTGATTTTGTGCAATCAGATTTTTGTTTCAAGGGGTTCTATTTTAGTTTGCAAAGTGTTGATTTAGAAGTAGCTTGTTCTTTATTGCAAACTAATGATCAATATGTTTATGTTTCCAGCCATGAGGTTGAGTTGGAGTGTTTCTTTTTTCAGCATGGTAATGATAATGGAGAATGTGATGTTTTGATGTCACAAAATGATCAGCATTCATGGTGGTTTGATAGCCTAGTCTTTCCAATTGGTGGTGAGTATGTTGATTACTTTTTGTATGATATGCTGAAAATGGATCACAATGGTTTTGACAAGGCAGATGGAAGCATTAATTTCAATTTACCTCTATTATATGGAGATGAGAATCATATGTTTGATAGGGGTAAGGACTGATTCTAGTTTTGTGGCTTTGGGCATTTTGTAAATAATGCAAATCTTGTATAGTTTCTTTTCTTTCTGTTGTGTGGTGTCTTTGCTTTCAGTAAAGGGTACCCTTGTCTCAAGTGAGACAAAGGTCTAGTTTTCTTCTTTGGTTGGTCTATTGTACCATGAGATTCTAAATTATTTGCATGCCTACATGGGGCATGCATCCCCATTTAGAGCCACTACTGGAGCTCAAAAATCTTGGATATGATTTTGAGTCCATTTTCAAAAAAAATTCTGAGTATAAGTTTGTGCCCTTGAAAGTAAATTGTGAAAAGCCAATTTTGACTGCAAAGGCAAAAAGGACCTGTTGTTTTTCATGAGGAACAGCTTGGGGGATGTGTTCATCACCTATAATTTAGCATTTATAGTGGGTTTCAACTCTTAGATTTCAATTATGGTATGTTTAGGAAGTAGCCTTTTGGAGGTGTTTCCCAGAATTTGCATTTTTGTGTTTCCAAAATTCTATAAAGTAACCTACTTTAGAGGATTGCATTTTATGCCTAGTTGATAGTCATAGCATGAGGGTTATTGCACTATGTTGTAGGCATGGGAGTGAGTATCCATGTCCATTTTAAGCCCCCCATGAGTTGGTTTGATTAGTTTTTTAGAGCCATTCTGTTTGCAATTTGTTAAATTTCTCTAAGTGTGCAAAATCCAAAATTTAAATGACCTACTTTGAGGTCTCATAATTTGCACCTGATTTAAGGACAAGTGAAATTGATTGTTGTTATACATTGAAGACCTGGAAGTGTACCTCCCTAATGATTTGTAGATCATGACCAATCTATTTAGTCACTTTCCTCAGTCAATTCCAAATCTAGTTTCTGCATATTTCACTATTTCAAATTCAAAAAGTTTCTAATGTGTTGAGTTTGGTGTTTAATTGCAATTGGCCATTTGATCATCTGAGAAAGTTAATTGTGGATTCATTTTCCTTGTGTTGGAGTGAATCAGTATCTAGGGTTCTGGATCATGAGGGTTTCATTTGGTAAGTTTTCAAAGTCATATTTGAAGGTGTTTTGTGTAGATTTGTAGTGTGGGCAAATCAGTGTTCTAAATGACCAAGTTGGGTCAGTGATATCTTGTGGCCCAAATATTTTTGTGCAAATCCCTTTGGCATGCATTCTCATATGTTGGAAGTGAACTTAAGTTTCAGATGGCATGCTTATGTGAGGGCTTCTAGTAAGTTTTCAACGTCATTTTCAGAGGCCAATTATGTTGGTGGGCAGTTTTGCAGAAGTGTAAGGAATGAATTGTGAGTGAGAATTTTTACACCATGGTTTGTTTTCACTTGACGGCTGCATTTTGGTAAGTAAATGGTAAAATGGAGTGAGAGATATTTTTGTTCAATCTAGTTGTAGGAATCAATCTTCCAAAACAAATTGAAGCTCAATTATTTTATTAATATCAAGATACGTTTCAAAAGTTTAAAAACTTAAAATGGTTTGATGCTTTTTTAATTTGATGACCAAATAGAAGATTAAAAAAATAGGAATACTTACATGATCTGAATGTGATGATTGAATGCACCTTCACTATGCATTGGCACTGTGCATTCTCCAGCTGTGTTTGCTTCTTGTTTCAACATGTAGAATATGCCATTACTTTTTGTAATACTCCAAAAATGGGCTATAGGTTCATTAACCTCCTACATCCTCAAATTGAATGAAATCGACATAAAAGTCCTAACCTAAGGCACATCTGCACATCAAGTTATCAAAACACTAATTGATTATCCTAATTCTGCATCGGGGAATATTCCTTGAATATTCCTATATTATCCTAATTATCTTTGATTGAATATTATTTGGCGATAAATGTCATTATTTATCCTAAATTTGATTAATTGAATATTTTGAATATTTAATTAATTAATTTAATTCTACCACTTAATTATTTAATTAGATCTAATTACAATTATTCCTAAATTATAATATTTAATTTTGACAATAAATTAAAAATCTCATGACTAGTTGATTAAATTCTTATTTAATTATTTAATGTTAGTTGTCAATATTTAATAATATAGTCTTTGAATAAAAGTTTGATTTAATAATTGATTAACCCATAAATCAATTGTTTTAAATTTAAAATCAGTTAAGTTGAAGATAAATCACTTTATTTTTAAATTAATTCATAATTATCTATGCACATTTGAAGGACCAGTTAAACTTCAAATCATAAAATCAATTCAAGTTGTTATCTTTTGGAAACTCAACATCTATTTTGAGTTGAAAATTGATCTAAACTTCTTATTTGAGTTAAAAAGCTATTTTTGCATGATTTGCATGATTTTGTGAGTTGATCTATTTCTGATTTCTTGTTAACTCAAAAATTAGCCCGAGTTCATCAAGAGTGATTTATGGCTTTTCTCAATGCATCCTCAAGCCCTAGATTTTTATAAAATCAAGGCTCATCTCTTCACAATTAAACATCTCTCAAATTTGCACAATTACTTTGGTGAATTTGTAGCAGAAGGATCGAGCACTTGCGACAGGTGATTTGTGAGATTTTTCATTGTTGGTCATAAGCATTCATAGTTTTTCAGAACATTCATATCATTCCTAGATTAAATATGCATATCATTTCATTCAATTCTAGATTAGATTCATACAATTTTTCATCCTAATTGCATACAAAATCCAAATAAATAGATTAATCTGCATTCATATAGTTTTTCATCCTAATTGCATACAAAATCCAAAAAAATAGATTAATCTGCATTCATACATGTTTTCATTCTTTTGCATTCAAATCCTTCATTTAGGTATTGCATTATCACTGATCTCAGTCTAATTTGAGAATACATACTCGCACCTATTAGAAGGCAGTAAATCACCTAGTTAGCTTTATTTCATTTATTTGTAGATTTCACTTTTGCTAACCTCTAATGATTTACTGAAGCGTTGTGTCCGCAGCTAGGTACAATTTTTACACACACATTTTTGGTGCCCACCGTGGGGCTCTAAAATGGGTTTCCATTTCATTTCTAACAATTTCATTCAATTTTCTATCATTTTTTGCCATTTCTGTGATTTTTAGATTTTGTTCGTACAACTTTTGTTAGAAAGTCATACCAGGACCCCCTGACTGTCATACGATAGTTGAGATTTTTGAGGCTCATATCATAAATTACACATTATCATTTGGGAGCTACATTGTCATGTGGAAAGACATCCACTGTTGTACAAGTTTCCATACTATCATATGGGAGGTAACTGACTGTCGTACAAGTTTTGATACCAGATTTCAATTGTCATTTCAAATTTTTAGGAAGTTTTCAAGATTTGATTTTTGGATTTGGACTAATAGCTAACCCTGACAATTGAGATCCTCTATTTTTGATTGGTATTCGCTGATTCTAATTGAAAAAGCACAATAAAATTGCTAAACAGGTAAAATATACTAAGCACATTGCGAGGAATTTAGGTAATCTGTTCAATCCAATAACACTTCATTTGGGATATAAAAAGAACTCTCACGTGTCAACCTTGTGTGGCCTTTCTTTCTTTCATATCACAGACTTCAATTTTTGGGCTATAAAAATGAACATAGATTTGCTTTTTTCATATCTTTTACACATAGTAAATAGGCCCTATGAACAATATTTATGGATGATCTTGAGAGAATGGGCTTCTTTTTCTTGTTCATGCATGTGAGGCTCTTCTTGATGAAAGATCCCCTTGTAGGTAGGGAGGATACTAAGATTATCTTGCATTCTACTGGGTTTTGAGTCCTCATCTTTTGATCGATATGTTCTCTCTCCGGAGAGATCGATAGACCATAGTTGTTGACATCATAGATCTTGGTGAGATAATTTTAGTCTTAGCATGTCAAATAAATCTATCTACTTTGTTTTGGTGAAGTGAAGAGGCTAGGGGATTATGCTCTACTTCCTTTTTGGATAGTACCAAAAACCTAGATCCTTGAATCCAATCTAGTCCCCCTATGGTATCTTTTGTGAGTCACCTTTAGAGAGGGTTAAACGTAGTGGACATTCCCTTTATTGGGTCAACCACATGGATGGAACCTCAAGTAGTAATAGCCATTTTCTCCATGGTAGAAACAACTGCTATATAAATGTCCTTGTGGAGGAAATCTTCACAAGTGTGGTCTCTTGTTGGGCTATCAGATCTCCCTAGTAGCTCCTGATTAATTAAATTTTTGGACTGTGTCAAAACCCCAATGTACCTGGATTGGATTTTAGCCTCTTGAGATCATAAAAGTTGTAGAGTCAAACCATTACTACAAACCCTAGTGAGGCCAAAATTTTCATTTTCTAGGACTATGTGCGTTATTGAAAAACTTTTTGGAACATACACAACTAGCATTCCTAGGGATTAGCACATTAAGTCACTTGATTGTTCATGCGCAAGGTTTCTTTGTCCCCTGTTCATTGTTTTCAGACTTGCTTGAAATCGATTATCTACTATTTTTCATGCTTGTTTATCTATTTGATTATTGAAAATAAATAATCCTGAAACAAACTTCAAATCTGGACAGAAAACCTTGCAAAACACACTAATTCTGAAAATTGAAAAATTTCAAAATCTGATGCAAAATTCCTTTCTGGAGTCAAAAGTCATCCCATAGGATCAGAATTTCATATGATTTTTGACCCTTTGTCATTTTAGAACCCCCAAATTTTTGTATGGTTTCTTGTATATTATCGTATGAGTTTTGTTAGAAATCACACGTAAAAAGTTAAAATATGCTATCAACTATCATACGAGCTTTGCAATTGTCATACGAGTCTTGTCAATTATTTTTCTAGAGCTTACCCACTGTCATACAAGCCTGTAGAAATTCATATGAGATTTTTGAAAAATTGCAAGAAACTTGCAAAAATTGTTAGGAATCCATTTTTTACAACCTACTTCCAGATTCTATCAAAATATTCACTATGTCAGTAACAGAGTGGAAACTAGAAAGAATTCAATCATTTTCCTAAAGTGGTCTCTTGAGTCTGATCTAGCCTTCTAATTTATCGATTTGAGTCTTTTTCATCTTGTGTCAAAACCTTGTCAAAGATTATCTTCAATTTAGTCTTCAACAAAATGGCTAAGTGTTGTGAGCTTGTGTCTGCCATCTTTTGGGCATTTACCCATACTACTAGGGCACAATATCCTTCACTTATGTCCAATCTAACCTTCAATCAATCCAATCTTGACAAGGTTGCATCATTCGATCTTCTTGAATCAAGTCATTCTTCAGTTGTCTTCATCTCGCTCTTTTGTTTCACCTAAGGTTAATGGTGGAAACTAGAGCTTCATCAAAATGAAAACAAGGAGAAAAACCTAGATTGTCTTCAATGACATCTTCTATGATTTCTGAGACATTTCATCAACCTTTCAACACAACTAAATTTGTAGAAGACACTCTTGGTAATCTTTACTTGATAGGTGGTTACGTCACCCCTCCTGCATCAACCCACGCAGGTCATCAAGAAACTCCTCATTAATCAATCCTTGGTAGTTCTCTCAACAACACTATGTCTCAAGGAGGAGGTACAAGCCAAGGATCCCAAGGACATCAATCCAACATGGTGCGGATCAAGAGCCCACACCTTCTGAAATTGCTCGATATCAAAATGATGATGACTTCAAGAAAATGATGAGGCATTTCTTGAAAGAAGATAGAGAAACTTACTTCCTAGAGTTGGCTTGTCAAGGGGCTAAACCTCCTCCCAACTTTAATGTTGAATATATCATCACAAATGAGGAATAAACTCCTATCACAACCATAATAAAACAAATACATGCCATACAAGTCAAGCTCAACAAGCTAGAAAAAGAGAAGGAACCTAAGGAGTTCTCCATGGAGGCCCTATGTCATTTTCCATTTGATAAAGACTTATACATGCCACCATTCCAAAAAAGAGTGGAGATGCCTAAATATGATAAGTATGATGGGAAATCTGATCCTTAAGATTATGTTAGAGAATTTTGTACTCAATCTATTGAGTTCATGCACAAACCAACCTACCTAATGTGTCTTTTCCCTTGATCTCTAGGAGGGTCAGCTATTCATTGGTTCTCAAAAATGCCTCCTATCAAAACTTTTGAGGAGTTACTCAAATTGTTCTATCAACAATAGTCAGACAACATCTAGCACCTGGTCACCATGATCGACATTTGCAATCTGAAACAAAACTCAGGAGAACCATTCCTGACTTTTCTCAAAATATGGAGGAAGAAATTTTCTCTATATGCTAGACCTATTCCAGAAACCAAGAAGTTGGAAATTTTCATCAACAACCTTGTTCCAGAGATCAACTACCATTTGCAAATGCAAAATCATACATCCTTTGATAAAATGGTAGAAAATGAAATCAAAATTGAGAAAGTACTTGTACAAAAAGGAGATGTATCACTTCAAAAGGACAAGTATGAATCTGGATCTAATTCTAAAGACAAAGGAAAAAATTGGAACAAGAATAAAGACATCATCACAAATGGCATTGTTGATAATATTCATGCCCCATCTAAGGCACCCACTTTCAATCTCACTGTTGGCACCCAAGCTATCAAAGCCTCAAAAGAAAAAGCAATAGAGTCAAACAAGAAGTCATCTAACTATAAACCTTGGTCTACAAATCCTAAACGCAGGTTTACTCCTCTTGGAGAGTCTTTGAAATCTACCATGAAAACTCTATTGGCCAACAACATCATTACCTTGCCTGAGATAAAAGTTTTAGATCCTAAACCTAAACCAAAATGGTGGAGAGAGAACAATTTATATGACTTCCATCACAATAAGGGTCATAAAACTAATAACTGCATCCGCTTGAAACACATCATACAAGATAAAATTGATAATGGAGAAATCATAATTGATAATCACAAAAGCAATAATGATCATACAACATTTGTGGAACCATTTCTGAAACATAGTCAAGGAGATTCATCTTCTCAACCTAATGTGGGTGCTAAAGTCAATTATGCTTACTCTAGAAACAATGTTGTCATAAATATGGTTGAACCATGCCTATCTAAGCATTGCAATGTCATCACAATTGTAAGACATGATAGAGATAATCAATCAGCCAATGTAGTCATTCGATCACAAGCTCAGGTGCATCTACAAGGACAAATCCCAAATTCATCAAATGCCCCTAAGATGCCTTTCAATCTTTCATCTACTTCTAAATAGAAGGCTACCTCTAAATCAAATCCTAAAGACATGAGGCCAACATCATATAGTATTGTACAACAACTCCAGCATACAAATGCAAAAATCTCCATGTTTGAATTGCTCTGGATATCTCTAGCTCATAGAGCCATTCTAGACAAATCTTTTCTTAGATCCAATGTTCCTAAAAACATTGATTTAGATAGATTCCAGACTATGGTTGGTCATCTAATGTCTCCATAGTATATCTCCTTTTTAGAGGAAGATGATATCTCCTTGAGTCATTTGCATAACCAGACCTTGCACATTGAAGTCTTGATCCAAAACCATTGTGTCAAATGCATGTTGATAGATGGAGGCGCTGGTCTCAGCATTTGTTCTTATAGATTGATCACATAGTTTGGATTATCTGAAACTTCCATTGATCCTAAAAAGAAGATAACTATCAAAGCATATGATGAGAAAGAAAGATCTTCCAAAGGAACTATTGTCTTACCTATCAGAATAGGACCCATTATCAGAGACACCATATGTCAAGTTCTCGATCTACCTTTGGCTTACAACATCCTTCTAGAGAGACCCTAGATACATGAAATGAGAGCTATTCCTTCCACATACCATCAATTTGTGAAATTCCCTTATGAAGGAGTAGAAGTGAAAATTATAGCTAACCTATATATGACTTGCAATGCATTGAAAGAAAGTGTTGATAAAAATTTTCCTAATAATAGAGAATCTTCCACTAAGCAGCTCGACATTGCTTCAACATCCAAAATGGAAGAAATTGCTAAAGTAAAAATTAAAGACAATGGTATGGGAGAATACACAATGGAACCTATTTTATCTCTCACATCTCTCTAGTTGTCCGCAAAATATTATGGACAACCTTCCAGCAAGCTGAAGCCCACAACTAAAGAATCCTAGGTCATATTCAATGGAAGCTTTGTCACAGAACAAGTATTTAAACAAGAGTTTGAGGAGGAAGAAGCTATGCTTGCATGGTTATACAAGGATGAGTCTCGATCCCAATCAGTCTAGAAATGTGACTCCACTTCAAGAAAAATTCCTCAGAAGTCATATGGACCAAGAGACAAATTGATCACAAAAATGGGATATATACTAGAAAATGACCTCTAGGACTACAAGGTAAAGGTCTTCTATCACCTCTTGACCATCATGGCTGAACAAACAAGAATACAATAGGTCTAGGATATAAGAATAAGCCTTTCTATCTTAGCAATAACTCTCCACATGTCTTAGAATAGATTGAACCATCAACATAAATTCAACCAAAGAAAGAAACACCACAATCTAATAATGATGATTTAGACACTACTAATGAGCTTATTCCTTATGAGCATTTTCCCAAAGAAATACTACACCTCCTCAAAGATGAAGAGAAAACTAAGGAGAACATCAATGCAATAGATACACAATAACCTCCTATGGAACAAAAGACAATCACACCACAAGAACTAGCTGATCTCGAAGGTAATCAAATAGACAAAGAAGAAGGTGGCAGCTATTTTGAGACAAATTCTCATGAGTATGAATTCAAATCAGAATCTAAGGGTAACCCTTCTTGGGGTATCCATCTTGACTTTACACATGTTCTCAAATTTCCTAGAGGCATAGATGAGGAATCAAATGACTATGAATGGGGAGTCATTCCTGAGGAGGATGAGCTTATCATAGAAATACATATTGATGTTTTTCACCAATGTGCACCTAAACCCAACATAAGTCTAGAGAGAAATAATGAAATGAATGAGTCTAATCCACCCATGGCTGAAGTGGAATCCCACAATGACATTGAGCCTATTCATGAATTGAACATTTTGAGTTGTAATATCACCTTTTCACTCGAGAGTCAGGTTAGGACCAATGATGATAGATCCATATCCGTAAACACTATTTCCCAATCTTTCACTAGTTTGACTATCCAACATCCTAAACTTCTTGACCAAATCTCCACGAATCTGAGCCAAGGTATCTATACCTTTCCAAATGACTATGTCCTTGCTTGCTACCTCAATGTAGTTGAACCTATGATGACTTCCATCAATGAACCGAGCATTAGCATGATGGAGTCAGACATCAAGTATCTTAGTCAAAAGAATAAGAATAAAAAGAAAAAGAAAAGAAGTTCTGAGGGTGAAAACCACTTTGTGGTAGTCTTAGAACCTATAAAAGTAAAAATAAATGACATATCTGAAGGTGAAAACCTCTTTGAAGCACCTAAGGATGAGATATTTGATATCCTCCCGAGTCATTTACATGACATATCTCTAGTACTAATTGAGCCCACTCAATCCATCAACTTGGGAACAATATAATAGCCACAGTTGATTCATGTAGCACAATCCTTATTAGAAGAAGAAAAGAAAAAATTTACCACATTCCTAATAGAAAAGAAGATCAACTTTGCATGGAAATATTTAGATATGCCAGGGTTGGATCCTGATCTTATAATGCACCATTTATCTATAGCTTCAGGGATCAAACCTATTAAGAAAAAATTGAGAAAGATGCATCCACATGTTGCACTCTTGGTCAAAGCTGAATTAGAGAAACTTCTAAAATCCAGATTCATATGTGTTATTGATTATGCTGAATGGATCTCAAATATTGTACCTGTATCAAAACTAGATAACTCTATAAGAGTATGCACATATTTTAGAGATGTAAACAAAGCATTCCCTAAGGATGATTTTCCACTACCTAACATTGATATGATAGTGGACATGATTGCGGGCTTCGAGACGTATTCTTTAATGGATGGTTTTTCTGGATATAATCAAATCAAAATTGCTCTAGAGGATCAAGAGAAAACTACTTGCACATGTGTGTGGGGTACCGTCTATTGAAATGTCACGCTATTTGGCTTAAAGAATGTAGGTGCTACATATCAGAGAGCTATGACATCTATTTTTCATGACATGATGCATCGAACTATGGAGGATTCTGTTGATGATACTTTAGTAAAATCTATGATAAGATCTGAACATCTAAATGATTTGAGAAAAATACTAGATTGAATGGAGAATTTTAGTCTCAGACTAAACCCTAAGAAGTGTGCTTTTGGTGTCACTTCTGGAAATATCTTAGGTTACATTGTTTCAAAGAAAGGAATTGAAGTAGATCTAGCTAAGGTTAAAGCTATCATGGAGATGCAACCTCCCAAGAATATCAGTCAAATGAGAACATTACAAGGGAGAGCATAATCAATTAGACATTTCATCTCTCAGCTAGTAGACATATCACAACTTTTCACAAAAACATTACATAAAGGTGTGACCTTTTCATGGAACGAGGAATGTGAAAAGAAATTTAGTCATATCAAGAAATATCTATCAAATCCACTTTTTTTTATGCCTCCTATTCAAGGGAAGCCATTGATTCTTTATGTCTCCACCATAGATACATCACTGGGGCATTACTAGCACAACATGATGAGAACAAGAAGGAAAGAGCTATATACTATATTAGTAGAACATTGGTAGCATATGAGAAGAACTATTCCATGATTGAGAAATCTTGTCTAGCTATGATCTTTGCATCACAGAAACTAAGACACTACATGTTAGCTCATACCACACATTTGGTAGCTAAGATTGATCCACTAAAGTACCTACTAAGAAAAGCTACCCTCATAGGTAGACTAGCTAAATGGGTGATGTTATTAAGTGAATTTGACATTGAATATGTTGAAAGAAAAGCTATCAAGGGCCAAGTTATTATTGATTAATTGGCTGACACACCTTTGTTTGATGATACACCATTGCAAATGGAATTCCCAGATTCCTCTATCGTGAATATTTCTTCTAGAGCATGGAAGCTATTTTTTGATGGCTCCTATACATAGAATGGATCTAGAGAAGGCATATTGTTCATCACACCTCAAGGATACTCAATCCCTAAAGCATTTAGAATCGCGTTTCCTTGCACAAAGAATATTGCTGAATATGAAGCTCTTCTTATCAACATGAAAATAGCAATTGAATGGAGAGTAATAGAACTACACATTCATGGAGATTCACAACTTGTAATACACCAAGTCAATGATGTGTATCAAATGAAAGATGGAAAGCTAATCCCATACAAGAGAATGGTAGATGATCTAAAGAAATATTTCATATCTATCACCTTTGAACAAATTCCTAGAATGGAGAATAAAGCTACTGATGCTATGGAAACACTATCTACTTTATTACCATAGCCCGAACATGAGCTACGCTATGAGTTCCTGGTGGAAGCACTATCTTATCCTGCATATGATTCCCCTCAAACCTGCATGATTTGCATTATTGTTGGTCATGATTCATCCAGATATAAAAATCTTTTCTCATATCTCCAAAACCAAATCATTCCTGATACTTTCAACTGCCATGAGAAACGATACCTTATCCATAATGCATCCCAGTATGTCATCGTTGGTAACGATCTATACAAATGAGGTCTAGATGGTACACTTAGATGTTTAGAATGTGAAGATTCTCAACATGCATTAGATGAAGTCCATGATGGTATTTTTGGATCACATTCCAATGGTTTAACACTAGCTTGAAAACTTATTAGGGCTGGGTACTATTGGCCTAAAATGGAAAAAGAGTCTATCACGTTTGCAAAGAATTGTCAAAAGTGCCAAGTACATGGTAAATTAATTCATGCACCAAGGAGAGATCTAATTCCCTTTACTACACAATGGCCTTTTAACCAATGGGCATTTGATCTTATAGGAGCCATACATCCTCATTCTTCTAATGGACATATTTATATTATTACAGCTACAGACTATTTCACAAAATGGGTAGAAGTAGTCCCTTTGGCTCAAGCAACCAGCAAACAAATATCAATGTTCATTTTGAACTACATCATATGTCGGTATGGTATTCCACATTCTATAGTCACAAATAATGGTGGACAATTCAAGAATAGAGAATTAGATGATCTATGTGCCAAATTCAAGATTACACAACATTGGTCATCTATTTACTATCCTCAAGGGAATGGACAAGAAGAGGGTTCAACCAAGAATCTATTGAAAATATTACACTGTATAGTTAATAAAAAAGGAAGAGATTGGCATCTCATGATCAATCTAGCTCTCTGGGCCTACAGAACAAGTATTAGAATGCCCACTAGGCTTCACCATTAACTTTAGTTTATGGGTTTGAAGCGGTACTACCTATTGAGGTTGAAATCCCATCACTAAGAATCAGAATGCATGGTCTAGTAACTGATGATGACTACAAAGTGTCTAGGTTGCAAGAACTTGAACTAATAGAAGAGTGCAGACACACAACATATGATCATCTCAGAGTCTAATAGAAAAGGATGTCTAGAGGCTACAACAAAAAGTCAAACATAGAGAATTTTAGGTTGGTGATCTAGTCTTGAGAGAGAATCCTAAAAATCAATCACATAGAAAGCGCAAGGGGAAGTTTGAACCCAACTGGCTGGGTTCCTTGTTATCACTTCTAATTTTGGCTCTGGAGCCTATCAACTCTCAATGAGTGGAGGAAAATAGCTCTGATAACCAATCAACATTCTCCATCTGAAAAAATTCTATGCCTAAGGCATTCAATCTATGGTAAAATGTCCTAAAAAAATCATAAAAATAAAAAAAGTCTTGAAAAAATGATCATCCTAGTGAAAAAATAGCAAATAGGCACCTTGATGTATCACAAAAAAATAAAAAAATATCAAAAGTACAAAAAAATTTGAAAAAATGAAAAATACAAAAAAAGAGAAAAAGAAAAAGTGCCTTGGTGAAAACCTGGAAACATGCACCTTGGTAGAAAAAATAGAATCTCTGCCAAGATGGTGAAAACCCAACAAATGGGAGCCACTTTTTCAAAATGCTCCATCTATTATGCAATTGTGGTCTTTCCTAGCTTTCAGTCTGCTTTAGTCTGTATATATCCATGTTTCAATAAAGTCGGTCTGTACACCAATCTACAAAAGTGTCTGTATCCTATCAATGTTCAAACTTGGGGGCAATCAAAGTCATATCCTATGGTCTCTAGTATACCTCAAACGAGTCATATCCAGTCAAGGTCCTTTGAAGCTAAATTCAATTCAGTTAGTCAGTCTCCTCTCCAGAAAGGATTTTGTATCTACATTAACACAATCAAATAACAACAAATCGAAAACAATCTATGATTTACGTGTCTTTATCTCCTTGTATACTTACTGATTCGCATTGAGATTTTTGCATATTGTGTCCTTTCGAGCTCTTCAATGATGTCCTTTATAGGATTTAGAGAGTGATGATTGGGGGCATCATCTTTTCTTTATTTTCTACTTTGAGTGAAAATATAACAACTTTGGAAATTTTGGATTGAAATGGTGTTCGTCTGTAAGAGCCTCTATCTCGTATTGGATGGCCATGATTACCTCGACCATTAATACCCAAAAAATTCAAGGAAGTTTGATCTAGCTTACATATTTTTGAATGATTTCTCAATCCTACTGTGAACGACTATTATCCAAGGATGTGAACGATAAAGGGTCACTACGGGTAATTCACATTAGTTTAGAATGATCTCTTGACTATTTGATGTGATTGTACCACAATGCATATTCAGGTCATTACAATGTCTATGTTTTGATTCTTATACAAATTGCTATATCAAAATGGACATGATATTCAAGTCATCCTGGCGTTTGTGCCTTGGTGCTTATATCTAATCTGACATTCTAAAAATGAAATCAATATTCATATGTCCATGGTTGTCTAACCAGTGGGCGTTGTATTGATTCTTGCACATACAAATCAATATTCATATGTCTATAGTTTCCTAACTAGTGGATGTTGTATTGATTTATCTATTTACCTACTAAAAGGTCAATGATGAAAATAAATTGACACATGATCAATGACTAGGTCCTAGGTCTTAGGTTTTCATTTTATTCTACATGTCATTTTGCACTTTGCATGATCTCACAAATTGTTGAATACACTCAAAATGCTTAAATGATTCTTCTAACCTAAACTTAAAATTTTCATGAAGAGTTGAGCTTTGTACGAAGGTCTCCTTAATAGATGAGAAAGAAGTCACTATTCTGAATCCATTTTCGAGATCAAAATCAAAATTTGAGATCATTTATATTGTCAAAATCATGATTTAAAATTTTCGGACCCAGGATGGCCAACCACTTGAATATTTGATTTTCAATCATCACAAAAATCTAGAATTCAACTTAACTTATTATCTTACATCAAGCTATCAAAATTTCAACTTGGTCACCCATGGTCAACTCATGGTCAAACCTAGTCAAACTTGGTCTACAAGACCTCCAAATGATGTAGAATGCATTCTTGGACGTGTATAACCACTTCTCAAATCAATTAATGTGCTTCTAAACCATTCAACACTGACTTTTCTTGTTAGATTTTGATTTTCATCCCGAAAGGGGCATGGTATTGCACATCAATCAAATATGTAAATCAAATCTTCTCTCAGTAATCAAGACAACAACCATGTCTAGTTGTTAATTCATCTAAAGACCTCATCACTTGGGGCATATCAGGTTCATCAAGATCCATATCATTATGGTATTCTCTTAATATTGTAAACTGTATCAACTTTTCATAAACATCGGTTCATTAGTGTTATTTCCTTGGTTCTTTGTAACTGAAGGGTTCAAATGTGATACCATTTCGATTCCTTTGGACAATTAGGTCTAGAATCAGGTCACTCACTTCTTCATAATCATAAGGTTAAGAATTAGGTGTTTTGACACTTTTTCATAATCATCGGTTCATTGTTGCTATAGTTAACATCATCTCAATTCTTGGTCAACTAGGACGTGAATCAACTTTTCCAATCTTTCAATCGGTTTCTGTCTCGGAATCAATTTATCTCTCAAATCAATCTCAAACATAAAAAATAGACTAATCTTTGAACCATTATGCTTCGCACAATAATTCAAAGAGAGGCAAAATGTAATACTCCAAAAATGGGCTATAGGTTCATTAACCTCCTACATCCTTAAATTGAATGAAATCAACATAAAAGTCCTAACCTAGGGAACATCTGGACATCAAGTTATCAAAACACTAATTGATTATCCTAATTCTGCATCAGGGAATATTCCTTGAATATTCCTATTTTATCCTAATTATCTTTGATTGAATATTATTTGGTGATAAATATTATTATTTATCCTATATTTGATTAATTGAATATTCTAAATATTTAATTAATTAATTTAATTCTACCACTTAATTATTTAATTAGATTTAATTACAATTATTCCTAAATTGTATTATTTAATTTTGACAATAAATAAAAAATCTCATGACTGGTTGATTAAATTATTATTTAATTAATTAATGTTAGCTGTCAATATTTAATAATATAGTTTTTGAATAAAAGTTTGATTTAATAATTGATTAACCCATAAATCAATTGTTTTAAATTTAAAATCAGTTAAGTTGAAGATAAATCACTTTATTTTTAAATTAATTCATAATTATCTACGCACATTTGAAGGACCAGTTAAACTTCAAATCAAAAAATCAATTCAAGTTGTTATCTTTTGGAAACTCAACATTTATTTTGAGTTGAAAATTCATCTAAACTTCTGATTTGAGTTAAAAAGCTATTTTTGCACGATTTGCATGATTTTGTGTGTTGATTTGTTTCTGATTTCTTGTCAACTCAAAAATCAACTTGAGTTCATCAAGAGTGATTTATGGCTTTTCTCAATGCATCCTCAAGCCCTGTATTTCTATAAAATCAAGGATCAGCTCTTCACAATTAAACATCTCTCAAATTTGCACAATTACTCTGGCAAATTTGTAGCTGAAGGATAAAGCACTTGTGACAGGCCATTTGTGAGATTTTTCATTGTTGGTCATAAGCATTCATAGTTTTTCAGACATTCATATCATTCCTAGATTAAATCTGCATATCATTTCATTCAATTCTAGATTAGATTCTTACAGTTTTTCATCCTAATTGCATACAAAATCCAAAAAAATAGATTAATTTGCATTCATACAGTTTTTTTATCCTAATTGCATACAAAATCCAAAAAAATAGATTAATCTGCATTCATACAATTTTTCATTATTTTGCATTCAAATCCTTCGTTTAGGTGTTGCATTGTCACTGATCTTGGTCTAATCTAAGAATACATATTCGCACCTATTAGAAGGCAGTAAATCACCTGGTTAGCTTTATTTAATTTATTTTTAGATTTCAATTTTTCTAACCTCTAATGTTTTACTAAATTGTTGTGTCCACAGCTAGGTACAATTTTCACACACACACTTTTATGAGTTTTACATGCTAAACATGCCAAAAAAAAAGATATGATCTTACATTGTTTTGTAAAGTGTCACATATCTTTTTAAAGCGCTGGCATGTCCTTCTAAGGACTGCATAGCCTTTGGTCTGCACTAGTCCTCTTCTTCCATAGTGTGCGTATCATAATGCAAGGGAGGTGCGCATGCTGAGAACAAAGGTTGGAACACATGATGTAAGGAAGGGGCAGTAATGTAAGAACAAATGACTATGTGAAGGGTGTCAAAGGTTAGGTGAGTACTAAAATAGAGGATGTGTGCACTAAACAAGAGGGTGTACACCAAGAACAAAGAGTGTGCCAACACCTATAAGAAGAAGCCAAAGGTAGGATGCACACTTTATTATGGTGTGTGCACCATATCAAATAGGAGAGTCTGCAAGGTGCATACTAAGTCTGCATGGTGCATGAAGTTTGCAAAGGGGTGTGTGCTTGGCAATTTGGAGAGTGTGCACATAGTAAAGTGATAAGTGTGCCAAACAATAAAGAGGAGTGTGTTGTTAATCTCTATTAAGCATTTAAGGTTGTCATTAGTATCAAAGGATAGTAAATAGGTTAGTCGGTTACTTATATTGAGTTGGTCGGTAACCAAAAGTAAGACAGAGCAGTCGGTAAAGTCTTTACATCAAACATCACACAGTTCACCAAGCACTAGCAACATCGACACTAACGGATAGTAAACACTAAGCATCGCAGTATACACTGAGCAGATTATACAGTGTTTACTAATGATCATAAAAAATAGCATAGTAATCTGAAATGGAACATTCTTCTATGCAAACGGTTACAATAGATCATAAAATGGTTTACCAAGATCGAGGAGCATTTATTGTAAAAGAAACTCATTAAATGTAATGTTTATCTTATTGTAATAGTTGATCTAGGTTATTTTGCACCGTAGATCTTAGGGTTATGATTATTTTTGTAACCTAATTTTTGCTAAGGTGGCAAAAATAGAACACTATATATTTTGTATGTTCGCACCATTTTATGAGGTTGGTGAACTAATATATATGAATCACGGAGCACTTGAAGACATTGCCTAACTTCAAGACAATCAGTTTACCAAGAAGAATAGAGTACAGAGGATATCAGATTGAGCAGAATCAGAGAAGGCTACCAAACAGAATAGAGTAGAGAACCATCACAGATAAGGTAATATTTTGATGAGCACTTATAGATCTATTTTAGACAATTGAGTTGTCAACTAGCAGATAATTGCCTATTACTTTCTGACAATTGTGATAGAGTTTTTGATAAATCTCTTAATAGAGTAGACTTAACAGTCTTATGTAAATCTCTTAACCGAGTACACACTTCATTAGTGTTGTTTAAATCCTATAACTAGGTAGATCTAGCTGATCTAACATGTTACTCCTAACAGGGTAAGATCACCAGAACTAATCAAAACTTGTAGCCTTAATAGGCAAACCTTTCCTATCTGCAGTAGTGAAGAATTTGTGGGTGTCATCCCCACCATAATTTTTACCTTCTTACAAGGGTTTTTGCATTACCAAAATACTTGTGTTATGTGATTGTCATATTGATTTCATGTTCTTTACTTTCTTAAGTTAACTAGATGATTGATTTATACAATTATATTCAAGTTATTTTGATTGGTTATCATAGTACACAATTATAGATCTAAAAGGTTTTTCAAATTAAAGTTTTTGAAGGCACTGATTCACCCCTCCCCTCTCAGTACCTATTGCTCTTAATTCCAACAATTGGTATCATAGCATAGTTCTCTTGTTGAACAATCTAACCACTGAAGGGTAAAGATCTAAGTCATGGAGAGATACAAGCTTGACAAGACTATTGAGAATTAGAAGATACAAATACAGATGTTTGTAGAATAGTATAAACAAGCCAAGGAAGAACCTTGCAATTCAGCTGAATGAAATCAATTATCATGAAGAACCTATTGATGAAATATTTGATCATACTGGATCAAGCTCTGGAAGCATCTTTGATGGATCTAAAAGCATAATCTCTAATTTATTTGAAAAGAATCAGCATCTATCTGAGCAAGTGAAAGCACTTCAAATTGGTCATGAATCTCAAATGGTGAGAATGGTGGAAATCATGAACAATGCTAGACAAGCTGAACAAGATCAGAATCTAGCTATTGAAGACTGAAGATTGATGACTAAACAACTCCAAGCAAAAGAAAGTGAAATATAGAGACTCACTGATTGTCACTTCCAAGTATCAAATCAGATGATGACAATTAATCAAGAAATGAACTAAGTAAATGGAGAATTATCAAGAAGACTTGAAGATGTTGCAATACTCAGAGAAGATAATGAAAAACTAAGAAATGAAATAAAGATACAAAAGCAACACAATGAAATGATTAAGATAGTTGAGGATAGTTATAAAAGGATTGATGATTTCCTAACTAATTAGAGAAGATTTGGAAGCAAAACTGGTATAGGCTACACCGGTGAAGGAGAATCATCACAACAAGCTAAAAAGTCAACAACAATCAAAGTCAGAAACCTAAAGTGTTGACATGTTATCACTATGGAAAACTAGGACATACATCTAATGTGTGCAGAAGAAAAGCACAAGGTAAGCCTCCTGTCATTCCAAAATTCAATGGATATTGTTATTATTGTGGTAAGTTTGGACATCTAGCTTATGAATGCAGAGCTAAGAAGAATGACATTGCTAATAATACTACTAAAGAGAAAATATGCTATACTTGTAATAAGCATGGACACACTACAAAGAACTGCAAGGTGAAAATGAAACAAGTTTGGACACCTAAAGAGAAACTACAACGAAAGCCATATCAACCAAAGAGACAAGGTAACTCATATCTTTGGGATTATAATAGATGGACTAATTGTGCTGTATGTGGTCAGTATGGACATATTGTAGAAAACTGTTACAGAAAGAGATGGATTGGACAATCTAGAAACTAGACAAATGCAGGAATGGCATGTATGCACTGTCACAAGGTCAGTCATGTAAGCAAGAACTGTAGAGACTGAGCACCTAATGAAAACCATATATTTGAGAGTGGATATAACATTGCAGAAATTATGAAGTTAAGGAACACAATGTGGAAGAAGGCATCTAATGAGAATGTTGAGTCAAGTAACATTATCAGTGAAACCTCATCCACTAGATTGGGTGACATTGGTACCTCCACTTAAGATGACAAAGGTATGTATGGAACTGACATTTTAAATGATCACATTTTACATACAGTTCCTTATATATGTTGTACAAATACCAAATCTGCATGAATAAAGATGCACTATGGTTTATGTGTTATAAGTTTACAAATGTCATATAGTTAGTAAAAGAAGAAACATGAGTTGGTTACCCATCAGTAATCACTATACAAGGTTAATCAACAACAATACAAACTGATGAAGAAATTCTATGTTAACCGAGCAAAGGAAATTGTAGACATTACCGAGCTGACAACTATTTTGTATCAAAAGTTAGGTCACGCATTTAATGCACCAAAGTTTGAGTGGGAATATCAAAAAATCTATAAATACATGGAAATAGAGTTCATTGTTACATTGCAATTTCGATGAATAGAGATTTTATAGAGAAGAGTTTGAGCTAAAGATTTTTAGAAAATATTCAAAGCTACTGTAGATCAAACCGACAACAATTCTTTGATGATATCAAGTAAGTTCATCTACCTACCGCACACTGGTTATCTATTGCTTGCTGAAACCCTAGAAACAATTTATGGCATCAACATCGACTGCAAGCAAATTGCAAAACATTGAGGAGGAAGTAGAATTAATTATAAGGGCACATTTTTTCAAGGAAAAATTCAAACCACATCCCAAGGTCGTAGCATAAACAGATGATATGGGCGCATTTTCGAGTATCCCAAATAGGGTTTTGTTAACAGAAGATGTTAGGGCCTATATTCACTGCAAAATTGGAGAAGTATGTGATTTTGAGACTATTGCTGCTTATCAATAAGTTTTTGGACTAGATGGAAAGATTAAATCTAAATACAAGAAGATTGAGGAGTTAGAGTTACTATGTTTTACATACTTTTACAATCCTTCCAAAATGATTGGATAAGAATTGTGCTAAGCAGATTTCATGATGGAAAATTTTGGTTGGATAAACTTATTGAGGTCACAAAGAAGATTATCAGTGGGGTTACTGGGTACCCTACAACCAATAAAGACAAAGCCTTTCGAAGTTTGTTTCGTCCTGACGTAGAAAAGAACAGTGGAGATCAATGGGATGGTAGGGCACTAAAAATCTCAACCATCAAAGACCCAGTGGTAAAATTTGTAGCACATGTCATCGGGTACAAGATATTTCAATCTAGTAGACCAAATAGTCTACCCTATAGCGCCGTGGACATGGCATATAAAATTGTGAAGAAAGATCACTAGGTAGATCTTGCCGAACTACTACTACACCAACTACATGATAATATGAAGACAATAAAAACAAAGAAGTCCAATACATGTAAGTATGGATCACTGCTTGTCTGTACATTTTTCTATCTGCAAAAATATGTACCGGGTATCGGTAAGGTAAACTAGCAATCTAACAAACCGATAACTGCACAAATCGGTGAAATGATGAAAAGTCTAGGAGATCATTTGAATAAGGAATTTAATGCATATTTAAAGGAATTTCAAACAAAAATGCAACAAAGGAGTAGAATTCCAAGAGAATTAGTGAGTAAATTTGAAGATGACATATGTTTTGTAGTTAGAACAGACCACTCAATGATAAAGGCAGTAGAACCGAGAACAAAATGGTTAGCACTGATGGGATACAAAATGAACCATGATTTCTCTTTGAAATCTATTAATGGATTGCTAGCATTACCGATAGACATCACTACCAGTAGGTTTGGCATATATGAGGAAGCTAAGTCATGAATCACTATAGACATAGAGATCAAAAAAATGTCTAGAAGGGAAAAGAAAATGAGAAAAGATCTCACAGCAAAATATGGAAATGCATCTGACTCATCTAAGGAGTCACCGGTTAAAGAAACAACTGATTGTTAGTTACAGTTGGTTGACAAGCCCTATGATAGCGAGGAGACCGAGTCAAACAAAGAAAAGGATCACACACCAGTTCCTCCCATCAATGTTGAATAGGAAATGCAGCTACTAGAACTTGAAGGAATGAGGACATGTTCATCAACTACGGCACAATCTACCGAGAAAGTAGAAGTAGTAAAAGTAGCAAAAAGAAGAGCAGCTACACCGACATAGAAATATGTTAAGAGAAAGACCAAGAAAGTAGCTGAGACACTGATGAAAAAGAGGAAATACATAAGAAGTAAAGAAGATATAAAGGAGATTGACACTGAAAATGATCCCAATCAATTCAAGTTAGTTCATAATAGGGAAAGTACAATAGAAGAAATAATTGAAGATATAATTGAGAATGGAAATCTTACAGATCTCGGCATACGCAAATTTGACAAAATGTCAATTGAGGACAAGACAAAGCTAGAACATGCTGTCATCTAGATGATGATTAAATTCAAAAGAGTACTAATGGAATTTGCATGTCAATTACCGAAGGAACTTGATGAAAAAATAAGTGAGAGATGGGCTATTGCACTAGATACAGAGAAAAGGAAAAGAGAACGTTCATTAAGTCATGCAGCCTCACACTTTAGCTATGCTATTGTAAGTGAATACATGAAAAAGTATCAGGGTAGGTTTCTAGTCAAGAATAGAGCTATGCAGATCATGGATGAGAATGTGGGTGATATGGATGTCACATGTGATTCTTTGTGGACATCAATTTTGAAAGCAAAAGAGAAAGTTGAACATGAAGTATTCCTGAAATTGTCTAAGAAGAGACACAGTTCAAAAGGTAAAGGTATTTTCATCGATGATGACAACGGAAAGAAAATAGAGGACATCAGTATATCAGTTACCGAGGTAATTGATATCACCGAACAAAAGGAAGAAATCATAATTTCATAGGATGCACCAAATCAAGTAAAGATCCACTTGTAGAAGAAAATCAATGATGATGCACTCATTGAGGACATCACTAACGGTGATCCTGATGATGAAAATGACGAAGATGTGATAATGGCACCAAACAAAGATGAAGCATTAGACACTGATAGTGTGTTCATATCTCTACTAGGTGAACTACCTGTACTTGCAAAGGTAGTTGAAATAATTTCACAAGTACAACCTGATGCTTCTCATCTTGAGAAACATAAAGATACAATAGGGATATAAGGACCTGAGCAACCTGTAGATACAAATGAGCCTAACAAAATAGAGGCACAGTCTATAGAAACAAAGGAACCAAAAGAAACAAAGTCAACCAAGGTGAACCCACATGACACTACAACTGAGACTCCCACACCATCTACCGAGGAGCAGAACAAGGATGATACAGTGTCAATTGGGAAAGATACTCCAAAAAGTGAAGAAAAAGCTATTGTTATAAGTAAGAAGAAGTCACCTCTTGCACAAAAGAAGAAGAAGAAGAAAGCCAAAGGGTTAGTCACCATTGATGAAGTTATAATTATACTAGAATGTGACCCGAGAACCCTAAGCCCCAAGGAACTGAGTAGATATGGGGAATTATGTTCAAGGAAAGTGGCACAAGAAAAGTTAAGGCAAGAACACAAATGTAAAGAAGTGTTAAATGATGTGAGGGATATTCTACAACAAATAGTACCAGAGACAAATATTGATGAGAACACTCCCATATTAGATCAACTTGCTACACTCGCTGACAAAATCAATGCCCCTGATACAGATGCAGACAAAAGAATAGAAGAAAGGGTAGAATCAAAGATTCAAAACAAATTGGCAAAAAGGATTAGCACAAAAGTGGCACTGAACAAGGTAAAATTATCTGAGGTCATTACCAAGGTAAAATCTATTACCCAAATAATCTGTCAATTTCTCATCAAGCTTTGTACTTCAAACACCTTCACTATAGAAGTCAGTGAAAAGATAAAAGGTTTAGAAGCAGAGATAAAGTTGAGTACACAAGTAGCTATCGCTGATCCAATTGCTTTCTTAAATCATATTCACCAAGTTTAGGAACTCTAGTGGTTGATAGTAGATTTAAGGAAAAAAGAAGAACACATCACCGATCAGGTCATAGAGTTACAAAAAGAACTCACCCCTTACCTGAAATTTTTTTGAAGCACACATTGTCAAAGCTAAACAACTTGTAGCAACACCAGAGATTTCAGTGTTGGATAATATCTTTGGCATGCATGCACAAGTCGATCTTGAGCATATTGCTCTTACCAACTTGAAAGAGGAGTGGGACAACCTCTTTGAGTTTGTAAAGAAAAACCAGGGTATATGCACAAAGATGGGGGACCAAAAAGATGCCACTTTTCTTTTTGGCCCCCCATCGCACATAGTGCGTACGCACTAAAGCACGTGCGCGCTATAGCGCGCATGCCCTATGGCTTGGGTTGCCCGAGCCTTAGGCTTGGGCAATCCAAAACAAAGCGCGTGCGCGCTATAGCACACATGCGCTTTGGAAAAATGTTTTTAAAGCGCGTGTGCGCTATAGCGCGTGCGCGCTTTGAAAAAGCCAATATAAATGGCAAACGCGGGTTTGAGAAAGCCCAAAACTCATTTTGCTTTCTCAAACCCGCGTGTGCAGTGAAGAAAACCTCCCAAAGCGCGCACACCTTCCACCTGCTGCTATTATTTTCCTTCATCCATTGATCAAATGGCTCCACCGCGTCAACGAAGTCGATTGAGAAGAAGAGGTAAGTGTTTCTACAACTTATGCCTCTTATTTGTTTTAAAATTTCAATTTTTTTGCAATTTATTTTGCTTTAATTTTATTTTGTTTAAATTCTTTGTATAGTGAAGATTTTAAAATGTAATTTTTTTAATTTTCAGGAAGAAATAATCTCCCTCCACCAAACCCTCCACCAAACACTCCTCCAAACCCTCCATCTCCTCATGAAGAACAAAATGAACCTGAATTGCCTCCTCCAACAATTGAGAAACCTCCTCCTGGAACCCAAGAAAATTTGATGAACCAAATTGAAAAAGGGCAAAAAGAATTAGAATCTTTAATTAGTAGGTTAAAAGATTCTAGAGGTACAAATCCGGGACGAGAAAGTCTTGCAAAATCATTAGAAACAATCTTGACCCACGTAAGCGTGGTTAGTGGGCAACTTAATATATGGCAGGATAAAAGAGAAGAACAAAAAATATATTATGCAAATAAATTATCTTATGCCGACATAAAGAAGAAAAAAATCACAAAAGATGACATTTGTTTGCTATTTAAAAAACCAGGGGACGCAAATACTCTTAGAACTACAACAAAGAGGTTCCCAATTCATTGGTGCACAAATGAAGACATTAAAAATAATTTTTGGGATAGATGGTGGATGGTCTTTGATGCGCCTCCTTGTAACAATCATGAAGTTCCTATATATTTCTTGAGGAAACTCTATTGTGAGTTTGTACTCAAAGAGGTGCCAAATTATTTTGACATTCTAGATTCTCAGGGTAGAGGAGGGGGGTCATCATTTGATCGAGAAGGGGCATATCGTGACCCTAATGCACCTAGGCCTGTTATTGGCAAGCCATAGGCAGATCATGGTAGTATTCCTTCTACTGTGAAGGAACATGTAGAGACAGACACACTAGGCACAATTAGTGCTCTAACACAGACTCTCATTCAGTGTGCCACTCCTTTAGTTGAGGGTGACCATGGTCAATCCTCGAGGGGCCATATTTTTCGGTCATGTGGATGCTTGTGCACATATGGTACTGGCGAGAGAGAGGAAGATGATCCTGGATTTATGACCGATAGATTTCTAAATACGACATTTGGCATTGACACACAGGTAAATATTTCCAAGTTCATGAAATTGCTTTGATCATATTTCATTTATAAAAGAATAACTATTTAATTTGTAGTATCTATTGTTTATGATGAAAATTCAGGGCAAGAGTGTCAGTGACAGTGATGGTGGCGGTGGAAGTGGCAATGATCCTAATGTCCCCTTTTACACTTCGCCGCCACACACCGGAGGACGCGGTGGAACCTTCACAAAGGTATCATTTACTCATTAGTAGGGTTGTAAAAAATATATGTAATCTTGATAACTACATAATTTAATTTTTTTGTTTCATTTTCAGCTTTTGACATCAGAGACTCCTCCTTCTGTCCGTGATACTTTGGATCGCGGAGTAGCTGCAGCAGTAGCTAGTTTTGAAGCACTGACTGAGGTATGAAAGAGATCACTTAACTTTAATTGTTATTTTAATAGTTTGTATTGAATTTTATAATGATATCCATGTATGTATTTTAATTATTATTTTGATCATTGTTGTAGGGACTTATGACTCCAGATAGCCAGCATGCGCCTTCGGTGGATGAACATAGTGACTATCTGCTAGCGGTAAGCCAATATTCAATTTTATGTCATTGTATAATTCAATTTTGATGTATATTAGTTATCTCTATCTAATTTTATTTTTTATCAGGTCGAGCTACAGAAGAGTCTAGATAGGAGGACGAGTGAGCGCACTCGGAAGACTACGGCATCCACTACATCTCCATTGACGCGACAATTGAAGACAGCTTGGGATTTGTTTTCTTCCCCTAGCGGGAAAGGACTAGATTAGGGATATGGATTGTATGCCTATATGGCATTAGTGGACATATTTTTTGTATATTGTATCAGTGATACGTTGTACATCCATTTGGCTTTGAGGAAGCCAATTTTATTGAATATATTCAATGTATGACATTATTGGACATATGTATTTGACTTCATGCCCTACGAATATATATTTTTTATGTTTTAGGTATGCAATTCATGTGTTTGGTGTATTGATGTATACTAAATTATGTTTATGTTCATGTCTTTGCTTTGTAAATTTCCCATGCCTTATAGTTATGCTTGCATGTTTAACTTGCTAACTGTGCTACAAATGCCAGTCACTGTCCTCAATAAAAGTCAATTCCTTAACTATAATAATAACAAAAGTAATGAAATGAATGCATAAATGTATAAATATAATATGTAAGAAGCCTAAGTGGCTCTTGTTCTTGCAATGATATTTTTTTAAAGAAATTCTAACAAATCCAAATACTAATGCTTCAACAATTTGTTTATAGCTTGGTTGAAAATTTGATGCAAATAGGTAGGTTAGATTGGGGTTATTTTATAAATAAAGTTTTCTTGGTTTCCTCAAAGGTGTTCCTTACCCAAGTGGCCCCAAGTGCCAATATGCTACTAACCTATCAATTTGACTTCTCCCAACTACCTTACTATTATAGGGATTCAATATGGCTTAAAATATGAATCTAACAATGTTCAAGTGGTTCTTGAAGTCCTACTCCAAGATCTTACCCTCAATCCACACTCTAGGCTCTCTATCCTTGTAGTCTTAACCAGCGAGTTTTTCCCAAATAACTCTTAGTTTTCCCAAAACACTTCCAAAATAAATTACATATTTAGATACCTTTTATGGTTTTACAAAACATATCTCAGAATTAGGTAGGGTTAATTTGGAACACAAGCCCCAAAAACTGCTGCTCCACTTTCCTTCCTAGACGTAATAGGTCACTTTTACAAAGGAACCCTATTAAAAACTTAACACCCAACCT
Source organism: Chamaecyparis obtusa (assembly GCA_027943335.1). Taxonomy (NCBI): domain Eukaryota; kingdom Viridiplantae; phylum Streptophyta; class Pinopsida; order Cupressales; family Cupressaceae; genus Chamaecyparis; species Chamaecyparis obtusa. The sequence continues at coordinate 2,321,255 of BSBK01001645.1, read as the reverse complement.
TGCCACTTTTCACAAAGTGCTAATATGGTCCCAATTAGAGAAATTTGAAGTCAATTGGATCCTATAGGCTTTCTATACCCAAAAGCCCCAAATTGCTCCCTCTAGGCCTTCAAAACTAGGGCCTTATTAAAAACAACTCAAAACTCGTTTCCAGAACTCCTCCTTGTGGATTCACCTTTCATTTGACATATACTTCTGCTGTTTCAAATAAAATTATACCCTTGTTAAGGCGGATCCTTTGCTGCTACACTTGTGGCATCAATTTTGTATCATTTTCCCACTCTTCGTCATGGTGTACACCCACTAAAACAACTTATCCTGCATCCAAATAGTTAGTAACATCATACATATGTTACATAGGGTCCATTCAATGAAAAACATTATTTAAATTCATTGAATGGCCCATTATATCATCAAAAAGACCAAAATAGAGTTATTTCAATGCACCAAAATGACCACCTACAGCAACTTTCCAAATTTGAAGCAAAAAAGATTATATAATCATTCAATATAGATGAAAAATGATGTTATGATGTTATTATATCACCCACAATTCTGTTCCAAACCCAAAACAATCAAACTTCAATACCGTTTTGGCTTTAGGGACACTAGGCCTAAACCTAGCCTTTAGTTAGAACTCTTTACCAGTGGACTTCCTGACCACTCTAAAGTATGTAGATGGTCCTCATATGACCTAAGGACTCTGAAACAACTCTTAGTTTGTTCCTTTTACAACCATAACATAGCAAACTAGACCTGCACGCTAATTTCCTAGGCCTAAACCTAGCCTTTAGTTAGAAATCTTCACTAGTGGACTTCCTAAACACTCCCAAGCATGTAGATGGTCCTCATATGACCTAAGAAGTCTGAAACAAGTCTTGGTTTGTTCTTTTTACAACCATACCATAGTAAACTAGAACTGCACGCCAATTTTCTACGCCTAAACCTGGCCTTTAGTTAGAACTCTTCACCAACGAACTTCCTGACCACTCCCAAGCATCCAGATGGTCCTCATATGACCTAAAGACTCTGAAAAAACTCTTGGTTCATTTCCTTTACAATCATCCCATAGCAAACTAGACCTGCACGCCAATTTCCTAGGCCTAAACCTAGCGTTTAGTTAGAACTCTTCACTAGTGGATTTCCTGACCACTTCCAAACATGTAGATGGTCCTCATATGACCTAAGGACTCTGAAACAACTCTTGGTTTGTTTCCTTTAGAATCATCCCATTGCAAACTAAACCTGCACACCAATTTCCTAGGCCTAAACCTGGCCTTTAGTTAGAATTCTTCACTAGTGGACTTCCTGACCACTCCCAAGCATCCAGATGGTCCTCATATGACCTAAGGACTCTGAAAAATCTCTTGATTTGTTCCCTTTACAATCATCCCATAGCAAACTAGACCTGCACGCCAATTTCCTAAGCCTCAACCTAGCCTTTAGTTAGGACTCTTCACCAGTGGAATTCCTGACCACTCCCAAGCATGTAGATGGTCCTCATATGACTTAAGGACTTTGAAAAAACTCTTATTTTTTTCCCTTTACAACCATACCATAGCAAACTAGACCTGCACGCCAATTTCCTAGGCTTAAACCTAGCCTTTAGTTAAAAATATTCACCAGTGGACTTCCTGACCACTCCCAAGCATGTAGATGGTCCTCATATAACCTAAGGACTCTAAAACAACTGTTGGTTTGTTCTTTTTACGACCATACCATAGCAAACTAGACCTGCACGCTAATTTCCTATGCTTAAACCTAGCTTTTAAATAGAACTCTTCACCAGTGGACTTCTTGACCACTCCCAAGCATGTAGATGGTCCTCATATGACCTAAGGACTCTGAAACAACTCTTGGTTTGTTCCCTTTACAACCATACCATAGCAAACTAGACCTGCACGCTAATTTTCTTGTAGCCTTCTCAACTTCGATTTTCCACTCTAACTTCTTCACAACTTGGTATCTTGACACAATCAAGATATTTTTAGACACCCATTTAGAAGTTATTTAAGATCCCAAAGCCTTGTTTTCCAACTCCACTCCAACACCACCTAACACTCACCTTGGAGACAGACCTAATTTAATGCAGAGGTGATAGCCGAAAAGTAATGTGCCCTTCACTTGAGTCCCATAATTCACCAATCACCTGTAATGACTTAAGGGTATTCCCAATCTCTTAAGATGGTATAACACAATCAATTAAGTGAGTTTCTATCCCAATAAACTCCCTTCCCAAAGTTAGACACTTAATCAAAGTTCAATGTCTTTTTGGCTTTAGGGAAACTAGGCCTAAAAGTGACTTATTGCTGAAACTCTTCACCAGTGGACTTCCTTGCCAATCCCAAGCATGTAAATGGTCCTCATTTGACCTAAGGCCTCTGAAATAACAATTGGTTCATTGCCATCAAGACCGTACCATAGTGAACTAGACCTGCATGCACTTTTCCTTATCGCCTTCTCAACCTCGATTTTTCACTATAACTTATTCACAACTTGGTATCTTGACACAATCAGGATATTTTTAGACACCCATTTGGAAGTTATTTAACATCCCAAAGCTTTTTTTTCTAACTCCACTACAGCACAACCTAACACTCACCTTGGACACAGACCTAATTTAATGTAGAGGTGATAGCCGAAAAGTACACTAGTACAAAAACAACAATATATGACCAAATAAACTACCAAAAATTGTAGATAAATGACCAAATTTGGTCATATGACCAGTGGTAGTTTATTGCCGGTCATTTATCTCATGACCAAATTTATGACTAAAGTATTTTAGTCATTTATTTGGTCATTGATTTGGCCATATATTTAGTCATTTATTTGGTCATTTGGTAGTTTTTTTGATCATTTATTTGACCATTTGGTAGTTTATTTGGTCATTTGGTAGTTTATTTAGTCATTTATTTGGTTGTTTATTTGGTCATTTATTTGGTCATTTATTTAATCATTTATTTGGTCATTTATTTGGTCATTTATTTGGTCATTTATTTGATCATTTATTTAGTCATATATTTAGTCATATTAAGGCACGATGGAATCGAACCATCATCCTCCTACTTATAAAGTAGGTGCTCTTCCATTGAGCTAGTACCCTTTAAAGAATAATCATACCATGTATACTAGTACTTTCCACTAAACATGATTTCAAGTTTTTCCATCTATCGTTCAAGGGTAGCAAAGCTTAAGGGGAGGCTGACTAGTGATACTTTAAACTCAATGGTGAAGTTATTCAATGTGTCATTCCCAATGACATCTAACCTCAATGCAAAACACTTGGAGCAACTATTGTTCGATGGTAATGAACATCGATGATGTTGATTTGATGAGTGGTGGTTATGGAGAATGGCGTCCATTACATTTGTCCCTTTGGATAGTTAAAAGACACAAGTTTTTGATGCAGACCAGCATGATAATCAATTTTCGGTGAGTTCTATTTGGTTTGTTTTGTCACCGTGGAGGTTTTGCACTCAATATTGTATTTGGAATGGCATGCTTACACAGAGGAAGCAAACGAATTGTTTAAAATGCCTCAAAGAGAGGACATACTTAATGGAATGAAGTAATTTATGACTGTATAAAATTGAAAAGGGGTATGAAACATTCAATACAAATGCAATTGGCTGGTACAAATCCATCTCCTACAAAGTTCGCCTATATCACCATAAACAAGTTCAATAATTTTGAGATTTGAAAACTACATAGGAGTTTATATTTACTGGAAATAAATGTCTTGTAGGCTGCCCAAAAAAATATGATAGTCATACTTGTAATCATTTTAATGTTGACACCCAAGTTAAGAGCCCTTTTGATTATGTTTGAACTATCATGGCATGGAGGATCAAAGAACATAAGACCAAGAAACTACCAAGGTCCTCCCGGTCATTCCTTCTTACTGTTAGGGACTTTCTGGAAAAGTTTAAAATTATTGTAAGAAAAATGATAAGATAGAAAATACTAATTTAAGGAAAGTAAAACAAAAAACACAAGGCTTCACTTACTAACCTGATATGCAACTGCAAGAGATCGAAGCCCATGCTCAACAAGCTTATAAATTATAGTATGAAATTTCTGTTCAATTTCTAATTTATTGTGTGCTAGGTTGAGGATCTGGAGACTCCATATGAGATTCATTTAATGTCTGGGGTAGTTGAAGATTTTTGCAGCCATGAAAATTAATAAAAAATCACAAACAATCTTTTCTGCAACTAAAGAATGCAGATATATATGATAGTAATGAAAATACCAAGAGCTAGGTAAGTGCGTGCAATCCAAGATGGTAAAACACAATAGTTAAAATTATAAAACAGCAACCATATAGTTGTTGAAAGAAATGAAATAAATTTAAACAAAAGAAACACCAAGATCAATCATACATGCAAAGGAAAAAAAACCTTTTTATTTGGAAAAAGAAAACGTTAGGAAAGCTTGATAAGTCAAAAACAGAAACGGATGCTAATTATGCATGATAGAACCTTAAAAATAATAGTCTTAATCTTTAGCATGATAGTTAGAGTTCCCAATTTCATAGAGAAGTTCATTGACATTTTGTGCTGCCTTTGTTGATGTTTCCATGAAAAATAGACCATTTTCTTTTCCATATGTTTCTGCTCCTGCAAAAGTAATCAAAGAATTGAATCCGAGATAATTCTACCATCAGTTTTCCAATATGAATCATAAAATACCAACAACCAATGATCAAGGAAGGAAGTAATTTTTAATAAAAGGAAAATTCTTCACATTGTGACTATCACTATCTGATCAACATTCATTTAAATAGAGATAAAGACAAAATACATATTCCTCTGAAGATACACTAATGATGTGGATTTCCTTCAACCATTTCTCCATACATAAGACTTGTAAGGGAGTCAAATATTAACTCTTATGATAGATACCAATGACCATACTCATGACAAGTATTGATTTACAACAGATAAACTCAAATAGACATTACTATCACTATGTTCCAAAGTTTGTAGTACAAATATAAATTCTTATACAGTCAACTCCTTGGATGCCTTGTTCTAAGCCTCTCCTCTAAAATCTATGGGTTAGAAGACAACATAATTAGCACCTATCCATAGGTTGGATCCTTTAACATAAAAATCCTTACTTATTTATCAAACCATTATTGTTCACTGTCAATTTCAGTCTGAAACTTCTTAAACAGTCTACTAGGGCATTAGAACAACCAATGCAAGTCTTGAAATTTAACCTTGAGACTTTAGATTATGAAAGAATACCTCAAAATAGATCAACTTACCAAATTTTGGCCTTTTCCAATGGTTGGAGAGGAAGATATGCAAATTTTGATGTGTATTGTTTATCCTAGCATGTGACAGGGCAGGCTTCAGAAACCTGGTTATAACTTTTTCAGAACTCAATGTAATTACACCAAATCACCTTTTCAATACTCTAGACTCTCAAAATTATCAAATATTATTGATCTAAATCCATGATCAATCCAAAGGTGTGGAAACAAGATGACTGTTATAAGAAAAACATAGGGAAGTTACAGAAAATTACATTGATTTCATTATTCTTTGATTTTTATTACATGCAGAAGTTTCCCCATACTTTTTCCATGATGGAATCATGTTTAAATAATCTTGGAAGAATTTTTTGGGTGGTTGGAACCGATCCCAACTCTTTTAATACTATTTACTTTTATCTTTTACCAAATATGGTTTGGGGCATAGATAAGTGTTGCTTACCAAGTCAACATTGTTGGTGTTTACCAAAAGAAATTATGAAATCAAAGTATATGATGACTCTTCAAAAGGGGATTTGGTTTGACTAAATTAATAATACTAAATAAACAAAGTCTCATTTCCTCAGCTGATGCCATGGAAAGAAATTCATAACAATCCTACTTGGTCATCAACTACAAAAGGAAACCAAAAACACTATTGAAGATTGTATGAACTATAATCTCATCCTCTGGCTCACTCTGTGATTATCATTACCATTTCATATATTGGGATTCAAACTTGCACTTCTTAGAACGTTAATGATCCAAAATTTGGAAAAAGCTTACAAAGGTCTAAGTTCTGAGTTGAATATGTTAACAGGGAGGAGGTCCCTCTCATGACCTCCAACATCTTGTGGAACAAAAAGAGAGAAAATGTTTGAAACAATTGTATGATTTGGTTCCACATTGATAATATCTCTATACTATTTGAGACACCCTAAGGAGACCACTGTTGCTCCTATTTTTAGTAGGGATTTTTTGACAGTGGACATTGGCTGCTATTGACCATATCTACCCAGACATATATTCAGCACACCATATGAAGGAGATGTTGATTTTTTTTCTTGAAAAATCCTTCATATGATATGCTAGAATATATCATTGGATAGCCTTCAATGCTTCTATGGTTGTAGAGGCTGAAATTTTGTAATTTGTAGTTCCCACAAGGGTTTTTCATGAGCCAAATGGCAACAGTCTGTACAGTGCTATCTTTAATTGCAAAATTAACTAGTAAAATATACTCATTTCATGGCTTGTACTATGTATTATCAACTAGAGTTTGGATTTCGTCCCATGTTGAAAAAATGGATAATATTAGCATCTAAACCCAAATTACATTATTCCATTTATAAGTTACTAGAACACTGAACTACCAAAGTTATAGGTAAATTAGCAAGGAGTTAATCACTGAGGTTGTTTGGGAGATCAAAGCATAAAGCTATGCAATTTTAAAAACATACTAAGGGAGTTCCACATTAAGTTTTACATCCACCAAATTTGTGTTTGACCTGGTAATCTTATAGGTCACCACTATTTTGTTGCCAACTAATTTTTTATGAGAAAACTTACAGAAAATGCATTTCGAGCAGGACCACTAAGAAGTAGTTGTGTGTGTCGAACAAGGCTTCCTAAGGCAGTAGGCCTTGGCAACCCTCTGGAAAATGATGGCATCCCTGAAGCAGCTGTCTGGTTCTCTGATCCTATACTTGAGGTAAAAGAATGGGGCTGACTCTCATATCCTGTAAAAGTGAAAGCAAAATATAAGCCATCAAGTAACTAAACATATTAATTAAGTTTTATGGCTGTTTATCATCACTTTATAGAACTAGAGAAAATTTAATAGTGAACATGAATCATTCTGACCATCATGTGAAAAATCCTGCACCATACGGTTTAAGTATTGGGATAATGTTGTTAATGCATCAGGAATAACCTGAAAATAACATAAAGCACAAAACAAAAATAGACAACATAAGCACAAAATTCAGTTATTATGAGAACACATACCATAAAAATGAACAATTGCTGAAATATAAAATCGATGAAATTAATAACTTCAAATACAACTAAAACAAATAATATTCATGCCCACCATATGTTCGGAAGTAAGATGTAACTGGGGTGTGGCTGGCATGTTCAAACTACGAGGCGCAGATATTGTTTTAAAACATTGGGATCTCCCTGAACTATGAGTTGAAGAACCATGTTAAGTTTAAGATCGTTGCAAATGTAATAGCACTGCTGTTTCAACACCATTTTTGTTTGCATCAAAGGGCTGTGTGTGTCCTTAGACCAAAATCTAAGAATTTCTCCATATGGGGCACTGCTTTTGGAAAAATCATAGAAAATCCCCAAGCTTTTAAACCATTCCAAACTTGGTTGCAGATTGATTAAAAGGTTAAAGCCTGATTTTTAGGACAAATCTGAGACATCAAAGAGGCTGTAACTTGTAAGTTTTCAGACTAAGTCTGAAAATTCTACCACGAGGTTCGATATCTTGGCAAAATACATGAGTTTATTATGTCCCCAAGACTGATTAATCTGTATTTTACACTTATTGGAGAGTTAAAATGGCAATTTCGAGGCCAAGATGGGTTTAAAATAATGCTTGTCTTCAAACTTAAGTCTGAAAATATCTAAACAGGGGCAACTTTTAGAAAAATTCCTTTAATTCTCCATCTTACCTAATCATTGTAAGAGTTGTTGCTGAGTGTTTGGGGGGTATTCTTGCACAAAAGGCACCAAACTTAAAGAGTAAAATCTCGTTCGGAAAAGGGTAAGTTTCAGATTTGTCCTTAGAAATTAGAATTGTTTATAATGGTGAAAGTTGATCTATCTTGATGTTTGGCTTGTAATTTAATTTATTATTCATATTAAAACATTGGATCATGAAATAAAATGAAACTAACAGGGTATTCAGACTATTTTAATGATGTTTTCAGACTTACCATACTCAATCCTCAGAAAATTAGAACTAATACTTTAATAACAAGGTCTGTTTTTTGTCATTTAAGGGCATGCTTGCAAATTTTTGAAGTCTGGTCACACATGGTTGCATACTTAGTCTGCAGATTACGTCCTCATACTTTGTCTTCAGAAATTAGTTAAACTTTATGGCTTCAAAGATTCTAATTTCTTTATAGGATTAAGGTATTGTTTCTTTGCCAAAATAGTCTTGTGATGTAGCCTTGGATGACAATCCATGTAATCAATGAAGGGTAGATCTCTCTTAACATGTGTAGGTAGGGTATCATAATCCTTAAACAAGCTAAGTACTTCTTCCCTTTTATCTCACTATGTTGGAGCATAATCCATCATGATCTTTTCCATGCTAGGTATCTTTCCCATAATTATCTAACTTACTGGCCACAAATACAAACCACTGAATCTACCCAATAGGATGGCGGGTTCAATGCTCTGATACCACTGTAGGAACCCTTGCTCATCTGATTTGTTTTATTCAATTTTGGATGTTTGACATTTTGTCGAACACTTTGCAAACAAGGTAATAGAAATGATATAAAGTCCTAAGAGGTAAGTGGTTGTCGAAGTTGACAACAAGTTGTCAACTAGACAACAAAACATAAACAAAAAACTAACTGTAACAGTTAAATAACTGACTGCCAGCAGTTTGCTTTGGGTAACCGGCCTTAGTAAGGCTTATAGATGGAGATAGGCATGAGTTTTTGAGAGCAGGGGGAGTAAGGGACGGTTGACGGTCAATTTCAGAACAAGGGAAGAAATGTATTATACTTTTTGATCAATAAAAATGTAAATTTGTTGTAAGTCCCTTGTCTCTGCCCGTGAGGGTACAGTCCACATATTGGATGCTTTAAAATTATTCTTTCTTTGAAAAAATATTGGGAAAGGATGTATTTAATGTGTTTGTTGATTTATTTATGGATTTGAATGGCTTTGGTGAAGTTCAAAGGTGATTAGACCCTGTTTTGGAATGACTGTTCCTGTACAGTCAAGGAAACAACAGTCATCTTCTTTGAGACATAAGTGATTGTGTATGATCCCACACTCCCATGGATGTAATGGGTTGTGGATGGCATGTAATTATGTTATATGTATGTTTCCTTATGTGTTGGTTGCAGGTTTAAATAGGGGTAAAGACTTGGAGGTCTCAAATGGTAACAAAGTGTTGATTGAAGGGTCACATGTGATGGGACCAATCATGGTCTAGGAGATTAGTCCCTTAGAGGACTACTTTTTATGACTTGTATGGTCATAATATGTTATTATAATGGTGTTAGACCCACTTGTATGGTTTGGAAATGCTTAGAGGTGCTTGTTTGAGAAAACCCTTGGTTAGAGTACCTTAAAAGGAGGGTTTGGTGGTTGGGTGAGTAGAACCTCATGGAATATCCTTTAAATGTTAAAATAATTTGTTTGGGATGGTAAATAAACTCTGTTTTTGGTTTATAATATTTGGGGATGTGTGCAATTAGTACTTGCTTTGTATTTGGAGGCCTAATTAGAGGGCTAATGGTGATACACCAGAAATTGTTTGGACACTTGGTCCAAAGAAGTAATATTTTATTTTGGATTATGTTATAAAACTTCCAAAAGGGTATCCAAATATAGTTTTATTTTTCAAATTTCTTTGGAGAAAATATGTGTAAACCTTGAAAAACCGTCCAGGCAGGGCTACTAGGAGAATAAGCCTAGTTTAGCACCCGGTTTGGGATCTTGGCTTGGTAAAGTGTTTTGGTTGAATCCAATGAACTAATGAAGGACACTAAAGATGTTTTCAAAGATGTAGAGTGGTTGGTGGCACCATAAACCATTTGTGCACTCTGATTTGGTGGAGGTTGTAATGGATCAAAAGGAATGATCCTTGGGAAGCCTTGTTGAAATGTGTGGAAGAACTTGTGAAGTCCCTCATTAACTTGCAGAATAAGTCCACCATTACCACCTCTGCATCATTTTACATACTAACTAGCCTAATCACATGAAAGGGTTTTAAAAAACATGATGCACGTGAATGGTATACAAGGATTCATTCCTCTCGCGTGGAGATGGCAACCGCTAACAACTAACTACTAGTTGGGTACGGGCCTGGAAGACTAAGGCAATGGCAACATCAGGAATCATGCAATGAAAATGATAAAATACATACAACACTCTAGAGTTCCCTACAAATCATACTTTATGTTATATCCTGCATTAAAGTTTACATTCTTAGATGTGTACTGCATTAAAGGTCAAGGGCATCTCCAAGGTATCTGAAGAAGGTTGTAGCATATTATTATAATCTTCATGACCTTTTCTTTGCAGAGAAGATTCCCAAGTGGTGGACCTGGGGCTACTGGTCCTCACCAATGATGTATGGACAGAATGCCCCAGCTACAGAGAATATTGTTGCTGTATATATTGAAATTAAAACAAATTTGTTACAGAGCTTTAGCTTTTTGTTGTACTAGCACAAACAGAGAAAATAAACAGCAGCAGAATAAAATAGAGAATTAAAAAACACTCAGAAAGAGAAGCTAAAGAGCTCGTTGATTACCATTCAGAAGCAACTAATACATATTTATAATTGCATAGTGGGTAAACAAATTCCTATAATTCTAATATATGCACAGGTAATTCGAAATGATAGATAGCACACTGAAAGCACTTGAAACCAAATAGAATGCCTCCCATCGTTATTTGATAAAAATCAAGACACATAGGAGAAACCCATAAAATGAGCTATGAGATTGTATTACCAATTCATGCTTTATACAAAAAATACATATTAAATTTTGCAAAAACTGCAGACCAAAGTTTGTTGCAGCATTTATGGCCCACGGATGAGAGGGCATGACAAGAATGTGAATGGCATGGGTTATTGGGTCAGTTGGTCTATGTTGACCAATGTTTGACTGATAATTAATTTAGCTCTTCTAACATCCCTCATAAATTAATTATCTAATTGTTTCAAATATCCTCTCATAATCACAACAAACTCCTACAACTAATATCTATAACTCTAAAGACTCACATGATTCATCCACATACCACACATGCACAAGCCAAAAAACTTAAAGACTATATTTTGTTACCAAATTTTTCTTTGACTGCAAGTACCTATGCATCCTACTACAAACATTTAATGTAAAATAATGAAACCACAAATCATAGGTTACACAACATATAATAGGTCACCCAACTATAATAAAAAAACTTACAGCGTATATTTTGTTACTAGATTTTTCTTTGACTACAAGTATCTATGCATCTACAACAGCCATTTAATGTAAAATAATGGTGAACTGTCAGATTGAAGAGAGTTTTTAATCTTGTTAGATGCCTCATTTCTGATATTAAGAACCTTGAATGGAGTTTGTGTTGGAGTAGGATGCTTTGCATCATAATGCCTGATTTTGTATTGATAATGTATTGATCCATTAAAAGATGTATTGATCCTCAAACTGTCATAACAGTCACAGTTATAGTTAATGTATTGATCCATTGAAATGTGAACTTATACTATTGTAAAATTATTGCTATTATTCCTAAAGAGTGTTGATGTTCTTCATAATGGTTGGAGTGCATATGAATATACAGAAAGATGGAATATTTAATCTTGAGGATTTTGATATCCTAGCAAATGCCAATATTGACAATGATGTATGTTGAATGACTTAGAAGAGGCTTTGACCTAGGAGTTTCATCATCAAGACCTATAGCCCTCTAGCACAACTCTCCTTGTAGCAACAAAAGTCATTGATAAACATGAAGATAAAAGTCATTTATCTAAGTTAATTAAACTCCAAGATCCAAAACCAACCAAGTCCTACCTAGTTTACAAGTCCTAAGGGTTTGATCTTGAAAATATCACACACAAATGAAGTCTCTCAGGGATGACATAGAGCTTTTCATCACTCCATTCAGAGCTCAGCCAACAACTCTTACCATTAACATAAAAACTTCCATCCTTAGCCCTGAAAAACCTGCCTTGTTTAAAGGAATGGGATGGAGCTGAGAACTCTGATTATCCAAAATCTCTCCGCTCACTTGAAGAAGATGCTAAAAAATAGAAGATGGTACATATTTAAGATTTCCTCATGCTGCAAAAGTTAGTGCACCAGTCTCTATTCATAGACTCACTTTACATTTATCTCTCTCCCAATTTTCTTGTCTTCATACCAGTGCTAAAACGTTGGGCAATCAGAATTCAATTCTAAACAAACATGGAGCATGCAAGAGTCAAAAGTGGATACTATATTGCAATAAATATATCTCACTCCCATACATTAAAAATATATAAAAATAATCAAGAGTTACAGAGCAGAAACATCTTTCTCACGGAAGTTGAAATACTCCATTGCTTAAATCTTGATTTCACATTCCTTACCTTTCCTCAAACATGCAGATGAAAAGGAAAATAAGAAAATAGAGTCTATTTCTCTCTTAGGAAATATAGTGCAATATTTGATATTGCTCAATCCTCTCTTGCTCCACCCTCTCTCAAAAGTTGCCTTCAAATTAAAAGTTACAGTGCAAATTCGCATGTTGATAAATTTGTGCAAGAAGTGAAGAAGATGACTTACATACTTCTCTAAGTTTAAAATACACCCTTAGTCCTAATATGGTATAGATGTATTTATGGATGAGTAATATATAGAGGAATTGTCTCATACAAAATAAACTCAAACCTCACTAATTCAAAACTTTTTCTTTGATGTATTGGTGATATGTTTTAATTAAACTGCATGATCCAAGGCCTACGGCTGACGAGTCAGATGATTTGATAGTAACTACAAAAAAAGGGGAAGTTGCATGTAGGGAATTTCCTTACCCATATCATCTTTGTGTGAAGTTTCCATTTAAAAACACTCCCCATGAGAAATTTTGTGAAAAGTGCCACTGTTATGTATGTGATAGGCCTGCTACATGTTTGTTTTAGGGCAGAGACAACCCTAATAAGGATTACTATAATTCATTAAACAAAGAAGAAAAGTGGAAAAGACAAAGGAATTTATACAAGATGCATGATTGCAAAGAACTACCCATAACTTTACAATGCTCTCGAAGGGCGGATTGGACTGCAGGGTTATGAAATAATAGGAAAAAATGGTTGCTTGTAGCAGAAGAAGAGACAATTTTTTGGGGGGCCTGCTCATAATTCTGTGCTGGCTGTGTGAAGCTAATGCACGATCTCTGAAATGGGGTTCACAAACCATGAAAATCCATCATTTATATGGGTGTCTAGATGTATATATACAGTGTGTATGTACTTTATTCATAGTGCCTTGCCTGGTACTCTAGATTGGTGATGAATTCTCGCAACTCTAGATGTATATATACAATGTGTATTTTTGTTCACAGTACTAGTTCATTAAATATAATTTGGAGCCCAATATCATCTAATTCCTACTTGATGGAGTCCTTTTAAGAAATCTAGGGGCATTGCATTTAGTTGAGATACTATTTTAAATTTCATACATTCATTGTCTTGCAGAAGGGAGATTGTATTGTAGGCCTTACAGGTCACAATGAATGACACACCAAGTAAAATGTTGTTAAGTTTAACTAGTGGAGAAGGTATCAATTAAAAGAAATTCAGCATTCTACATTAAAAGTCAAGAAGGGTTTTCTTAAACCTAAGTGATCCCTGGCACAAGTTGGCTCACTTTTGTTAGAAATTTAGGTCTGTTCAAGTGGACCATATTTTGGTTAGTTCCGTATCAGGAAAGTGTACTATTTGACCAATGCAAAAAACCAACTTTCTCTTTGAAGAGGCAACATTTGGGTCATATAGCCTAGAAGAATAAATAGGTCAAATAATTTTACCCATTACCTCTAGGGCAAGGTGGTGATTTCTGCCACGCAAAGTATTGTCACTTTAAACAATAAGTCACTGATATTTGTATTGATCAGGTGTGATGCTAGGAGACTTGATTTGGAGGGAAAATTATAAGGTGTACTTATTTTCATGGTTTTGTGCTATGCTAACCACATTTGGAAATGCTATGTACAAGTTTGGGTGCCTACGCTAATGTGAAAGTCAAGAACATAATGTTTGACTGGATTGGCAAAGGCATAGAACTAACATTGTACTTGTTGGTTTTGTGCACCACATTGGTTAGAGGGAATTCAATTTCCTTCTTTCTGGATCTGTGAACTTAGAGAGATAGTTGGGCAGCTTTGGGCTTCTGTTAAAACTTAAAATGGCAATTGAGTCATTTAACTCCATCCTTTACCATGGAGATACCTGTTTGGGAGAAGTTAACGTTTGGCCTCAGTATGAGGATTTGAATTTGTTGGATTTAGTGAAGGAGTCAATTAGGATATCTCATCTTTCACTTGGAAGCGAGAGATGTACTCCTTTAGCTGTACTTCACACCATTACAACTTGTGGGGTTTTTATCAAAATCGAAGTAAAGGAACCACAACTTCAATTTGACCAATCACCTCTAAAACAACTCCATGCCACATGCTTGAGAGAAGCAAAGATTTATATTGTACCAATCGGAGGAAGGGAGCTACATTTAGTGGCCATGCTGTCAAAAACTAGGTGTGATCAGTTGCCTTGTTTTTGGGGATATCATGTGCCCTCAACAATGTTCAATTCGTGTCTTGGGATGCTAAACCTAAGTTGATTGGTAATTGTTTTTTATTTGGATGAAACACTTATAGTGGCAAATACATTGCGATCTTTTGAGGACCGCATTGATTCTCTCTAGCGCAAGATTGCAGTTGAGATGGATCCTCGGCGAGCCTATGGAATGATGAGTGAGTTAAAGCGATACCAGGAAGATAAGGTGATTTTGAAACAATATGTTGATACTGATCAAGTTTTTGATAATGGGAAGCTGGTCAAAGCTGAAGCTGAGGTGGTACCACCACAATCAGACAAAGGTCATCCTATTGTTCGACCCCTTGTAGGATAAAAATATGATCTTAACATGAATTAATCCTAATGTTCAAGATACTAGGACACAAACACTTTGAAGTTTATATTTGCACAATGTCAGAAAGGGATTATGCATTAGAGATGTGGAGGCTCCTTGATGGCGAGGCATGCTTAATCAATCACGTAGAGCTTCTTGATCATGTACTTTGTGTGAAGCCAGGGTTAAGAAAGTCCTTTATTAATGTCTTTCATGATGATATCTATCATCCTAAGATGGCTATGGTAATTGATGATTGACTGAAGGTTTGGGAGGAAAAAGATCAACCTCGGGTTCATGTTGTTCCAGCTTTTGCACCATACTATGCTCTGTAGGAAGAGGCTACTTTAGCTGTACCAGTATGTGTTGCAAGAAATGTTTCTTGTAATGTACAGGGTGGGTTTTTCAAGGACTTCGATGATGGCCTTTTGCAAAAAATTAATGAAGTTTTTTATGAAGCTGATACAAAGAGTCTTCCTGCTGCACCTGATGTTAGAAATTATTTGATGTTAGATGATGATCCAAATTTGAATAGGGATCTACCATTGCCAGAGGGAATGGTTGATTGTGAGGTGGAAAGGAGACTTAATCCACAAGAATCTTATTCTCCTTTGCAACTAGAGGCTACATCTAATGGGGCAGACCATCAAGGTTTTAAAATGACAGCTCACCTCCCCGATCAAACACAACCTGTTATTGCACCTCCCTCTATTATTCCTCTATGGCCATCTCGTACAGATCCCCCAATTGAACATTTTCAAGAATATTCCCATGGGATTCTAGCAGTTAAACCGTTTGTACCTCAAACCCTTAATAACATTGAATCTAATATTCAAGGTTCCCCAATTAGAGAAGAAGGTGAAGTCCCAAAATCAGAACTGGATCCAGATACAAGAAAGCAACTTTTGATACTGCAACATGGCCAAGATACTAGGAAACATAATTTAGTTGATCCTCCTCTATCTGTTAGACCGTTGCAAATTTCAGTACCTCCAAATCAAGTGCCTGGTGGATGGCTTGGAGCAGAAGAAGAGATGAGTTCCAGGCAACTTACAAGGCCAACTCAAGGACTAATTGTTTAGTCTGATTCTATTTCTTTAGAAAAACAAATTCAATAGCCTTCTTTTAATCATGGTGTGGAGAATTCTCCTGCAATTGACAGGTGTCTAGGTGAGCCTAAAAGGCAACTTCCCAATGAGGGATTTTTTGGAGACGATAGAGTAAAAAATAATCATATGATTCCAGATTAATTTTCTGTGCGTCTCCCAATCCTCAAACAACCACAACCTAGGGTTCTTCATAGCATACCGTCTAAGCCATGTACCAGTTACAACCACTGCTCCTATAGGGTATTCCAATTCTTCACCATCGATAACTGAGTGATCCAGTTTCTTTTTTGCCTCTACACAATGACACAAATAATAATCTGTCCCTTCTTCATTGTCTTCAGGTGCAATAACAGCAAAAACATGGCCTGTAATGATATAAACATAATGAGGACATTAGTTTACTAAATATTTATGATAAAGTACTAAATTTGAGATTATTTGTATGTGGAAAATACCGACCTAGTTGTACTAGATCAGATAAGCGATCAAAGTCAATGGATGATTCCATTTTTGTCAATTGTAGTGATTCATGGGGATGATAGGAGGCAAGTGGACTCAAACTATGTGTATACCATTTGTCAACCCATTCCTTTGACTCACACCCATCCCAATCTTCATCTACACATGATGAACAAAAGCACACCATATGTCGTGTGTGGATACTCCATGAACCTGCATTACAACTTCTAAAAGAGTGTAGCTCACTCGATCCTGTCAATGTACAATAATCCTCATATGGTGCAATGTTAGTTTCATCCATAAACCAAAAAAATCTATGAACCATAGACTCACCTTCATTACTTGGACCCATTGTAGCATTACACCATTGGACAATACATCTCACATCTGACAATGTTGCTTTCTCTGTGTACTTTAATTCTTCACGTGCTAAAGCTCTTTTAATACATGCACCTACGCCATCATGCTCTCCCTTTCCATGACTGGCCTCTGTGAAATTCCACATATATTGAATTCCAGTAATCTTATGCATCCTGCACAACCAATAAAACATCCACAAATTCTTGAATTGGGATGCACAATTATCTGACCAAATGATATGTCGATGATATTTTATGCCCCTATTTTCCAAATGACCATAAAATAGTTGAAAGCAACCATGTACAAACTCTGTAGAATGTGAGCGATCATCGCTGATATAAAAATGATACTCCCTCAATATCTTCCTGTTCTGCTTTGTACTGTCTGGTGCATGCATGAATGCTATATGAACAAATATAGCAACCTGTTGAGAGCTGTAATACTTTGCTTGCACCTCATTCTGTGGTTGTAGTGTGTAGTTCTCTGCAAAGTCCATAACTGAAACAATGGTTTCAAGTGGGAATGTGTCCTTGCACAACTTGAATTGCATATCTAACCATCGTGCTCTATGTGTATGCCTTGCATACTCATAAATAACTTTTTTACAAAAAATGTCCATGAATTGATACACTGGAATTTTTTCAATTACTAAATCACATCTTTTAGCCTCTTTTCCATCTTTTAGATTGTATGTCACCGTCTTATATTTTCCAAATTCCACTATTTCATTACCGATTGCATGCGTACTCTCCATATGTTGACAAATTGGCAAATGTCACAAACCTCCACAATCTATGCATGTACCATTCAAGCATGAGAGCTTGTAAAATTGTTGACCATCCACTCTTTCACATAAAATGGTAGATATTAATTCCCTTGAAGATCTAGGTGGGACATTTATGTTACAATCCTGCAAAACATTGTTAGAGTGCAAAGCTACACATATATTCCTATAAACTTCAAAATGGTTAGAAAATTCAATATGTACCCTACAACAACAAGTTGTGCGTGTGTGATTTATCTTGACATAAAAAGGTTTACACATTTCAAAATATCTTTGACTAATTTTAATTTGAGGATATGAAAGCATAAATTTTGAAAAGAATTGTGTCTGAGTTGAATCCAAAAAATGTTTTGGATGTGGAACATGAATTCGACTACCAATCCTCCTTCTTACAACATCTCTTTGATTAGGAGATACCCGTGTATTATTCTTCCAAAATTCTTCAATCAAGGATTTCAAAGCTTCAACAATTGCTTTATCTTTTCACGGTAGTCTACCGGAAAATGCCCATAACTCATTGCTATTTGGATCTTCCACTCTTTTACGCCTTCTCAGGGCTCTCATTAGAGACTTTCTACTTATTTTCAATGTTTTGCTTGTCTTTCTAATGAGTCAAGATTTCTTCATTTGATTGCTTACTATTGTTGATGTAAGTACATGACGTGTGACATTACTATCTTTCATGCGTGATGTAGAACCCACACTCTCATATGCAGTCATTAGATTCTTTACAATAGATTTTTCGCTAGACTCATCCATTGTTCTTAGCCCAAGAATCTTCATGATGGGCCTAAATTTAAGATTTCTCATCATTTCAACAAATAGTTGACATCTTCCTGTCATGTTTAAATTCTCAAAAAATGATCTCCAAATACGATTAGCATTTCTTTGACAAGTACGCTTGGGAATCTTGTCAGGCATTGCTTGCAAAATGTTAGTATCAATATCAATCAAATATTTTGGCTTTCTATAAATAATTCTAGGAGCATCAGAAACATTATGTGTGAGTTGCGTACCATCTTGAGTGTCATCAACATGAGACGATGTGGTTGCTACACCTTCAGATGTAGATAATGGTGTGCCTTCAACATGATATAAGGGTGTGCCTTCAACATGACACATTGGTGTGACTCCACCTTCGGAAGTAGACGATGGTGTGCCTTCAACGTGATACATTGGTGTCCCTCCACCTTCGGAAGTAGACAGTGGTGTGCCTTCAACATGATACATTGGTGTGCCTCCAACATTGGATGACGATGTCTCTTCAACTTGGGAACTCATAGATGATGTCCTCGCATTTTCATAATTCAATTGTCTTGTTGCACGCAAGTTTCTCATTCGTTGTCTTTTTGTTTCCAATTCCAATTCTCTTTTACATTGTATTGATGTTTCATGTTCCTCATCCAAAGACAAATCTTCTTGTATGGTTTCTAATTTTTTGTGTTCACGAAGTTGTCTCATTCTTTCCCTTTTCTTCTCTTTGTCTCTTTCATGCTCTTCCGATGTTAAATTCTTTGCTCGTTTCCTTGGCATGATGATGATTTCTACATATGAATTGATTACAATTTTAAAAATATAATATAAATGTAAAACAATAAGTCAAATTCTAATTTAAACCTCTTACAATATGACAAATTATAATATAAATTTATTATAATTATATCAAATTATGCATTGAACAAGTATATATCATACCAATTATAAACCAAAACACTCTTTATTCACATTTGACATGTAAAAAACTAAAAAACTTACCTCAATCAATAAATTTCGCTGATAATGATTGACCTTCACAATTTGATGTTGATTTTTAAACAATAAAATAGTGCAAATTGACAAAATATGTTTTTTTGTCACTTAGCACCATCAAAAGAAGAAAACTTATCGGCTAAGATGCAGAAATCAAACAAAAATAGAAAAAGTGGGCCTCAATCACGAGTTTCATGGCCAATTTAACCGTTGTTTTTAGTTTTGCATAGCGCGAGCGTGCTATGCAAAACTAAAAGTCTCTCGTCTTTACTTTTTCATAGCGCGCACGTGCTATGTAAAACTAAGACTAGAGTGATAGTCTTTAGTTTTTCATAGCGCGCACGCACTATGTAAAACTAAAGACTAGAGTGATAGTCTTTACTTTTTCATAGCGCGTACGCGCTATATAAAACATTAAAAAGGGAGAGAGGGAGAAGGTGATAAAAAAGGGAGAGGGAGAGAAGGAGAGAGGGAGAAGTTGAGAGAGAGAGAGAGAAGGGGAAAGGGAGATAGACAAGGGGAAGGAGAATGAATGCAGTCCTTACAAGTAGTACTTATTTTGCCGCGGGCACTAGCAGTAGCACTGAGAGACCAATAAATATGTGTATGTTTGAGCCTTGGTTGGATATGGGAGATGGTTGGATAGTTTGGATGGACTCTAGATTGGAGAGGGATCGCGAGGGAGTGGATTGAGATAAGGTCATCTGACTAGGATCTATGTGTTAGGCCAACAAATCTAGGGGTGACTATAGCATATACAATATGGTGGGTTAGGATGATACCAAGAGATATGTGTAGGATAGGGATTCCTACCCTATGGATGTGTAAGAGGGAGGTGCACATACAAGGACACCAGGTTGATGCATACCAATTGGCTCAGTGCTTGAGGAGAGCAGTGGTAGTGGCACTATGGAGGAAGAGAAAGGAAGCATCACCTATGAGGGGGTACAAAGACAGGTAGAAACACTTTACCAAAGGGTGTTCAAGAAAAGAGTAGCTAGGTAAGATAGAGGGGGAGATGGAGGAAGACCATGGGTATAGGTAACCTAGATATATGGAAGAGATAGTGGGTAGGGATGTGTTACCATGATGGACATTGATCAGGGTGCACAAGCACAACCACAAGTACTAGGACAAGGACAAAGACAACATTGGTACCACAACCACCATCTAGTACATGGACCAATATGGAGGACTAGAGCATCCATGAAGGTACAAGGAGAGGGAAACTCATCCATAGGGGATCATGTGACAAAGATGTTAGGCCCAAAAGGAGGTAAATACAACTAAGAGTGGTGGGGTTAATCAATTGTTCACTCACAATTAAAACTTGAGAATGTCATAATATAACATATATGCAAATTAGATAACTATGCAGATAGACTAGATAAGAATGAAAATGCTCTGATAGTTTACCTCCCCAAGACATAATCAAGGATGGGGGTAAAAGGCTTAATTAGGAAAAGCAACTAGGTTAGGATGAATTATGGGTGAATAAAAATGCAAGTGAAATGGTGATGAAAAATGATCATGGATCTTGAGTACCCTTGCAAATGGCTTGTCATGTAGTGAGCACTTATTTTGATTTAGCAACATCAGTGAATAGCCAAGGTATGAAGAGCCAAGGTTGTGGCATAAATAGTGCATAGGACATGACACGACAAATAGAAACTGTTAGACTGGCATCACACAAGATCCATAAAGGACTTTGGTGCAAATGATGTTGGAAGAACACAAGAAAGAGATATGACCTAGTGCACCATGTGACTATTGGAATCACATGTGGAAGTGCAAGGAACAAATTTAGACCACACACAAAAGAAAATAAAACCATAAACAAGTCCCAAGTTTCATCATTCATGACACACCATGATATAAAGGATCATGGTAACCTTGAGGAGACTAAACAAGACAACTCCAAGAAAGATATAAAAAAATCCAAAAGAACTAATGTCAACATGAATGTAACAAATATCTTTTGCCAAAATTAGATGATTGAAGAAAAAGATTAGATTTGACATGTTTGACATAAGGATGGATGCATCCTATGTAGACTGATGTTGGGATGATGAGTGACTGCCTGAGGATAAAATACACTCATATATGTTATGATACCTAATGGCAACAGACAACCAAGAAAGAACAAATGTACCCAATTTATATCTAAATGTACCCAAATGTATATCTAACCCAACGTTTAAGAGCTATGTATGTTATGATACCTAATGGCAACAGACAACCAAGACAGACCAAACCAATTCTAGAGGCCCTGCAATGCTCAAAAGAGTAGGGCAATGGCATATCTACAACATTGGAAAATCATGTTAAGCATGATAATATCCACGGAGATTTGTGTCAGTTTTAGACAAAAAAATCAGTTTGAATAGATTATATATTTCACATGCTTATAGAAGCGTGCAATATGCAATATTTTCTTACTTGCAGTTGTAATTTTAGAAATCCTTGACAATCTAGAGAGACAGAGAGAGAGAGAGAGAGAGAATTGATAGCAAGTGGGATAATGTAGATGCTTTAATAAACCACTATCTTCTTTACTCAAGCAACATCTGGTTCATCTGCTCGACTGGGGCATGTTTGGGATCAAACAGTCTCCATTTAAACTCAAGTCTCTAGAAGCAATTATATTTGTCAGTAGAGGAGATACACCTATTGGATCTGCAATAACTTTATGCTCACTAGAATTTCCATTTCTCTTCAATTGGGATACTCTTTCAAAAATTGCATCTACCCTTTTACCAATTTCAAAAATTGAATGGGTCTATTTGAGGACCTCCAAGGAGTTGGTTGCCTAAATGAGAACCTTGAGATGAATCGGGAACTTCTCTATGAAAGAGATCAGTACCTTGATAATCTCTCCACTTGTCAACTGAATTAAAAACTTGGACCATAGATGGCTGCCCTTTGTTGTAAAATGAGTCCAGTGAGACTACCTTTCCAAAGGTGCCAATGAACTTACATAATTTGATGGATATTGCCCAACATGAGTAACCGGGTTTCCCAAGTCCCGTAAATGTAAGGCCATTGATGAATAGACATTTCTAATAGAAATATTTGTGGTGCTAGATTGAAGTGCATGAACAAATTCTTTGCCTACTAATGAACCAATTTTCAAGGCTTCATTTCACATTGCTCTATGGATAATTCCACAACACTTGTTACTTCTCTATCTAAAATTTTTGTGTCAGTGTACATGTCCACTGAAGAGCTTCTATCACTACTTGAGCTACTAGAAAATGGTGAGTACTCATGATGATCATCTCACATAGGCTCACACGCATATCTTACTTTTTTCCTTTGCCACTTTCCCCTTCCTAGCTCTTCCTCCTTATCTGTAACTTCTATCATGGGTCCAAGAAGCTCTTCCTACTCTTTCCAAAATTGCATCTACCCTTTTACCAATTTGGGATATTGAATGGGTCTATTTGAGGACCTTCGAGGAGTTGCTCACCTAAATGAGAACCTTGAGATGAATTGGGAACTTCTCTACGAAAGAGATCAGTACCTTGAGAAGCTCTTTGTTTGTCAGTTGAATTATAACCTTGGACCATAGATGACTACCCTTTGTTATAAAATGAGGAGTGAGACTACCTTTCCAAAGGTGCCAATGAACTTACATAATTTGAGGGATATTTCCCAACATGAGTAACTAGGTTTCCCAAGTCCTGTAAATGTAAGACCATTAATGAATAGGCATTTCTAATAGAAATATTTGTGGTGCTAGAATGAAGTGCATGGCCAAATTATTTTCTTGCTAATGAACCAATTTGAGGCTTCATTTCACATTGCTCTATGATAATTCCATAGCACTTGTTACTTCTCTATCTGAAATTTTTGTGTTCTAGTGTACATGTGCACTGAAGAGCTTCTGTCACTACTTGAGCTACTAGAAAATGGTGAGTACTCATGTCATCATCATCATCTAACATAGGCTCACATACATATCTTACTTCTTTCTTTTGCTGCTTTCCCCTTCTTAGCTCTTCTTCCTTATCTATAACTTCTATCATGACATGGGTCCAAGAAGCTCTTCCCACTCTTTTCCATTAATTGTGGGCTTTTACTCTTCATCCTAAGTAATTGGCATACCTTCGATGGCACCAAAAATCACCATTAGATTCTAAAATGTCCCTTTCTCTCACATTAATCTCTCTATTAAGAAGATTTTCTATATCTTCTTCGGTATATTGAATAGATGTAATTGCAATCCCATGTTCATCAAGAATATTCCTTGCACCATTGAGTGATATATCATGCAATTCCTTAATAGTTTCATTCTTAAGAAAATTCATAACTAGATTTTCCATAGCCAATTTTCTTCTTCATCATTGCAATATTTTCTCCTCAACTGCACATTTTGTAATCAGTTGATATACAATCACATTTTTCTCTTAGCCAATTCCATGGGCTCGCAATTAAACCTGTAAATCCATAAAAGGGTTGAAATTTGGATCCGATTTGATGCACCTTCGCTATTTGATCTATCCCTTCCCTTTCATTTCACTTGCTTGGCTTATTTTTCACATCATAGGCCAAGATTTGACAGTGGATATGACCTTGGTGCTATCAACGTTAATGGTAAATTTTACCTTTTAGCTATCATTTTTTGTCATTTTTATTGTATGATGCTTTTGTATATGAATTATGGATATTCTTTAGGAAACATTTCATCCTTCTTGTAGGATGCCTTTGTATACAAATTTTAGAGAATCTCTATTTTGGAAAGAGAGAGAGGAAGAGAGAGTGCTCTCTATCTCTCTCTTTTCCTCTCAATTCAATATAGCACACACGCGCTATAGGGCACGCGCGCTATAGCACGAGCGTGCTATTGAAAACTATGACTTTCATAGCACGCACGCGCTATGAAAGCCATAGTTTTCAATAGCGCGCTCGCGCTATAGTGCGTGCACCCTATAGGGTGCATGCACTTTTCAAGGCATTGGAATTTACCAATCCTAAGGCTTGGATTTGCCTTGGAAATCCAACCCAAAGGCTTGGATGATTCAAACAGGCCTGAGACGTGTTTTCCAGCAAACATACAAAAAAATAACATGTTTTTTTGTGTGCTCCTCGTCAGGTTTACTCGTAGTTTAAGAACGTAAAAATCAGACAACATGATATTGTAGATCTCTTTGTTAGCTATCTAAGCATATAATTTATTTTGAATTCTGATTATGTTAAGTTTTTCAACTCTAATTTCTTTTGTGTGTATGTCTATTTTTAGTAAAAAACCAACGTTTAGTATTTTGGGCATAGATTTTGGCTCGTTCATCAAATTTTGCAACAAGTTACATTTTTAGAAACTAGACTCCATTCTACACACTTTAAAAAAAATAAAATTTGATTTTTGATTAGTTTTGAATGATTTCTAGGGGGAGCACACAGAAATTTCATGTTTTTAGGATGTGTGCACTTCATAAATTCATAAAAAATTATACATTCATCAAAAAATTACCAAAAAATTCTAGGATAAACTATGTGGTGTTAGCTAACTTCTCACTGGAGCGATTAAAAAAATTCAAAAAAAAAAGTTAACATTTTAGGGGGAGCACACCAGACACTATGTTATGTTTTTTCACAAAAAATAGGACCACTTTTTGTGCTCCCCCTTTTTGAGGGCCTTAATCTGCACTATTTTCAAAATAAGTTAGTAGTTTAGGAACTAGATTTAGAGTATTACAACTCTTGTTTTTGTCCCATCTTAAAATTTTGAGTCTAACTATCTTCAATTTGTTGTTGAAGTTTAGAGTTTGCTGATTTCAGGAAAAAAGTGGCATCTTATACCCCCTTTTTGGTCCCCCATCTTTGTGCACTTACCCACCATCAAAACATTTTTGATAAGATGTAAGTATACATTATATATATTTTTTTGCATTTGACATTATTATCAAAAAGGGGGAAACCATGTATATGCCAAATATGTATACTTTGATATGTATATTACATACTACCGGGAGCATGCATCGAGGGGGAGTACTTTGTACTTAGAAAATTTTTGTTGTGGATATGTATATGGTGGAGATATAAGGAATATATAGAAACATTTTGTCTATATACATTCAAAGTTTTGATACTAATGCCAAAGGGGGAGATTGTTAATCTCTATTGAGCATTTAAGGTTGTCATTAGTATCAAAGGATAGTAAACAAGTTGGTCAGTTACTTATATTGAGTTGGTCGGTAACCAGAAGTAAGACAGAGCAGTCGGTAAAGTCTTTACACCGAACATCACATAGTTCATCGAGCACTAGTGACACCGACACTGATGGACAGTACACATCAAGCATCACAGTATACACCAAGAAAATTATAGTGTTTACCGATGATCATAGAAAATGGCATAGTAATCTAAAATGGCACATTCTTCTATGCAAATGGTTACAACAAATCATAAAATGGTTTACCAAGATCGAGGAGCATTTATTGTAAAAGATACTCATTAAATGTAATGTTTATCTTATTGTAATAGTTGATCTAGGTTATTTTGCACCGTAGATCTTAGGGTTATGATTATTTTTGTAACCTAATTTTTGCTAAGGCGGAAAAAATAGAACACTATATATTGTGTATGTTCACACCATTTTATGAGGTTGGTGAACTAATATATATGAATCACGGAGCACTTGAAGACATTGCCTAACTTCAAGACAATCAGTTTAACTAGCAGAACATAGTACAGAGGATATCAGATTGAGTAGAATCAGAGAAGGCTACTGAGCAGAACAGAGTAGAGAACCATCATAGATAAGGTGATATTTTGATGAGAACTTATAGATCTATTTCAGACAATTAATTTGTCAACTAGCAGATAATTGCCTATTACTTTCTGACAATTGTGATAGAGTTTTTGATAAATCTCTTAACAGAGTAGACTTAACAGTCTTATGTAAATCTCTTAACCAAGTACACACTTCATTAGTGTTGTTTAAATCCTATAACTAGGTAGATCTAGCTGATCTAACATGTTACTCCTAATAGGGTAAGATCACCAGAAGTGATCAAAACTTGTAGCCTTAACATGAAAACCTTTTCTATCTGTAGTAGTGAAGAATTTGTGGGTGTCATCCCCACCGCAGTTTTTACCTTCTTACAAGGGTTTCTGCATTACTAAGATACTTGTGTTATGTGATTTTCATATTGATTTCATGTTGTTTACTTTCTTAAGTTAACTAGATGATTGATTTATACAATTATATTCAAGTTATTTTGATCGGTTATCATAGTACATAGTTATAGATCTGAAAGGTTTTTCAAATTAAAGTTTTTGAAGGCACTGATTCACCCCTCCCCTCTCAGTACCTATCTCTCCTAATTCCAATAGTGCATACCAATAAAATAGGATGTGTGTACTACTGAAAGGGAAGCACACCAAAATGGAGGGGCTATATGCACTTGGTGATGGTGCACATTTGTTATGGGAGCTGCTCACTTATGTTTTTAATGATACATGCCATAGGCCAAATGGAAAATGCTACTGTGGCTTTTCCTTGGTGTGGAAGCCATTTGGGGGAAATGAAAAATAAATAAATTTGGTGCCATTAATAAAACAAAAGAGTGATACAAGGTGTGCAAGGTAAATCCAAATTAGAATGAAGAGGAAAAATGTGTGCAGGCCAGAGAAATGAGAGAAAAATGCAAAGGGTGTGCATGTGGGTTTATCCCACATGCACTTGAATTTGGTTCTAAGAGAAGTTTAAAATGAAAGGTTCTCAAATGAAATGTAAATGAAAGGAAAGAGGCATGTGGATGACTCTTGGACTTGTGTAGGCCCAGACTATGTGCTTGCCAACTGGGCACACACATAAGTTTTTAAAGGGAAATATTTAACATTGCTCAAATATTTAATCCCACATTTGTGGGGTGATGGAAATTTGAAGTGTCTAAATGGAATAGAAATCTCATTATATTGTGAAGAAAGAGAAGGAGGCTCTTTGAGTGTGTGTGCAGTTGGTGCATTGGGAAGCATTTTGGTGACCAAAAAACCCAAAATTTTGTAGAATGGTGGCAGTTGACTTGGAAGTGAAGTGGACATGTGGCAGATTGTCATGTAATATTTGAATGGGCTCACGGTTAGAGATAACATCTAGAGATTTAGAGGGTGATTAGCCTCCAAATCTCATGATGCCAACAGTTAAGGACCAAAAATATAGAGAATTGGAGATTGCGTGGTTGTGTAATCTCGTGATGTTAGAGGTTAACGAGGTAACATTTAGAGATTGAGATAGTGGTTAGTCTTGTGATCTTTAGATGCAAGCATTTAGTGTCTTAGCATTCAGAGATTCAGAGAACACTTTGTCGCGTAATCTCTAGATCAAGTCGTGGTTATAGCTAACATTACGAGAATGGGAGATGGCAGCCAAAACCATGTCAGGCAATCTCTAGATTTTGGCAGTTAAGATATTAGCATTCCGAGATTGGGAGATATCTTGGTCACCCAATCTCCAGATATAACCATAGTTAAGAAATGCATCTAGAGATTGGGAGATAAATTTATTTGTGCAATCTCCAAATTTAACCCTAGTTAGAAGGAGCATTCAGAGATCTGGAGAATGGGTTGTCTCTGAATCTCCAGATCAAGGTGGTTAAGGACAAGATTAATATGAGCATGTAGCTAGCTTGTGACACATGGAAAATTATGGTGATTTCTAGACAAAAGGTGCAGAGAAAAGGCAAAAATGAGAAATGAACTATAAATTTAAATAATATGTATAGTCTCTCTATAGTCTGTTAAAATATTCTATTTTAAAATGGACTAAGAGGCATTCATGGAGAATTTTAAAGAAGCAGAATCAAATCATTTCTTTGAGAGGGAGAGAATAGAATTTGTTGGAGAAATGATTACAGAGATGAAGGCAGTTGAAGGAGATCAAGTTTCAAGATCAATTTTATAGAGAAGATGAAGATATTTTGTGAAGAATTGACAGGTGTCAGTTGGCTGTAACTGGCTTTGATTTTTCTATATCAATCTTCTTCTCCATTGTTACATAGATGGTGAAATTAACACTACAGAGGCAGTATTTTGGCTTTTGAGTCTTTGTTTTTGTGGTTTTCATGGTCTTATAATTATATTGAGCCAAAGATTTTTCAATGAAAAATGTTGGAATCCCTATCCTGTATTAGTGATGTCTTTGTATGCATTGTGTTGAATTCTTGTATATTAATTTGTAAGGCACTTTAATATACTGGCTACAAGGTGGTTGTGAATTTGTTGTCTTAGTTTCTTTCAAGGAGAGATTAAATTCTAGGATAAATTCTAAGGGTTTAATCTTACATACAAATCTGATGGTTGGGTATAGGAGTGAAAATAATGATTTGTAAGGAACTTCATTTGGCTTTTGTGTGTTTGGATTTAGAAGGTTTCTAGGGATATGCTTTTATTTGACTCTATTTCCCAATTGATAAGGCACTAGTCTCTACTGGTTATGCACCTTCATCATCAAATCTAAAATCAAATGAATATTTACTTTATGTTGAAGAGCATTCATGTTTATAGTTTGTATTTGCATAATACAAATGCATTTTATTGATTCTTTAAAGAAATGAATCCTAGGTTATCCTGCCTGAGTCTAGAACTCAAAGAGAAGAAGGATTTATCCTTGTCACCTGTGCCATTTTCCTAGTTCTTGGAATACTTATGCAATCAGGATCTTGCATAATATTGGTTGCATGTTGACTCCCATTTCTTACGGTTCTAAAAACTATCCACAAGTCTTGTCTGCAAAGTTGAGTTTTTTCAAAAGAAGTTATTATACATGCATATTTATGTTAGAATTAGGTACACCCACCCAAGTGTGTGGAGCTCAAAGTAAAGAAGGTTTGTAGGCCTTGTCAATGTTAGCTTTTCTTGCTCATTAGTTTGTAGGAAGAATCAAATTTTGTGAATTAGATGAATATCTCATGTCTAGTTTTCATTTTCTCTTTTAGAATTGAAGGATACAATAAAAATGACTAACAAGTAGCTCAACCTTGATTGGTAAGAAAAATTAGACACCATATACAAGGGAGTATGGGATGGTGCCTATGGTAGTGTGATAAGAAGTATGATAGGACCAGAGGGAAGGATTTATTTGGAGGTGGAAGTCATGACCAGAATCATTAACAACCTTGTTGAGGATTTTGAGGATGGTTTTATTGATTGCCTCATCTTGGCCATTTTGTTGAGGGAAGAATGGGATGGAGAAATAGTGATGGATGTGGATTTTGGCACATAGATCAAGCACATGCTAGTTTTCAAAGGGTGTTCTAGGATTTGTGAAGATGGTGGAAGGGGTGTTTAAGTTGTAGATGATATGGTAGAGGATGAACTTGGATATCTAAATGCCAGTAGTGAGGATGAGCGGAATTGCTTCAACCCACTTTTTGAAGTATTCTATGGTTGTTATAATATATTTGTATCCATTTGAGGAAAGGGGAGTGATATAACCAACAAGGTTGAAGCCCCAACATGAAAAGGGCCAAGGTAGTGCAATGGGATGCAAGTCTTGAGCCAGAGCATGAATTAGATTGGCATGTTGTTGACATCATAGGCATTTGTTGGAAAATTCACAAGAATCATGCTCCATTGTTGGCCAATAATATTCGACTCTAAGAAGCTTCTTTTCTAGGAAAATGCCACTTGTGTGGGAATCACAAATTCTAGCATGTACCTCTTGTAAATCCAAGATGGCCTCATTTGAATCTAAAAACCTAGAAATGATGTTGTGATATCCTTGATGATAAAGGATGTTAGCTACAAGAGTGTAGTGGGAAGCTCTGCAAATTATCTTTTGGCATTGGGTGTTTGTGAGGTGGGGAGATATGATACCATTTTTAAGGAAAATGTGAATGTTGTGATACCATGAGGATTGAGGACCAACCAAGATGCACACCATTTTAGAATTAACATTTTCATAAGTAGGCATGTGTAGCTTCTCAACTAAGAATTCATACTACGACGAGTCTTGATGGATTTGTAGTAAGAATCTAATGGTTTCCATTGTGTCAGCTTCTTTGTTTTATAGCCTTGGTATCTATGTGAATTGTAGGCTTAGGAAGTGCTCTTTTAATTTGTCCACTAGTTCCTTTTAGGGTAGAATCTTTTCATCCTTCATCTGATATTCATCTAGGACCTACTTGATTATCACTTGTGAATCTCCAAACACTTCTAGTTCTATGATGTTCTATTTGATAGTTGTTTTGAGGCCTGAGATGAGTGCCTTGTATCCTATAATGTTTATAGTGTAAGGAAATCCCTATTTGAATGATCTAGGGATATAGTAACCTTGAGGGGTGACAAAGAGGATTCATGTCCCTAATCCATGCAATGTGTAGGAGCCATCAAAGTATATATTTCATGTTGGATGCTCTTTGATCATGCATGGATGTTCATTAGGAAATTCCATAATGAGTGGATATGCATCTACTAGGGGTGCTTTAGCTAGCTAATCAGTAATGCCTTTCCCTTTGATTTCTTTCTGATATATGTACTGAATATCGAACTCACTTAGCAACATGACCCATTTTTCCATTCAACCTATCAGTGTTATCCTTGATAGAAGATAATTAAGTAGTTTGACCTTTGAGATGAGCTTGATGGTGTGGCTAAGCATGTAATGTCGAAGCTTTTGAGTGGTGAAGACCATTGCGAGACATGATTTTTCCATTGGTGAGTAGTTGAGATCATAGCCGATAAGTGTTCGAATGATATAATACATGGCTCATTCTTTGCTATTGTCATCAAGATGTGCTAGTAGTGCCCCCAATGCTACAGTGGTTGCAAAGATGTATAAGATCAGAGGGTGTCCAAGGACTAGTGGTACAAGGATGGGAGAGTTATCCAAATATTATTTTATCTTCTCAAAGCTTCTTTGGCATATTGGATCCTATTTGAAGCTAGTGTCCTTGTGGAGTAGATGTGTGAAAGGTTGACACTTGTTTGTTAGCTGTGATATGAAATGATGCACTGATTGTAGTATACCTTAAAAAATTCTAAGTTGTTTGAGTGTTCTGTGTGGAGGCATTTATGTTCTGGCTTTGACCTTTTTAGGATCAATCTCTATGTTGTGCCTTGATACAATTAAGCCTTATAACTTTCCAGATGTGACACCAAAGACAAACTTTTTTGGATTTAGCTTTAAGCCATAATGATGTAGATGATCAAACACATGCTCAAGGATATCAAGGTGTTCCAACCGTGTCTTGGATTTTGCAAGGATATAATCTACATAGTCTTCAAGGATATTGTAATACCCCAAAATTGGCACCTAATAATTTCAATCAATTTTGGTGCATTTTCTTCAATTCACATCTTCAAAGTCCTATTTACTAGGCAATTTTCTCTCTCCTACCTAACTTTATTTTGACTTGATGTCAATTACAAAAACCCTAATTTGCATTAATCTCACACTATAATTAATTCTTAATTCTTTGAATTTATTAGCTAAATAATCCCTATGATAAATTAATTTAATTCTAAAGTCCTAAGTGCTTTAAATTAAGTTAAAATCTACCCCCTTAGCTAATACCCATAAAAGGAATTAATAAATTGCTTGATTATTTGAATGGACACTCTTATTTGAATTAATAATTCAAAATAATTGAAAGGTCACCCATATGTGGCAATAAACATTCTTTTAATTAATTAATTCATGCCTTTTTGTCTCAATTGGGAATGAAGGGTCAACCATTTCGAATCAAGAAACTCTTCATTCCTCTTTTGGGTTTGTCTATTTATTGAACCTTCTCCTTCATTTGAAAAGAGACCAATTTGAAAGCACATAGACTATAGAGAAATTATGTCTCAATTATTTACATATTTTCAAAGCTTATTGCATTAATTAATTTTCTCTCATTTTAGTGTTAATTGCATCTTTAGATTAATTTTATTACTTGCTATTAGTTAATTATCATCTTTCTTTCAAGCTTTCTTAGACTAGAATCTTCATTTCATATTTACTTTCAAGTTATTAGATTAAAATCTACATTTCATTGTAGATTACCAACTGCATTTTCATCTTAGATTAATTGTATTTTTCTTATCATTCTAGTTTTTAAATCCTTTGTATTAACTCGGTCTTATGGTTGTTGGCTCTCCAATCTAAGAGTAATTAAACACCTCGATTAATTAGAAGGCAACAGGTCGCTTCACCATGAATTTTGAATTGAGTAATCAATACTCATTTTCATAATTTAATTGTGTGAGTAATGACTATGTTGTGTGTGTAGTTGGATTAGAGGTCCACATTCAACCACATACATTTTGGCGCCCACCGTGGGGTAGAAAAGATCAATTTTTGGCCTCATTCTTGATTTTTCTAACATGAAATTTGAGCTCTATCGTGCATCTATACTTTCCTATGTACAGATTCTCATGCAAGAATCCAGAGCATACCACATGAAGTTTCTCTCTCAGTAGCACTCTCTCGCGTGAACTTTCACATCCTCATGTAGCATCCTATTCTTTCTTGCATGTTGTGGTGTACTTCCTCGCGTGAGATTTGGTTCCAATTTTTTTTAAAAAAATTCATTCTCTATGTTTTCTATTCCAAATTTCTAATAGTTTCTGTCTACTGTTAATTTCCATTTCTTTTTTCTTTCCACAACATAACAGTTTTCTACAAGATGTTTGTTGAAGAACATAAAACATGCTAATGGTTTGATTGCAGGATGATAGTTAAAGATCTCGTAAAAAACATTATGTTTGTTTTCTTTCTTTCATTCACATAGTCTAAATAGGGCTCAATTAAAATTTCTTGAGAGTTTTGATAGTGGGCTAGGGAATTTGGCTCTTCATTGCATGGAGGTGATGACCATGAATGAATCTAAAAACCCAATGATCCTACTAATATGATAGATTCTTGGGGAAGTGGGGAAAGGTAGTGAATCTTTAACACTTCTACTTGCCAAGGGATTATGCTCTTCTCTCTTTGAGAGAACCAGAAACCCAAAAGCTTGTGGATTTGGTGAAGTGAAGCTAACTCAGTGATGAATTTTCTTGATGTGTTTGGGTGAAGTGATGAGGTAGAGAAGTATTCTCTTCTCTCTTTGAGAGAAACAAAAAATCAAACCCTCAGATCTAAGCCAAGTTGTGTCACATTTAGAGGGCCTACTAGAAGTTGAACCTTTGGGGATGACCCAAGTGAGTATGAACCTTTCACTGGTGATTCAACCTCACTTTAATAAAGAATGCTTTGTTGAGTCTAAAGACTCCAAAGCCATATTATCTTCCTTCTCATGAATTTTGACTATCATCTTGAGAAGGCCTTATTTTTTTTACTGAGCGGTGCTGCTCCTAGCCCTGTATCAGGGGCACCAAAGGTTAGTATGAATATAACCCTATTAAAAACTTTCCTTAGCTAGTGGCCTACTCGGTTCACCTCTGAAAGGAGGCATAATCTTTGCCCAGGGAGGGGGAATAATCTCTTCTATAGATTCCCACCATAGGCATACACTTGGATGCTTAAAGGTGGTATAAGACACTAGCCCCTACCATAAGGGTAACATTTGAATGTATACTATTGATTCCTTGGAAACACCAAAAACACAGGTGCCCTCTAGGGGGTGACATAGCTATGTGAGGTGCACGTATGCGCATAAGCAGTGGGGCAAAGGTTTTGTCTTCTCACCATTTTTTTGGTAGGGATAGCTATGTGTTTGTTATCAAGTCTTAAACATTGTCCAATCATGATCAAACAAAGACTCCCCTGATACTATCAAGTTGCTTTGTCCTTGATAGGTTTGTCAATGACTACTTCTTGTATCACAACTGCTTGATCTAAACCTTTGTGTCTTTAAATGAATGCTTGAAACCTCAAAATGAGATTGTTGAATAAATTGTTCTTCAAACCTGTCAGGAAACTAGATTTTTTGTCAAACATAAGTTCAAGCTATATCTTAGAATTCAACTTTTACCTTAAAAACTATGTCGAATTGTTAGACTTTGGATCTTTCTCACCCAAAGTTTCACTTTTCAGAGCACTTTCTCACACAAGACTTTATTCTTTCACATGAGGTTTGGTGTTTTCTCATGTGACCTAGTACTTTTTCACGTGAAATTGTATCCAGATTTCAAAAATAGAGACTAAATTCCCGTTGACTAGTCAAACTTTTTCATGATCTACTTTTTGTTTGAGGTCTATTTTTCTATTTTCCTATCGTTCACTATTAGAAACTAGTTGTCCCGAGTTGGGAATTGATCGATCTTTACTTTGACTCATGTTGTCTCTTTTTGGTTTACCTTATCTCTTTATGCATTTTGTACCTCATGCTATGATAGTCTTATCTCATCTATTCTAGCCACCTCTTTTGATGATTTGTACTAGGTCCATCTCGCATCTTGGTTGTTCTATCCATTTATCTCCTTTTCATTATCTTAGAGATAGAGTCTAGCATTATCTCGAGTCTTCTCTCATCACATCTTCATCTATGACTGTCATGACTAGAAGTGGAAAAACTTATCCCATTCAGAATATTGGTCAAGGTAGAAGCGAACCTCCTAATCAAGAAATAGATCATCCTGAATGTATTGCAAAATTTGAACTTTGTGAGGAATCCTCAAATTCTTCGTTGAGTACTTTGAAAGATAGCTCATCTCCATCACCTCTGGTGTTCCAAGAGTGTTTTAATCCATTGTTTAAAGCGCAACCTGGTTTCTCATTTCAAGGTCAAGACAACTCATTCTTCCAAGACAACTCATTATTTCACAACTTTGGAAGACCACTTCCTCGGACTAGTCCAATCATTGAACCTATCGATCTTGTTGACAATATCTTCTCATCTAAATTTGTTAAATCTTTTTATCATGTTCATTCACCAAAGGTTACCTTAGATGCACCCTTTCAACATCATTCATACCATTTTACTGAGGCTTCAATTGTTGCACTATCCTACAACAAGATGGGAGAGCCATTTGACTTCCAACTAGGCAAATATAGCCAAATTTTTTATCAATCTCAAAAAAACCAACATTTTGGTCAATCTTCCAATGACCAATGTCATGCTCAACCCAAAAATGAGAAACACCATGATCAAACCCAAGATGATCAGCATCAAGCTCAAGGGGGTCAACCAGTGTATCACTATCAACCTCCTCCTTTCGATCATAGTCAAGATCAAGTCCCTAGAATTTATGAGATCCTTGGCAATGATGGTGATGACACCATAACTCAAAATGACATAGATGCTAAAAAAGAAAACAAAGGTCTTATTAAGATGATGGAGATCCTCCTTCTAGAGGAGAAGGAAAAATACTTTCTTGAGTTATCTAAACAAGGGGCCAAGTTACCCCCAGACTACCAAGTTGAAACGCTTGATGCCAAGGAAGAAGAAACT
The DNA here is from genome assembly GCA_027943335.1 of Chamaecyparis obtusa. Classification (NCBI taxonomy): domain Eukaryota; kingdom Viridiplantae; phylum Streptophyta; class Pinopsida; order Cupressales; family Cupressaceae; genus Chamaecyparis; species Chamaecyparis obtusa. The sequence continues at coordinate 2,285,319 of BSBK01001645.1, read as the reverse complement.
AAGATCGCAAAGTTGCAAAAAATGGTTTGAGACATGCAAGATCAAATTAGTCAACTTGCAAAGAATAAGGACAAACCTGCTCAACAATTCACCATGGAAAGTATTTTTCCTTTCCCTTTTAATAGAAGTCTTCATATGGCACCTTTTGCTAGAGGTATAGACCTCCCTAAATATGACAAATACTTGGGTGCAACCGATCCCCAAGATCACTTGAGGGAGTTTGGCACATTATCTATGGAATTTATGCATGATCAAATGTATCTTATGCACCTATTTCCTCATAGCATGGGTGGACCAACTATGGAGTGGTTTTCTAGATTGCCCACTGGTATTAAGACTTTTGATGAAATGGCTAATCTTTTTCTCCAACATTACTCACATAATATTCAGCATCCGGTCAACATCCATGATCTTTGCAATTTAAAATAGTGACAAGGAGAATCTTTCCTAACATTCCTCCAAAGGTGGAGACAATTATGTACAAGGTGTCCTCACAAGCTACCAAAGTCTAAGAGACTCGACATTTTCTTGGACAATCTTGTCCCAAAATTTGGATACCAAGTGCAATTACAAGGTCCTCTAACCTTTGATAGCATGATTAAACAAGCAGTGTGAATAGAGGCCTTTATGATCAAGAAAGGTGAATTGACTTTGAGTAAGGACAACAAACAGGGATCTTCAAACTCAAATAAGGATAAAGGGAAGTTTGTTAACAAGAATAGAGACATTTTGAATGATGGAGTGGTCGACAATGTGACCCCAAAACCTGCTAAGTCTATTTTTAATCTCTCTTCCACCATACAAGTGGTTAAAGTGGCTGAAAAGCCTGTGGTGGAAAATCAACAACCTTTGAGGTTTTCTAGAAACAAACCATAGGCATCATGACCCAAGCACGAATTCACTTCCTTGGGAGAACCACTTGATGTGGTCTATAAAACTCTTGTGCAGAATCAAATTCTTACTCCTTTGGAAAAGCATCTCTATGACCCACAACCATGAGCTCATTGGTGGAATGAAAACACCTATTGTGACTATCACTAGAATAAGGGTCATAAGACTTCTACTTGTCTTCAGTTGAAACATAAGGTCCAAGATTTGATTGATAGTGGTGACATTGTTGTGGATGGTCATAACAAGAATTCAGACCACCAAGCATTTAAGGATCCCTTCCCTCCTCATGAGAAGGGTGAGTCTTCAAATGCCAAGAATACCAATGCTAAAGTCAATTATATGTACACTAATGATGACAATTTTATTGGTATGATCGAACCTGTTGAGATAGAGTACTGTGATGTGATTACTATTAAGGGGAGCAATGATGCTCCCAAGCCTAAGATTCCTTTCATCTTGCGTAGTTTTGCATCTTGTTTTTCTAAATCTGAATAACCTCAAGAATGTGCTAATGTGGTTACTTGATCATGAGGAAGAGTTTTTTTGAAAGGTCTTGATGCTTCTACATCCACTTAGAAGAAAACTACGGATAAGAGTCTCAATACTTCTACATCTACTCCAAAACAAACTATAGATAAGACTACTGTTGGCCCTGCCAACAAGAACACAAAACTTGTCCCTACAACTAGCTCAACTAGTTATATCATCTTAGATTAGCTCTAGTGAACCAATGCTTAGATTACCATTTTTGAATTGTTGAAGATCTCGCCTACTCACAGATAGATTTTGGATAAAGCCCTCACCGAGGCAAATGCTCCCAAGGATCTCAATCTAAACCAGTTCAAATCTATGGTTGGTCATTTGACCTCGCCTCACTATCTATCCTTTTCTGAAAAAGATGATCACTCTTTGAGCCATCCACATAATGCTCCCTTGCATATAGAGGTCATGATAGGTCTTAAACATGTCTATCGAGTGCTCACAGATAATGGTGCTAGTCTTAATATCTGTTCTACTAAACTGCTCACTTAGCTAGGTTATGATGAGAATTTTATAGACTCCCACAAAAAGATTACCATCAAAGCTTATGATGAGGAAGAATGCAAGTCCCAAGGCTTAGTTGTGCTACCTATCCATGTAGGACCTGTTGAGAGAGATGTTACTTTTCAAGTTCTTGACATTCCTCTTGCCTACAATATCTTGTTGGGTAGACCATGGATTCATGAGATGCAGGTTGTTCCATCCACATATCATCAATGCATTAAGTTTCCATTTTATGGGTTGGAAGTCACTATACTTGCTAATACCAATTACTATTGCAACACTCTTGCACAATATGTAGATAGCTTTGTTCCAGCTAATAGGGAGTCCACTGAGTTTTATGATGCTAAGCTAAAGGAAATGGAACAAACTTTGAGACTCAAGGATACAAGCATGGGAGAATACCAAATTGAACCTATGCTATCACTTTCTACTCTACCTCTATCCCCATGCTCTTATGGGAGACCTTTTGAGAATAAAAAACCTTCTAATGCTTATTCTCAAATAGTTTATGATGGCACCTTTGTAAGGGCCTCTACACCTTTAGAAGATGAGGATGAAGAAAGAGCTATCAGAGCTTGGATCTATAAGGGAAAAGAAACAACTAAAACAACTACTCCACCTCTAGGTTAGAACAAGAGCCATACAGTGAAGCCTTCAAGATCATGAAGTGCTTCAGCTATAAGGGGAGTGGTCCTATAGGAAAGAATGACAATGATTTTCTAAAGCCCATTGAAGCTATAGGTCATAGCACAAAGGATACCACTGGCTTAGGCTTCAAAAAGATCCCCTTTCATTTAGGGATAAACAAGTTTGTGCTAGAACCTAAACCTGAACAAGAAATTGAAGATGCCACTCCAGAGGTAAATCCAGAGGCCATCTCTGATGAAGACACATTTCCATATCCTATTCCTCCTGATCTTGTGGCACTCTTTGTAGAACTTGATGAGCTTATCATACCTGTCCATATGGTAGAGACTGATACTGATTCTGATATTGATTCTTATAAAACCTCTTTAGTGCATCAATTCACATATGAGCAATGGAAAGAAACACTAAATGATGATCCCAATTTTCTAGGTGAACAACATAGACCGCTACATTTCCAAAAGTGGTATGAACAAGAAAAACTCCAGCAAACCATTAATGCCGCAAGGAATGAAGATGAGTTAGGTGATACAACTAGTACTAATGAAATTCCCACATCAAGTACTAGCTCACATGAATATGAGTTTGATTCTTTGTTTGATGCTACTTATGATGTAGACATAGATACTATTCACATGTATGAAAGACTCCTCTAAGTAGGTGAAGGGTCTAGTGTTAGGCCGCATGAATTAGATGCCACCAGTGTTAAATTTTCCTCTACTTCTGACATGAGGTCTCATGGGGATTCAAACACTCCTTTGGAAAAAATCACTCTAGGTCTTGACTTGCTCATCAACACTTTTGATGGTTATACTGTGAATACAATTGAAGTAGTCACTACTTCCCTTTCACTCCGTCATCTCAATTTGATAAACTGGAACTCCCCCTCATCATCCAATGAAGTCCTAACATTCCAAAATGATGATGATCTAGCCTATTACCTCCATGCTATTGAACCTATGATGTCCTCCACCAGTGAAAGTTGTGTTAGCATGATAGAGGCGGATATCAAGTATCTTAGTCAAAAAATTAAAAGAAGAAAAAATAGATTCTCTGATGGTGAAAACCACTTTGTGGTAGTATCAGAGCCAAAAATAGTAAAAATAGAAGATGTATCCGAGGGTGAAAACTTCTTTGAGGCACCCAAGGATGAGATACTTGATATGATTTCAAGCCAATTCCAAGAGAGGTCATCAATATTGATTGAGCCAACACAACTAGTAAATTTGGGTACAGAGGCTACTCCACAGATTATTCATCTAGCACAATCATTGTTTGCAAAAGAAAAAGAAGAGTTTACTAGCTTCTTTTAGAGAAAGAAAATAAAATTTGCATGGACTTACTCTGACATGCCTAGATTAGACCCCAATCTAATCATGCACTATTTTTCCATTGCACTTGGTATCAAACCTGTTAAACAGAAGCTATGAAAGATGCATCCACACGTAGCACTTTTGGTCAAAGCAAAACTAGAAAAGCTTCTTAATTCTGGTTTCATAAGAACTATTGATTATGCAAAATGGATTTCAAATATTGTCCCAGTCACCAAATATGATAAATCCATTCGTGTGTGTACATACTTCAGGGATCTAAATAAGGCATGTCCAAAAGATGACTAATATTGACATGATAGTAGACATGATAGTAGGTTATGAGATGTATTCCTTGATGGATGGCTTTTCTAGCTATAATTAAATAAAAATTACACTAGAAGATCAAGAAAAGACCACTTTCACATGTGCCTAGGGCACCTTTTTCTGGAATGTCATGCCTTTTGGGCTTAAGAATGCTAGAGAAACATATCAGAGAGCTGTCACTACTATTTTCCATGATATGATGCATAAAACAATGGAAGATTATGTGGATGATACTTTAACCAAAAGCATGTAGCAAAGAACTCATTTTATAGATCTGGGTCCCATACTTGACCACATGGAACAATTTAGTCTCAGACTTAATCCAAAAAAGTGTGCTTTCAATGTCACTTATGGGAAACTATTGGGTTACATCATTTTAGCTAAAGGTATAGAAGTTGATCCAGAAAAAGTTCAAGCTATTATGGACATGCCTCCACCTAAAAATATCATTCAAATGAGAGGATTATAGGGAAGGCTACAATATATTTAGTGTTTATTTCATAGTTGGCTGACAAGTCACATCCATTTACCAAAACCTCTCATAAGGGTGTGACTTATGACTGGAATGAAGAATGTGACAAGGGACTCACTTAGATTAAATAGTATCTTGCTAATCCACCTATATTGATGCCTCCTATTGATGGGAAGCTACTCATACTATACATCTCAATGACAAACACATCTTTGGGTGCTCTCCTCGATCAAGAAGATCAGAACAAGAAAGAGAGAGCCATATATTATATCAGCAGAACATTGGTTTCTTATGAAATGAACTATTCTATCATTGAGAAAGCTTGTCTAGCAATAGTGTTTACTTCTTAGAAGTTGTGGCATTATATGCTAGCTCACACCACAAGGCTTATTGCAAAAATTGATTCACTAAAGTACCTACTGAGAAAGGCTTCCCTCATGGGTAGATTAGCAAAATGGGTGATGATACTTAGTGAATTTGACATTGAATATGTGGACAGAAAAGATATTAAGAGACAAGCAATTGCTGATTAGTTGGTGGAAGCTCCTTTGAAAGATCACTAGCCCTTGAGTATTGAATTCCTAGATGAATCCATCATGCTTCTCACACATCAATCTTGGAGCATGTTCTTTGATGGATCATTCACTTAGCATGGATTAGGTGCAGGCATTCTATTTATAACACCTCAAAGATACTCATTTCCAAAAGCTTATAAATTGTTGTTTCCCTACACAAACAACATCATTGAATATGAAGCTCTTGTTAATGGTATGAAGATAGCCATTGAATGGTGTGTGGATGAGCTAAAGGTCTTTGGAGACTCTCAGTAAATCATCAACCAAGTTAATGATGTTTATCAAACAAAAGATGACAAGCTAGTGCCTTACAAAAGAATGGTGGATGATCTCAAATAGTATTTTGCACACATTTCTTTCCAGCAAATTCCAAGGGTAGACAATAAAGTAGCTGATGCTATGGCCACTCTTGCTTCAATGTTACAAATGCTATAAAATGACTTCAAACATGAATTCTTGGTGGAGGCATTACACTACCCTGCCTATGATATTCCTGAATCCAAGATGATCAGTTCAGTCATTGGACATGATTCATCCCACTACCACCATATCTATTCCTACCTTCATGACCAAATCATTCCAGACACATATAGCTAAAATGAAAATCATCACCTAATTCATACCACTTCATGGTATGTCATCATAGAAAAAGACTTGTATAGACGGGGTCTAGATGGTACCCTCCTTAGGTGTCTAGAACCTGATGAGTCCAAACATGTGCTAGCTGAGGTACATGAAGGTATCTGTGGGTCTCATTTTAGTAGTCTAACGTTAGCTTAGAAACTTATTAGAGTAATTTACTACTGGCTGAACATGAAGAAAGAAGCTGTTCAATATACCAAGACTTGTAAACAATGCCAATTTCATAGAAATCTGATCCATGCTCCTGCTAAAGAGCTTATTCCTTTCATCAGTTTCTGGCCATTTTAGTAATGGGCCTTTGACTTGGTGGGTCAGATACATTCTTCTTCTTTAAGAGGACATAAGTTTATCATCATAGATACTGACTATTTTGCTAAGTGGGTTGATGCAATGCCTCTAGCTGTAGCTGATGGCAAGTCTCTAGCTATGTTTATACTAAACTATATCATTTGTAGATATGGTGTACCCTCATCTATTATCACTAACAATGCGGGGGCAATTCAAGAACAAGGACCTAAGAGAATTATTCACCAAATTCAAGATTATTCAGCATTGGTCATCTATCTATTATCCTCAGGGTAATGGACAAGCAGAAGCTTCTAGTAAGACAATTCTCAAAATCTTCCACCGAACAATTCATAAATCTGGTAGAGATTGGCACCTCCAGATTAATCTGGCTTTGTGGGCCTATATGACAAGTATCCAAGCACCAAAAGGGGCTACTCCCTTTGCCTTGGTTTATGGAGTAGATGTAGTATTACCTATTGAGGTTGAGATTCCAACATTGTGAATCTCTCTAAGAGGCCTCATCACTGATGAACATAACAAAATATCCTGGCTTCAAGAGCTTGAGTTACTGGATGAACATTGGAAGGTGGCATTTGATCATCTAAGAGCATACCAAAAGAGGATGTCTAAAGCCTACAATAAGAAAGTCAGAAAAAGAGAATTCCAAGTGGGTGATCTCATCCTGAGAGAGAACCCCAAGAATTAGCAGCAGTGAGTCTAGAAAGGGAAATTTGAACCAAACTAGCTTGGTCTGTATGTTATTACTATAGCATTTGGGTCTGGCACTTATCGACTCTCCATGACTAAAGGAGAATAGCTCAAAGAGCCTATCAACACTCTTCACTTGAAGAAATTCTACAGTTGAGGCATTCTCTATGTGCTCATGTACATACTTATTGGTCCTGAAAAAATCCTAAAAATGGTATATTGCAAAAAAATCCTAAAAATGGTATATTGCAAAAAATCCTAAAAATTGCAAAATGCCCTGAAAAATGATCATCTTAGTGAAAACTTGGTAAACAGGTGCTTTGATGTATCTATTATCTTGGTGAAAACCTGGTAAATAGGCACCTTGATAATAATAAAAAAAATACAAAAATTTGAAAAAATACAAAAAAAGTCAAAAGATCAAAAATACAAAAAAAATGAAATATTCAAAAAATTAAAAAAAATTAAAAAAAGAGAAAAGTACAAAAAAATTGAAAAAGAAGAAAAATGTGCCATTGATGAAAACCTAGTAAATAGGTGTCATGGTAGCAAAAATAGAATCTCTACAAAGATGGTGAAAACCTAGTAAACAGGTGCCTCTTATTTCCTGAAGCTATATCTCATCTCAGCACCATTTAGCTCTTGCTTTCCTGCTTTAGTTTGCTTTCCCGCTTTCCTACTTTAGTTGGTTTCCTACTTCTAGTTCATTTCCTACTTTAGTTTGCTAGTTCATGCACTTGCTTTCAGTTGTCTTTGAGATTTTCCTCAACTCTTCATGGATTGGAATTGGTTCACACTTAGGGGCACCTCCCTGGTCTAGGGGACATTGTCCTATCACTTTCAAAAGTTTTTTTTGTCCATCAGTCACCAGTAGTTCTCACTGCATCTACCTGCTGATGCCTAGCTACTTTTGAGATTTCTCTCCTTGAGGATCTCTCATGTATCGGTTGGCAGTGGCTCCCACTGTGCCTATCTACTGATGCTTAGCTCTCATTCAAACCCCTCTCTTTTAGGATCTCTTCCTTACATCAGTCACCAATGGTTCTCACTGCATTTTCCTGCTGATATTTCATTCATACTTTATTCTATCTTTCGAGAATCTTCCTTGTATTGGTCACCGGTGTTTCTCACTACATCTTCCTTCTCATACTTGGTTCATGCTCTGACATCTTCTTGAGACTTCATCTCTCACAATAGTCACCAGTGGTTCTCACTGCGTCTACCTACTATCACTATCCCGTTGAGACTTCAAACATTGTGCGCTTCTGATTCGACTTCAATTTGCTTGAACACAAATGTAAATTGAAACTAAAATTGGATTGTGTTCCTTTGTAGAATGCTTAGCTTTTCCTTTTCTTGTTTGTTTGTTTTCTTTATCATTTCCCCTTGAGTGAATCTAAGATGTCTTTCTTGACTGAGAAATACAAAGACTGGGGGCATGATCTTTTTCTTTGCTTTTTGTTTTCTAGTTTAGTTCCAATGATCCAATGAATCTACATAAGAGGGATGTCTATCTATAAGATCCTTCATCTTGTATTGAATGGCCATGTGTAACTTGACTCCTGTTATACAGAAACTTTGGTGAGGTTGGCTCTTCTCCTTGTCTGTTTTGAGTGATTTCTTTCTACTACAAGTGAAATTGCAAACGCTTGTCCTGCTAAGTGAATGTAAAGGTCACTACGAGCAACCTTTGGAAAAGGAAGGGACTCTTGTGTGTCTGGTGTGTTTGTTCCCAAGCAACATTCAGGTCATTCTAGCAATTGTGCTTTGATGCTTATGTTAACTTGCTAAATCAAAAGGAATAGGTGTTCAAGTCATTATGGCTTCTTGTGCCTTAATGCTTACATCTCATTCTGGCAAATCTAAGACTTATGTCATATTCATATTCTCATGATTACAATGTTAGTGAGGGTTGTATGAAATCTTGTAAATGTAACATGCCTAAGAGAACTCAATGATGATGAATATGATGAGACCAACAACCAAGTCCTAGGATTTGCATTTAGCTTAGGCTTGCATTTTCATTCTAGGCTTGCATTGAGATAGTGTTTAGTGCTCTCTTATCTCTTCATCAAAGGTTCTCATCTTTTGTCCCGGTTTCATCTTGGCTACACAAGTGTCAGGTCCTCACTCTCGATCTTCAAAACATCCTTTTGATTAGTACCTATCATATATTGATAAAATCCTACAAGAGATGATTAGTACCATATACATTACACTTTCATTGCATACATTTCATTTTCATTTGCATCCATAAAATCTATATGCATTTTCATGTTCATTTGCATGTGCATCCATTATAAGCATAAATAAAATCATACATTGCATTCATTCATCCACTCTCTATCATTGCATTTCACATTGCATATTCATACATTATCATAAAAATAAAACATGTGCATATTCATATCATAATAGAAACATGTGCATCTCATACATTTCTAATCCATACATATAAAGCATATAGAATACATCTCATAAAACATCAATATCAAAGCAATATATCAACAAGTATGATGATATCAAAATCATGATCTCATATATATATTTTGATTGGATCAATGTCATGTACAAAAGAAGGGTGCTACTCGAGCACATTATCAAAAATGGGCTACAATATATGGATATCAAGATGTGCTAACTCTTCTTGTCACCACCTAGAGGAGGTGGTGGTGGTGGTCCCTATGCTAGTGCTTGTGATGGTGGCATTGGTCTCTAGGGAGGAGGCATCAGCCTCTATGGAGGTGCCTGCTACAGAGGTTCCTATGGTGGTCTCTGTGGTGCTTCTGTGTACTCAGAAAATGGAGGCACCTGCTCTGATACATCTAGAATGGCTCCACAATATGCTACATAATAATAAGCTACCTAAATAGTCTCATATTTGATCTCCAGCCTTGCTCTCACTAGCTCCTCTCGTAACTTTCTGATCTCTTGATCCCGATCGGCTACCCGAGTCTCCTGTATGATGACTCAGGTATGGTAGTCATCCCTCTCATGCTGAACCTGCCTGACCCTCTCCCAGCTCTTCCTGAGAGCCTCCTATAGTTGTGGTGTCCCTACTCCTATAGGAACATCTGGCATATCTATATCATCGCCCAGAGGCATCTACTATGAGGTATCCCCTGTCCTCTACCTAGTGGATCTCTGTTGAGACCCACTACTCTCGGCACCTGCATCTGACCCCATAGTCCTCAGGAGGATGTCTATTTGTGCCAACTTGGGCCTTAATGCTCTCTACCCAAGCCATTGTAATGGTACTTGCTATTGTATAGGTACCTACTACTGCTACTACTACTATCCCTATGGTCCCTGCTATGCAGTCTACTACTGTATAGGTTGATGTACTGGTACCTACTACTGTGTTGGTACCTATTGCTGTGCTCCCATCCCTGTAGGATCTATGAATCTAGGATATGGATGGGCTAAGTAGTGGTCCTTGTATGCAGGCATCATCCTAGCATTGGTGACATCCACCATGTAATCCCTTTGGGCTCGAGGAATGCATGCCTCAATCACACATCTACCTTGATCTAATCTAGGATGCCACCCCTTCTCCTCATTGAAAAATTGGGCATAGGGGTAGTAGTCATGGGAGATGTCCTACTATCTCCCAAACTAATGTAGGACACATGTAACAAGGAAGTGCTCAATAATGGTAACACTATGCCCTATCAGTGGAATCGACACAAACATGTAAGAAATCTCCCTCTGAGCATCATCCCATGGCTCCATAGAAACCCATGGTCTCTAGATAACTACCATATCATCGAGCTGTCTGTGCCACTACTTTGTCTTACCCAACAATGGCTGAGTAATCAGACCTATGTACTTGTATATATATGGCTCAAGAGCCTATCATATATCATGATAAATTGGTCTACAAATAGGGAAATGCTCCCATCCCCAGATCTGAAGAATGAAGAAACCTATCACTATGGTCCTCGCACTATGATATACTATCTCATGCATCTCATGGTACATGTGTGCTAACATACACTCACCTCATCCAAATTTGACTATTGGTCTGGCCAACATCTACTACAACATAGAGCCCCAACCACACTCCAGTCTGTGTTGTCCTTTATCTAGAACAAGGTAACAACCCAGAAACATAGTGAGAATAATAGCTAATAGGTGAGAACCACCGTATTTTTGAATCAAATCCTCCCAAGAGATGGCCCAACCCATCACTAGATCATCTCGAAAGATAGTCCTCAATGCTACTATGCCTACCCTCAGCTCTACATCATACTCTACTTGAGCACCATGGATGGATATCTATAAGATCCTATATATATCCTCGAGAGTGACTGTCATCTCCCCTAAAGGAAAATGGAAGGTGTTTGTCTCCAAATGGAAATGCTCTACAAGTGCACCAAGAAGACCATGATTTACGCTAATGTTGGGTAGATCACACAAGTATCCTAGACTGAGTCCCTCAATGTGAGCACTCTCAGCATCTATCAATCTTTGTATCAACATCGTGATCACTAGATGATGTGACGAGAAGGCCACATCGAGAAAGTGAACCTGCAAAGAAAGCGATGACATTGGATTAGCATCTTAGTATGATGGCTTCAAAATGACAACAACAACAAATACAACAAGGCATTTATCCTAGACATGACTCTGCAACACTCTACTTGGCTGATTTCATGAAAATTTGACAAATTTTAGCAAAGATTTTACAAACACTATAGCAACTTTTCACGTGAGGAAACTATTCCCTTGCCTGAGATAGGATCTTCTCCTATGCGAGAATGTGAAACTTCACATGGACTAACCTATTAGTTTGCACGAGCCTTGAGACAGAGCCTGAGTGAAGGAACCCTAACCCATGTGAGGAAATAGTTTACTCACATGAGGGGTGACCTAGGCCAGCACAAGGAAACTATTTCCTTGCACGAGACTTGAAGAACATGCTCCTAAACTTGCCAAATCTACCCTAAATCAACCTAGAAAGTAGTATGAATTGAAATGCGAGGTAGATTATCGACTACTCACAGGTGGGTCATACTTGGTAGTTGGGTGTGTCGTCGAAAGTGCTTGAATTGATGCATGTGCATAGGGACTCCTTCCATCTCACTCAGAGCTCTCAAATCACAAGAAGACAAAAGTGAATAATGAATTGAAAGTGACCCCTCTGGGCCTTATATAGCTTTTTGAGCTAATTTTCAAAGTGGTCCATTTTGCATGAAAATTGTACCCTTGGCTAAACCGACTACTCTGAATCCATTTTTAGGATGGAAATCAAAATCTGACATCTCTAGATAGCTCAAAATCACATTTGAAATTCTGGGACCCTTTGGGATCAAACACTTGTGCAGTCAGTCTCCTGACATCATCTTCCTGCCAGATCCTCATCTTTTCATCATTTTCCTTGAGATCTCCAATGTTTTCATCAAAGTCAACTCTAGTCAAATATGGTCAAACTTAGTCAATAGGACCTCTTGATCACTCCAAATTGCTTCTATAGCTTCTTGAATCTAGTCTGATTGCTTCTACTCTGTAACCTCTTGTTGTCAATTATCCTTTTGATATGTCATATTTTGATTTCACTCCTAAGGGGGTAGGATGATTGCATCATTTGAATCTTGTCAAACTAGTCTCATATCAATGTGATCTAAATCAAAGTCCTCACTGCTTAAGGCATCTCATCTCTAGGGGCATCTTCGTGCCTCACATATGATCATCTGGTCATCTATCTTTTAGGTATCTTAGCAATCTAACTCGGATCCTCGGGAATCAAGCTTCGTTCTGGAGATGGTTCTCAAAATCTCATTAGGTATTTGGGCAATCTAACCCTAATTCCTGGGAGTCAAGCTTCATTCTAGAGATGGCTCTCAAAATATCTTTTAGACCATTATCTAGGAAATCTAACCTAGGTCTCAGAGGGCTAAGCTTCGTATTGGGGTAATCTAACCCTGATTCTGAAGATTTGTCCTAAATCTGCATCTGTCATCATTTGACCAATTGGTATTAGGGCAATCTAATCCTGATTCTGATCTCTTCTCAAGTTGTTTTAGACCATTTTCTTTGCAATCTAACTTAGACTTCAGAGAATCATGCCTTATTTTGAAGGTGGTTATGCAATTCGATCTATTTCGGTGTCTTGGCTTCCTAACCTTGACTTTTGAGGGTTAAGCTCCTTTCTGGGGATAATCCTAAAATCTCATCTATCACATCAGACTATTCTTTGAATCAACGTGCTGCTCGCACATCAATTCAAAGAGGGGCAAACGTAATACCCCAAAATTGGCACCTAATAATTTCAATCAATTTTGGTGCATTTTCTTCAATTCACATCTTCAAAGTCCTATTTACTAGGCAATTTTCTCTCTGCTACTTGACTTTATTTTGACATGATGTTAATTGCAAAAACCCTAATTTTCATTAATCTCACACTATAATTAATTCCTAAGTCTTTGAATTTATTAGCTAAATAATCCCTATGATAAATTAATTTAATTCTAAAGTCCTAAGTGCTTTAAATTAAATTAAAATCTACCCCCTTAGCTAATACCCATAAAAGGAATTAATAAATTGTTTGATTATTTGAATGGACACTCTTATTTGAATTAATAATTCAAAATAATTGAAAGGTCACCCATATGTGGCAATAAACATTCTTTTAATTAAGTAATTCATGCCTTTTTGTCTCAATTGGGAATGAAGGGTCAACAGTTTTGAATCAAGAAACTCTTCATTCCTCTTCTGGGTTTGTCTATTTATTGAACCTTCTCCTTCATTCGAAAAGGAGAGCAATTTGAAAGCACATAGACTATAGCAAAATTCTATCTCAATTATTTACATATTTTTAAAGCTTATTGCAAAAATTATTTTTCTCTCATTTTAGTGTTAATTGCATCTTTAGATTAATTTGCTTAGTTGCTATTAGTTAATTATCATCTTTCTTTCAAGCTTTCTTAGACTAGAATCTCCATTTCATATTTACTTTTGAGTTATTAGATTAAAATCTGCATTTCATTCTAGATTACCAACTGCATTTTTATCTTAGATTAATTGTATTTTTCTTATCATTCTAGTTTTCAAATCCTTCATATTAACTCGGTCTTATGGTTGTTGGCCCTCCAATCTGAGAGTAATTAAACATCGTGATTAATTAGAAGAAAAGAGGTCACTTCACCATGAATTTCAAATTGAGTAATCAATACTCATTTTCATAATTTGATTGTGTGAGTAATGACTATGTTGTGTGTGTAGTTGGATTAGAGGTCCACGTTCAACCACATACAGATATTATGTATCATATCATGGAAGATCGTTGTCATTTCTTGCTGATATGTGGCCCCTACATTTTTTAACCTGAATGGAATCATATTGTAGTAGAGTGTGCCCCATGTTGTGGTGAATGTTGTTTTATGTTGATCTTCTTCTGCTATCCTAATCTGATTGTATCCAGAGAAGCCATCCATAAGTGAAAACATCTCATGGCATGTCATGAGATCAACTATCATGTCAATGTTTGGTTGGGGAAATCATTCTTCATAGATGCTTTGTTCAAGTCTCTAAAGTATGTGCATATTCTGATCTCTCTAGAATGTTTAGTGATAGACACCGTGTTTGAGATCTAGTTTGAATAGTCAATGGCTCTAATGGCTCTAATGGCTCTAATGATTTTTTCTTAGAGTAGCTTCTCAAGTTATTCTTTTACTAGTAGGGCTACTTTTGGATGTACTTTTCAAATCTTTTTCTTAGCATCATTTACATTGAGATCCACTATAAGATGGTGGACAATGAGATTTGGATCAAGCCCAGGCATGTGTGCATATGACCATGCAAAATTGATAGTTGCTTCTGTTAGAAAGTAAAGATCCCCAAGATAACTAAGAGGGGGGGGGGGGTTGAATCAGTTATTATATAATTTATCCATTCAACTACTTTAAAAAATGTAATCAATGTACTGATCAACCATAGAAAGATAATCATACACAATTTCATAATAACACAAGATATGTTGACTATGGAACGTCTTGAAAAGAGTAAACCCTGGTGGGAATGATGCCCACAAAATGATGCACTAATATGAAAGTTCCTTGTTAGAGGATGGACCCTATTAGGAGTCTTATGAAATACATTCAGTACATATAAATCCCTGTTAGGAGATTTTGAATCCCTGTTAAAAGATTCTAACCCGATTAAGAGTTTATGGAAGACAGAAGGACCCACTGCCCAAATAGCTTCAAGGCAAGATCTCTGAACCCACTGTCCAAAAGATCTTAGAATTATTCAATAGAATAATATGAAATATATTACCTCCTTCACACTATGCCAAAACCACACCCTCTGCTACACCAGATCATAATTCCAGATCTCTGTACTCACAAGTCTTCCTTCATTACTGAATTAGCTCTTTTCTTCACTTCATGCATATATTCACATTTCAATCTTCATAGTACACATTAAAACCAGGAAAAAATTCCTTCTTATATACCAAACTCAAATAATTACAAATGAGTCAGTCCTTAATTACAAAATAATAAATTCTACACGCTACACACAGAATTCACATAAAACTGTCAGCTTCCAGATACTGTAACTTTCACCAAACATATCCTCAAAGTTTGTGCTATGAACCATGTCATCATTAATGATTCTCCAACATCCCTTTAACTATGAAAAATTAGATTCCATCCCAGCTAAGAGATATCCTCTAATTTCTGAACATCGATTCACAAAAACACTGTCTAAACACTGCTTTCACCAAAATGCTCATAACTCTCACAAATGAATGAATTTCTTTTTGTGCTATTAACCATAGGTTAATAACACACCAAAGAACATACCATCAACTACACAAGATCCAATTTTCAATACAACATGTGCACAAAACAAAACTGTACCTACATTCCTGCTGATATCCAAAATATCACTGTGTTGACATCAATGCCAATCCAAGTCATGAATGCAACAACAACTGCTATAGAATGACTAAAAAAATACTTTGCATTCATTACTAAAAATCTCCCCCATTGGCATTGATGGAAACATAGATTAAAAACTGATCTGAATTATTTTGTAAATTCAGAGGACAATACCGAAAGAAGAAACATTGGTATTGTAAATACACAATAAACAAATTTTAAAATTTTTCTTCATTCATAATTCTAAGAATCTGGTACAATTTTTGGACAATCTCATAAGTGAGATGGATGCTCGTTAATCGATCTACTTGGACAAACTCATAGATGAGTTGTATGTCGAGTTCATAGAAGTTGGGCTATCCTGTGAATGAGATGTATGCCCATGAACTCCATAAGATCTGATAGCAATCTCAGCAAACAAGATGTGTCTCCATTTCTTTTTGCTCTTGAATTTGGCTTCAGCCTCTTTATAAATCTTCATTTGAAGTTGAAAGGTCATTACATTTGCATTCCCATTAGAAGTTGAACGGACAACCTAAACTTGAAAGTTCATTATAATTAAAAAATCTCATTTAATGAGATGTCAAATCATTTTCTGATCATTCCTCCTTCCTTAGAAGGCAATGGGCCCCATTTCCCTACCATCTTCCAAATGAAGCAATGATTTTCCAAAATCATAATTCTTTCATGAAATTTTTTTTTCTTTTAGTGCGCTCCTTTGTATTGGGTAGCTGAAATTGCAAATGAGTGTGTGAATTTTTCATTGCAAGAAGAGGAGCATAACCTCTAACTGCACCACAGAACCCACTTGAGATGGGGATTCATAGGCACATAACTAGAACAATCTGTTGAGGAACAAGAAATTGCAGAGCTCTTATGCAAGACTGTCAGACACAAAAGTGAACTTTCAGATATGTTGGTGTCGCGTTCTAACTCAGTGGTTCTAAATCTGCAACCACTTAATCATCTCAGCTTCCTTTATAAACATTGATTTCAGAGATCCATATTCCTTTGATATCTTTGGGGTCTTCTATGGATTAAGATTGAAAACACCATCTCTCGACAACACCCCAAACACAAAATAACTCTGATTCGAAGTCACCAACAACTATTTTTACACTTACCATGGACTGAGAATATAATTCATTACCATACGAGTCTGTCATAGTACGTACATGCACATAATACATATTTGCCACCTTTTCCTTGCTGCAAGACCGAATACCCAACATGATAGTCTTTGGCTATTATGAATGAATGATCTTTAATATCATTTGGTCACTCCAACTATGAATAATCTATAGAATCAGAACTTTCTTGGGCCCTCTTTTCAATAACCATAGACCCATATTCTCTTAGCACTTCTTGGTATAGTTAGACTGAATAACCAGTCCCGATAATAAAATTAAACTAGTACCATAATGTGGTAACGGTTCTTGACAAAACCATTTCTTCTTAAATTCAATCTACAATGAATGCTTAGACTTTAAAAATCAATTCTTTGCTACATGAGAAACCACCATCATCCCAAATCGGCCCTATCATGGGAACCGATTCTAATTACTATCAAACTGTCAAAACTCAATTTCTATCACAGTTATAAAATTAAACATAGGCTAAACCGAACTAATGATATCAGTTGACAATCTTTCAAATAGAATAATCATAACCCGATAATGAAGAACATGAGTATCCCAAAAATTAGGACTATTACAATAACTTGAAATAATACACTGCCAAATCAAATGGAAATTAAGAAACCAAATTGCAGGAGACCCAATGCTAATTTTTGAGGGAGAAGATTAGCAAACCTTCATTTTGGGCTAAATCTGATTGTAGACACATTTAAAGCGATCAAACTTGGCTCTGATACCACTGATCTGAATTATTTTGTAAATTCAGAGGACAATACCGAAAGAAGAAACATTGGTATTGTAAATACACAATAAACAAATTTTAAAAATTTTCGTCATTCATAATTCTAAGAATCTGGTACAATTTTTGGACAATCTCGTAAGTGAGATGGATGCTCATTAATCGATCTGCTTGGACAAACTCGTAGATGAGTTGTATGTCAAGTTCATAGAAGTTGGGCTATCCCATGAATGAGATGTATGCCCATGAACTCCATAAGATTTGATAGCAATCTCAGCAAATAAGATGTGTCTCCATTTCTTTCTGCTCTTGAATTTGGCTTCAGCCTCTTTATAAATCTTCATTTGAAGTTGAAAGGTCATTACATTTTCATTCCCATTAGAAGTTGAATGGACAACCTAAACTTGAAAGTTCATTATAATTAAAAAATCTCATTTAATGAGATGTCAAATCATTTTCTGATCAAAAATATCCAATGTTCCAAAAATCCAATACTGCAACATCACTGCAAAATATCAAATTAAATCTTGCTTCATTTTCCTATTTAGCTCTCTCATACAATCCATAATGTTTTTCATGTATATCTCTCCCCCATTGACATTAATGATAGAAGCTCCATCACTAAGTCAACAACAACTTAATGTCAAAAGACACTTTTCAGAAAGATACAATAACAAGAGTCCTCATGACTCAGCTCATAAACTCCCCACAGAGGAAGTTCCAACATCCAATCCAAAAGAAAGATAGGGCTCATATACCACTAGACAGATGCAATCATCTGCATCAATTCTCAAAAATAGGTTGGGGCATAACCCCAAGCATACCTCTCAAATACACAAATGTATCCTTAGGTAAAGGCTTTGTAAATATATCTGCTATCTGCTCCTTTGTACTTATGTACTCCAATCTTCTTTTTCTACAACTTTCTCTCTTACAACATGATACTTGATCTCAATATGTTTAGTCTTAGAATGTAAAATAGGATTTTTTGACATACTCACTGTACTAGTGTTATCACAATGTATAACAATAGGCTCATCAAAATTTATTCCAATATCCTTCAACATCTACTTCATCCAAATAATCTGATTACAATTATTTGTTGTTGCAACATATTTTTCTTTTGCTATGCTTTGTGAAGTATAATTTTGCTTCTTACTTAGCCAAGAGACCAATTTTCCTCCAAGAAAAAAGGCTCCACCACTGGTGCTTTTCTTGTCATCAATGCTACCTCCCCAATCTGCATCACTATAGGCACATAAAGTAAAATCATTAGAATTCTCATACCATAATCCATAATCCATTGTTCCTTTCAGATATCTCAGTATCCTCTTTACTACTGCATAATGTGATTCTCTAGGTTCTGCTTGAAATCTTGCTACAATCCCCATTGAATGTGCTATATCAGGTCTTGTATGTGTCAAGTACTACAATCCTCCAATCATAGATCTATACTTTTTCTGCTCAATTGCTAGTGTCTCATCTTTGCTAGATAACTTATGTCTGGTTACCATAGGTGTTCCAATAGGTTTAGAATCTTCCATTCCAAATCTTTTCAATAAGTCATTCAAATACTTAGTCTAACTTACAAATATACCTTCCTTGCTTTGTGTTATCTGTAATCCCAAAAAATATTTCATTTCTCCAATCATGCTCATCTCAAATTTAGTCTTCATTTCATCTACAAATTTGTCACTAGCTTCATCTTCTCCTCCAAAGATAATATCATCAAAAAATATAACTATAACCAAAAAACCATTCTCAATTTCTTTTGTGTATAAGTTACTATCGACTGTTCCTTTTATAAATCCCAATTTCAATAAATACTTATCCAATCTTGCATACTAGGTTCTAGGTGCTTGTTTTAATCCATATAAAGCTTTCTTTAACTTACATACCATATCTCCTTCTTGTGTCAAAGGAAAACCTTCAGGCTACTCAATGTAGACTTCTTCCAATTCACCATTCAAAAATGCTGACTTCACATCCATCTGATACACTCTGAATTTCTTGTAAGTTGCATATGCTAGAAACAATCTCACTGGTTCAAGTCTGGTCATAGGTGCAAAAGTTTCTTCATAGTCAATTCCTTCTTGTTGTGAATATCCTTTACATACCAATCTTGCTTTGTTTCTTATCACTTCTCCTTGTTCATTCATCTTGTTTCTGAATACCCACTTTGTTCCAATCATATTCTTGTCTTCAGGTCTAGGGACCAATTCCCATGTCTTGTTTTTTTCAATCTACTCTAGTTCTTCTTTTATAGCATTAATCCAATGTTCATCTTCACAAGCTTCATTAGTAGTCTTTGGTTCAATTTGAGAAATCAAACATAAATGTACCTTATTTCGAGTCAAAACTCCTCTATCTAAACTTACAATAACTTGCTCAATAGGGTGATGTCTTGAAGTATACCTATTAGGTGTCATAGTTACTGATCTTGTTCTGACTATAGATTCTTCTCTACTTTCTTCTCTATTTTCTTCTCTATTTTCTTTAGTATGACTTTCATTCAGCAAATCACTGCTAGTTTCAAGAAATAGTTCTGCATTTTCAATGTTAGGCTGAGGTTGTGCTTCTCCATCAGATTCATAATCAAGCATGCTTTCCTAAATTTTAAACTTCTCATCAACTTTTACATTTGCACTTTCAACAATAGTCTTAGTTCTTTTGTTATAACATCTATATGCTTTGCTTTTTAAAGAATATCCAAGAAATATTCCTTCATCACTTCTAGGATCAAAATTTCCTATATCATCATCTCTCTTTGTATAACATTTACTTCCAAAAATTCTAAAATACTTAACTGAGGGTGTATGTCCAAACCATAATTCATAAGGTGTCTTATTTGTATCTACTCTGATTTGTACTCTGTTCATAGTGTATACTGCTGTGTTCACTGCTTCTCTCCAAAAAGTCTTAGCCAAATCATTTTCAAACAACATAGCTCTTGCTGCTTCAGTTATTAACCTATTCCTTCTTTCTACAATACCATTTTGTTCTGGTGTTCTAGGGGCTAAAAGTTGTCTCTTAATACCATTCATTTCACAAAAGGTGTTAAACTCTCTAGATGTAAATTCACCACCTCTATCAGATCTTAGACACTTAATCTTCATTCCAGATTCATTCTCAATTTTGCTTTTCATGATCTTAAATTTATCAAATGCTTCAGATTTTTCTTTCAAAAATGCAATCCACATCATTCTTGTAAAATCATCAACAAGAATCATAAATACCTTTCTCCATAGAATCCTCTAGTCCTAGTAGGACCACTCAAGTCTGTATGAACAATTTCTAGCTTCTCTGTCGATGTGAACTTCTTATTGGGAAATGAACTCCTTTTCTACTTTGCCATCATACATTCTTTGCAAATCATGTTACTAGGTTTCATAATTCTAGGTAAATCTCTTACCACAAGTGTAATGCTCACCTTGACAATATTATCAAAGTTTATATGACAAAACCTTTTATGCCATAACCAACTATCATCAATCTTAGTTATCAAACATGTCATCTCAGTAGGATTCAACTGAAATACATTACCTCTAGTTCTGGATCCTTTTCCAATCAAATTTCCATCTTTATCTTTTATCACACAAGTTTTCTCAAAAAACCAAACTTGATAACCCTTATTAGCCAATTGTCCAACACTTAGTAGATTATGTCTCAGTCCATCAACAAAGTAAACATCATCAGTGTTAGTCTTTCCATCAAGAGTAATAGATCCTATACCCTTAATCAAACAAGGTGCATTGTTACCAACCCTAACAATTCCTCCATCATAATTATCTAACTTAACAAACTTTCTTTTATCTCCAGTCATATGATGTGAACAACCACTATCTATAATCCAATCAGATTTCTTTTCAACTTGTGAAACTAATGCTTTTTCTTCCCTTTTATTAGATTCAGAACTTTCTTCTTTAATTGCTACAAATCCTATTTCCTCAAAGTTATCATTATCACTATCACTTAAAAGTTTTTCAATTCCCACTTCAAGATCTTCATCATTTGCATAATAACATTCTTTAGATCTCCTAGGTTTAAAGTTGCTTCTATACTTCTTAACTCTTTTAGGACATTTTGATGCAAAATGACCATATTATTGACAAGTCCAACATTTAAAGATTTTCTTACCATCTGGTTCTCTTTTTACAAGTAATGCAATACCTTCTTCAATCTTCTTATCTTCCTCAGATCTGCTACTATTGGCATAATCTCCATTCACACTAGTACTTCTTGTAGGTCTAATGTTAAGAGCACTGAATGCTATTTCCATTCTAGGTAGCTCTCCTAATAATCTCAAGTTCATCTATGTTGTTTCTAATCTTCCAAGAAGAGTCTCTCTTGAAAAGTTTGATGTACAAGGTATCACTTGTTCAATCATCTGCATTGTCTGCTTGAATACTGGTGTCAAAGTTCTCAAAATTTTCCATATCACTTCATTCTCTATCTTATCACCTCCACAAGACTTTATTCCTGTTACAATCTTAGACATCCTACCAATATAGCTTCTAATAGATTCATCTTCCATCATTCTAATATCTTCAAATGCACAAATCCAATTATGTAATCTAGCCTTCTTTGCATGTTCATCACCTTCAAAAGTAGAATGTAAAGCTTTCCAAATTGCATGAGATGTTTTCAAACATCTTACTTGACTATATTCATTCTCCGGTAGTGCTGACAAAAGTGCTTCTCTTGCAAGTATGTTATACATGAATAGATCTAGTACATCTTTAGTTCCTGCCTCTAGATTGTCTTCCTCAATGATAGTCTTCTCATTCTTTTTAATCAACCAATAACTTGGTCCTAAACACAATAGATGTGTCTTCATCTTTTCTTTCCAGCTATCAAAATTTACTCCATCAAACTTAGGGCTTTCTTTTTTGAAATTCGCCATGGATCTCCTTAAGTTGTTAAAATTTTCTTTCAAGGACCTACTGCTCTGATACCAATTGTTAGAAAGTAAAGATCCCCAAGATAACTGAGAGGGGGGGGGGGGGTGAATCAGTTATTAGATAATTTATCCATTCAACTACTTTAAACAATGTAATCAATGTACTGATCAACCATAGAAAGATAATCATACACAATTGCACAATAACACAAGATATGTTGACTAGGGAACCTCTTGAAAAGAGTAAACCCTGGTGGGAATGATGCTCACAAAATGATGCACTAATATGAAAGTTCCTTGTTAGAGGATGGACCCTGTTAGGAGTCTTATGAAATACATTCAATACATATAAATCCCTGTTAGGAGATTTTGAATCCCTGTTAAAAGATTCTAACCCGGTTAAGAGTTTATGGAAGACAGAAGGACCCACTACCCAAACAGCTTCAAGGCAAGATCTCTGAACCCACTGTCCAAAAGATCTTAGAATTATTCAATAGAATAATATGAAATATATTACCTCCTTCACACTGTGCCAAAACCACACTCTCTACTACACAAGATCACAATTCCAGATCTCTGTACTCACAAGTCTTCCTTCATTACTGAATTAGCTCTTTTCTTCACTTCATGCATATATTCACATTTCAATCTTCATAGTACACATTACAACTAGGAAAACATTTCTTCTTATATACCAAACTCAAATAATTACAAATGAGTTGGTCCTCAATTACAAAATAATAAATTCTACATGCTACACATAGAATTCACATAAAACTATCAGCTTCCAGATACTGTAACTTTCTCCAAACATATCCTCAAAGTTTGTGCTATGAACCATGCCATCATTAATGAGTCTCCAACATCCTTTTAATTTCACAAAATCAGATTCCATCCCAGCTAAGAGATATCCTCCGATTTCTGAACATCGATTCACAAAAACACTGTCTAAACATTGCTTTCACCAAAATTCTCATAACTCTCACAAATGAATGAATTTATTTTTGTGCTATTAACCATAGGTTAATAACACACCAAAGAACATACCATCAACTAGGAAAAATCCAATCTACAATACAACATGTGTGCAAAACAAAACTGTACCTACATTCCTACTAATATCCAGAATATCACTGTGTTGACATCAATGACAATCCAAGTCATGAATGCAACAACAACTACTACAGAATGACTGCCAAAATACTTTGCATTCATTCCTAATAGCTTCTTGGAGAAGTACTATGAAAGAAATTTCTTTAGCTTTAGTCAGAGATGTTGTTATATATGTAATCCTTGGGCATTCTTTTATTTCCACCTTGACTGGCTTTATTTCTTCGATGATGATGGATGATTTCTCTAGCCTATAGTACTAGATGGGGGAAGGGGAAAGTCCTCATCTTCTAGCACCTCAGAGAGGTTTTCACTAGAAGATACACCCTATATTTTTTTCTTTTTTTGAGTAAGAATGTGCCCCAGAGGGGTTTTCACAAAAGGACTCATTCTTTTCTTTTTTATTTTCAATTTTGCAGCTAAAGACTTCTTCTTCCCCAAAGTATCCCTTAGGGTCAACCTTGCAAACATAAGTGGATTCTTGTCCCTAATTTGATTGTTGGCTTGATGCTCCTATGAAACATAGGAGTGCTTTGGAACTCATCAATATGTGTTACACTTGGTTGATCCGAGTCTATGAGTTCATGATGGATGAGGAGAAGATCGATGAGGTTGATGGTGAGTTGATTGAGGACATAATTTCCCAGGAAGGTTTCATCATCAAATATGTCATCATAGGATTTCTTTTCTTCCTCTTTGGGGATGTCTTTGATTTCCACAAGGTTGTCCTGGATATTCAAGAGGGTGGTGTTGGGTGAAGTAGTGCCCCCAGTTGTGGTATTGGGACCTTGTACGTGAAGGCAAGGGGTATTAAAGCCAAGGCCTCAATTTTATAGATTTGGTGAGGCTTCTATTGGATCTTTTTTTCCACCTTCTTCTAGTTCTAGATCACCATCTTGATAATTGGGTGAACCCACAATAACGGGTTACACTTTTTTGCCTGAACAGACACTGAACTCTACATTTTGAAAAAACTTTTAGATTCAGAAGTATATTGTCATTAAACCATTTGAAATCAAAAGATGAAGTAAATTAGAGTCTTAGTATTTTGTGTCTAGATTTGAAATATATTTAATTTATTTATTTTTGAATTGATTTGAATGGTTTTTTCTTTCTCCCACTAAAAGTGGTATGTTGCTGAAAATGTCATTTTCAAAGAGTTACATTATTTTCATAGAACATAACTTTTTTTATAAAATAGATATCAATGTGCTTCTTTAGAATTTAGTTTTGTAACATCCATAGAGAGGGAATGCAATTAGTTTGATGACATTATCACAATTATTGCATATTTTATTAACATTTTAAGTTGACTAAACTATAATTTTGACATACCTTGACTACATAGCTTATAACTTGTGTATTTATCCAGATTCATTTTTATTGTTTTTATAAAAAGAGAACTTCAATACTTAGGACATAGATATTTTTTAGAATTTTTTTCTATAATTTACTATTTTTCCATAAGCGTCAAACATAGAGGTAGAAATATGGTGAAATATCTATATTTAGTAAAACTAAAAATACAAAGTCATAATAAACTTAATATATATTAATGTTATAATCATTGGAAAGATTTTTCTCAGTATTACCTTACTACATAGATAGGTTTGTCAAATGGATTCATTTGATTTGCCAAAAGATAAAGTTGAAGTGATTTTTTGTCAGCATTTTAATAGGTGCGAAGGAGACTCAATTGTAGGTATGAATGAGGAGTATAGATGTTATATCAATGTTTTTTTAGCTAAGAGGCTTTGAGCTAACCATTTGTAATTAATTCCTTCAAATGGAACCTCTCAATGTTTAAATCATCATATTTTATTAAAAATGTGTTATTTCAGCAAAAATCAACATGTCTAATAAAGTATAACCCACTATTGTGGGGTCACCCAATTCCATTTCTCTTTGGCATATTTGTGTGATGAGGGATATTTCTCCTTGAAGTTGTAATACCCCAAAAATGGGCTATAGGACCATTGACCTCCTACATCAAAAAATCGATCGAAATCGACATAAAATTCCTAACCTAAGGCACATCTACACATCAAACTATCAAAAACCCTAATCGATTCTATCTAAATTCTAGATCAAGGAATATTCTTGATATTCCTAATTTATCCTAATTATCTTTAATTACATATTATTTGGTGATAAATGACATTATTTATCCTAAAGTTAATTAATTGAATATGTTCAATAGTTGATTAATTAAACTTAATTCTTCCACTTAATTATTTAATTACATTTATTCCTAATTAATATTATTTTTATTTGCCAATAATTCAAATTCCTAGAGATAATTGATTAAATGTTTATTTAATTGATTAAATTAAGTTGTCAAATTTAATGATATAGTTTTGGGATAAAGTTTGATTAACCCATAAATCAGTTATTTTTATTCAAAAATTAGTTAAGTTGATGATAAATCACTTGAATTATTAAATAAATTCATAATTATCCGTGCACATTCAAAAGAGAAGTTAAACTCTAAATCAACAAATCAATTCAATTTGTTAACTTTTTAAACTCAACATGTGATTGTGAGTTGAAAAAGTGATCTGAACTTTGATTCGAGTTA
The DNA here is from genome assembly GCA_027943335.1 of Chamaecyparis obtusa. Classification (NCBI taxonomy): domain Eukaryota; kingdom Viridiplantae; phylum Streptophyta; class Pinopsida; order Cupressales; family Cupressaceae; genus Chamaecyparis; species Chamaecyparis obtusa. Next base: position 2,259,069 of record BSBK01001645.1, on the reverse strand, counting down.
AAAAGATGATTTTGCATGATTTTGTGAGTTAACTCTTCCTGATTTTTTGATAACTCAACAATCAATCTAAGTTGATCAGGGGGAGAATTTTTTCTTTCCATGAGCTTCCCCAAAATCTAGATTTCTATATAAATGAGGCTCAGTCCTTAAAAAACACACTTGCAAATTTGGAGAATTTGGCTTGTGCAATTTGGCAATTTGGTGAGATTGTGCTATTTCTACTTGATTCTTGTTGTCATTTGATTTCATTCATTTTTCATAGCATTTTCATATTATTGTTAGATCAAATTTGCATTCATTTCAATTCTAGATCAATTTCACACAATTTTCCATCCATATTGCATAGAAAAATTAAAAAAATAGATTAATCTGCATTCATCTTTCATCCATTTGTCATCGTTAAATCCTTCGTTTAGGTGTTGCATTGTCACTGGTCTCAGTCTAATTATGAGAATATCAAACTCATACCAACTAGAAGGTAGTAAATCACCTGGTTAGCATTGTTTGTTTCATTTGTAGATTTCTTGATTTTCTAACCTCTAATGTTTTACTGAAGTGTTGTGTCTCTAGCTAGGTACAATTTTCACACACACATTTCTGGCACCCACTGTGGGGCCTTGCAATGGGTTTCCATTCTGATTTTACAATTTTATGACATTTTTATCTCAAAGCTTTGATTTTTATTTTTTTGTTTTGTACAATTTTGTACGATAGTCTACAAATTTTCATATTAGGATACCCTATCTGTCATATGATAGATGACAATCTGAAGTGTCATGCCAGTTGTATGGGTATTATCATATGAGAGCTAAAGTGTCGTGTGTGCAGGAACCCACTGTCGTATCATTTCTACATTGTTGTATGGGAAGTAGTAGATTGTCGTACGAGTTTTGATGCCAGTATAGAAATTATCGTATCATAATTTTGAGTAGTATTTTAATTTTGGATTTCAAATTTTGACTGACAACTAACCCTAACTATTGATACTTGCTAGTTTATGACTATTTTTGATAGCCTAACACATTTGTGCAGGATGAGAGATGAATAATGAGCTTGAAAACCCCATTCTTTAACCTCTTCTTGTGTAGATCTCTAAGCCCATCTTTTGCAGATAACCCTTTCAAAAAATAGCTGGTTAAAGATGCTCAATCAACAAGATTTTTGACCAGTGGTTTTGCAGGTTGCCTACATTAATTTAAGTAAATATTATGTCTGGTTAAATTTCATTTCATTTTCATAGGCACTTAGCTAAATAGGTACACGCGTCTATTTTCATTGAGGAAAATACTAAGGGGATTATGCTCTTCTCCTTCTTAGGAGAATCAAAAACCTAGAAGGTGTCTTCCTTGGTGCCAGTTTGCGTATTGTCTCTAGATTTATCTACTTGATGTGTTTTGGATAGGGAAAAGGACAAGGTTAGGGTATTATGCTCTTCTCTTTTAGAGAATTAGAAACCCAGATCTTGTGGTCCCCAACCTCACATTTTCTTTAATCCTTTAGAGGGCATGCTAGAGAGGTAAAAAGATCCCAGGAATGACCCAAGTGGGGACCAGTCTTACGCTGACTCTTCCACCCCACTATAAAATTTGAAGCTTTGTTGAGGTTAAAGCCTTATAAGACATAGCTATGTTTTTTCATTATACTTGTGCCATGAACATGCTTTGATATTGTGTAGAGTGGAGCCACTTAAATCTTGCTTGCAAGACTACACTTGTTAGAGTGCTCATATAGTTAACAACCTCAATCTTGCTTGTAGGACTATGGGAGATAGTTGTGAATGGATTCCTTCATTAAAAGGCTAAGCTAGTTTACCATCGATCCACCCCTGAAGGATTTGTAGTTCTTGTGCGAGGTGAATAATAATCACCCCAAGAAACTCATCATATCGAGCCCTCTTCGACATTTGAACTTGGCTAATATGGGCTTCAACATCCATTACATGTTGGTTGACCTACATATTCTGAGGAGTCCATGAGCATGTTCCTAAGTCAATGAGCAAGTAATACATCTCTTTTCTTAGATAGGGGTGATTGATTCATTGAGTCAGTTCACTCTATTTTCTGTGATTGTGAGCCTACTGCTATGTTAAAAAACCTGAGACAAATCCAATACACAAATCTTCAAAACCTAGACAAAAAAATTTATGAACAATCTGGTACTAAAAATATCAAATAGCAGAAAAAATTGCAACATTTGAAGAAAAAATCCTTTTTTGGTGTAGACCGTCATCCTGGAAAATTAATTGTCATACGAGTCTTGCCCTGAAAATCAATTGTCGTATCAAAACCCCTAGAAAGTTGTACAGGGAACCCTGTAGTGTTGTATGAGTATTATCAAAATCTCAAGTAAAAAGAAAACCCTGGAGTCATTTATCATACGAGCTTCTACAATTGTCGTACCAACCCTGTTTATGTGTCATACAAGCCTAGATAAAGTCATACAAGAGTTGACCCAAAATTGTCAAAAAATCCCTATTTTGTCAGGAATTCAATCATTTGCGATCATCAGTCAGAATCTATCAAAAAATTTCTTGTATCAGGAACAAAACAGAGCCAATAGAGAATCCCATAATTTTCCCAAAGTGATATTTTTAGCTTGATCTTACCATCTAATTCTTGATTTGAAACTAGTTTCATCTTGTGTCAAAACCTTGTCAAAAAAATCTTAAAATTTATCCTCAAAATGACTAAGTGTTGTGAGATCATGTTCATCATCTTTTGGGCATCTACCCATACACCTAGGGCACAGTATCCTACACTTACGTCCAACCAATCTTTTTATTCAATCTTGACAAGGTTGTGTCATTGAATTTTTCCCAAATTAGATCATCTACCAATTGTCCTATCTTTCTCTTCTAATTCACCCAAAGTTAATGGTAGAAACTAGAGCTTCCTCACACAGAAAACCAAGAGAAGAACCTAAAACATTAGCATCATCTTCTCTAATTGTTCAAACAATTCATCAACCATACGATACCACATGTTACAAGGAAGATTCCCTAGGCAATCTGCATCTGAGACATGGTTTCTCTAATCCTCCTTCAATTCTAGAGGAAAATCAAAATTCTAATATGTCTCAAGGAGGAGAAAACCAAGGCTCCCAAGGTCACCAATCCAATCATGGTGTAGATCTAGAACCCACACCATTTGAAATCAAATGATTCCGTGAGGATGATCTCTTTAGAAGACTGATGAGACACTTCTTACAAGAAGACAAAGAGACATACTTCCTCAAGTTGGCAAGACAAGGAGCCAAATTTCCTCCCAACTTCAATGTTGAAACCATCATCACACAAGAGGAAGAAAATCCAATAATAGCTATGATGAAACAAATGCATTCCATGCAAATCAAACTTAACAAGCTAGAAAAGGAGAAAGAAACCAAAGAATTCTCTATGGAAGCTCTGTGTCCATTTCAATTTGATCATAATTTGTACATGCCACTCTTCCCAAAAAGAGTGGAGTTCCCTAAATATGACAAATATGATGAAAATTTTGATCCTCAAGATCATGTCAGAGAATTTTGTACTCTATCCATGGAGTTTATGCATGAACCTACATACTTAATGCATCTCTTCCCTTGATCTATGAGAGGGGAAACCATCAACTGGTTCTCTAAAATGCCTCCAACTATCAAAAACTTTGAGGGGCTAATCAAACTATTTTATCAGCAATACTCCTACAACATCCAACATCTGGTCACCATGATTGAAATCTGTAATCTGAAGCAAAACTTAGGAGAACCCTTCCTAACTTTCCTCAAACAATGGAGGAATAAATTTTCACTCTATGCCCAACCTATCCTAGAAAATGAAAAAACTTGAAATCTTCATCAAAAATATGATTCCAGAGCTCAATTATCATCTACAAATACAAAATCATACATCCTTTGATAAAATGGTAGAAAATGCCATAAAAATAGAAAATTTACTTGTTCATAAGGGAGATGTATCACTTCATAGAGAAAACAAGTATGATTTAGGTTCTAGTTCCAATAACAAAGATAAAAACAAAATCTAGAACAAGAACAAAAACATTGTCATAGATGATGTTTTTGATCACATCAGTATTCCATCTAAAGTACCAGCATTCAATATCACCATTGGTACCCAAGCCATAAAAGCTTCCAAGATGAAAGCAACCAAATCAGCTAAGAAGTCAACTGACTATAAACCTTGGGTTACAAAACCAAAGCACGATTTCACTCCTTTGGGTGAGTCCTTGGAATCTGCCATGAAAACTCTATTGGCAAATAACATCATCACATTTCCTGAAATCAAACCATATGACCCGAAAGTCAAACCTAAGTGGTGGAAAGAGACTGATTTCTGTGATTTCCATCAAAACAAGGGTCATAAAACTAATAACTACATGTGTCTGAAACATCTCATTCAAGAAAAAATTGATGTTGGAGAAATTGTAATTGATAACCATAAATCCAACAATGATCATACGAAATTCATAGAACCTTTTCTAAAACATAATCAAGGAGATTCATCTTCTAAACCTAATGTGGGTGCCACAGTCAGTTACACTTACTCTGGTAACAATGAGGTCATCAACATGGTAGAACCATGCTTATCTAAACACTGTAATTTCATCACTTTTGTCAAAAAGGATAGAGATAACCACCAAACTACTAATCAAGTTACTTGATCTCAAACTTAGTCAACCCTCCAAGGACAAAACTTGGGTTCATCAAATGCCCCAAAGGTTCCATTCAATCTTGCATCAACATCTAAACAAAGAACTACATCCAAATCTTCCAATTCCAAAGAGTCCAAAGAGATATCATACAACATCATCCAATAATTGCAACACACTAATGCTAAAATCTCTATATTCGAGCTACTTTGCATCTCTCCTACTCATCGTGCAATATTGGATAAAGCTTTGATTGGCTCTAATATTCCTAAAGATATTGATCTTGATAGATTCCAAACAATGGTGGGTCATTTGACATCCCCTCATTACATATCCTTTTCAAAAGAAGATGACAACTCGTTGAGTCACCCACATAACTAGCCCTTGCATATTGAAGTTTGATCCAAAACCATCATGTCAAACATCTATTAATAGATGGAGGCGCTGGTCTAAATATTTGTTCCTACAAACTAGTTACACAACTGGGATTGTCAGGTGATGCTATTGATCCTAAAAAGAAGATAAAAATAAAAGCATATGATGAACAAGAAAGAAATTCCAAAGGAGTCATTGTGCTACCTATTAAAACTGGACCACTCATCAGAGATATCACGTGTCAATTATTAGATCTTCCACTAGCCTATAACATTATTCTAAGAAGGACCTCGATACACAAAATGCAGGATATTCCATCAATGTACCATCAATGTCTAAAATTTCCCTACAATGGAGTAGAGGTCACTATACCTATAGACACATCAACAACTTGCAACACCTTAAAAGAAAGTGCAGATAAACTGGTTCCACATAACAGAGAGTCTTCTACCAAAAAAATAGACATAGTATCTACATCTAAAATGGAAGACCTATCAAAAGGAGTCAAGATAAAAAAATATCGGCATGGGAGAATATACAATGGAACCAGTCCTATCTCTCACATCTCTCTTGCTTTCACCAATATCATATGGACAACCTTCTGAGAAAGCAAGAATATCAACTAAAGAACCTCAAGTTATCTTTAATGGAAGCTTTATCATAGAAAAAGTGTCAAAATAATAATCTGATGAAGAGGAAGCTATGCTTGCTTGGTTATATAGGGATGAGTCTCAATCCCAAAAAATTCAAAAATGTGACTCTAAAACACCAAAAGCTCCTTCAAAATGATATGGACCAGGACACAAACTGATGAATAAAATGGGATATACTAGAAAAGGACCTCTAGGAACATGAGGCAAAGGTTTCATATCACCCATTACACATTGTGGCTAGACAAACAAGGATACTACAGGTCTAGGTTATCAGAAGAAACCTTTCCATCTCAGTAGAAACTCTTCTCATGTGATAGAACAAATAGAACTAGGACTGGATAAAACTGAAGAAGAGGAAACACACCAAGAAGACAGTGATGACTTTGATGCTACAGATGTTTTCCCCTATGAACACATTCCTCAAAACATCATAGACATTCTCAAGGAGGAAAATGAACCTAAAAGAATCAATGTAGTAGATACACAAGAACCTACTACTGAACAAGAGACAGTCATCCCACTAGAACTGGCTGATAAAAACAAACAAGATGAAGAAAGTGAGCCAATCACAATAGCTGAACATTTGGGATACAAGAGTGATTTTGAGATAGACTCCCATGAATATTAATTTCACTCAAACTCTGAAGGAAATCTTGCTTGGGGAATCCATCTTGATTTCACACATATTCTTGATTTTCCCAGAGATCCAGATGAAGAATCAAATGACTGTGAATGGGGAATTGTTCTAGAAGAAGATGAGCTTATCATAGAAAAACATATAGATGTCATTCATCAATACACACCTATTCTCGACATTAGTTTATAATGAAATGATTAACCTTGTGGGTCTAATTCACTTATCACCAATGATGAGTCCAATAATGACATTGAGATGACTAACAAACTGAATATCTTGAGTAGTAATATCACCTTCAAATTCGCAAGTTAGATCATAAATAATGATGACAATACCATATGGGTAAACATGATCAGCCAATCCTTTCCAGAGCTTACTATCCAACATCCTGAGCTTATTGACCAAGCATCCAAGGATCCTAATCAAGACATCCATACCTTCCAATCAGACTATGCTCTCGCCTGCTACCTAAATGTAGTAGAACCCATGATGAATTCCATTGATGAACCTAGTGTCAGCATGAAAGAGTTGGATATCAAATATCTCAGTCAAAAGAACAAAAGTAAAAAGAAAAGGAGTTGTAAGGGTGAAAACCACTATGTGGTAGTCTCATAACCTAAAATAGTAAAAACAAAAGATGTATCCAAAGGTGAAAACCTCTCTAAGGTTCCTAACGATGAGATATTTGATGTCCTTCTGAGTCATTTATAGGATAGATCTCTAGTATTGATAGAGCCAACTCAGTCTATCAATTTGGGCACCACAAAAGAACCATAGTTGATTCATGTAGCTCAATCTATGTCAGATGAAGAAAAGAAAGCATTTACAAAATTCATAACAGAGAAGAAAATCAACTTTGCATGGAAATATTAAGATATGCCAGGGTTAGATCCTGATCCCATCATGCATCATCTTTTTATAGCTCCAAGAGTCAAACCTACTAAATAGAAGTTGCAGAAAATGCATCCACATGTTGCACTCCTAGTCAAAACTGAGCTAGAAAAGTTATTGTAGACATGCAAAAAAGGACAAGTGATTTTAAATTGCAAAAATCAATAAAATGGCTCAAAATCATCAAAATGCACTAATTCAATCAAAAAGGGATCAAATCAATTAAAAAGGACATAATTAAATAAAGTCGGACAAAATCAATTAAATCAAAGGAAAAATCAAATAATGAGGTTAAATAATTAAATCAAAGCTTAAAGGGGTGAAAAACAATACATAATTGATTTTAATCAATTAAGTTGTATAGTTGTTTAAATCAAAAATCAAAATGAACCTATTACCCTTACATGGTTAAATTTAATTAATTAATTGAATTTAATAATTCCTAATTTCTTTCAACAAAGTTGAGCAACCAATAAGAATTGAGGAGAAAAAGGCATAAATCACTCAAAAAGGATGAATCTCAATCACTCATTTGAAAGTTTCAATCTCAACCACTCAATCTTGTCCTTTTGTCCAAAGCTTTGAGACAAACATTTAAATTGTCCCCCCATTTATGAACAAAGCAAAGTATTTGACTCAACCTAAGGTAAATCATGATTACTTCACTCCACCCCCTACCCTTAGGATTTTACTATAAATATGAAGCATTTTGAGAGCAATTGATATCTTAGAAATTCATTTGCAAAGAATTGTTACTATAGGAAATTGAGAGCATTCTAAGAGCAATTAAGAGCACTTAGAGTAATTTGCATTATATCTTGTCAATTTGAGCTAGAATTATCATTGTACAAGCATTGTAGAAGCATTGTAGAAGCATAGCAGCATACATTCTCATTTTAGAAGTGTCACTAGTGGAGATTTGAGCTGAGAGCTTAACTTACCACCTCTTTCTAGAGAGCCATGAGATGCTATAGATCTTAGTTTCAATTTTAGTTAGATTTGCATTGTATTTACTTTCAATTGTTGCTAGTTGATCTTAATTTCATGAAGGTGATAATCATCATCACACAAATGGCACCCACCGTGGGGCTCTAGGCCTCATTTTATCATTTTCATCATAATTTGCATGCTTGTAGTTTCTATTTTCCATGAATATTTTGTAGGAAACTGGTGAATTCTTGCTTATAGGAGATTCATTCACACCTATAGTCATTTTACTATCACTTACAATCTTTTTCCTGAGGCCTATTATCTGAAGATTCATGCCTGGCATGCAAATTCTACACAGTTTTGAGAACTCAACAGTCACCTACAAATCATTCACTCATGCTTGTGAGATAAATGCATTCAACCTTTGGTGCTTAAAGTCACGCCTGTGACTCAGGGAGTATTGCTTTGATGCAATCTGTTATCACTTACCTTCATGCTTTGCTTCATCATTTTAAATAATAGTCATGCTTATAATATTTCAATTCACGCTTATTGTTATTAAATTGTCACTTAGCATAAATCATTTTCTACAAATTTAAGTTCTATTCACACTTCATGATAAATTGTTCATGCCTGTGTAATTTTTAGTATTGCTTGTGGCACTGCAAAGTGTCACTTTCTATCAATAAAGTTACGCCTGCTAATAATTTGTTCATGCCTATTAGTTGGACAATGTCACTTGCTACCTGTTGTCTGTATTTACTGTTAAATTAATCAAATCATTTGTCTAACTCCTTGTTTATATGATTCACCAGTAAATGAGCAACCATAGGAAAGTATAGAAGCCAGAAAGCATATTTAACCAAGAAGGAAAGGCTTTAGCCAAGAAGATTAAGAAGGATAACTTTGAGCACATTAAGGCTGTTCTTGAGACTACACAAGAGGAGGACAATCAGGTATTTCAGAATTACCTTGCACTTGTTCAATCATATAAATCAAAGTTTGTCTCTCTAAATTTGGATTTTTAGTCCTTAGATCAAGTTTTCTTTGGAAATTTGCAAATAAGCTCTATAAAATTCATACATAAGTGTTGCTCCTTCAATTTTCAATTTTAGTTTCCCCTCATAGTGTTTGTTAGTGTTGACTAACTTGTTGGTGGATAAGCACATTTGGAGGAGGCTATCGCCAAGGTGAGTTGAAAAACAATGACAAAACCTTTCAAAAATGCCCCTAGCTTAGGCTAGCTACAAAGGAAAGGTATTCTTCTATTCAAGCTTACAGTTGATTAAATTGTGGCATTACTTTTGAACATAGCTTAATTAAAACAAGGAATTTGACCAAACACTTCCATTTCTAAGAATCTCTTTATTATGAGATTGAAAAAGAATCTTATTGCTTGAGTGTTTGAGGAGCTAAAGGGAAAGGGATATGCTCTTCACCTTTTAGGTGAACCAAATTCCCAAAAACTTAACCTTAATTCCATTTTCCTTGCTTTATATGAACATGCTAGTTAAAATAGAGATTTAGTGGGCTTGCCTCCTGAGTTGTGCCTTAACAAGGCCAGTGAGAGAGACAACCCAAAGTGGGATACGCTTGCTTTTATAGCAAGAATTTGACCCACTATAAAAGGAAATGCATGCATCCTTAATGGGGTGTGTGACAAATGGATCTTAAATTTTTTGAATTTCCTCTAGTAGTCTTAACAGATTGTGCAAAATCATACCTTGGTGCATGTGGGAAACCCATTAACATACTTGGGTGATGAAAATTTAAGATTTATTTGAATGGAATCCACAATAAATCTTGGATAAAGTAGTAGGCCTACCTTTTAGAGCCATGTTAAGAGCCAAAATTTGATTTTAGGTAAGCTGGTTGGAATTCTTTCTTGTGTTATACTTGTGGAAATGATTGAAAATATATACATTAGATTGTTTTAGGGACATTGATGTGTGTGTTGCATTTGTTTTTTATTTTCAAACAAGAAAATTTCAAAGGACCTGATCTTAAACGTTTAAAAAAATTCAAAATCTTACAATCTAGTGAGAGAAGTGCCACCTATGCACAAATTAGTCCTGCCTATCAGAGGTCCAGTGATGCCTTTGACTTTTATGAAAATGCATATCAATAGGCAAGTCACACCTAGAACACATTGAATCACGCCTGTCAAAATTGGAAAGTTGCCTATCAATAGGAAAGTGCCACCTACATCCCTACAGAGTGTCGCTTAACAATATACCAGTTCATGCATATGCAAAATTAAGTCACACTTGTGCTTAGTTCAGTGATGCCCATAAATCTAAAAGGGAAAATAGAGAGTATTTGAAGGGGGGTAGAAAATTTTGATCATATATTTGAGTACCCTTTTCCATGTTCTTATTGTTCCAACCTTCAGTCCAGTTAAAAATCCTGTTCTATGCCATTTTTGCAAATTTTACAAAGGATTAGACCATGGGTAATATTGACTCTTATTGTCCAAGGTTCATGCCTACTTTTACTAGATCTTACTACATCAAGAAAACATTGCAAGTAGACGGAACTTATTTGAGTCAAGAACTCCCTTACCTAGGAGACAAGTCCACCACTCCAAGAATACCTAAAAAATCACCTGAACAAGAAGGGGAAGACAACATGATGTACTATGGTAGTTTGGGTAAAAAAAGAAATAGTGGTATCGACCCCAATAACCAAGGTGATGCCAATAATGGGGGCATTGACATAAATAACCAAGGCAATACCAATGGTGGAGGGGCAGACCAAAATACTCAAGGAATTGATACCACCCACCAAAGAACTAACACCAAACCAATGGCTGATGATGCCATCGATGATAAGGTTGATGAAGCTGTTCAATGCCCCTATTTCTTTAGACTCATGGAAAGGGTAATGGCAAGAGATAAAGAGAAGTATTTCATGGATCTAGCCCGAGCAGGTCTCAAACTTCCATAAGATTATAATGTAAATGAACTAAAACCACTCGAAGTTGAAGAAAGTGCCATAGACATTATGAACAAATAATTTAAGATATTTCAAATGAAACTAGATACAATCAAGAAAAGTGGGGATCCTAAACCCTTTTCTATCAAAGCATTGTGTCCATTCCTATTTGATAGAAGTATAGTAATGGCACCATTCTTGATCAATGTAGTGTTCCCCAAATATGACAAATATGAAGGAATGTCAAATCTGCAAGATCACTTATGTGAGTTTTGTGCATTGAGCTTAGAGTTCATGCATGATACAACCTATTTAATGAGACTATTCCCAAGAAGCTTAGGAGGCATGGCTATGGAGTGGTTTTCTAAGTTACCCTCTGGCATAAAAACCTTTGAAGAATTAGCTTCAAAATTTGTGGCCCATTAATCATATAACATCAAGGATGAGGTCACAATGATAACATTATGTAACACTAAAAAAAAAGATGGAGAGGCATTCCTCACTTTCTTACAAAGCTGGAGGACAGTATTCATGAGGTATCCTAGGAGTGTGCCCGAGAAGGAAAAAATGGATATATTCATTAATAGTTTGAGCACTGAGATGAACTATCGACTAAGAATGCAATGTCCCAAGACATTACAAGACCTCATAGAAAATGGAGTAATAATAGAAGAAGTGTTGGTTAAGAGTGGAGAACTGAAATTGTATAAAGAGAACAAGAAGAACTCTAACAACAATAACTCCAACAATGGCACCAATCAAAATAAGAATTGGTTCAATAGCAATAGTCAGTATAAAAATAACAATAAGGGCATAGTCAATGATGGGGTTATTGACTCTAGCAACTTGAAGATAACTCCCTTTGTGCTTACAAGAACACCTAACCAAGTGAATAATGCCAACCAGACCTCCAATGCACCTTCCAACAACAATGCCAATAATGGCAACAAAGGAAATAATTCAAGGAGTAATAAATTTGATAAAAATTTGGTGCCAACTCCTCAAAGGAACTTTACACCCTTGGGTGAACCCCTCGAAAAGGCACTAAAGACCCTCACGGCTAATAATATCATTACTCTACCCAGTATTCAGCCTTATGAGCCACACAACAAGCCTAGTTGGTGGAGTGCTAATAGCCATTGTGAGTACCATAGGATTTGAGGGCAGACAACAAATGAATGCTTGCAACTAAAGAATATAGTGCAAGATTTAATTGATAATGGCATGATCACCATTGATGGACCTCAAAGCAATGAAGACCATACAGTATTCAAACAACCCTTCTAAAAACATGACAAAGGTGAGTCATCTAATGGAAAGAAACAAAGCAGCAATAACATTAACTTTGCACCACCTTATGATAACATTGTGAATGCTATAATAATCAAGGAACAGCCTCAAAAAGAGACATCAAATGTTATTACAAGAGGGAAAACTTCAAAGATTACCCTACAAGGGGTTGCTCCCAAAGTTATTAGCACTCCGCAGTCCAACATTATGATCAAGCAATCTTCTACAATGGAAAAACCTTATAGCTTGGTAGATTAGTTGCAAAGAACTCCAATGCAAATATCTATCTTGGAGCTATTGAAGCTATCCCCTAATCATAAGGAAATTTTAGAAAAAGCTCTAGTAGAGATGAATGTTCCTACTAACTTAGAAGAGGGAAAGTTCTAAAACATGGTAGGTCATCTCATTGCACCTCATTGCTTGTCATTCTCCAACCAAGATGACATGTCTATCACCCATCCCCAAAACCTACCACTACCTATAGAGGTTTTGACTGAACACCATAGAGTCAAAAGAGATCTCATTGATTGAGGATTTGGCCTTAATATTTGCACAATAAGCCTTTTTAAATCCTTAGGGTTGTCTGAGTCTTGCATTGACCCTATGAAAAAAATCACCATTAAGGCTTATGATGAAGCTGAAAGGGCCTCTAAAGGCATGATTGTATTGCCCATTCAAGTGGGACCTGTCAAGAAGGACACCTATTTCTAGGTATTGGACATGAAGTTAACTTATAATATTTTGTTGGGGAGACCATGGATCCATGAGATGCAAGCAATCCCATCCACGTACCACAAATGCATAAAATTTCCATACATGGGTGAAGAAATTACAGTTGGAGGGGACTCAAACCTATTCCAATATTGCATTGCACTCAAACCCCTTCATGAGCTATTTATTCCACATAACTATGAAGGAATCATTCAAAGAGCCACCATTGAAGATACCAAAATGGATGATCCTATCATAACATTAAATGCTACTCCAAACCCTCCTCAAGCTAGCTCAATGACATCAACTAAGGGAAAGGAAAAGATGAGCTATGAGGGTCCAATTGCAAATGAGGGTTCAAATCAAGTGCCTAAATCAAAGATAGTTCCCTACAAACCCACTAGAGAAGAAAAAGATAAAGCTAAAAAGGAAAACTACAAGAAAATGGATGAGATGATGGATGCATTTGATAAACAATGAAAAATTATTTCAAAAGGAGTAGGGGAATACTTCATTTCCCTATTCGACATGCCCACATCTCCAAGAACACATGGCAAACCATCAAAAGAACACTTACCTCATAAGTATAAATCTTACTTTGTAAGAGAAAGTGACAAAGCAACATTTGACAAGGAAGAGAATGAAGTCCTTCAATGGCTTTATCATGATGAAGAGGATACCTCAAACACTCCCATGGAAAGAATCTAGCATGTTAATATAAAAACTGAGCAATATGGGAAAGGGTTCAAGATAATGTGGAAGATGGGATACAAGGGAAGAGGGCCCTTAGGCTAAAGGAATAGAGGTTTATTAGAACCCATTGAACCCACTTGGAGGGAAAAACAAGAAAGGTCCAGAGTAGGCTACCAATACAAAGGTGAAAGCTCTAGCCCAATGCAATATTTCTATCCTCAAGTAAATGCCTTAGAATCTGATGGCGATAGTGATGACTCCTAGGATTATGAGTGCGACACCCTATCTAATGAACCATTTCAAGATAAAGAAGTAGTCACAATACATACGTATGCAAAGATCCCAAGGCAAGAAACTCAATAAAATGAAGTACCTAATATACAAGGTCTTAACATAGGACAAGCATATACAAGCCTACCATGGATAGATACATTTTGGATGCCTTCAGAGGAGGGAAATTCAAATGTTAGTTTTAATCCACTCGTGGCTTTTCCCATGTTATTTCCCATAGAAGTCAATGAGGACTCAAGTGAAGAGGATTTTGACCCTTCTTCCATGGACCATCTTGAGGAAGCACATGTCATAGATCTAAATGATACAATGTATGAACCCTCAAATAAAGTCATGTCCATAAACCAAATTCATGAAAACTTGCCTAATGAAACCTTATCCTTAATAAATCCACATCTTATTGATTGGGACCAAACCGAGCCAAATGACTTGCTTTACTTCCCAAATGACCAAGAAACAAACCAATACCTTAATGTGGTTGAGCCCTCTTTCACCAATGAATTCAAACCAAACATGATAGAAGTAGTGGGGGTTCAATCTCTTAGTCAAAAGCAAAAAATGAAAAAAAAAAGAAAAAAAAAAGTTCTAGTGCTGAAAACCATTATGTGGCAGCATTAGAACCCAAAAAAGTAAAGATAAAAGATGTTTCCTTTGGTGAAAACCCAATTGTGGCATCAAAGGAAGAGAGATTGGATACTCTACCAAAGCATGAGGAAGAAAGGTCACCTATACTCATAGAGCTGATAAAAAAAGTTAACATTGGGATGGAAGTGGATCCAAAATTTATACACTTGGTATCATCTCTTACACCTCTCGAAAGAGAGGACTTCATCAAGTTTTTCCAAGAACAACAAGTAAACTTTGCATGGTCATATACTAACATGCCCAGCTTAGATCCTGACTTTATAATGCATCATTTGAATGTTAGACCAGGGGTTAAGCCCGTTAAGAAAAAGTTGAGGAAAATGCACCCACACATAGCTCTTTTAGTCAAGGTGGAATTAGAAAAATAGTTGAAGGTGGGATTCATAAGGGCAATAGCTTATGCTGAATGGATATATAACATTGTACTAGTCACAAAACATGACAAATCCATTTGAGTATGCACAAATTTTTGAGACCTCAATCTTGCTTGTCCTAAGGATGACTTCCCACTTCCAAGCATTGATGCAATAGTTGACTTGACAATAGGTCACTCCATGTACTCCCTAATGGATGGTTTCAGCGGGTATAATCTTATCAAAATGCACCTGAAGATGAGGAGAAGACTGCCTTTACTTGCCCTCGGGGCACTTTTTGTTGGAATGTCATGCCCTTCAGCCTTAAAAATACTAGAAACACATATCAAAGGGCCATGAAAACTATCTTCCATGACATGATGGATACATTTTTAGAGGATTATGTGGATGATATATTGGAAAAATCCCACAAAAGAGAAGAACACCTCCAAATTTTGAAAAAGATATTCATTCGGTTGGAGCAGTTCAAAGTCAAATTAAACCAAAAGAAATGTTCCTTTGGTGTCCAATCCGGCAAGTTATTAGGCTATATAGTTTTCACCAAAGGAATTAAAAAGGACCCAGAGAAAGTACAAGCCATAATGGATATGGAGATACCAAAGAACATCAGCCAAATGAGATCCTTACAAGGAAAAATACAATCCATAAGATGATTTATCTCTCAGTTGGCCGAAAAATGTCATTCCTTCACTAGGTTACTACATAAGGATACTATATTCATGTGGGATGAAAAATGTGATAAAGCTTTCACATTATTGAAGACCTATTTGATAAATCCACCTATTCTCATGCCAGCAATCAAGGGCAAAGCATTGCTTTTATACATATCTGCTACCTAAAGATCCCTAGGAGTGCTTTTGGCGCAAGAGGATGAACAAGGAAAGGAAAGAGCTATCTACTATTTGAGTAGGACATTGATCAAATACGAAATTAACTACACATTCATGGAAAAGGCTTTCCTAGAAGTTGTGTTTGCATCTCAAAAGTTGAGACATTATATGTTGATGCATAAGGTCAAGCTAATTACCAAAATTGATCCTCTCAAGTATTTGTTAAGTAAAACTGCCTTAACAAGTAGGATAGAAAAGTGGGTTATGATATTGAATGAATTTGACATTGATTATGTTGATATAAAGGAAATAAAAGGGAAAGTGATAGTAGATCACTTAGCTGAAAACCCCATGACTTCTACACAAACTATTCAAGTGGAATTTTCGGATTCTGCCATTGTAAACATAGAAGCAAAAATTTGGAAGTTATACTTTGATGGCTTCTATACTCAAGGAGATTCTAGGGTTGAAATACTAT
Organism: Chamaecyparis obtusa; assembly: GCA_027943335.1. Lineage (NCBI taxonomy): Eukaryota > Viridiplantae > Streptophyta > Pinopsida > Cupressales > Cupressaceae > Chamaecyparis > Chamaecyparis obtusa. The sequence continues at coordinate 2,242,694 of BSBK01001645.1, read as the reverse complement.
TGGTCACTCCTCAAGGTTACACCATTCCTAAGTCCTACAAGCTCTTGTTTCCATGTGCAAATAATATAGTGGAATATGAGGCACTAGTCATAGGCATCAAAATGGCATAATAACAGATAATGGAAAAAAATTTAAAAATAAGGACGTGGATGAACTTTGTGCTACATTTCATATCACTTACCACTTCTCATCAATCTATTACCCTTAGGGAAATGGGCAAGCCAAAGCCACAAATAAGAATATCTTGAAAATCTTGAAGAGGTTGGTCAATAAATTAGGAAGGGATTGGCATGTACAAATTAATCCAGCATTATGGGCCTATAGAATGAGCATTCAGACACCTATGGGAGCCACACCATTTTCATTAGTCTATGAGCTTGAAGTAGTTCTACCATTAGAGGTTGAAATCCTATCTCTACGATTTTCATTACAAGGATTGATCACCGATGAGGACTATAGAGTTGCTAGACTTCAACAATTGGAGTTGTTGGAAGAATACCAAACACAAGCTTATGAGCACCTGAAAGTGTACCAAAGTAGAATCTCGAGGAACTATAATAAACATATCAAACCAAGAGTCTTTTAGGTAGGAGACTTAGTGTTTTGAGAGAACCCAAAGAATTAGGTTGAAAGAGAGAAGAAAGGCAAATGGGAGGCTAATTGGCCTGGCCCATTCATCATAGTGTCTTCATTTGGAATTAGAACTTATAAGTTATCAAATTGTGAAGGAGAGGAACTCCAAGAACCCATCAACAACATTCATCTCAAAAGGTTCTACACATGAGGGAGATGAAAGAGTATAAAGAGTATCAGATGAGGAGCATCATATTTATTTCACATAGTCAAAGAGATCTAGAAAAATACAAAAAAGAATGAAAAAGAAGAAAAATACAAAAAAATAGAGAAAAAGAAAAAAAAAGTGCTTTGGTGAAAACCTAGCAATAGGTGCCTTGGTAGCAAAAAAAGAAAAAAGATCCAAAAGGTGAAAACTTGGTAAACAAGCACCTTTTGTTCCCTTAAGTTTGTCTTTCCTAGTCACATATGTCCATACTGCATTTCCACCATCCCATTTGTACAACTGCCATTGGATCTATCATTTGTACATAGTCATAATAAAGCTGTTCAATCACATTGTTGCATTTCCTGTCAGCCCTAAGTTTGTTGACCAATCACATTTATCACTTGGGGGTAGAAGAGGATTGGAAATTTAGTACCAAATGGATTCAATAAGTGCTACAATCAAACATGATAGAGAGAGATTTATCAGAGTTTTAGAAGAGTGGAAAGTTATTGAACCTTTGATAGATATCATTGTTCAAAGCCTAAGTATTTGATCCTACAACATGATCCTTGAGCCCACATTGACTTTATAATTTAGGATTAAAAATTGACAAAACACCTTAAAGATCAGAATGCTTGGAAATACTTTTTGAAAATTAGGAAACATTGCAAAACACTAGAAACTTTCTTTTTGGTAAATCTTTAGGAAATTGACTTTTATCATATCTTTTGAGCTATTCGATGATGTTTCAACTAGATTAGTCATGAGAAAGACATGATATTTTATTGCCTTTGAGTGATTGTTTTGAGGAAGATTCACCAACTTATGAGAGTTCATCTAACGACATGGTCATCAAAGAACCATCGAGGACTATCTCATAAGAGGATGGATTGACATTTGCTTGTTTACACAAATGGATCCCTTGGCTATTTAGATCTTCTATATCTTAATACCAAAAATCCACTTGCAACATTAAATCTGTTGACACTGATATTCAAAATCCCATAGTTTGGTCATCCAACTAGTGAGGGTTGTACTTGGTTCAAAAAGGAGGTTACCAAAAAAGTGATAAAAAATGGTATTCATATCATCATGACGTGGTCAGTGATGATTGTACTAGCTTTCTAGTCCCAAAATGCTCAATGATGAAAATTTATCTCCATGGCATTTCTTTTCTAAAAAGATGGTGACACTTAGGTTGCATTGCATTATCATGTTAGATTAATTGCATTTGTTTGTGGTTAATATTCCAAGAGCAAAGGGGGTACATCAATAATCTTGGCTAGTCAAAACATTAATGAAATGAGGGATTTAATCAAATGTCTTACTCTTGATTAATTGAAACAAAGAAAATAAGATTATCTTTTGCATTCATGCATAGCATTAATAATTAGTCATTATCCATGTACCAGAAAAAGAGAAAAAAAACATCCATACATCATTTGCATACAAATAGCCAAGGATAAAATTGCATTTCATACATTGAAAAATTCAAAACATAAGGGACATTTCCATATGCATTTTCATTAAACATTTTGCATCCATACATTGAGGAAAGAGGAAATCATGTCATAAATCCATACATCATAACAACATTTATCTATATCATAAAATAAGATAACTGCATCCATAGCATAAATCAAAGTAAATGCATAACACATCATATAGCCACATAAAATATAAATCTCATAAATGACTCATCAAGGAGAACCAAGGAGTATATCATCATATATCATAAAAAAGTGTTCATCAATGATCCATAAACTCAGTATATCAAGATATAATTTCATACAAAGGGATACATCAAATGGTCCAATCAATCAAAAAACATGGCATGTGATACAAGTACATCAACCATGAGTGAATTTTTCATCAAAGATATCAAGATCATGTAGGACTAGATCCATCTGGACCTCTACCATCCTATGGGGGAGGAGCCTAAGAAGTACTCACTCCACTCTGTCTCTAAATCATAGTAGACATGAACTTCTACATCAAGGCTGCAACCTGATCTAAGTGCCCAACAACACTAGACATATCAATCCTCATTGCCTAAACCTCTCGAACTATAGTACCCATAGTAGGCACATCTTGTGAACCCTATCCATGATCCCATGGCTATTGATCCTATATAGGCAACTACTATGCTAGAACTTGATCCTACTGTGCTGCATCATCATCCTGTCAAGCCAAGGCTACCCTCTATAACTAAACCAAATGATCCAATCCACCGGGAATCTACCTAGCAACATTAACATGAGCCTATCTCTCCTATCTTTGATGTCTATGAGCTCTATGCTATCTATCTGCTCTAGGATGTCTATCATGTGCATCATCATGACCTCTAGCATGATCTTTATCCCTCACATGACCACCTCTCAACCATCCTCTATCAACAATAATAGGAGGATCTCTCTTCCCTCCTTGTCTCCTCTGTCTACCACCACCACCTCCATCATCCCAACCTAGGATAGGCTCTGTTGGATCAGTGAAATGAGTAAACCTATTACAAGCCCACCAATCAAAAAACTCATTAGACATACTTGCATCTGCTACACCAAAAAGCATCTCCCATTTTCAATAAGCCATACCAGCAATCTAATCTAAGGAAAACTGATAATCAATAAGAGGACCCCACATAGATCTCTCAGCTTGTACCCAAGCATATAGTGTTGTACCCTATGGCATATCCTATGTCTAACCATAGTGTCTAGAAACTCTACCAAAGCAGAAGTGCTCAATAGTGGTATTAGTGTGACCAATTATCCAGTGAGGAGAAAACATATATGGTAACTCATCATCATCCTCCCTCCATAGCTCGCAACCCCTATATGGTCTCCATAGAACCTGATCTAGATCATCAATCTATCATCACCAAAAATCCAAATGACCCAAATGATGATTTATAACCATCCCAGTGTATAGAAAAGCATAGGGAAAACCCCGAGGATGAACCCTATCAGAAATGGGCCTAGTGATGGGAAGATGCTCCCATATCCACAACTGAAGAAGCACTGCACCAACCGACAAGGATGCACTTGCTCAATAGACTACCTTGTGCAAATCATGATATAGTTGTGCTAGGATGCATGAACCCCAATCAAAGCATCGAGGATGAGCAAGAAAATCCTCCAATATCCTACCCCATCTGACAGAAAAACCATGACCTCACCGGTTGGGGAGAAGTAAACCACTGATCAATGCACCAAGTATTACTGGCAAGGTAGGAAAGGAAGCAAACTGAGGCCAAGTGATCATATCACCATCATCAATAGAATTTTCCCCAAACACTCATCGAAAGATAGTAGAATCATAGATAGAATCATAATACACTACCTCTCCTCTACAGGGGATACGTAGTAATCTATACACATCCTTAGGCATGATCGTCATCTCTCCATAAGGCAAATGAAATGTGTTGTGGTTGGACTGCCATCACTCTACCACTAGAGTCAGTAAATCATGGTTCAGCTAGAACCATGGAAGATCAAGGAGAAAACTCAAACCACACAACTCAATCACACAGAACTCAGCATATGTAAGAGTCTGGCCCAAATCAATGACCCAAGAAGCCACTATCCGAATGTGTAAAGTAGGAAAGTTTGCCTATTGGTAAAGAAAAGGAATCATATTAGTATACCATATCAAGGAATTATCTGAAGTCAATCAAAGTCTATCAAAAGTATCAAGCAATCACACCAAGTACCATTTGTTCATTTCTCTATGTCCTGAGAATGAAGCAGCAGTATCAAATCATATCAATTTTTACAATGATTGATTTATCCTATCAATATCCTATCCTAATCAGATTGACACATCACATTCATTGGTAATACTATCCAGATATCCTAATCCATTTGTTTTGTTGAAATAAATAGACCTAATCTAATCATTTGACTCGAGTATCAAAAGTCATCAAATTTTTCATCAGACACAATCAAACAAGTGTGAAAAAGTACAAGAATTTTTTTGTTTTTTTTCAAAAGTCTGCAGGTGTGATTTTAATCATCCCAAGTGACATTTCTCCTAAGCAACAAAAAAAAGTTGTGAAGCAACATTATTTGGGTGTTAGGTGATAGTTCTCATGCTACGTGACACTAAATCATGCTAGGTGACAGAAAAAGGTGATAATAAAATTGCTAGGGTTTCCTATGTGATAGCATATATGAAAAGGGGCATTTTGACCTAGTTGTAGGCATGAGTATCTTATTGCTAGGCGAGGATAAAATTTTCTTAAGTATCATTAAACTACACAGACACATGAGAGAAAAGTGCGGATGCGACAGTTAAAGGGTCTAAGCGACAGTAAAATATTCCTAGGCGTGAATTGGCATATTAAACGCAATGATGAAACAAGAAATTGCAATAAATGCTCATAAATGTGAAATAAATGCAAATAAGAGGTTCAAAATAACTTACAGGAGGTCCATACTCAGGTGGCCTTGCATATCTCTGACACCTCTTGAATCGATGCTCTCGAATAGGGACAACCATCCTGAAATTCACTGTAGCATAAGAGCAAAATCACCAAAGAGAAAAGTAAAAATGAATAGTAAAACAAGGTTTTTCAACCTATTTAAGCTATTTTGACCTAATTTTGGAGGTGAAATTTGGCTTAGACCTATATATTGACCAATTAAACAAACTGGGGCATCCTGGAACACATAGCATATCATCAAAATTTTAGAAATGAAAACATATTCAATGAATCAAACATCATCAAATCTTTCAAATCAAGAAATTAATATGTTTTAATATTTGAGGGGGCATCAGGGTATCAAATTGAAATTGAACTCAAATATCATGGAATCAGTGGGGCATCAAAAGTTTTTGTATCATCATCAGAGGTAGCAATCATATCATATTGTATCAGAGGCAACAATCAATCAGTATCAAAGGCATATCAGTGAATCGACAATCAGGACCTAAAAGCAATCAGGACTCAAAAGAATCTTTAAATCAATGTTCTTCGCACATCAATTCAAAGAGGGGCATTTGTAGACATGCAAAAATGGACAAGTGCTTTTAAATTGCAAAAATCAATAAAATGGCTCAAAATCATCAAAATGCACTAATTCAATCAAAAGGGGATCAAATCAATTAAAAAGGACATAATTAAATAAAGTTGGACAAAATCAATTAAAGCAAAGGAAAAATCAAATAATGAGGTTAAATAATTAAATCAAAGCTTAAAGGGGTGAAAAACAATACATAATTGATTTTAATCAATTAAGTTGTATAGTTGTTTAAATCAAAAATCAAAATGAACCTATTACCCTTACATGGTTAAATTTAATTAATTAATTGAATTTAATAATTTCTAATTTCTTTTAACAAAGTTGAGCAACCAATAATAATAGAGGACAAAAAGGCATAAATCACTCAAAAAGGATGAATCTCAATCACTCATTTGAAAGTTTCAATCTCAACCACTCAATCTTGTCCTTTTGTCCAAAGCTTTGAGACAAACATTTAAATTGTCCCCCCATTTATGAACAAAGCAAAGTATTTGACTCAACCTAAGGTAAATCATGATTACTTCACTCCACCCCCTACCCTTGGGAATAACTATAAATATGAGGCATTTTGAGAGCAATTGATATCTTAGAAATTCATTTCCAAAGCATTGTTATTATAGGAAATTGAGAGCATTCTAAGAGCAATTAAGAGCATTTAGAGTAATTTGCATTATATCTTATCAATTTGAGCTAGAATTATCATTGTAGAAGCATTGTAGAAGCATAGCAGCATACATTCTCATTTTAGAAGTGTCACTAGTGGAGATTTGAGCTGAGAGCTTCACTTACCACCTCTTTCTAGAGAGCCATGAGATGCTATAGATCTTAGTTTCAATTTTAATTAGATTTGCATTGTATTTACTTTCAATTGTTGCTAGTTGATCTTAATTTCATGAAGGTGATAATCATCATCACATAGTTACTAAAGCTAGATTTATCCGAGTCATAGATTATGCAAAGTGGATCTCAAACATGGTTCCAATTTCAAAACCAGATAAATCTATAAGAGTATGCACAAACTTTAGAGATGTAAACAAAGCACACCCTAAGGATGAATTTTCACTACCAAACATCAATATGATAGTGGACATGACTGCAGGCTTTGAAATGTACTCTTTAATGGATGGTTTCTTTGGATACAACCAAATCAAGATTTCTCTAGAAGATCAAGAGAAAAAAACTTTTACTTGTGCATGATGTACTTTCTACTAGAATGTCATGCCATTTGGTCTTAAGAATGTTGGTGCTACATATCAAAGAGCTATGACATCTATCTTCCATGATATGATGCATCAAACTATGGAGGACTATGTTGATGACACCTTAGCTAAATCAATGATGAGATTTGAACATCTAGTAAACTTAAGCAAAATACTGGATCAGATGGAAAAGTTTAGTCTCAGACTGAACCCTAAGAAATGTGCCTTTGGTGTCACTTCAAGAAAACTTTTAGGATACATTATTTCAAAGAAAGAAATTGAAGTAGATCTAGAAAAATTCAAGGCAATCATGGAGATGCAACCTCCTAAAAATATCAGTCAAATGAGGACCTTACAAGGAAGGGTATAATCAATCAGATGCTTCACATCTCAGCTAGATGACATATCATAAAATTTCACAAAGACATTACATAAAGCTGTGACCTTCTCATGGAGCAAAGAATGTGAAAAGAACTTCAATCATATCAAGAAATATTTGGCAAATCCTCCTATTCTGATACCTCCTATTTAAGGGAAGCCATTGATATTATATGAATCTTCCACAGATACATCACTAGGGGCATTACTAGCACAACATGATGAAAAAAATAAGGAGAGAGCTATCTATTACATTAGTAGAACACTAGTAGCTTATGAGAAGAACTACTCCATGATAGAAAAAGAGTGTCTAGTTGTCATTTTTTCTTCACAAAAGTTGAGACACTACATGTTAGCTCATACTACACAATTAATAGAAAAGATTGATCCACTGAAATATTTATTGAGAAAAGCTTACCTCACAGGTAGGCTAGCAAAATGGGTCATGCTATTGAGCGAATTTGACATAGGGTATGTTGAGAGAAAAGCTATCAAAGGACAAGTCATTGCAGATCAATTAGCTAAAGCACCAATGTTTGATGATTAATGAATGCAAATGGATTTTCTTGATTCCTTTATTATGTACCTATCTTCCAAAACATGGCAACTATTCTTTGATGGATCCTATACACATAATGGATCTAGAGCAGGCATATTGTTCGTAACACCTCAAGGTTACTCTATTCCAAAAGCTTTCAGAATCAATTTCCCTTGTACTAACAACATAGCTGAGTATGAAGCTTTATTGAATGGTATGAAGATGGCACTAGAATGGAGAGCAACATAATTACACATTCATGGAGTCTCACAACTGGTCATACACCAAGTCAATGATGTGTATCAAAGAAAGGATGAGAAACTTGTTCCATACAAATGCATGGTAGATGACCTAAATAAATACCTCATATCTATCACATTTTAATAGATTCCTAGAATGGAGAACAAGGTTGTTGATGCTATGGAAATGCTATCATCTTTACTATAGCATCCTGACCATGAGCTATGCTATGAGTTCCTAGTGGAAGCACTATCATTCCCTACCTATGATTTCCTAGAAATCCACATGATCTGCACTGTTATAGGTCATGACTCCTCTCACTACCAACACCTATGTTCCTACCTTTGAGACCAAATCATTCTCAATTCCTTTAATCATCATGAAAAATGTTACCTTATTTGAAATGCATCATAGTATGTCATCATTGGTAATGATTTATATAAACATAGTCTAGATGGTACACTTCTTAGGTGTTTAGAACATGAAGAGTCTCAATGCACATTAGAGGAAGTCCATGAAGGTATTTGTGGATCACATTCCAATGGTTTGACACTAGCTTGAAAACTCATTAGGGTTGGGTACTATTGGCCAAACATGGAAAAAGAGGTCATCAAATATGCTAAGAATTGTCAAAAATGTCAAGTCCATAGAAACTTGATTCATGCACTAGGGAGAGATTTGATTTCGTTTACAACACAATGACCTTTTCAACACTGGGAATTTGATCTCATAGGGGCTATTTATCCACATTCATGAAATGGTCACACCCATATCATCACAACAACATATTACTTTACAAAATTAGTAGAAGCTGTGCCTTTCACACAAGCAACCGACAAAAAAATCTCAATGTTCATCCTGAATTACATCACTTGTTGGTATGGTATTCCACACTCCATCATCATATACAATGGAGGCCAATTCAAGAACAAGGACCTAGACTCCTTATGCTCTAAATTAAAGATCACTCAACATTGGTCTTCCATTTACTATCCTCAAGGGAATGGACAAGCTAAGGCATCCAACAAAAACTTATTGAAAATCCTGCATCGTATAGTCAACAAGATAGGAAGAGACTGGCACCTGATGATAAATACAACTCTTTGGGATTACAGAACAAGTATCAAAACACCCATTGGGGCTACTCCTTTCACTTTGGTATATGGGGCTGAAGCGATGTTCCCTATTGAGGTTGACATCCCATCACTAAAAATCAGAATGCATGGTCTAATAACCAATGATGATTACAAAGTGTCTAGGTTACAAGAACTTGAACTACTAGATGAGTGCAGACAAGATGCATATAATCATCTTAGAGTATATCAAAAAAGAATGTCTAGAGGTTACAAAAAGAAAATCAAACACAGAGAATTTTAGGTTGGCAATCTAGTCTTGAGAGAAAATACTAAAAATTAATTCCATTGAGAACGCAAGTGGAATTTTGAACCCAACTTGTTGGGTCCCTTTGTTGTCACTGTTGCCCAAAATTTCCTTGTCATTCATTTTTGGCCATAGTTCCTATTTTCCAAGAAGAAATGCTCAAGTGTCAAAGCTCTCTGTGTTTTCTGCCCTTTAGTGTCAAGAGTCTAGTGTGTTTTTTGCTCAAGTGTTGAAAACCTAGTGTGTTTTTGACCTCCTCTCTGCAGGCTTGGGATGTTTCTGCCTTTTGGTCCAAAAATTTGGTGTGTTTTTTACCTCTTAGCTCTGAAAATTCAGTGTGTTTTTGACCCTGGCTTGAAAACCCTCTGTGTTTTTGGCACTGTCTATGTTTTTGCCCCTAAGCACGCAACTTTGATGGGTGGGTCCCAATGCCAAAGGTCATGCTAGTGTAGAAGATCTAATGGTTGTCCCATGTTCGCATGGGATCTTCCAATCCCATGAGATCATGCGACAACCATTGATGCGGTATTAGAGGATCAGTGATCAAGCAAATAGCAAGGGTGGTGGTCAGTGGCTGGCATCATGTGGTTAGTCACATGATTGCATGGGCTCTTCTGAGCCCATGTGACCATGCGACAAACTATCAGTGGTTTTCGGTGGCAGTGGTTCATGGTTTGGCAGTTAACATCTAGCAGTTGGTCGCATGATCACATGTGGTCTCATGACCACATGAGATCATGCGACAAACCATCAACTACGATAGGTAGTTAGTGGGGCCCAAGGTTTCTACACTAGTGCAAGTGCAAGGAAATCTAAGGTGGTCACGTGTTCACATGGGATCTTTCGACCCCATGTGATCATGTGACAACTGTTAGATGGGAATCTTGTGGTTGTAGTGGGTCCTATGCCAGTGGTGCCAAGGTGTTTGTTATGGGTCCATGTCAGGGTGCTGACGTGTTTGCTAAGGTAGTGGCTAGGATGAGTAAGGGAGTGACATGTGGCAATACCGGGCTCAATGTTTGGCAGGCTTTGCATGGTTGCATAGTTGGAGGTGGGCCCGATTCTATGTGTGGTCGGTGGGGGTTCTTGTGGGCCTGGTAACATGGGCCCCATAGATTCAAAATCTATGGTGGTCACATGTTCGCATGGGATCTTCCGATCCCATGTGATCACGTGACCACCGTCAGATTCTTTGCAATTTTTTGATGGGGTTTTCATGGGTCCGGTCAAGGTGTTTGGCTCCAGTTGGGCCACGTGGCAAGTTTACAGTGTGTCTTGGGCTTGAACTTTTCAAAGCAGTGGCAAGGTGGACCCAATTTTGTGAATTTCTTGCGGTCACCAGATAGACTCAGGGTTAAGGAAAAGATCAAGCATTTCAGCAACTGAGGGAAGGTGAACTTGAGGTAAACTAGGGTCAGGTTTTCTGTGATGTTTTGTGGGTCCTGAGTGTCCATGTGGTAGTAGAGGTCCAAGTGTCTTGCATGGCATTTGTGGCAATGACTTGGTGATTCAGTGAGGTTTGTCGCATGATTGCATGAGGCTTTTTTAGCTCATGCGATCATGCGACCAGTGACTTTTTCAAGTGATGCGACCATTTTTTCATGGGGTTTCTTCCAAAGTGAGCATTTAGGTAGATGAAGAGATTGATGATTTTTGGAGGCAGTTGCAGTTAAGAATTTGCAAAGATCTTTTAGGCAGCTGTTTCTTGATCTTTTCCATTATCTGATCAGATTTGAGCATTCATGGCAGTGTGGGCTTGCAAAGAAGTAGATGGATTGAGGTCTTTTGTTGGCAGACATGATCAGTATAGGCATGGGCATGCAAAGAAGATATGTCTAATCTATTGAGATATTTACAAGGTTTATTTATGATTAGACACGACTGCTAGGGTTGATTATTTCATGCATATTTTTGTAACCCTGGTTAACTTTTGACTCCTGCCTACGTGTAGTTGAGTTTGTATATATTGTTTTTTAGGAGCCTGTAGTGCTCAGAGTTTGCAATCTGTAAAAGAGTTTTTCTCTTTCTTGGGAGTTACCTGTGGTGTTTGTTCTACCCTCTGGCTCTTACAATTTGTAATCTTTCATTGAAATCTCAGGTTTAATAGAGGCTATCTGTGGTAGTTTGTTCTACCCTATGGTCTTTTCCTTATCTATATTTCTCTTATTGAATGTAATATAATGGTTCTATTAGAGAAGTCTTGGAGTTCTAGACCCCTTCTTTCTTTCAGCTCATAGGTGTACTATTGTGTATTGATCTGATTGGATTGAGTTTGTGGGTATAGTTTAGCCCCTGTCTTTCTGTCTCATTCCTGTACCCTTTTGCTAAAAAGAACATTTTCTTGTAGGTCACAACCCATGTCATTTGTCGTGGCCCCTCTATGAAATACTTATGCAAGCCTATTTAGAGAGAGTGTGTTCTATTAGATCTGAGAGCCTTCATGCTAGTTTGGCCAGTATATTGTATTCATTTCATTTCGGTGCATCACCTAGTAGGTAGATTTTCTTTTCTATTATTTCCCTTTCTATGCACTCCTTCTATCCCTTTCCCCTCAAAGTTTACTTTCCTATTAAGAGAAAATTAGGGTGATTATCCAAGAGGAACCAGCCTAGAATTTGGAGGTCTCATCTCAGTTAGAAAAAGGTCCCACAACCTTGAGATGATTCCCATGTTATACTAGATTATCAAGACTATGAGAGCTTGCGATCAGAGGTGCAAATTTAGTGTATAACCCCCACCGACCACACACAGAACTTGGCCCACCTCCAATTGTGCAACCATGCAAAGCCTACCAAACATCAAGCTTGATACCACCATGTGTCACTCCCTTACTCATCCCAGCTACTACCTCAGCAAACACCTCAGCACCCCGGCACGAACCCACAGCAAACACCTTGGCATCGCTGGCACAGGACCCATCGCAACATCAAGATTCCCATCTAACAGTTGTTGCATGATCGCATGGGGTCAAAAGATCCCATGTGAACATGCGACACCATATATTTCCTTGCACTTGCTCTAGTGTAGAAACCTCAGGCCCCACTAACTACCTATTGTAGTTGACAGTTTGTCGCATGATCTCATGTGATCGCGAGACCGCATGCGATCATGCGACCAACCGCTAGACGTTAACTATCAAATCATGAACCACTGCCACTAAAAATTGTTGATGGTTTGTTGCATGGTTGCATGGGCTTGGAAGAGCCCATGTGATCATGTGACTAACTGCATGATGCTAGCCACTGACCACCACCCTCACTATTTGCTTGACCATCGATCCTCTGATACCACATCAATGATTGTCACATGATCTCATGGGATCGAAAGATCCCATGTGAACTTGCGATAGCTATTGTATCTTTTGCACTGGCACGGCCTTTGGCATTGGGACCCACCCATCGAAGTTGTGTGCTTAGGGGTGAAAACATAGACGGTGCTGAAAACACAGAGGGTTTTCAAGCCAGGGTCAAAAACACACCAAATTTTTAGAGCTGAGAGGTCAAAAACACACCAAATTTTTGGACCAAAAGGTAGAAACATCCTGAGCCTGCAGAGAGGAGGTAAAAAACACACTGGGTTTTCGACACTTGAGCAGAAAACACACTGGACTCTTGACACTAAAGGGTAGAAAACACAGAGAGCTTCGACACTTGAGCATTTCTTCTTGGAAAATAGGAACCGTGGCCAAAAATGAATGGCAGGGAAAGTTTGGGCAACAGTCACTACTACTTTTGGCTCTAGAGCCTATCAACTCGCAATGACTGAAGGAGAACAGCTCTAAGAACCAATCAATGTTCTCCATCTAAAGAAATTCTACACCTACGGAATTCAGTCTATAGTTAAATGTCCTTAAAAAATCATTAAAATAAAAAAAATATAAAATTACAAAAAAAATAAAAATCAAAAAGTTGAAAATACAAAAAATGAGGGAAAAAGAAAAAGTGCCTTGGCAAAAACCTAGTAAATAGGTGCCTTGGTAGAAAAAATAGAATCTCTACCAAGATGGTGAAAACCTAGCAAATGGGTGCCACTTGTATCAAAATGCTCCATCTATCAGTGCAATCTTGGTATTTACTAGCTTTCGGTAATACTTTAGTTTGTATATATCTCTTGGTTTTCTTTCACATCATGTTTTCAATAAAGTCAGTCTGAGTGTCCTCCAACAATAGTGTCAGTATTCTATCAAAGTTGAAAACTGTGGGAAATTAGTTCCTTATTCCTAAAGTCCTCAATATCTTTAGATGAGTCATATCTAGTCAAGGTCCTTCCAAAGCTATGTCTGAGTCAGTCAGTCAGTCTCCTCACCAAGAAAGGATTTTGCACCTTACAATAACACAAACAAACAACAACAACAAACTGAAAAAAAAATCTCTATGACATGCTTAAATCTTCTTGTATGCTAACTGATTCACATTGATATTTCTACATATTTTGTCCCCTCAAGCTCTTTGATGATGTCCTTCATAGGATTTAGAGAGTGATGACTGGGGCCATAATATCTTTGTCTTATGCTTGTATGTGAAAATCTAACAACTTTGGTAATTCTAGATTGAATTGGTGCCCACTATAAGTGCCTCCATCATGTATTGGATGGCCATGTTTACCTCGACCATCGATACCTGGAGGCTTCAAGGAATTTTTATCTAACTATTGTCCTTTTGAATGATTTATTAATCCTATTGTGAACAAGCTACTACCCAAGGATGTGAACAATAAAGGGTCACTGCGGGTAATTCACATTGGAAACAAAATGATTTCTACAACTACTTGGTGTGTCTATCTGCAAGGCATATTTAGGTCATCAAAATTTTTATGTTCTGATGCTTATAAAAATTGCTATATCAAAATGGACATGATATTCAGGTCATCATGGCTTTTGTGCCTTGATGCTTATATCTAAATCTGACATAACAAAATAAAAATCAATATTCATATGTTCATGGTTGCCTAACTATTGAACATTGTATCGATTATTTGGTGTTACCTAAAAATATTCAGTGATGATAAAAGACTGACATATGATCTGTGACTAAGTCCTAGATCTTGTATTTCATTTTGCATTTTATGCTTTGCATGGTTACATTTGTCATGACTTGAGTATCAATCAATGCTTGAATTCTTGAAATTAGCACTAAAACACAATGTAAGGACTGAACATTGTATAAAGGTCTCCTTAACTAATCAACAAGCAGTCACTGTTCTAGTTTAACATCCATTTTGACAATGATTAAGCACTTGTCTTTTTCATGTACTTGCAAAAAAATATCATGTGTATTGCTGCATTTACATTTCATTTTATTAATCATTTCATGAATCCATTACATGCATGTGCATTCATTCATCTACTATCTATCATTGCATTGCATATTCATACATTTGAAACAAAATCATTAATTACATAATCCATACACTCCACAATAAAAGAAGCAATTCATATATTTGCATCACATGATATTACATCATAAACTAAAATGACAAATGCATATGAAGTCACAACCAAAAAATCTATCTCATATATATTAGAAGAGTATAATGGGGTGCACTAATGGCACTGTATACAAAAGAATGAGCTACAATGAGCTATGAGGTATAATAAAAAAGACAAAAAAAGAGGGATATAACATATCAGCTATTTGCCTAGTCCTCAACATTTAGGGAAACTCCTCCTCTGATAGGTGGGTCTAGTGGTGGATTAGCACAAGGTTCCCTAGCTCCCTTAGAGTCTATCATATATTGGGAGTAGGAAGTCATCCTCTACCCATGTGGCACAACAAAATAGTAGGCTGAAATATAATAAGCTGTGTGACCCATCTGGTCAATCACCTTAGCCTACAAGCATCTAACATCAGCCTCTCACTCCTGCAACTGTCTCTCATGATCTTGGAGCTGCACCTTCAAAGTTGCACTATGAATCCTCTAATTTTGTAACTTTTGTCAGAGTCATCTGATAACATCCTAAGATAACTGTCTCAAGCCAAGATCTGCCTCAACTGCTATTGCCTTTGTCTCCTCCATAGGATTCTCTGTACTAGCCTCTGTGCATGCCTTATGATGATGAACCTCTGCACCCAAGTCAAAATTAGGAATTTCTTGTGCCTCCTCCATTAGGGCACCCTACTAAGCTCCTAGAAACTCATCTACAATACCAATCCTGCCTAGTGTGCCACTCTCACCTCTGGTATATCTACGATGCAAAATTGCAGGCCTCCCTGCTAGAACACTCTGAGGTCCGAGAGATCTCATCTATCCTAATGGCCTTAGTGGGGTCATCACTACTCTAGGCTGGGGTGGTGTTAGATGCACCACTAGTATCTACACCTCTCTCCATCTCTGGCCTCTTCCCATAGGGGCACCTATGATATCCTCCATGTCCTCCATAGTAGGAATGAGCTTTGTAGGATCAGAGAAATGCCTCATCAGATGCTTTACTAAATATGAAATGAAGGAATTTGTGAATCTAGCATCAACCACCTACAACCTATAATCCCAATCACGGCTAACAAGCCCCCTTGTACTTAAGACTACAATCTGCATAAGACAACCTGGCTAACCATCCTAGTTCTATCTCTCATACCAATCATGCGTAAGAAGCAAAATCTTGGTGTACATCCTAAATGAGGTCATACTACCGCTAGACATGTGTAATGATGAATCTCTCCAAAACTATGGTGGATCATCCTATCAAGATCCAACTATGACAAAAGTAACCAAATTGAGCAGCTGGCCATACCTCAATCTGCAAATATGGTCTCCACATGACAAAGGTCATGTCATCCAACACACACTACCAGTACTCGGTGCAACCCATATGGACATGAGTGATGTATCTATAATATTTGTAGATTAGTGGCTTTTGTGGCTATCTCTCATCTATGAAAATTAGTCTGCATATCGAGATGTGCTCCCATGCCCAAATCTATAAAACTAAGGCACCAAATGACAATGTCTTCACCTCATGGTAGATGATCTCATGCATCTTAGAGAACATATGTACCAGGAGGCACTGACCCCACCCAAGCTTAAAAGGAGTCACCATCAGATGTGAAACCATTAGGGCCTGACCCATCAAGAGACCATTTTGCTAATGGTCAGACATGATGATCGCTCTGATCATCCCTACAATAATACACTCTAGCCGATGAGTGTGTCCATATCTTTGAACTAGTATCTCCCAAGAGATCTTCTGTGCTATCATCTTATCAACACCAAAAAGAGTCTGAAACCCCTACAATCCTATGTTTCCCACATTGATGTAATCTGGATGTTGGCCATGAAAGGGAATCTATAAAATCCTATACAAATCCTCAGAGGTTATAGTGATCTCTCCAATAGGCAAGTGAAATATCTGGGTCTTTGAATGAAGCCGCTCAATCAACGTAGTAAGAAGGCCATGGTTAACCCAAATATCAGGTAATTGGATCTGAAACTCAAACCCACACACTACAAGGTGTACTCTCATAGCGTTAGGCAACAACAAATAGAGCATTTGTGTGGTAGGGTGTGAAATACAAACATGTATATCTGGGTAATGAAACTACACAACACAAAAAAAGGACAACCTATTAGTAACTTAGTAAAAAATTAGGCTATAAGCATGGAAAATGAGAAATTGAATACTTTAGAAGGTGCATAAAAGACCAAGGAAAATAGTCATGAAATCAGAAATTTTGAAAAATTGACCTAAGGACGTAAAAAATGGTCACTGTTTTCCATACAAAAATTTAGAATGGTACCAAATGTCCTACGACAATATACTAGGTTCCATACAACACTTAATGGTCATATGACATTCAACATGTTCCCACATGACACTTGAGGGACCTGATGAAATGTCATATGACAAATGGGCCCCTCTCATACAAGTTACACATATGTCCCATACAACACTAAAAGTTGACTTGAAAACTTGTACGAGTCCAAACAGACTGTCATATGAGTTAACATGATGCAAAAATTAAAAATTTCAAAAAACATCTAAAAGATCCTAAAAAGCATAAAAGGATGCAAATTTTGAATTCACAGAGGCACAAACATCCCCTTACTAGATTCCCATATTGCGGTGGTCTCTGAAATCGATGACTACGCTAAAATTAGTGTGAGGAGATAGGAACATTCATTTTTTCTCAGAGGGCTCCACAAATTTTGTAAAAGTCAATGGTGAAAATGATTTGAAAATGACCCTTTTGGGCCTTATATAGGTTTTGACCTAATTTTTCAAAGTGCTCCATTTTGCGTGAAAATTGCACCACTAGCTAATTTCTACATTCTGAACCCATTTTTGGAATCAAAATTAAAATATGAGATTGTTTACTTTGTCAAACTCACAATTTAAAATTTTTGAACCCAAGACAGTCGACTGCTTGCATAATTGACCTTCAAAACATTAATGAAATCCACTATTCAACTTAAGTAATTATCTAACATCAAAATATTGAAATTTCAACTTGGTCAACCATGGTCAACTCATGGTCAAACCTAGTCAAACTTTGTCAACAATACCTCCAAATGATGCAAAATGCATCCTTGGACATGTAAAACCATTTCTCAAATTGATTACATCACCTCTATACCACTTCATGTTGGCTTTCTCACCATATTTCAATTTTCATCCTGAAGGGGGCATGGTATTACAAATCATTAATAAAATCTACTAGTCAAAATTTCTTTCAATAATCATGACAACAACCACATCTAATTGTTGATTCATCAAAAAAGACCTTGTCGCTTGGGGCATATCAGATTCATCAAAATCCATACCACTCTGGTGTTCTCTCACAACTTGTAAATTATGTCATCTCTTTGTAACCATCAATTCATTAGTGTTATTTACTTGGTTCTTCATAACTGAAGGGTTTAGATTTGGCATCCTTTCAATTCCTTTGGACAATCAGGTCTGGAGTCAGGACAGTCACTTCTTCGTAATCATAAGGTTCAGAATCAGGTGTTTTTGACACTTCTTCATAATCACTGGTTCATTGTTGATATAGTTAACATCATCTCGATTCTTTGGTCAATCAGGACCTGAATCACCAAATCTTCAAATCTTTCAATCGATCTTGTCTCAAAATTAGTAAATCTTTCAGGATCAGTTTCTCCACCATATAACTGAGTCTGCATCATCATAAAAAAATAGATTAATCTTTGAACCACTATGCTTCACATAGTAATTCAAAGAGGGGCAAAATGTAATACCCCAAAAATAGGCTATAGGACCATTCACCTCCTACATCAAAAACTCGATCGAAATTGACATAAAAGTCCTAACCTGAGGCACATCTGCACATCGAACAATCAAAAACCCTAATCAATTCTATCTAAATTCTGCATCGAGGAATACTCTTGATATTCCTAATTTATCCTAATTATCTTTAATTAAATATTATTTGGAGATAAATGACATTATTTATCCTAAAGTTAATTAATTGAATATGTTGAATATTTGATTAATTAAACTTAATTCTACCACTTAATTATTTAACTAGATTTAATTACATTTATTCCTGATTAGTATTATTTTTATTTGACAATCAATCAAATTCCTATAGATAATTGATTAAATGTTTATTTAATTGATTAAATCAAGTTGTCAAATTTAATGATATAGTTTTGGGATAAAGTTTGCTTAAATAATTGATTAACCCATAAATTAGTTAATTTTATTCAAAAATTAGTTAAGTTGATAAATCACTTGAATTATTAAATAAATTCATAATTATCTGTGCACATTCAAAAGAGCAGTTAAACTCTGAATCAAAAAATCAATTCAATTTGTTCACTTTTTGAACTCAACATGTGATTATGAGTTGAAAATGTGATGTGAACTCTGATTCGAGTTAAAAAGCCAATTTTGCATGATTTTGTGAGTTAACTCTTTCTAATTTTTTGATAACTCAACAATCAATCTAAGTTGATCAGGGAGATATTTTTGGCTTTCCATGACCTTCCCCAGAATCTGGATTTCTATATAAACAAGGCTCAATCCTTCAAAAACACACCTGCAAATCTAGAGAATCTAGTTTGTGTAATCTGGCGATTTGGTGAGATTGTGCTATTTCTAAGATTCTTGTTGTCATTTGATTTCATTCATTTTTCATAGAATTTTCATATTATTTTTAGATCAAATTTTCATTCATTTCAATTCTAGATCAATTTCACATAGTTTTCCATCCATGTTGCATAGAAAAATTAAAAAAAAAAGATTAATCTGCATTCATCTTTCATCCATCTTTCATCCATCTTTCATCGTTAAATCCTTCATTTAGGTGTTGCATTGTCACTGGTCCTGGTCTAATTATGAGAATATCAAACTCATACCTACTAGAAGGTAGTAAATCACCTGGTTAGCATTATTTGTTTCATTTGCAGATTTCTTCATTTTCTAACCTCTAATGTTTTACTAAAGTGTTGTGTCTCCAGCTAGGTACAATTTTCACACACATAGAAGTAACTGTGGAGTTCAATTTCAGGAGGTGGGGGATATTTGTATAGCCACCTATTGATGTTAGGGTCCATCTCTTACCTATTTATCATTCCCTAGGAGATTAATGTTAATGGCCCCAACTACTTGATTTTAGGATGTGTTGGAGTAATCTTACTTTGGTGGCTTGGGTGCCCTTGTGTATGTGGATCAGGTGGTAGAGCCCCTTTTGAAAATGCATCATTAAGGTTGTACTCACTATAGTCATGATTGCTGATCTTAATGGAAGAGAGGGTGGAGGCTAGGATTGTTTCTAGATTGCAATGGGATCAGGATGAGCAGGAAATGGAAGTGCCAATATTGATTCTAGGACAATGGGTGTAATAGGGGAATGAAGCTTCCAATGCATGATAGTATGCAAAGGGTTGGAGATCTGCATCGATGGTGATTTTAGTGCCTTGATGTGGAAATTTTAGACACTAGTGATAAGTGGATTAGATGGCTTTGATAAACTGAATCTATGGTTAGCTGAGGAGGATGTTATATGGTAGATCTAGATCAACAATGTGTAAGATGGTGTCTTGAATTGTAGGGCCTAGCTTGATTGGAAAAACAATAGTACCTTTTGAGGTACACTCCAAGTTATCATAGGCCTTGATAGTGATGACATCATGTGATATATCGGCCTCTGTGAATCCCACTTTTTGGATAAACTTTAAAGTGCACAATTTTAGGGCTAAGCCATTATCTATCATGACCCTTTTGATGGAAAAGTCTTTGACCATGGTGGTGATGCAAAGGGGGAGATTGTGGTCAGGCTCAACAGATGGTATGTTAGAAGGTTTGAAGGAAAGAGAATAGGATGCAGATAGGCATCCCACAAGGTTCTCAAACTAGATGATATTAATGTTTGTGGGGAAAATTCCTTCTTGGATGGCTCGATTGAGGATATCTTGATGGATGGGTGAAGTACAAGGAAGGTTGAGGATGGAGATTTGGGTAGGTTTATTCCCAAGGTGTTCCAAAAGGTTATACAATGCATTATGAGAAGACATTGGATTATAACCGGTGACAAATATCCAGCCTCTGTGTGTGGTAATGACACACTGACTATCTGCTCCCTTGACATGGATGACATTGATGGTGGGTTCAACTCAGGATATGCATTCGACAAATTTGTCATAGTTGATATGCACAGTAGTAAAGTCTTTTCTATCAGCATGGTCTGCTTGTTTTCCTTTGCCTAGGTTTTGGGGTGGAGGATTTGTATTGGCTTTATTCTTCCCAGTGTTGTATTGAGGGAACACATTTTGATAGATTTGAAGATTGGCATCAGGTGAAGATTGGGTTGGTGTGTCCACTTGGATCTCCTTTCTATTAATGAGATCTTGGATATCATGCTTAAGTTTCATGCACTTGATGGTAGCATGTCCTTTAACATAGTAATAGTCATAGTATTCATTTTCTTTGTACCATATTGTCTTGGGAGTTGCATCATCAAATGGCTGAGTTGGAGGGTAGGTAATTAGATTATATTTGGCCATTTGATGGAAGATTACATCTAGTAGTTCACCAAGATGAGTGAATGTGCATTTTTTATTATTCTAGACTTGAGGCCTATTATGTGTTTGGGTAACATATATGGTATTGGTCTAATTTTCTTGAAGTTGATAGTGTTGCATAGGCTACTGATTGATTGGTGGTTCTTGTTGTTGATATGGAGGGGTGGGTGTAGGACCGGCCACAACAATTTGGACATGTTTAGTGTTTGTGGATTTATTTGTGATATAATTTGTGTTCTTATTCTAGTAGTGATGTTTGTCATTACTGGGATTGTCATGGGAGTTGTCATTGTAGTGTCATATGGTACCTTCATCTAAGAGACCTCTTTTGATGTCTATCCCCTTGCCTTTGAAGTCATCATAGGTTTGGATGTTGGTCATCCTCATAAAATGGGATAGTTTAGGATGTAGGTTATTGATGAAGATCTTAGTGAGATGTTTATATAGCGATTGATATGATAACCTCATGGTGAGGTTCTACCATCATTGTAAGTAATCAACTAGGCTCTCACCTCCTTTCTATTTTGAGTTACAGAGGTCCAACAAAGATAGCTCATTTTCAACATTATGGGTGTATTGGGCAATGAACTTCTCAGAGATCTCTGCAAATAGTGTGATTATCCGATAAGGTATCTTATAGAACCACTTGATATAAATGCCTCACAAGCTCTTGGGGAAGATGCACATGAGGAAATTTTTACTATAAGCTACCTCTTGGCATGCCATGTAAAATTCCTTGACATGGCTGACTGGGTCTCCTTTCCCTCAATACTTGTCGAATTTGGGTGTCTCAAAATATTTAGGAAAGGGGATTTCTATGATGGATCTGTTAAAGGGATAGGGACAGACCTCAAATTTGAAATATTTTCTTTTTGTTCCATCTCTAAGCTCCTTGAGAGTGTTCTTCATTTCTTTCCATTCTGCATTGATAGGCGTTGGAGTGGGTACTCCCATTGGGAAAAGATCTGAAGGTGCTGATGACTATGGATAGTTTTTTGGGGGATATTGTTGGATAGGGTAGGGGTATTTCCTAGCAATGTAGGTGAACTAAAATGGATTTTGGGGGGATGGTTGTTGGGGATGATTGTATTGCTGAGGTACGTGGGTGTATTGTTGCGCAGGATATGGGTTTTCTTGTTACTGCTAGGGGATAGTGGGATGTTGTTGATATTGCACTAGGAAGTGTTATTATTGTGGAGGAGGTTGGTGGAATGGGGTAGTATTCTAATATGATGGGCCTTGATGTGCCTATCTTTAGTCTTAGTTGATTTAGGTGGGATGCATTCTTGAATTGTTGAGTAGTGGAATGACTGTCTAGAAGCAAGTGGTAGGGGGTGGTTGTGCAAGGTAGCTAGCAAGATGGGCACAACTTTGTTGTTGTAGTTTTGGTACGGCTTGAGAAGTGGTGGATGGCATGGATAGATAGCTATTATATGAGGGAAAAGATGTATCTAGGGGAGGTTGTGGTGGTTGTTGTTGTGTTGTGTGAGGGAAAGCCTCTTGTGGGTTCATGGGAACAAATATGTGTGATTGGGTTTGTATCCCAAGGGTATGCATTTTTTCTTGGGTGAGGCCCCACGAAGAGCATGTTCTTTCCATGGGTTGCAATGTGGAGGATGTTAGGAATGAAGATGTGATAGAAGGATTTTTGGATGTAGATGGTGGGTTTTGGGATCCCATAAAGGGCATTCCTATTCTGAAAGTATCTTGTTGGGCTTGTGTGTTTGTGCTGAAAGGTGGAGGAGGGATGCATGCAGAAGCTTGTTGAGTGATGGGTGGAATAAATGCTTGGGTGAAATCTTACTAAGAAGTGGGAGGAGGAATTTGTGTTGCCCCCTAGAAGGATGGTGCTGATGTGGAAGCTTGCTGAGTGAAGGAGGGAAATGGATACATTTCTCCCAAGAAGGATGATACTAATGTGAAAGCTTGCTGAGAAAAGGAAGGAAATGATAGTGTTTCTCCCGGGAAGGATGGTACTAATGCGAAAGCTTATTGAGTGAAGGAAGGAAATGGTTGCGTTGCCCCTGGGATGAATAGTATTGATGAGGAGGCTTGACTCACGAAAGGTGGAGGTACCACTTGTGTGGCATTTTGCATGGGAGGTGGAGGTGGAGGTTGAGTTTGTGCAAAGATTTTTGCCTGAGTAGCAACTTGATATGATACGATGATGGTGGTATTCCCATGACCAAAAATGGAGTGGATTTTGCTCTCGTCTACATTGTGGGAATTGTGGAACTTATTTGCAAGAGATGGGGGATAGGCGAGGCTACCTGAGATATTTCCAAGTTGGGGTCATGGATTTTTTGGATGATGGGAGAATAGGAATCAATTAGGATATGGATGGGTTTTGCAGGACTAAAGGCTTGGAGATGTGGTGAAATGGAAGTACCCTCTTGTGCATAGTTTTCCAATATAGCCTGATGATTCTGGTTGATATTTACACTCACCATTTGTGCATGCCCTAGATGGATCATGATTGCTTCTAGGGAAAATGGAGTGGGTGTTTCAGTTGGATCTTCCCACACATTCTCAACCTATGGGGGCTATGGATCATAGGTCACTATCGCACTGTTAGGATCATTGTGATCAAGTGAACTAGTGGCTAAGTTGTGATCCATATTCTTTCTCCTCATGGCTTGTGTCTTGGTAGACATGAAATGAAGATCTAAGATGAAGATGTTGTGATGGATGGATGCAAGATTCTTCTAAGGAAACTTAAGGATGGTGGATATGATAAGCCTATGAAAACCTAAGGATAAGATTCAAGGATTCAGAGGATGTTTGGATGAACCAAAGGATGTTTGGATGCTAATTGGATTTTGATGATGAGGATGGTGGAGGATTACTAAGTGTCAAAATGAGTTGCTTCTTCCTGATGTAGGATCAAAGAGCATAGGTTTTTTCAATGTAAGATAGACTGATGATCTTCGGAAGATGAGATCCTTTTCAGTGCATGCCAATCTCTTGCTTAAGATAATGAGGCCTACAAAGAAAAGTAAAAGATGCCCTAGAAAATGCTTAGTAAAAGGGTAGTGCTAAGATGAGTCTAATTTAGGATAAGGATTTGAGAAACTCAAAGGATGTGACACTGAGTGGATGGTTTGGATAACTAGATTTTTTTCAAAGATTTTGGATTATGGATATTGGATACTAGATTATGGATTTTTTTTTAAGGATAATGGAAGATGTCCAAATGAGGATACTCAATGGGATGACATATGATGTAGTTTAGGAAGATGATCTATAATGAAAGGATGAAACTAGGAAGATGATTTAGGATGCAAGGAAGCCGTGATAGGATGAGATATTTTAAAAGAGATATGGATATGTGATAGGCCAAACTAGTCTTCACTTTCTAGGGTAACAAAATAGAGATTGACCTAAAAGAATGTTGTAAACTATTTGATTCTTGCATTATACCCCATGTTGTCTAGTTTCTCTTAATACTTGTTCTCTTTTTGGATTGCATTTAGGGAAGGTTGATGGTCTTTGAGATCTCTTTCTGCAACTTTCTTCTCCTGATAGATGTGAGAGTTTGGAAACTTGGCTTTCTAGTGCTTGATTGAATCAGACATAGCTTTAAGAAGATGACAATTGGATTTGGATTGTGCAATGTTTTTGGGTGATTGATTTTGAGAACACTTCTTGGTTTCAAGGATGTTTTGGATAACTTTGACCAATTTTTGGGCTCTTAGTTTGATTTTCTCCAATGAAAAAGGACCAAAAAGACTCAAAAGATAATGACCAAGTGTTTTTGAAAAAAATCCTAGAAAAGGACAAGGAAACTTTGTAGGATGCAAGCAATGATAACAAGGATTATGATAGTTCTCTTTTAAAATGTGTGTCTTCAACAAATGTTTTGTTACTAAGTTTGAAACTTTGAAAACATACACAAGCAATATTACCCTAAGGATTTTAGCTATGACTTAAAAATCTTTTCTCATAGACTTAGGGACACATCCAAGAGCTAATCAAAATATGACCACCACCAAGCATGCAACAGATCTAGTCATCATGTGGTATTATCTAGTTCCAACTGCTCAAGGATGATGTGATATGATGAGTGTCTTGGGGAGATTACTATTCTCCTTGTAAAAAGATTAGAAAGCCTTCAGGGGTAGATCAGCAAGCCTCTAATTAACATATGTCTAATAAGGTCTGCGACATCCTCCCAATCAATTTGTACATGTGTGACTCACTTAAGAGCATGTTTGACCATGCCAAAATAGTAGGGATATTCACCTACCTTAGGATACCATCAACATGCATTGCCTGAGCTTGAGGGGATGAAGCGAGAGTTTTCTCAATGCTTTGTTTATATGTTGGTTGGGTAAATACCAGTTTGAGTCCATTCTCCAAAGAGGAAGTGCTTTTCTCTCTAGACAGGCCACACTAGAAGTAAAATAAATGAAATTTTCCTAGTTCAATTATTTTTATGTCACTTATATTTAAATGGGATTTGTAGAAATTTGAAAAAATCCTAATCAACACATCATGATATGATTCTCAAGCACTTTGTGATTAGGATGCACAATTCATTCTTTGAAAATAGAAAAGATTTTGAAATATTGCAAGTGTTTTATCTTTTAAGCACTCGAGATTGAGTTTTTTTTCCTTTCTAGGATCCCAAAAAATGAAGTTTTTTTTATTTCTTTTTCTTTTATTTTTATTTTCCATATACACTAAAGACTGAATATTTTGTTCCTTTTAATACCCAAATAAAATATCTTATTTTGATTGGTTCATTCCATTTGTCATTTCAAGATTTTGGATTTGCACTCAATTTCAAAAATAAAGAAGTTTTGAGATTTTTCTTTTCTTTTATCTTTTCTTTCCTTTAACCAGTCAAGATTAGGTTTTAGGATTTCCCCTTTAGGGAAAAAAGAAAAAAGAGAATATTACACTTTGAGATCTTTCAAGATTTTGAATATTTTGTTTTTAGAACCCAAGGTAGATGTTTTATTTGATTGTGCTTTCTATTTAAACATTTGATATTTGATTTTGGGGTTTGTTTTAAGTCCAATAAATTAAAGTGTTCCTAGATTTGTACTTGAGATTGCATGAAAATCCTTTAAAAATTTAATATTGTTTAGATGAGGTTTATTTTAGACACAAAAACAAAGTGTGAAGATGAAAATATTCATTTTAGGGTTGATCTAGATTAAGTTTTAGCTCTTTAGAAAGATATGTAGATTCTTGTAGATTAGGCATTCGAGATTGAGTAAAGGTTCATTTTAAGCTTAAATGAGAGGTTCATTTATTATTAAACATAAAAAATGAGATTAGTGGACCTTGGGAATTTTATGTTTTGATAACCAACTTTCTCTCCAAGGATGACCTAAAAAAATGGAGTTAGAACTTGCAATTTTGAAGATTAGAGACACTAGGAAGCCCACATGAACCTAAAAAAGAAAACAAACCCAAGATTAAGGCCTTAAAAATGCCCCTATTTCCCATATGAGTAAACAAGATAGGCTATTTCATGGTTTTTACTTGTACAAGTCCTGACCAAGTCTCATAAGAGTACATATGACTCACCATACGAGAAAATAGGGCCAGATGAGATGAAGGAGGCTAGAAATGACTTGTAGAAGGCCCATATGAGTTATTACATAGTATCATAGAAGAATATAGGAGTTCTCATATGAGTAAATAGGGCTAGGGTATTTTACTCATATAAGGATTCCCATAGGGCCATAAGAGATCTGAAAAAAAGTGAGCTTTTTCTCAAAATACCCTAAAAATATAGTTGAAAAGCGTGGCGGGTGTCCCAACGCGCATGATAAAATGTGGATGATGTGAAACTAACTTGTCAAGAGCACACTAAGAAATTAAAATGTTATTCATAATAGAGCATACATTGACAAATATAAGAAACTATTCACAAGCCACCTCAGATTGAACTAAAACGAGAGCACCCGGACACTGTTTGATTTGCTCATTTAAGAGGGATGTGGGTGTGCTCTCCAAGAACAATAAACCTATCCATCATTTAGATAGGGAAGATTAGAATCATTTTAAATCCATGGAGACTCCAAAAGTGGCACAAATTAGGTATGGGGAACCTATTTTTGTCCCTAGGGTTGCAAGGGTACAAGAGATGAGATGCAAATTCTAAAGCTATGAATGCAATGCAAGATTCATTTTAACTGAAAGATAGATGTGATATGGAATGAAAATTATTTTTAAATTCTTGAAATGAACTATGTTAATCCATTAAACTAAGCTAGGATGAGTTAGGAAACATGAAAACATGAAGTAAACTAGCAATATTAAGATGTGATATGATAATCTAGATGTAATTTAACATTATAACAATGCTTTAGATGTAAGAGTGAGTTATATTTTTCTCTTAGAAGGAGAACTACTTATAGTAATTGAGGAAAGGCTTGGGTTAGGAAGGGTGGTTAGGGTTAGAGTCAGGGTTAGGGGAATGGTTAGGAAGGGATAGGATGGCATTAATGGGTTGAGAGGATCAAGGGTTCCTCACACATGTGTGATCAACACTAGGAAAGTGTGCTAGGGGAAAAGGGTGGAATAAGAGAGATAGGCCTTCATTAAGAGGCTATAAGAGCCATTAAGGAAGGTGTAAGGGGTCATTAATGAGTTTTTAAGGCTCGTTAATGAGGGTGTTTACTTTGAGTCAAAGGAAGAGGGTTTAGACTAAGAGGGTTAGGAATCACCCCTTAAGCAGGGTTCAGGAGTGATTAGGATGAGATGATAGGTTTAGAAGAGTCTAGAAGATATCTAAGGTTTTTATGGATTTAAATAAATATTTAATTTATTTAAATGAGATTTGGTTTGAGAAATATTTATTAAATAAATTAATAAATAGGGGGATTAATATTTAAATTTGATTTAAATATTTTTGGAAGAGATTCCTTAATTACATGAATTTAATTAAGATAGTAGGGGATAATAATAATTAATTAATTAATTAATGATGATATCATCAAGACTTTTATTAACTAAAATATTTTTAATTGACAAGTGTATTTTTAGGTGTCTACAATTGTATGAAAACTCTTCTTGTGCCAAAACTAAATCCCAATTTCTAGGTTTGTCTCCAACTAAGCATCTTAACAAGTTTCCCAAACTTGTATTTACAACCTTTGTTTGTCCATCTGTCTATGGATGAGATGTAAAAATGAATTTCAAATTGGTACCCAACTTCTTCCAAAGTGTTCTCCAAAAGTACCCCATAAATTTTATATCCTGGTCATAGATAATACTATTAGGTAACATATGTAATCTCATCATTTCCTTAAAGAAAATATTTTCTATCTGAACTGCATTTGATGTCTTTTTGCATGGAATGAAATGTGACATTTTTAAAAATCTATCCACCACAAAAAATATCAAATCATTACCTCTTTGTGTCTTAGGTAAGACAAGAACAAAATCCATATTGATGTCTTCCCAATGTCTATTAGGAACATGTAATTGTTAGGAATGGGAACACCAAGAGGGGGGGTGAATCAATGTTCTAGAATATTAATGTTTTTTTGCTTCTTGAAACTTAGCCCAATTACTTAATTACTGAATTGAATATTAAAGCAAATAAAGTAAATAACCATAACACATAACAATAGATATGATTATGGGGAAACCTTGGCCAAAGGAAAAACCCCGGTGGGATTTAATACCCACTAATAATTGTACTTTGTATTATGAACTTGTTAGTGTTCCTTTTCTATGTTAGGAGCAGTCATTACAATGCTTTAGTACAATGACCTGGTCAAAGGTTGGACCCTATTAGGAGTCTTGAAGTAACAAACCCTGTTAGGGGTGGAAGGCTCATTTCCATATCTCATTACTCAATGAGGAAGGCTACAACCTCCTAGATAGCAGATACACACTATACCTGCAAGGATGAACTGCTGCTACGACACTGCTTGTCTAATTAGTTTTTTTTTTGTGTTGATTATTTAACCTCTTGTAAATATCTATATCATTATTACTACTCTTAACACATACTTCACATACTTATTCTCTTCTATTACATCTTCTATATCCATCTCATGCTCTAATACAAAAGAACATGTCTTATATATAGGTGCAACCAAAACAATTTACTAAGTCGGCCTATAACCTATTACAAACAATGCTTCCAAATGAATTGGCTCAAGTGTGTTTACATACATTGATATTAACATGTTTACAACACATTTACAATAGGTTCATATCCTTAACAAAACAAAATAATACTCGCTAATCAAAATCTTTCCTGTTGGCTGCATGCTCTATTCTATTCTTCTGCTCACTGTCTGTGTCACTTCAAATCATTGTAAATTATTCATATTGTCACATTTGACCATGTGTTCTTAGACATAGCTTACTAACATACTCAAAATCTTATCTTAAATGGCTCATACAAAACCTTGATCATACACATGCGGTGATGCTCTATTCATCAGGTGCTTCACTGACTGCTCTATCTTCCATACTTAGCCAAATTCTGATCTTCTAAGTTATTGCGCTAACCTCAAAAATTCATATGAATTTGTTTCCATAATGAAAAAACTAAACTTAGTCATATACACTAGTATAGTCAACTTGACAAAAAACTCCCCCTTTTTCATTAATGGAAACAAAGGAATATGGTGAAGTTGCTAAACTATATCTTTACACAAAAAATTTCTATCTTATACTCTTATTTTTTCCTGTATACTGTACATGATATACTATCTATCTTATATCTCCCTTATACCATATTACTCTACTACTCCATATTACTCTACTCCCCCTTTGAAATTAATGACCAAGGTGCTTCAAAAAATGAATCTTCAAGTACTTACATAGAGAGTAGATCTCGGTATGCAATATGAAGGTTTGCAATTTCTTGCTGCCAAAAAACCTTTAGTGCATCAACTGTCTATAGATGGGTGCATAATGCATAGGTTAGCTTCTCCATCTTTTCCAAATCTATACATGGACCTTGATCTTATGTCACAATAGTTTCATCTATCTCCTTGATGTTTTGATTCAACACATCTAGAGAGGGCGCTAGTGCATGTCTCAACTGTGCTTGCCTAGCCCTTATCTTAGCAATATCCTTCTTTGCCTTCTCAATTTTGTCCAATTGTCCTTAATAGACATTATTGCACATGTTTATATCTTGAGTGGGATCTTCCACTAATTTACTCACTATTTTCATCGTAGATTCTGCTTCCTAAATCTTCTTTGAAAAATCTAGAGTGAGTTTGTCTTTATTCATATAGTTAACAATTACTTTCCTTCCTTTTGCTGCTAAATATTTTAGCATAGCTTGAGCAACCTTTAGAGAAATAAGGTCAAGTTTGAAATTACTTATCAACTCATCCAGCCTTTTCTTGAGATATTTCTCTTCTACAATCTTGGATGCTGATTCTTCTAAACTTGAGAAATTTTCTTTGAAGGTTGTCAAGATGGTGTTGACATCATCCAATGAATGAACACTTGTTACTTTCTTGTCCTTAGGCAATAGACTATTTAGTATGTTGATTGATTCAACAAATAGAGGATTTCTCATAACTTGTTTCTCTTTTGTTTTCTCCATGGCTAATACACTTATCTTTATTAAGTTTTCTTCTCCCCATGAGTCTAAACTAGTTGTATCAGGGGTCAAACTTGACAACAATGAGACTTATGGCTTAGGGGTAAGGAGTGAGCTTTGAATTACTTCCATAATCTTAGTCTTTACCTTCACTATGATCTCCACAAAGGGTTCTTCTTTATGTTCATCTTCTTTCTCATTTACATGTCCATCTTCCTTCTCACTTTCTTGTCAATTCAAGTCTTAAACTAAGACTTCTTCTTTCTACTTAGGTGATTCTTCACCAAATAGAATCTCAGCCTCTTCTATACTAATAAAGGCTTCTTCAAATTTGTCAAGTTCATTTTCTATTGCCACCATTGATATTTCAACATTATCAATCATAATAGTGTCATCCTTAGCTTCAAACATGGGCGCAAAATCCTATGGACCTCTCATTGGTGCATTAGGGATCTTGGCTGCTTTTCATTTCTTAGAGGGAACTTGGGTTGTAGGTGCAGTAGGAGGATACATGTGTCAAGCTCCAAAAAAGCTTTTCAAATACCTTCTCTGTCTCCTTTGCAACCAACTCATAATCCTTATTCATTATTTAACCTTCTCTACATTTTGATTTTGGATGTCTTTATTTCTAAGTCCATGAAATCTTTCAAGGTTCTTTCTAATGTTTCCTTAATTTAAATTTGTGGCAATGTAGGTAAAATCTTATCAAGGTATAGATCTGAGACTTTACTGACTATATGCAAGTACATATAGATGATCAATGACCCAAACCTGAATGTTTTTCTCTTATCATTCTTGATAGCCCTTATATTATCCAACAACTGTGCATGCAATATTTCATAGAGGTTGAACTCTCCATTTTCCTTCACTATTCTTATAGCTGCCAAAATATTTGTTGCTGACACACTATTCATGCTATTAGCATGCTAAAACTTGTATCCAAGTATCATTGCCATGAGTTCGATATCCTTCTCCTCAATGGGCTCAATTGTCATGCCAAGCTTATCACTCCTTGACTTACAAGCCTGCTCAACTTGTTTTCTAACATCTTTACCAATAGGAAGAATGGCATTGGTCTTAGGAAGTCTAGTCATCTCATGAATGAGATCAATAGTTATCCAAATAGGGACTTCACCAATCCAAAACAAGTCATCATGTATTGTGCTAAGCAATATCTTAATCCATTCATATTCATAGAACTCATATGCAGTCGCATACTCTATGATAGGGTTGTTTTCTAAGTGTGTGAACTCATTCTTGAATGTCATGTAAGGATTTACCATTGTTTCAATGAGTGACCTTATTCTATCCAATCCTATAGGTTCCTTCTTACAATATATGTAGGCATGTATATCTTCAGTGTGAATAACTCCCATCAAAGTTCTAGAAAATGCTCCTTCTAGGTCATCTAGGACTAAATTAAATGGTTGCTTCTTGAAAATGTATCTCTTCCTTTCTGTAACATCAAATACAACTGGAGTGGCCATTAATTACTTGTTTCTATGCTCAAGAAGGGTTCCAAGGGTTTCTGAACCATCACGACTGAACTAGGGTTCTGTAACAATTTTCACACTTCTTTGCTAATAAACCAACTTCAATCTTTCAACACTCAGTGCTATGATCTCCTATTCTCTCTGAATACTTGATCTTGAATGAAAATGTGATGATAATAGATCTCATGTGGTTAATAAATCAACTTTTTGTAATTAATTCTTTCTGTGTAAACATAGATTGCAATAGTAAATTCTAATCTTCATTCCTATTGATGATCAAGTTGTGTGATCTTTCATACTTCTTCAACTAGTATCCAAATAATTAAAACCAAAGGTGCATACTCAAAGGGTGAGTATACCAGCCGTGCAGGGGTCTAGAGCTAATCTAGCTCCCCATATGACCATGAGGGTCATTCATCCATAAGTAGACGGTGCATCCACTAAGGATGTATCTACTACTCTGCCACAAACATTATCTTTCTTTACTTTAATCCTAACATTTCTCACATCTTGTGTATCTTTCACAAACTTGACTTCTCTAGATTCATCCAAAATTGATCCTTTAGACTTATTAGGTCTTTCTTGTCTTTGCACTTGTGATTTGCAAAACTTTGAGATGTGTCTGTTAGGTATTTTTCTTGTAGGGTCAAACTTGGCAAATTATGGGCTTGATTCTTAGTTAAAAGGGGCTCCAAGTTTGCAAGAAAAGCCTAATTGATGAGGATTGGATAAGATCCCCCTGCTGCTTTGAGCTCCATAGGACTCAG
Organism: Chamaecyparis obtusa; assembly: GCA_027943335.1. Taxonomy (NCBI): domain Eukaryota; kingdom Viridiplantae; phylum Streptophyta; class Pinopsida; order Cupressales; family Cupressaceae; genus Chamaecyparis; species Chamaecyparis obtusa. The sequence continues at coordinate 2,209,386 of BSBK01001645.1, read as the reverse complement.
GCAGGTATTGCCTATAAATAGGTTACTATATTTCAAGTAAGCTTTTGATTAGTGAATTTGGTCTTCACTGTCATGCTATTTAGGCTTCAGATCACTTCAACAAAAGATCACTCTATGTACAACTGAGAATCTCCTGATACAGAGTATAACAAAAGAAACTACAAATGTAACAACATAGACAATGGGATAACGATATGAATCCTTCTTCTTTTTATGAGTACAACTCAAGGAAGGTTAACCTCTGGATTCTCTCTTCAAGGAATTAGCAAATGTGAACTATATCACCTAGATGTAGTCCTTTCATAGTATGCATGAACTTAAAAATATAAAAGAACTGGTAATGATAAATTTTGTGCTTGATGATAAAAAGGTAGTTGCATAAACAAAAATTAGACCACTGCCTAATCCTTTGGGCAGAAGAGTCTAACATGAATCAAGAGAGGAAACTCAAGAAAATACAGTAGTGTGCCTTGCAAACTACATACAATTTAGATAGAATGCTTGACAGACTATCTTCTCAATCTTAGATTGTTATCATCAAAATCTCAATAGATGTGTTCATTCTCTAAAACTACATAAGGATTTAATCCTTTCCTTGAAAGAAACTCATGAAACAATTAGAGTAATTTCCTGACAACTCGTATGTTTTTGTGTGCCTTATAGATAAAAACATACAAGAAGAAACATAGAGCCAAGAGACAGTAACAAAACCAAGATAGAAATTCTACTGTATTTTATGTAAAGTGTATCAATACATACAAAGAAAAACTCTTTACTCAAGGACTCGGACTCAAAATAAGAAGCCTGCTCTACAAAGCTTGTATTTTCAACATTCATCATCAAGGGACTTGCTCATATTAGAGCAGCTACAGGAGCCCTCTAGAAACAAGAATAGGAACCCCAAAAATAGAGAAAAGAAGATAATAAATAGCAAAAGGAGAAACCCTAAAATCTCTGCTTGATCAACACCTGTCCGCTCTGCAATCTGATCTCATTTGTCCTTTCTCTCCTCTGAAAATATGATCTTCTCGGGCACCTCCAAAGTTTGATAACATCTACCATTTTTTGCATAAAATCTACTCATCTACTAAAAATTTGATTAATTTGTCCTTTGCTCTTCCATGAAATATGATTTAGTCCTTTGTGCCCTCTTTTCCTATCACCATGCAATTTTGATTCATTCCCTCTGCCGGATTTGCAAAATCAATCAATTTTGAAAAAGAGAGTCTCCCCAAAATCTGGTTGTGGATTTAAACGCTCTTATTGCTCTCAGCAACTTGATCTAATCTGATTCTAACTACCATCATTGCATCTGTCATCTTCTAGCATTTCTGTAAACATATTATACTGCCATATTTGGACAAAAAATGGATTTCCTAGGCATTTTCCCGTGAACGGCTCTATCATTGAAATATTTCAAAATTTCTCCAATGTTTCAACTTTATGATTTTTAAATCTTTTCAAACCTTTAAAATCTACACATGCCACCAAAACTTGCCACTTGTCACCATTTCATTGGATGCTCGAACAAACTCACTTTTAACCCCAGTCAATCTCGAGATCTGGAGACTACATTAATCTCTAAGTCTCTGAATCATTTCCTTAACCATAGTTTCTTGTAGAGACTTGGAGAAATTCCTTTAGTCTCTAGGTCTCTGAATAGCCATCTAGAGACTTGGAGACTAAGTCTCTAAGTCTCTAAATCATTTCTTCTCTTTATATTTCTTTATGAGATTTGGAGACTACCTTTAGTCTCTAGGTCTCTGAATTCGCATCTGGAGACTTGGAGACTAAGTCTCTAAATCTCTAGATCATTTGGAGACTTGGAGACTAATCTCATCTAGAGACTTGGAGACTAAGTCTCTAAGTCTCTGAATGATCATATAGAGACTTGGAGACTTCTTCATTTGGAGATTTGGAGACTAACTCATCTAGAGACTTGGAGACTAGTCTCCAAGTCTCATAATCATTTGGAGACTTGGAGACTAATCTTATCTAGAGACTTGGAGACTAAGTCTCTAAGTCTCTAAATGAGTTCTTTCCTTTGTGAGACTTGGAGACTAAGTGACATGCATCCCTTTCTGCAAAATTTCTTTTGGTCCCACTAGCATGGAAATCAAGGTGGCCACACAAGCTTGGGCAAGCATAGCTTCTAGCACTTTGATTTATTTCATATGTTTGGAGAGTTCCATATAAACATTATATTTTCACAATCTACGGTGAATGTGGGATAAATTCTATGAAAATTTTCTGGGTAGTTTTGATAGTGCCACACTCAGATGACTGTATCTCACAAACCATGATGAATTTTGAAAATTGCTCTAGTGAGAATCTAGAGAACTAGATTTTAGACAACATATCCAAAAATATGCTCTATCCAACAATTCAATAAAAAGTTATGCCCCCTGAAATATGACTATTTTTCTATCTTCTGCAAATCTGTGTTTGCAAAATCCATTGATTCATCTTTTCTGAGCAATGGTCTAGCATCCTTCTTTCTTTAAAACATTCCTCCATCACATGTTAGCTTCCCATTACATGTTAAAAATGTGCCTTCTCACAATTTTTTTTTAAGAATACTCATTTTGTCTTAGAGAAAACATTCAATTGGTCACTCTAAATTTGAGCCAAATTTGAGAGTATCAATAGTGGCTCTGACTATGGACATGTGCCCCATGCGGGCATGCAGAGAAATTTCAAAATCTCATGGTTGAAGTAGACCACTCATAAAATCAAATCAGACTTTCCACTTTTCAGCAACATCTCAAAACTCCAAACCAGGAACCTCTCTCTTCAAAAATTGGAAACCCTTTATTGAAAGTAGGGACAACACACAACTAAAGGAAAATAAAGCAACTGTACAAACACAAAGCTTATTTACAAAGGCCCAAAGCCCCAAAATTGAAATCAATCTTTACCTCTGTCAAACATATGATTTTCATCCATATGTGCAACCAACCACTTGAAAAACTTTTGATAAGCAGACTACCAACATATATGAAAAAATTTGAGCTGGAAGATAATTCTATACTTTTCACAACCCACACTCTTCTGGTCACAACCAACCTTCTCATATTCCAAAAAATATGGAACATCTTTGACCTCTTCTTGTTGAGGACTAAAAATATAAAGTCTATCTAGCAATGCATCAAAAAATAAGTTGTAATGACCATCATGCATTGCTAAAAACTCACCTAGCTGAAAATGAAATAGATCTTCAGATTTATCTTTATGGGATACTTCATCCACTGAATGACTTGGTTCCTCTAGGATGCACTCACAATCTGAATTGTAAACCAAGTGCAAACCCTCTTCATGATAATTGTGACACAAAGACAACTAATCAACACCATCATCTTTATCACTAAATTTACTATCCCCATTACTGTCACAATCATCATCATACTTATCAAAAGAAGGAAAAGAAACTGAACAAGAAACTTGTTCATCATTAGAATCTTCATGACAGGACAACACACTATTATGGTCATCATTCACTTCTTCTATAAACTTATTATATGAGGAGTATTCATGTAAACATGAATCATTATCTTCATCATTTTGAACATATGCCTCATTATCAGTTTCAAAACATATATCAATTGGATACCCCAAAGTAAAATCCACATTTGAGGCATACCTCTGAAAATCAACAGCCAAGAATGTTGAAACTTCTTCACTACTTAGTGGATACCAGACTTCATGTTCATTTCCCTTGGCTTCATGTTCGATGCTGAAAACTTCTTCCTTGTTTGGAACAGGGGCTGCAAACTCTTGGATCAAATCATCTTGTGCAAAGTCATCACTACAACAACTTTCATCTGCATTATAATCATCTTTTTGTTGTTTGCACAAAAATCTCTTATATTGGGATAATAAGACTGTTCTCTTATGTTGATAGAAAGAAAGGTTTACAAACTTAATAGGAGCATTATCAACTGTAGACTCTTCTCCATCATCTTCATGTTTATTGCATTCACTATCAACATCATAACCAGCATCATTAGTACAAAAGGAAACAATATCATCATTTTTATTTGCATAAGGGTGCTCACAAGGAAACCTTACTGTCATATCCCTGCAATCTAATTTTGGATCCACAACTAGTCCATGATCACCACAAGAACTCATACCTTGATCATTCTCATCAAAGGATTCATACTTATATAAATCCTCTGCAACATTCTCAGTATCAAAACAAAAATCAGCAAGGTCTAACATTTGCTAACTACATAGATGTGTACACTTATTATGTTCGGCTGTCAACAAATCAGAGATCTCATCACTACTGAGAGAAGGAGAACTTGACTCATCTATATGCATTGCCTCTTCATGACCAGAAGTGCTTGCAGAGTTCATATTAGAATCCTCATCAATTTCATTATTAGAAGAACACATCTCCTTACTCGGTAAAGAATCACAACTGATGTAAATTCTAGAAACACAAGAAATAATGTCCCGATTCTTTAGCACTGATTCAAAAAAGTCCAGAGACAACTCATCCTTGGTATCTTTATCAAAGTCTTGAGTCAAATAGTTTTCATTTTCAAATTCAAACATCTCTAAATCAATAGAAGAATTTGTATACAATTATTTTGATTCTTTATCACTACTATAACCTGAATGTTCTTCTAACATGACTTCATCATTCTGAGAAATATTTTCATCATTAAACATGAGCTATTTTGGAAAACTATCTATATTATTTCTTTGTGGATGATCTTTTTCTAACTTATTCCATTCACTATCATCAAAAAATTCTTCTAAGAAAAACCATTTGAAATTGGTCAATGAAGATATATGTTTTGGGGGTAAACTCAAATACCAATCAGCTGCAACCCCTTTAAGGGATCTCCCAAAAAACATCATGGTGATATCTTCATCATAAATTTGATTTTTTACAACAAATCTAAAGAATGCTAGGACATGTCCTAGTGTTGAATCTGACTGATCATCAAAGATTGAGATTAGATCAATGAGTTTACTAGGGAAATAATTTGGGGATCCATGAACATGATCACAATTTAAAGCTCAGTCTAGCCTGACAAAACATAACCTTCCAGGTTGGCTATTTTTTTGATTATCCATTTGACTTAAAACAAGATGGGAAGCATTCATCTTGTTCTATCTTTACAAGAGGTATACCAAACCATTTAAACCTCTATGACAATAAATTTAAAGTTTCATGACAAGATATTTAACATGGAAACATGAAACTATTTTATGTTGCTCTTCCCTTCTTACTAGTGCTGAAACACTTGATAGGGAACACAATATTTTATAGCTGATCTTATGGAAACACACATAAAGATAAAAAATACCTGGAAGTGTTGAAGTTGAAACTCAACTCATTGAATGGAAAGCCTCTGAATCTGAAATTTGCTTTGCTAAAACAATTGTAGAGTTTCCACCTCCTTGAAGAGGACAAACACCTTAACCACTAAAAACTCCTTTTGTATCTCTTTCCATCAACAGAAAAAACTTCAACAGGGTATAGGAACTATTTATTAGGACTGAAAATATATCTTTTTATGCACTGATCAAACAAAGAACTTCAAAGCCGCCACTCACAACTTGGTGAGATGATTTGAAAATTCTAAAAACTGACTCTTACATACTTCAATGGAGACCACTGGATAAATGAATAAGCCAGCCAAGAGTCTAGCTCTACTCGTACCTATGTTATTCTTATCTTCATTGTAACATATCCCCAACGGAGTCACCAATTTGTTAGGGATTTTTCTTGTAGGGTCAAACTTGGCAAATTATGGGTTTGATTCTCAGTTAAAAGGGGCTCCAAATTTACAAGAAAAGCATAATTGATGAGGATTGGATAAGATCCCCCTTCTACTTCTAGCTCCACAGGACTCAGGTGGGTATTGCCTATGAATAGGTTACTATATTTCAAGTAAGTTTTTGATTAGTGGATTTGGTCTTCACTATCATGCTATTTAGGCTTCAGATCACTTCAACAAAAGATCACTCTGTATACAGCTGAGAATCTCCTGATACATAGTATAACAAAAGAAACTACAAATGTAATAGCATAGACAATGGGATAAGGATATGAATCCTTCTTCTTTTTATGAGTACAACTCAAGGAAGGTTAACCTCTAGATTCTCTATTCAAGGAATCAGCAAATGTGAATTGTATCACCTGGATGCAGTCCTTTCACAATATGCATGAACTTAAAAATATAAAAGAACTGGTAATGATAAATTTTGTGCTTGATGATAGAAAGGTAGTTGCATAAACAAAAATTAGACCAGTGCCTAATCCTTTGGGCAGAAGAGTCTAACATGAATCAATAGAGGAAATTAAAGAAAATATAGTAGTGTGCCTTGCAAACTACATACAATTTAGATAGAATGCTTGACAAACTATCTTCTCAATCTTAGATTGTTATCATCAAGATCTCAATAGATGTGTTCATTCTCTAAAACTGCACATGAGGATTTAATCCTTTCCTTGAAAGAAACTCATGAAACAATTAGAGTAATTGCCTGACAACTCATATGTTTTTGTGTGCCTTATAGATAAAAACATACAAGAACAAACACAGAGCCAAGAGATAGTAACAGAACCAAGATAGAAATTATACTATATTTCATGAAAAGTGTATCAATACATACAAAGAAAAAATCTTTACTCAAAGACTCAGACTCAAAATAAGAAGTCTACTCTACAAAGCTTGTATTTTCAACATTCATCATCAAGGGACCTGCTCATAATAGAGTAGCTATAGGAGCCCTCTAGAAACAAGAACAGGAACCCCAAAAATAGAGAAAAGAAGATAATAAATAGCAGAAGGAGAAACCCTAAAATATCTTCTTGACGAACACCTGTATGCTCTACAATCTAATCTCATTTGTCCCTTCTCTCCTCTGAAAATATGATCTTCTTGGGCACCTCCAAAATCTGATAACATCTATCCTTTTTTGCATAAAATTTTCTCATCTATTGGAAATCTGATTAATTTGTCCTTTGCTCTTCCTTGAAATATGATTTAGTCCTCTGTTCCCTCTTTTCCTATCACCATGCAATTCTGATTCATTCCCTCTGCCAGATCTACAAAATAAATCAATTTTGAAAAAAAAAGTCTCCCCAAAATTTGGTCATGGATTTAAAACCTCTTACTGCTCTCGGCAACTTGATCTGAACTGATTCTAACTTCCATCATTGCATCTGTTATCTTCTAGCATTTCTGAAAACATATTATACTGCCATATTTGGACAAAAAATGGATTTCCCAGGCATTTTCCCATGAACAGCTCTATCATTGAAATATTTCAAAATTTCTCCAATGTTTCAACTTTATGATTTTTAATGCTTTTTAAACTTTTAAAATCTTCGCATGCCACCAAAACTTGCCACTTGTCACCATTTCATTGGATGCTCAGACAAAATCACTTTTAACCCCAGTCCATCTAGAGATCTAGAGACTACATTAATCTCTAAGTCTCTGAATCATTTCCTTAACCACAGTTTCTTTTAGAGACTTGGAGAAATCCCTTTAGTCTCTAGGTCTTTGAATAGCCATCTAGAGACTTGGAGACTAAGTCTCTAAGTCTCATAATCATTTGGAGACTTGGAGACTAAGTCTCTAAGTCTCTAAATCATTTCTTCTCTTTATATTTCTTTATGAGATTTGGAGACTGCCTTTAGTCTCTAGGTCTTTGAATCCACATCTAGAGACTTGGAGACTAAGTCTCTAAGTCTCTATATCATTTGGAGACTTGGAGACTAAACTCATCTAGAGACTTGGAGACCAAGTCTCTAAGTCTCTGAATGATCATCTAGAGACTTGGAGACTTGTGAGACTTGGAGACTTCTTCATTTGGAGATTTGGAGACTAACTCATCTAGAGACTTGGAGACTAGTCTCCAAGTCTCATAATCATTTGGAGACTAATCTTATCTAGAGACTTGGAGACTAAGTCTCTAAGTCTCTAAATGAGTTCTTTCCTTTGTGAGACTTGGAGACTAAGTGACATGTGTCCCTTTCTGCAAAATTTCTTCTAGGCCCACTGGCATGGAAACTGAGGTGGCCACACAAGCTTGGGCAAGCATAGCTTCCAGCACTTTGAGTCATTTCATATGTTTGGAGAGTTTCATATAAATATTATATTTTCACAATCTGGGGTGAATGTGGGATAAATGCTATGAAGGTTTTCTTGATAGTTTTGATAGTGCCGCACTCAGACAACTGTATCTAACGAACTAGGATGAATTTTGAAAATTGCTCTAGTGAGAATCTGGAGAACTAGGTTTTCGACAACATATCCAAAAATGAGCTTGATCCAATAGTTCTACAAATCCGTGTTTGCAAAATCCATTAATTCATCTTTTCTGAGCAATGGTCTAGCATCCTTATTTCTTTAAAACATTCCTCCATCACATGCTAGCTTCCCATTACATGCTCAAAACGTGGCTTCTCACAATTTTTTTTTAAGAATACTCATTTTTTCTTAGAGAAAACATTCAATTGGTCACTCTAAATTTGAGCCAAATTTGAGAGTACCAATAGTGTCCAACCTTGTTACAATAGTGAAAAATGATTGGAGGCCTTATATTCCTTGGTGCATTAATGTGAGTTACCATACTACATTATCTAGCTATGTGACCATTGTAATTGCATATCTGACATGTAATGCTCTGAGGACTTCTAACATTTTGCTGTGGATGATTTCTCTAATTTTGTTGAGTCTGATTTCTTTGATTTGATCTACAATTCATATCTTTATGACCAAATTTATTGCATGAATAACAATAACCATTGAAAGGTCTTACCTCTTTACAGTCTCTTTCTATATGTTGGTGTTGTTACAGGCATAACAAGTTTGGTTTACTGGCTTGCATTCATCTTTAAATGGTTCTCCTTTAGCTTCAGTATGATTTTTAGTCTTCTTATCTTCTGTAGATTCTTCTGGTTCTTTCATTCTTTCTCACATATCATTGATTTGATTTTGTGCTTCATTGAATCCAATACCAATGGTATCTCCTTTAATCTTCAGTGCATACAACTATGACTTTATTAGATCCTTACTTGTGTGCAATTTGTCAATATGATTCTTTGTTTCAGTCAATTCAGATTCCACCTTTTTCTTGATGTTTTCTAACTCTAGTATTTTCATGTTTTCTTTTCTCAGTTCTCCATCAAATTGTTTGTTTTCTTTGATCTTCTCTTCATAGGCTTCTTGATTATTAGTTATCTTTTCATCCAATTCTTCAATCTAATCCTTCAGAGATATATTTTCTTCATTCAAATTTTTGACCATTTTTCTCAAATCATTGTTTGAACAATCTTTCAAATCTTTTCTAAGTTTCTTGATGAATACTTGTGTGCCACTGACCTTCAATTTTAGTTCTTCAATTTCCTTTTCAAATCTGTCAAGGTTTTCAAGAGTTGCTTCAAGATTCTTCTTCAAATGTTTCACTTCTTTCGAAACCATGATCTCGTCAAGTGGTTAAACATATCTTTAGAGGACCAAAGCTCTAATACCAATTGTTAGGAATGGGAACACTGAGAGGGGGGGTGAATCAGTGTTATATAATATTAATGTTTTTCTTCTTCTTGAAACTTAGCCCAATTACTTAATTACTGAACTAAATATTAAATAATATAAAGTAAACAACCATAACACATAACACCAGATATGATTATAGTGAAACCTTGGCCAAAGGAAAAACCCTGGTGGGAATTAATACCCACTAATAATTGTACTTTGTATTATGAACCTGTTAATGTTCCTTTTCTCTATTAGGAGCAGTCACTACAATGCTTTAGTACAATGACCTGGTCAAAGGTCAGACCTTGTTAGGATTCTTGAAGTAACAAACCCTATTAGGGGTGGACGACTCACTACTAGAGCTCACTTCTCAATGAAGAAGGCTACAACCTCCTAAATATCAGATACACACCATATCTACAAGGGTGAACTGCTGCTATGAGACTACTTATCTAATCAGTTCCTTTTGTGCGCTGATGCTTTAACCTCTTGTAAAGATCTATATAATTCTTACTTCTCTTAACACATACTTCTCATACTTTTTCTCTTCTATTAAATCTTCTATATCCATCTCATGCTCTAATACAAAAGAACATGTCTTATATATAGGCACAACCAAAACTATTTACTAAGTCAGCCTATAACCTATTACATACAATGCTTCCAAATAAATTGGCTCAAGCATGTTTACATACATTGATATTAACATGTTTATAACACATTTACAATAGGTGCATATCCTTAACAAAACAAAACAATACTCGCTAATAAAAAAATTTCCTATCGGCTGCATGCTCTATTATGTTCTTCCGCTTACTATCTGTGTCACGTCAACTCATTGTAACTTCTTTATACTATCACATCTGACCATGCATTCTTAAACATAGCTTACTAACATCCTCAAAAGATTATCTTCAAGGGCGCATACCAAAACTTGATCATACGCACATGTGCTGATGCTCTATTCATTAGGTGCTTCACTAACTGCTCTATCTTCCATACTTAGCCAAATTCTAATCTTCTAAGTTATTGCACTGACCTCAAAACTTCATATGACTTTGTTTCCATAATGCCAACACTAAACTTAGTCATATACACTACAATAGTCAACTTTACAACAGTAATGTTGTATACAATCTAGTATTCGGACTTACTCCTTTTGCAATTTGACAAATTCCACAACTTCTCACAAATTTTTGAGCATCTTTATGCAACTATGACCAAAAGTACTTCTCCTTAAGAAAACTTAGTGTCTTATCAATACCAAAGTGCCATGCTAATCCACCACTATATTTATCCTTCAAAACATTATATCTCATTAAACCTCTAGGTATACACAATTGAATTCCTTTGAATAACATACCTTCTTGAATGAAATAGTCATCCCATTTTCTCTTTTGATCATTGATAGGTGTCTTACATCCTTTCCAAGAATCTACAAAATCAGGGTAAGTTTCATACAATTCCTTCAAATCATCAAAACCAAGTACCTCAACTCTCATCTCAGTCAACAAAGATCTTCTTCTACTCAATGCATTTGCAAATCTATTAGACAATCCACTTCTATGTTTCAACACAAGGGTATGTGCAAGATCATGAGGCGCCAAACTATGCCCTTAAGTGGCAATGAAAAATTAGCAAATCAGGGTTAGTCAACTTGATGTGAAAATTTAAACTAGCTATCAACCTAATACCAAAAAGTTGTAAGAAGAGAATCTGTAGGAAATTGAATGTAGTTTCTAAAATACTAGGCCTTTTCTAAAAAAAAATTAATATAATTGGTGAAAAGTATAGATTTCAATGCAGTAGTACAAAAATTTTAGGAAAAAAATAAGAAGTAGGTGTATGTCTGACCACCTTAATCATGATCAAATGATAATATTTTTTTATAATATTTTATATATAAGTAGTAGACTCATGCCCAGATGTGATGCATATTTTTGTGTAATTTTATTCCAAAAAAATAATTAATTATGAATTTTATACTACAATATTTTTAGAATAAAAAACTCTCATGTTTGACCACCTTAACTCATTCACAACTTTACAAAATTCAATTTATTTATTTTTCCTTATAGTAGGTGAAGCATAGAATGTGACACATTTTATTGGATTTCAAAAATGTTATACCGTCTAAAAGTTATAGTCATTTTTCAATCAGTATATAAATCAGCACTTTAGAGGTAACTCAATTACAAAATAACTAATAATTACTTACCGAATTCAAAATTTAACAGCAATTATATCTATAGAAAGCTGATAATCTCCTTAAAATACCCTTTTCATTTCATCAAATTCGGGTGAAAAAATTTGTCAGCTACATGGTTGAAGTCTGGAACTCAGAGAAATACGGGAAAAACATGTTTTTGTGACATTTAAAGAGTTGACCAGGTAGGTTTGGTGCACAAATCAATACCGAGCCTAATCAAGTACGCAATTTGAAATTGGGTACTCAATTTTTTCGAGTACCCAAAAATCCTGACAGAATTTTGAATTTTAAATTTTCCCTCCCCTTTCTCCCTCTTAATTTATTTCCAACCCCTTTCTCCCTCCAATTTCTCCATACTTCAATATATTATATATAAAAAATTATATATTAGATTATATATTATATATATATATATTAAATATTACATAATATCTATTATATATGTAATGCCCACCCTAGCATCTTCCTATGTTAGATTGACAGGACTATTGCTTTGACACTTTGGATTTTATGATGGACTATGATTATTATTTAGTTAGCATTTTATGAGACATTTGAACATATATATTTGGTTACTGCAGTTTATTTGGAAATATTAAATGAGTTATAATTTAATGATGAATGTCTAGAAATGAACTATCAATAAAATGTTTTACATTGATTTGTGTTATGATGTTTTATTATGATCTAACCCTACTGACCCTATTATGGTTTAATGTTCACTGGTTGATGTGAGTGTAGGATGAGGAGGGGTAGTCATAGTTACTCCCATGGGAGATCCACACGATGTCACACTCTCCCTCCTTGTTTTCCACTGTCTGTTTATATTTATATATTTGTATATGCATATTAGTTGGTGATGCAAGATGCAGGTACCAGGCATCGCTCCACCTGGCTACACAGGTCTGGTTGTGCCTTCAAAATCTTTGAACTATTGATGTGTGGAGATTTAACCAAGTTACTCTTGAGGTTACCCATGGACCTAGAATTCTGTTTAGGAAGTGATCCTAGTTGGGAAGTGGAATGTAGTTTATGTTATGGACTTGAATGGATGTTGGTCTGAGTTTATGTTATGAGTTAGAATTAATCTGTTTTATATGTATAATAAATAATTATGTTATAATTGTTTGTATTTTATATAGGTATGTGTATATGTGGGTGCACACGCATATATCTATGCTTATATAAATAATAATAATAATTATATGTTTTCATTAATTGTGTAAATGGTATGTTATTTATAATAAGTAAATAAAGTGAGTTAAATATAGCATATTTAATAAATGTATTAAATAAAAAGTAAAAATAATAATAATAAAAGAGAAATGGCCTTTATAGTAAAATTGGCTATCTAGGAGGGAGTTGAACTTGAGACCTCCTAGAAGTTAGGCCACTTGTTTTCCTATTGTGCTATGTGTTTTTTCTTGAAAGGTATTTGTCTATTATTCTTGTTATGCTTTCATTTAAAAGATATTTTAATTAAATTTATTAAAAACCTTGATTAAGTCTTTACAGGAGATTATTTGGTTGTTCCTCCAACCAACTATGGAAGTTGGAGAAGTTGCTTCCCATAAAGAAACTCCTCCAGCCACATAGTTGGGGGATAAATATTTGAAGATATTTTTGTGCAAGAGGATGTTAATTTTTGGAAGATTTGTTTTCTTTTAAGTTGTCTATAATTGATTTCTCCAGAAAATTTTTTTGGTGAAAGTTTATGTGAGTTTGAGAGTTTTTGGATTGTTGGGAGTTGATTGCCAGAGGAAGATTTCTAGAAGGATATCTAGTCAAGGATTGAAGCTCTACAAAGATTATCTGGTCGAGGGAAGAGGATTCTCTACAAGACCCAAGGTAGGGTCTAAACTAGGAAGAATCTCCATTTTTCCTCTTTATGGGTGAATATGTTTGTATATGATATGATAATAAAACTGTGTATGATTATATAGTTTTTGTTTATGGTCATATGGAAGGATGAGTTTATCTTTTATTAAATTAAATAGGGAAGTTTAGTAAGAAATAGGAAGGGTCATGAAGGTGTAGGATTGAAATGCAGTAATTTCCTTACTATTTTCCTCTTGCAGACTTCTCTGTGAAATTGATGCTTTTATTTGGGTTAATTTGGTCTGTAGGATCCTTAATATTCTCCTATTTATCTCCCTTCTTTCTAGAATGTTCATGAGTGCTTCCAGAATTTAGAACTATTATTTCAAACCTTACTGGTTCATGTTAGTTTCTGTACCACCTTTCTTTGTCTAGATCTAGAACAAATTTTTTAGATAGATAGGATGGATTGATGAGTTGTTTCTAAAGGGAAACTGGGAGATCTCAAATGGGTCATGCTCATATTAGGAAACCATAGTCCCCATAATGCCCAGTTTTACCTGCAAGACAGAGTTAACAGTTGTAATTTGTAGTTTCTACCGGTTTAGTGTTAACTGAGCCAGGATAGTTTAGTGGTAACTGAGCAAGGTCAGTCTAGTATTAATCGAGTCAGGTCAGTTTAGTGTTAACCAAAAAAGATAGGGTTAACTGACCAAGATAGTGTTAACCAATAGAGACAGTGTTAACCGACCATAGTAGTGTTAACTAACCATAGCAGTGTTAACCGAGCATAGTAGTATCAACCAAGAAGACTGTATGAACCGAGAAGATTAGTGTTAACCGAGGCAAAATAGGCTTTATAAAAGTATAAAATTTTAAGTTATACTTGTATAAAGAGTTTAGGTACCTTCTGAGATGATTGGGATAGGTTTTAGATTCATGGGAGTTAAGATACAATTTCTAATTTTGAGATTTCTTAAAAAATTCAGACTTAGCCAAATTTTAGGCACATGAGACTTTTTAGATTTTTGAAATAAGCTATGGAATGTTGTGTCAATGCATGTGGGAAGTTTTATGTTATGTTTAATGAATTTCTATACATGGTTTTGATTTTAAGCTTTTGTTCATACTTGGCTTTTGGTAGAGTCCATAATATAAGGTCAGAACTTGTTCGGGTGGCCTGAGTGCACCAGAGGGTTCCCTAGACCTATGAGATGGATCATTTTGAGATTACTTGAGGTTTTCATGGTTTTTGCATATGTGGGGTAAGGGGATAGGAACCTTAAGTGAGTGGCTCACCATAGGTGTTGGAACCCTAAAGTGGTTGCTAGATGATCCTATGGGTGGGTTTGTAAAAAGTGATAACCTTAAAAATTAACCTAGGAACGGGGGATTCAAAAGATAATGAAAGAGAATATAATAATGGCCACACAGACCTAATTGGAGTACCAGGACCAAGGATAACTACCAGGATGGATCCCTATTCATAAAGGGGGGACCAAGGTTACATGGTTGCTAGGAAGGATCCCAATATACAGGTTGTGTGATGACACTCACTTAGGTGTTATCCTAGAACCTTGACCTCTATGTTATGGTATGATGATATTCTATGTTTTTTTTTGAGTCTTAGATTTCTTTATCTTTTGAGCCTTAGATTTCTTAGGGCCTTGTGAGTATCTTGGTTCTATCTCCTAGCATAGGGGGTGGAATCTCATCAGTTTCACATGGTTGGGTGGCAAAAAAATTTTGAGGTCTTGTTCGTGGTTCATGACTTGGATGCATTCAAATTTATGTATTGATCAGATATTTGTATTTTGTATTATGTATTCTTGAAAGGAAAGATGAAAAGATATATTGTAATTCCTTTGGGCCTTTCATGTACCTATTATTATGAGACCTATTATCAGAAAGATGTAATTGAATAGAAAAGCAATGTAATTGGGAGGGATAGTTCTAGGCTTGTTTCAAGGCTTGTTATTTGAAAGATTAAAGTTGTAAATGTATAATGTAATGTTGAATGATCTTTCCTATCTCTCAAATGTTGCAATGGAAGAAAATGTTTATTATGCTAAGGTTAAAATGAAATTTGTAATGAATAGCTATTCAATGTGTAGGAAGGAGAAATGAACTTAGTATATAAAGTATGGAATATGATTGTAAATGAAATGTTATTTTCTTACCCTATCTCTTAGTTCTAAAATGTGGAAGTAAAGAAAGGAAATGAAATTCAATCTGGATAAGTAATGTAAAGATGTTAGTGAATGAATTCATTAAGGGAACCTTAAGGAATGTAAATGTGAAGTAGTAATGATGTAATGTAATGAAAAAATTTGTTAGTTGCAATTTTCGGTCATAAGACCTGATTCCTTATGGGTTCCCTGGCGGGGGACATTACAATATATAAAATATTATATAATATACATTTTACATTAAATATTATATAATATATATTAATATTAAATGTTACATTATACATCATATATTATATATTGTTTTATATGTATTATATATTAATATGTATTTTACAATATATCACATGATATCTTCATATTTAAATTGTATGTAATATATATTTTATATTATAATATATATATATATATATATATATATATATATATGATATGTATTATATATTATTTATAAAATATTGTTGTATATATACTAAAATCAAGTATAGTATATATATAATATATATTATATAGGACATATTAATACATAGGTTAATTACACCAATATAAGGCATCTAATAGGTTTCCAAAGGGGTCATAGAGGGTTCCTAAGGGTCCTATGGCTTGAGAAAGTGTACTAGGACCCCTTAGGTCCTGGTGTAACCCCCGACAACACATTAGAGCACTCAATTGTGTTTTAGTGTTGAAATGTGTCAAAAGGGGTCATGGGGACTTCATAGGGGTCCTAGTATGCCTTATCACACATTAGGACCCCTAGGAAGTCGCCATGACCCCTTTTGACACATTTCAACACTCAAGTGTCTCCCAAGGGGTTGTATGACCCCTTAGGACACACTTGAGTGTTCTAATATGTCGAAAGGCGTAATGGGCACTTCCTAGGGGTCCAAGTATGCCTTATCACACATTAGGACCCCTAGGAAGTCTCGATGAACCCTTTTGAGACATTTCAACACTCAAGTGTGTCCCAAGGGGTCGCTGAATCCTTAGGACAAATTTGAGAGTTCTATTGTGTCGAAAAGTGTCATGGGGACTTCCTAGGGGTCCTAACTCATGAAAAGGCATACTAGGACCCCTTAGAAGTCCCCATGACCCCTTTTGACACATTGCAACACTCAAGTGTGTCTCAAGGGGTTGTATGACCCCATAGGACACACTTGAGTGTTTTGATGTGTCAAAAGGGGTCATGGGGACTTCCTAGGGGTCCTAGTACACCTTATCACATGTTATGACCCCTATGAAGTCCCCATGACCCCTTTCAACACATTTCAATACTCAAATGTGTCCCAAGGGGTCATATGACCCCTTAGGACACACTTGAGTGTTTTCATGCATCAAAAGGGGTCATGTGGACTTCTTAGGGGTCCTAGTATGCCTTATCACGCATTAGGACCCCTAGGAAGTATTGATGATCCCTTTTGACACATTTTAACACTCAAGCGTGTCCCAAAGAGTCATACAACCCCTTAGGACACACTTGAGAGTTCTAATGTGTTGAAAGGGGTCATGGGGACTTCCTAGGGGTCCTAGTACACCTTATCACATGTTAGGATCCCTAGGAAGTCTTCATGACCCCTCTTGACACATTTCAACACTCAAGTGTGTCCCAAGGGGTCATATGACCCCTTATGACACACTTGAGAGTTCCAATATGTTAAAAGGGGTAATGGGGAGTTCCTAGGGGTCCTAACACTTGATAAGGCATACTAGAACCCCTAGGAAGTCCCCATCACCCATTTTGACATATTTCAACACTCAAGTGTGTTCCAAGGGGTCATATGACCCCTTAGGACACACTTGAGTGTTCTAATGTGTTGAAAGGGGTCATGGGAACTTCCTAGGGGTACTAGTATGCCTTATCACATGTTAGGACCCTTAGGAAGTATTGATGACCCCTTTTGACACATTTCAACACTCAAGTGTGTCCCAAGGGGTCGTATGAATCCTAAGGACACACCTGAGAGTTCTAATGTGTCGAAAGGGGTCATGGGGACTTCTTAGGGGTCCTAACACATGATAAGGCATACTAGAACCCCTAAGAAGTCTCCATGACCTTTTTTGACATATTCAAACACTCAAGTTGTCCCAAGGGGTCGTATAATCTCTTAGGACACAATTGAGCATTCTCATGTGTCAAAAGGGGTCATGGTGACTTCCTAGGCATCCTAGTATGCCTTATCACATGTTAGGACTCCTAGGAAGTATTGATGACCCCTTTTGACACATTTCAACACTCAAGTGTGTCCCAAGGGGTCGTATGACACCTTAGGACACACTTGAGAGTTTTAATGTTTTGGAAGGTGTCATGGGGACTTCTTAGGGGTCGTAATGCATGATAAGGTGTACTAGGACCCCTAGGAAGCCCCCATGACCTCTTTTGAGATATTTCAACACTCAAGTGTGTCCTAAGGTGTCATACAACCCCTTGGGACACACTTGACTATTGAAATGTGTCAAAAGGGGTCATCAGTACTTCCTAGAGGTCCTACATGTGATAAGGCATACTAGGACTACTAGAAAGTCCCCATGACCCCTTTTGACACATGAGAACACTCAAGTGTGTCTTAAGAGATTATAAGACCCCTTGGGACACACTTGAGTGTTTAAATGTGTCAAAAGAGGTCATAGGGACTTCCTAGGGGTCCTAGTATACGTTATCACATGTTAGGACCCCTAGGAAGTCCCCATGACCCCTTTCAACACATTAGAACTCTCAAGTGTGTCCTAATGGGTCATACAACCCCTTGGGACACACTTGAGTGTTGAAATGTGTCAAAAGGGGTCATCAGGACTTCCTAGGGGTCCTAACATGTGATAAGGCATACAAGGACTCCTAGGAAGTGTCCATGACCCCTTTCAACACATTATAACATTCAAGTGTGTCCTAAGGTGTCATACGACCCCTTGGGACACACTTGAGTGTTGAAATGTGTCGAAAGGGGTCATGGGGACTTCCTAGGGGTCCTAGTAAACCTTATCACATGTTAGGACCCCTAGAAAGTCCCCATGACCCCTTTTCACATATTAGAACTCTCAAGTGTGTCATAAGGGGTCATACGACCCCTTGGGATACACTTGAGTGTTGAAATGTATCAAAATGGGTCATGAAGACTTCCTAGGGGTCCTAACATGTTATAAGGCATACTAGGACCCATAGGAAGTCCCCATGATGCCTTTCAACACATGAGAACTCTCAAGTGTTTCCTAAGAGGCATAGGACTCCTTGGGATACACTTGACTGTTGAAATGTGTCAAAATAGATCATCGGTACTTCTTAGGCATCCTAATGCATGATAAGGCATACTAGGACCCCTAGGAAGTCCACATGACACCTTTTGACACATGAAAACACTCAAGTGTGTCCTAAGGGGTCATATGACCCCTTAGGACACACTTGAGTGTTGAAATGTGTCAAAAGGGGTCATGGAGACTTCATAGGGGTCCTAATGCATGATAAGGTGTACTAGCACCCCTAGGAAGTCCCCATGACCCCTTTTGACACATTTCAACACTCAAGTGTGTCCCAAGGGGTCATATGACACCTTAGGACACATTTGAGTGTTCTAATGTGTCGAAAGGGGTCATGGGCACTTCCTATGAGTCCTAGTATGCCTTATCACATGTTAGGACCCCTAGGTAGTCCAAATGAACCCTTTTCACACAT